>JAOPSE010000153.1:2992627-3627640 GCA_029449295.1 Zea luxurians | reverse complement strand
AAAACACAGCAGAATACCTTAATTCAGACCATGGACTGCACTTAGTTTGTGTAAAGTATTGGATGCTAGTTCTCTGTTTATTTAGATCATATAACAATCTCTGTCCCATACTCTCTACTTCGATTTTGCATGCATTTTGTGGTGCTTTGCAAAAAAGATTCTATGCCCTTATATGCAGTTCAGCAACAACCAATAATACGCAGGTTACAAATGGTCACTGGGATGAGTGGGTGTGTTGCGTTGTGGAAGTAGTGAGAGTTGGTGTTATATTTATTGAACAGAAGCAGGAATAAGTTAAAAACATAAGATGATCAGAATATAACAGCAAGTAAAACTGTAAAGTTACCAGCAATAGCCTTTGTTTTGTGCAGCAACAACATCCATTGTTGTTTCCTGCCTCTCTCTGCTCAAGGTCTCACCAACGCAAGTAATTACCTTGAGACCTTGAGTGAGTGCATATGCAACATCCGGAGGAGCCTAAACAAATCTGAGCTCCAATCTACAGCAAACAACTTGTCACTACTTATAATATTGGTAAAAAGAAGTCATCTCAGATCAGCAGCAGTAGAAACTGAAGCGATCGAACCAAACCCATTTTCTCCCTCCTGTAGCTCTTGCCCACTGAACCCAACTAAAACCCCCAGCCAGACACACACTCAAACACATTCGCACCAAAGCGAGAAAGAAAAGAAAAGTAGGGTCGTGATATGTTTGCTAATTACATGGTAATTTATATAATCATACTAAAGATGTGTATTCTAAACACATGCATACATATGGAGGTCTAGGAGTAAAAATATTGATGGTTATTCAACGCATAATAATCCAAAGAATAAAGATCATATTCATGGTTATTCACGCATTTATGTGCACTTCCTCTTTTCTTGATGCATATGAGCCACATGAAAATAACTAAGTACAAAGAGGCTCAGAGTGAGTGTCCCGCCCTGTGTTGGGGTATTTATGTTTTATAACAATTTGGCAAACTGGGAATCAAGGTATCTATGTTGCTATGACCTAGAACAGGAGCATGTGATGGTTGTTGCTGTTGCTGTTGATATAGTGGTCTGAGGCGACCATCTCCGGCTCAACATTTCTATAAACTCATTGAATATATGATATATATGTTGTGACCACACATTCAATAGAAAGAAAAGAAATGTCGAAAAATAATCGAGCTATTCTGTATTCTAAATAATTTTAAATAAAAAACAGATAGAAATGATTCTCAATAACATTCAACAATAGAGCTAGATATCAGACCTAGAGATGACTTTTTACGTGATAATGTCATTGTCTGCCTTCATTAGCTTTAGGACACCTTAGGAGTTGCTTCTGCAACAATTAAGGAAATATCAAAATGAATATATTCAATGATGGGAGAATATATCTGCAAATAGTACAGACTTTCACTGCCACCAAGTTGATTGACAACAACCACAAAGCACTTGTGAAGCTCAGGAGTCCATCTCATGCATGCCTTGGTAGTATTGGAGCCAGCAGTGGGTGAGGGAGCCACAAATGCCAACGGTTCAACAAATTGAAGCAAAACTGTTTGTTGGGTAGCTGACTGGTGGACTGAGATGGATGATTGCACAGGTTGCCCAACCTATGTGAAGCATAAATTACTGTATAAATACTATGAACAAAGAGTACAATGCAGTAAAGGTTATAATGAAGAAAAGTGACCTAATCAATACAAGATTAATTACTACCATAGCTGAAATTGAATGTTGCAAAAGATGAGAAAATGCATACTTGTTTTTTCAACTTCAAAATTCATTTCATAAAATTAACAGAATCGACCAAAACCAAAACTATAGATGTAATACCCACTTTGTAATAAGAGTATAAAAAAGAGAAATTATATTCCTTCGTACATATATGTGTCATCAATGTTTATCATCACATGCGAACACCATATTCAAACAACAAATAAATATAAAAATATATACCATTAAATCATGCATCATGCTGGAATTTTATTGTGTGTGCATTTTGTGACAATATAAAAGTAATGTAAAAAGAAATATATTAATATCCAAATTTGGAGATTTAATCCTGACTTGCAAATTAGGGTTAGAAAAGGAAAGAAAGGAGATTTTATGTGAGTAAAAATAAATAAATAAATAAACAAATAAGATATTATTTCTAAACTAAAGTTTTAATGTGACACCTGACTCAAGTATGGATCTCATAAGCAAACAAATTCAAATTTGAATTCAAATGAAATTAAGAATAAAATGGTAAAAACAGAAATAAAAGAAAAAGAGAAAAAAAAACCTTAACTGGGCCTCTACTCCTCATTTCTTGGCCCATCCCCACAGTTCATCCCGCGCGGCCCAACTTGGCCGACCGCGCGCCCTGGGTGGCGTGCCGACACGTGGGGCCCGTGTGCCAGTCAAACGTGGGCGTGGGATTCTTCGGGCTGTGGCGATGATGCGTGGGGCCCCGGCTGTCAGCCGCACCAGCTATTTCTTGCCACGCGGGCCCGACGCGCTTGGTCACTGACTGTGGGTCCAACCATCGGGTGCTTCTTCTCTAGCTGAAGTCCGCGCCGTCAAAAATCGCGTTCCTGGTCAAAATCCGATTTGGGTGGCCGCGTGATCTCCGTCGATTCGCTGGGGATTGTTACAACAGCCAGCCGACCACCATGGCTATGGGCGTATAAATCCTCATGCCTGCGCGGGGGAACTTGGCGCAGTACAGAACTGCTTCGCCACGCTCGCGCGGACCCGCCATGAAAATGCCCGCCACCATTGGTGCAGAGCTCCGGGAGAGAAGAACTGGATCGTGGTCTCCCTGCGTCGTGGTTGGACGACAACTACGTGGACGAACCATGCAGCACCGCTGCGGCAATGGAGGACCGCCGCTTCCCTTTTCTCCTCGTAACCACGCTCAGCCGCCGTCGTGGGTGATTCGAGCTTTGGGCACACTGTCGGGTCTTCGGAATCGGATCTCTGAGCCTCATCATGTCACGTAGAATGCAGTCGCTGCCATCGCCTGGATGAATTCGCGTTACCTGCCACCGGAATTTCTCGCCGTGTTCGTCCTCAGTCGCGGAAACCTTGCCTCCTCCGTGGGCAGCAGCCACCACACCTCCAATGCCGGTGAGTTCTCCCTTAAGCGATTCGTTGTAGTCCTAATGTCGCTAGATCGTCTCGGATTGGGGGATTGGTGCCCGATGCAACAGATTGAATTCCCCCGGTGACCCTCCGCCGTGCTTGAAGGGCGGCGCCGCCGTGCGCGGGTCTGGTTGGGGAAGAGTCGCGCTGGCCATTGGATGACGATCGGGCGGCTAGGATAAGAGATGGGGAGAAAACGCGCGTGGGCCGTTGATCTTCTAAAGCGACGGTCGCGATTAGATAGAGTGATACCCCTTCGTGGGATTAGATCTGGGCCCTTGATCGATGATCGGATGGCCAGGACAGGATACCGTTCGCATTGTAATCTTGGCCGTTGAATCAAGATCTGGCGGACCAGATTCATCCGCTGTTATAACCGCGCGGCCGAATTACTAAAGAGACCCCGACTAAAATTGAAATTAACCCGCCGTCCTCGGCGTCCGTCGCCAGAGTCTTAGGAAAACTTACATCGGGACCCCTGGGTTTTTATGTTTTCATGCGCCCAGTCCTGAAGCTTAGGAAATTCAGAAAAATAATTTGGGAAATGGTTTTATTGTATAAAAATATATCCAGAACTTATTTATTCATAGAAATTCCATTTTTACTCCTTTTTAACCCATTCCAGTTGCAATAATTTTGTATTAATATTGTCTACCAACTAATAACACTGTTTAGCCATGAAACTTGAGTTAAAATTGTTCATTAGGATTAATCTATTCTAAGCACTAGATAATTTCGAAAATTCATAACTTAATAACTATAACTCCAAATTTAGTGATTCTTGTTCCTACGATCTCGTAGCAACACGTAGATTATTATTATTCAGTTTGTACTTATGTTTTGGTGTAATGTTAATTTTGCCTATACAATGTTTGTTTGTATTGCTACGACTAGAGCGAGGTCACGTGTCACCTGAAGATCATCCTGGTAACCATGGAATCTCAAGTCCCAGGCAAGTTGTGCCTTGAACCACTTTTACCCAATAATGTTCTTTAATATCAATTATCCATGCATAGGTTAATTTTGATGGACCCAATAGGTCACCCTAGATTTGTTATCTCACTACCTTGTTACCCCTGAATCACTTGGGTAGTTTGCTATTGCTTTATATGGTTTTGGGATAATCATTTATTACCTCTATGTTTCCAATTCTTGTTGTATTTCTGTTTATGTTCATGTTGACATCATTAACGTTAATTGGAACATAGAGCTTAACTTGAGTAACACGTGCCACCACAAGGGAGGAATGGGACCCCTTGGCTGATTAATTAGGAAAGCTAGTGGAAGACTACCTTACCCGAAAGGGGCAAGGGCAGTAGGGGAGTGGTCAGTGTAGGGGAGGCCCTCGGGAGGATTTTGCTGCGATGGCGGTCCTGCAAGGGATTCCTGCATTGGAACTTCCTATAAACTGTAGCGGGTTTTCGGAAGCTAGTGGAACTTTGTAAAGGCCTCGTAGTGGATCCCTAGCCATTCAACCTCGTAGTGTCTAAGGGCCTTGCAAACCCTGGCGACATGGGATACACGACTTGTGGGTAAAGGGTACAACCTCTGTAGAGTGTAAAACTGGTATACTAGCCGAGCTCACGGTCATGAGCAGCTCAGGACTCTCTGATGTTTAAATTATGGAACTTAAACTCAATTTGTCATATGCATTGCATCGCAGGTGAAGTTGTTACTTTTGTTCTACTATTTAACTGGGTTGGTATTTACTTATACTTAGTAACTGCTAATAAAAATTTTGACCAACTTTAAAAGCAATGCTCAGCTCTAACCATCTTCTTTGGTAAGCCTTACACTTCACGTGAGCTCCCACCTTTGGCGAGTTCATGCACGTTATTCCCCACAACTTGTTGAGCGATGAACGTATGTGAGCTCACTCTTGCTGTCTCACACCCCACAGGTCAAGAACAGGTACCGCAGGATGATGCTCATGGAGGATGCTGCGATGAGTTCGTGAGAGGTCTAGGTCGTCGTCTCCCAGTCAACTTTGGGTTGCTGGACCGTTGTCTCCTTATAATGTAATTATTTATTTTGTATAGAACTCCTGTTATATATAAAGTTGTGACATTCGATCCTGTGCCACTATTCATCATATGTGTGAGACTTGGTCCCAGCACACCTGGTGATTATGTTTACGCCCGGGTTTTGGACCTCTAAAATCCGGGTGTTACAGAAGTGGTATCAGAGGAATGTTGACTGTAGGACGAAACCTAGATAGAACTGGACAACCATTCTCTACTTATCTTTGCTACTCTGATCCTTTCTAAACTTTTCTTAATCTTTTCTCATCTAATTCCGCTTTACTCTGATTATTCTTATCTTTTCTTTCTAAAAGACAAAGGTGGATTTTACACTTTGAAATCCTGTGACTGAAGTGACCTTTAGGAATAGGGGACCTACTCTTAGGAACAAAAACAAAACTATTTTTATGGATATCTATGTATTTGAATGTTTGTTCTTATGATACTTGTCTGATTTGGATCTTTGATTGAGTGTGATGGGTTGTGGAGTAATGCCCACAATTACATCTGTATATACATAAAAGAAAATGCTTATAAAAAAAATAACTAAACAAACTAGATTATTCCCCATTAAAATATCTAGCCTAACAATATCCATCTCGTCTCAAAAGATCCTAACTTATCCTAATTAAAATATATCTAGCATCCATTCTTATCTTAAAAGAATATATCTTATCTTATTTTATCCTAACCACTTTGCTCACCCCGGAGTAACAATCATGATCCAATCCAAATTAATTAGATCTTATCTAGTCTATCTAGTCATAACAATCTAACCTAGATTTAATCTAATGTGATCTAACCTAATGTGGTCTACTAAAACGGATTAGTGATATTGGTGAAATAGATTAGACCCCGATCCGATAAACATGAACCTAAATTGGTGCCCTACACCAACTCTCCAGTGATCAACGACCCAACCTACACCATAGGTTGCCTAGTCATCTATTCCAAAAGCAAAGTAAAACTCGGTTCGAACCTACCTACCTCGAGTACCCCGGCTATCCTAACTATATATCCTTAGCCATACGTCCTTAACTCGGATGACAACTCCAAGAGTAAAGGCCAAGGAAGACCAACCACATCAAAGGAGGATAAGCATCAACTCAAGTCTTCAAGGATCAAGTTGGATCGCTAGAGGAATCAAGATCCAGGGTTCAGGGATCAGGATGAAGTCTTTCCTTATTATACCCTTGCCACAACCTCTACTTGCCATAACTGTACCTCATCTGACATAATAAATGGCTAGACATACATATCAAAAAAAACTTTAAACAAAACTTTGATTCCCAAAAGCAAATGAGAAACTAAAATTCTAGACCAAACTTATTGTATCCCTTTTCTTACAAATCTCGAGGACGAGATTATTTTTAAGGGGGGTAGGATTTGTAATACCCACTTTGTAATAAGAGTATAAAAAGAGAAATTATATTCCTTCGTACATATATGTGTCATCAATGTTTATCATCACATGCGAACACCATATTCAAACAACAAATAAATAATAAAAATATATACCATTAAATCATGCATCATGCTGGAATTTTATTGTGTGTGCATTTTGTGACAATATAAAAGTAATGTAAAAGAAATATATTAATAACCAAATTGGAGATTTAATCCTGACTTGCAAATTAGGGTTAGAAAAGGAAAGAAAGGAGATTTTATGTGAGTAAAAATAAAATAAATAAATAAACAAATAAGATATTATTTCTAAACTAAAGTTTTAATGTGACACCTGACTCAAGTATGGATCTCATAAGCAAACAAATTCAAATTTGAATTCAAATGAATTAAGAATAAAATGGTAAAACAGAAAATAAAAGAAAAAGAGAAAAAAAACCTTAACTGGGCCTCTACTCCTCATTTCTGGCCCATCCCCACAGTTCATCCCGCGCGGCCCAACTTGGCCGACCGCGCGCCCTGGGTGGCGTGCCGACACGTGGGGCCCGTGTGCCAGTCAAACGTGGGCGTGGGATCTTCGGGCTGTGGCGATGACGCGTGGGGCCCGGCTGTCAGCCGCACCAGCTATTTCTTGCCACGCGGGCCCGACGCGCTTGGTCACTGACTGTGGGTCCAACCATCGGGTGCTTCTTCTCTAGCTGAAGTCCGCGCCGTCAAAATCGCGTTCTGGTCAAAATCCGATTTGGTGGCCGCGTGATCTCCGATCGATTCGCTGGGGATTGTTACAACAGCCAGCCGACCACCATGGCTATGGGCGTATAAATCCTCATGCCTGCGCGGGGAACTTGGCGCAGTACAGAACTGCTCCGCCACGCTCGCGCGGCCGCCATGAAATGCCGCCACCATTGGTGCAGAGCTCCGGGAGAGAAGAACTGGATCGTGGTCTCCCTGCGTCGGTGGTTGGACGACAACTACGTGGACGAACCATGCAGCACCGCTGCGGCAATGGAGGACCGCCGCTCCCTTTTCTCCTCGTACCACGCTCAGCCGCCGCCGTGGGTGATTCGAGCTTTGGGCACTGTCGGGTCTTCGGAATCGGATCTCTGAGCCTCATCATGTCACGTAGAATGCAGTCGCTGCCTCGCCTGGATGAATTCGCGTTACCTGCCACCGGAATTTCTCGCCGTGTTCGTCCTCAGTCGCGGAACCTTGCCTCCTCCGTGGGCAGCAGCCACCACACCTCCAATGCCGGTGAGTTCTCCCTTAAGCGATTCGTTGTAGTCCTAATGTCGCGTAGATCGTCTCGGATTGGGGGGTTGGTGCCCGATGCAACGGATTGAATTTCCCCCGGTGACCCTCCGCCGTGCGTGAAGGGCGGCGCCGCCGTGCGCGGGTCTTGGTTGGGGAAGAGTCGCGCTGGCCATTGGATGACGATCGGGCGGCTAGGATAAGAGATGGGGAGAAAACGCGCGTGGGTCGTTGATCTTCTAAGCGACGGTCGCGATTAGATAGAGTGATACCCCTTCGTGGGATTAGATCTGGGCCCTTGATCGATGATCGGATGGCCAGGACAGGATACCGTTTCGCATTGTAATCTTGGCCGTTGAATCAAGATCTGGCGGACCAGATTCATCCGCTGTTATAACCGCGCGGCCGAATTACTAAAGAGACCCCGACTAAAATTGAAATTAACCCGCCGTCCTCGGCGTCCGTCGCCAGAGTCTTAGGAAAACTTACATCGGGACCCCTGGGTTTTTATGTTTTCATGCGCCCAGTCCTGAAGCTTAGGAAATTCAGAAAAATAATTTGGGAAATGGTTTTATGTATAAAAATATATCCAGAACTTATTTAATTCATAGAAATTCCATTTTTACTCCTTTTTAACCCATTCCAGTTGCAATAATTTTGTATTAATATTGTCTACCAACTAATAACACTGTTTAGCCATGAAACTTGAGTTAAAATTGTTCATTAGGATTAATCTATTCTAAGCACTAGATAATTTCGAAAATTCATAACTTAATAACTATAACTCCAAATTTAGTGATTCTTGTTCCTACGATCTCGTAGCAACACGTAGATTATTATTATTCAGTTTGTACTTATGTTTGGTGTAATGTTAATTTTGCCTATACAATGTTTGTTTGTATTGCTACGACTAGAGCGAGGTCACGTGTCACCTGAAGATCATCCTGGTACCTGGAATCTCAAGTCCCAGGCAAGTTGTGCCCTTGACCACTTTTTACCCAATAATGTTCTTTAATATCAATTATCCATGCATAGGTTAATTTTGATGGGACCCAATAGGTCACCCTAGATTTGTTTATCTCACTACCTTGTTTACCCCTGAATCACTTGGGTAGTTTGCTATTGCTTTATATGGTTTTGGGATAATCATTTATTACCTCTATGTTCCAATTCTTGTTGTATTTCTGTTTATGTTCATGTTGACATCATTAACGTTAATTGGAACATAGAGCTTAACTTGAGTAACACGTGCCACCACAAGGGAGGAATGGGACCCCTTGGCTGATTAATTAGGAAAGCTAGTGGAAGACTACCTTACCCGAAAGGGGCAAGGGCAGTAGGGGAGTGGTCAGTGTAGGGAGGCCCTCGGGAGGATTTTGCTGCGATGGCGGTCCTGCAAGGGATTCCTGCATTGGAACTTCCTATAAACTGTAGCGGGTTTTCGGAAGCTAGTGGAACTTTGTAAAGGCCTCGTAGTGGATCCCTAGCCATTCACCTCGGTAGTGTCTAAGGGCCTTGCAAACCCTGGCGACATGGGATACACGACTTGTGGGTAAAGGGTACAACCTCTGCAGAGTGTAAAACTGGTATACTAGCCGAGCTCACGGTCATGAGCAGCTCAGGACTCTCTGATGTTTAAATTATGGAACTTAAACTCAATTTGTCATATGCATTGCATCGCAGGTGAAGTTGTTACTTTTGTTCTACTATTTAACTGGGTTGGTATTTACTTATACTTAGTAACTGCTAATAAAAATTTTGACCAACTTTAAAAGCAATGCTCAGCTCTAACCATCTTCTTTGGTAAGCCTTACACTTCACGTGAGCTCCCACCTTTGGCGAGTTCATGCACGTTATTCCCCACAACTTGTTGAGCGATGAACGTATGTGAGCTCACTCTTGCTGTCTCACACCCCACAGGTCAAGAACAGGTACCGCAGGATGATGCTCATGGAGGATGCTGCGATGAGTTCGTGAGAGGTCTAGGTCGTCGTCTCCCAGTCAACTTTGGGTTGCTGGACTGTTGTCTCCTTATAATGTAATTATTTATTTTGTATAGAACTCCTGTTATATATAAAGTTGTGACATTCGATCCTGTGCCACTATTCATCATATGTGTGAGACTTGGTCCCAGCACACCTGGTGATTATGTTTACGCCCGGGTTTTGGACCTCTAAAATCCGGGTGTTACAATAGACATCAAACTTCATGGTGAAGACGCCCTCCATTTCATCCTCAGGTTAAAGTTGTGAAAGTTATGAGGATGAATTGGTACCAACAATAGGTTAATTTAAGTACCACTCACTATGTCCCAACAACTCGCTTTTTATTATCATTTTCTTGATTATCACCAAACATCCTTGCCATACCAAAGTTAGCTAGACCATTCCTTCGTTACCTATTGCAGCTCCAACACCTCTCGCCAGTTGGCAAGCAACAGCAGAATCTCCGTATCCTGAACAATTCATCATTCACAACAAATGAGCAGTAGGAACACAAGACGAAATAGTATCACTCGGTGGATGGAGTGTAGCAATAGTATTTATTACTTAAAAACTGAGTACATATACTGTGTTCAATGAACATTTGTCATTATTCTCCTAATAAAAATTGTTAATCCCCAGCTCACAATACTAAAAATCACACGCTGCATATATTCCCAAGCGCCAAAGAATTGCATAAGCCCAACGTAATAATGGAGAACGACTTCTGGTATGGCTGGGGCTTTTACATACAGGAGAACCACTGTTGATACTAAAGAATGAAGTAAAAAATAATGCATTTTGATATTACATTACAAAATAGAAATATATATAGTATATGCTAACCCCACTCGGCGTGCCTGTATCGATTGAAAGAATCCAAGGTTAGCCACTGCTAAAAGTTGTAAAAAATATTAATCGTCGTGCTTGCTTTTTTACTTGTTGACAACTCAATCGGAACAAGAGGATGGATTAGCATATCATGTCCGAAAGCTCTTTAACCTGAAACATATTCAGACAAACAGAGAAGTGACCAACAGTTTGTATAGGGTGAGACGATTCAGTGGAGCCACATCAATACCTTGTAGGAGCAGCTAAACGAACAATGATGTGGAGTCAAGCCCGTCCTGTCCTTCTCAGCGAATAAACTGGACTGTATGTGTTTGTAGTCAAAATCTTTGGGTAGAGATTAGTGCTAATTGAACATGGTATATGAACAATTTGAAAATAAAAATATGCGGCAAAATGTGTGTACACTGAAATCAGATTTTCCTATATATAGCATGTTTTAATTTAACACATGTGCTGCATATCCTCATGTAATTTCAGTCATAAAATTCAAACACTGCTACGCCTAGGTTTGTAGTGAAATTCTTAGGGACAACATTACTGATAGACAAAATCAGAGAACGGTGGGGGCCAAACACTAACCCGATGGATGGCAGATGAAGCGACCAATTCTCTTGTGCAGTTTGACGTTCTTCAAGATCGGGACCATCCTCGCCGTCGCCTAACCTGAGCTCCGACCAGCTTCTCCCGCACCCCGCCTGGGTGCACCCGCCTAGCCGCAGCACTCACGCCCGCCATGCTGTCGCCTGTGCCCGCGCCATCAACGGAAGCCTGGCCATCGTCCACGCGCGTAGCCCAGGCAGTCGTCTACATAGCCCGCGCATCCAGATGGGCTCGTCTAGCAGCTGGTTCATCGAGGTAGTGCAGCAGGGAGGCGCGGGGCCTTCGATTCAGGCGAGATCTGGGGTTGTCGATGTCGCCCACTTCTTCCGCCTGTGAACGCACTTGGGGAGGGCACCACGCAGGCATGCGGGCTCGAGGAGGCGAGGGGCGGAGCGGGAGTGGTTGCGGGCTTGCGGCGGTTGCGAGGCAAGGGGCGAGCACGCGAGCGTGGGCAGGATCCGACGCACGATGTGATGTGGACGGTTGAGATCGGTGGACGACAGAACGGCAGAACGGCAGACTACTTTTACTGTCTTAATAAGTAGTATAGATTAGTACGCGAATAGAGGCCACACAATTCGCGTATGCAATGGAAAATTGGAAACAACGTTCGTTGGTAACGATGGAAATCAAAGGTATTTCTTTATTTGCAAAAAAATAGAAATAAAAGTTCTTACAGCACACTCATTCGTTCTTTGCCTATAGAGATCTCCAGGTAATCCCATAGTATAGCTTAGGCCCCGTTTCAATCTCACGGGATAAATTTTAGCTTCCTGCTAAACTCTAGCTATATGAATTGAAATGTTAAAGTTCAGCTTCAATTACCACCATTAGCTCTCCTGTTTAGATTACAAATGGCTAAAAGTAGCTAAAAAAGCTGCTAAAGCTTATCTCGCGAGATTCGAACATGACCGTGTTCCAATCTCACGAGATAAACTTTTTTTAGCTATTTTTAACCATTTGTAATCTAAACAGGAGAGCTAACGGTGGTAATTGAAGCTGAACTTTAGCACTTCAATTCATATAGCTAAAGTTTAGCACGAAACTAAAGTTTATCCCCGTGAGATTGAAACGGGGCCTTAGTCGACTCGAGACCACACACATTCCACTAACCTGCAGCAAAGCAATACATCAATGTTGCACACGCAGCACGATGGATGATCGCCTGCTAGCTCCAACTGGACGAGCAGGACACTTGCCAAGTTACCAGATCCTTTAAAGGCTCTTGCCTCTTGGTCTCCGGTCGGCGACGACGACAGGTCGACGGCGAGGCACAAGGCGAGCACGCAGCGGACGCTCCATGAAGTTGAACAGGAGGACGCTGACATCCGAGCGGAGTTCCACGGCGTGCTCACCCTCCGCGGCCTCTCCCCACTCGAACTCCCGCACGAGGTTCGCCATGAAGTAGCCGATGTGGAGCAACGACATGCTTATGGCAGGGCACATCCTCCTGCCAGCCCCAAAGGGCATCATCTTCATCGTCTCGTCGCCGGCGGCCATGGACAGCAGCTTCTTCTTGGCAGTAGTGCTTTCTCCGCCTCCGCATGCACGGAAGCGTTCTGGCTTGAACTCGCCAGGGTCGTCGGACCACACTGTCTTGTCTCGCCCTAGAGCCTCCAACGAGAAGACGATCTTGGTGCCCGTAGGAACACGTTGACCATCATGAACCACTTGGTCTTCTTCCATCACCTTTTATATTTTTCCATATTCATGAGGTTGGTTATAACTTCTGCTACGTACAGTATTTCGATATATTATGATGTATCTTAATGCATTATACAAATTATTATATATCTAGAAAAAAAATCAAAGTGGCATATAGATTAGAACAGAGGAAGAGTACATGGCTTACCTGCCTGAATACCCACATGGTGGTGGGATGCAGCCTGAACGCCTCCAAGATGACAGCATTGAGGTGGTCCAGCTTTGCAAGGGTCTCTTCCCCGACCTCCTCGGCGTCGGCGTCTACAGCAGCGTCGACCTCTCTCCGTACGGCCTCCTGCACGTCTGGGCGTTTGATTAGGTTCGCCATGATCCACTGCAGTGCCGCGGCCAGGGATTCAGTTGCGGAACCAAGGAACTCCGAGCAAAGCCCCACGAGTTCACCGTCCTCGAGCCTCCGCTTGCCTCCTGCAGCGTTGTGCTTGCCGTCCGCTCCGAGCTCCTCTAACGGGACCCGGAGGTCGAGGAGCGTGCGCACGTAAGTCAGCGCCTCGCCAGGCTCCCGGCGACGGCTGCGGCAGCCGTCGATGAGCGGGAGGTACAGCTCCTCCTGCCTCCGCCGTATCGCGGCCAGCTTGTTCCACCGCCTGCGGTGGATCAGCCTAGACAGCGCCGGGAACGGCACGGACACGAACGCGCGCGCCGCGGGCAGGGACAGGACGAGCTCCGTCTGGACGTCGGCCATGGCGCGGACCACGGCCGCGTCGGCGGCGCCGAAGCACATGGCGGAGACGAGGCCGAACACCGCGCCGCGGATGCTCTCCGCGGCGAGCACCACGCCGTTGGCGAGCTGCTGGTCCCTGAGGTCGGCGACGAGGCCGCGTAGCGCGTGGCGCCGCGCGGCTGCGTAGCCGCCGTGCAGGTGCGTCGGGTGGAGGACTCCCGAGGCCAGGTTGTGGCGGAGGGCGCGCCAGAGCTGGCCGTAGGGCGCCGAGGTGATGTTATGGTAGCGGCGGCCCGAGAGCACGGCGCTGGGTGACATGGATGAAAGGCGGTTGGAGAAGGAGCCGCCGCCGCCGCCGCCGGCCGTCCTCCTGCCCCGCACGAGAAGGCGATACGCGGCGGCACAGTCCGTGACCAACATGTCCTGTGGCTTATTACCTGCTAGAACGAACTTGAGATTGGCCAGGCATGCCTTCATTGCCGGCGTTGCACGCCGGACGATCAGGATGACCGCCGGGAGAACCAACGGGAGCAACAGGAGGAGGATGACTTGCATTGTTGCTTCCTCCTGCATGGCCTCAGCTGCATGCAGCTACTTACTGCTACCTTTCAGTATGCTGCTGCTTCGATCAGTGCTTTTATATATGAGCCTCGTGGATTTTGAGCTATCTGACGCAGACCATATGGTTTTTAGTTTATTGTCGGCGTGTTACATGATGGGACGTTGACCTTTACCAGTTCACTATTGTTTTGTGTAATCGTCATGACCTCATATGACACCATCAAGGTCAAGGCATCAACCAATGATTCATGATTACATGACACCAGCAACAAAACGATAAGCCGGAGGTATTTGGCAAGAAAATGTGGTAGGGGAAACAAATTTAGGCAAAAATAAACAAAGGAATCAAACCGACAAAGTGGTCGAAATAATTTGAGAAAATGTGTGGTAGTTCATCATTTTGGTTCGACAGCCACCATGATGCATCAAAACATACATCAAGTTCGACTGTTGGAGCCTTGAGTCCAAACATCAAATCTGAGAGCTGTCTCACTCGCAAATATGTACACATGAACCACCTCATCATTTTGTTCAAGGTTGGGTTATCCAAGCAGTTCTTATTCAAAGAAGCTCCGTCTATATCGAAACTCAATCATCATGTCTCTAGTATGAACCTATGGATTTAATTAAACTGATTTATAGGCAATAAATGGAGAGACGGCGGAAGAGGGAGGTACCAATAAGTACATGCGGCATGGAGAAGGCGAGGAGAAGCTAGGCTAGGGGAGTCAGTCAATGGAGGCCACGGGGTGGGAAGTTCAAAGTTGCGTGCGATGTCGTAAGTCGTAAGCATGCACCCATCCATATCCATCCGTGGTATCACCTCCTGGGCTTCTGGAGCAGCGCGGAGATGTACCACTCGTCCATGTGGATGCCCCTGTCGAGCTTCCTGCCGGCGTTCCACCGCAGCTTCTTGAAGCCGATCCGGTCGAACATGGGCAGGTACGTGGCGTCCAGCTGCGTGCCGAGGCAGAAGAAGTGGTCGAGCCAGAACACGCCGCCGGGGCGCAGCACCCGGAAGACGTCGAAGAGCGCCGACTCGAGCATGGCGTCGGGGATCCAGCTGCTGAGCACGTGCATGGAGTGCACCACGTCCAGCGTGCCGTCGAAGAAGGGCAGCCGGCTGGCCACGCTGAGGTGCATGGGCACCAGCCCCCGCGACGCGATGAAGCTGTTGAACGGCCCGTCGAAGTTCATGGACGTGGTCACCACCGTGACGCCGCGCTCCCGCATCCGCGCCGCGAACGTCCCTGACCCGCCGCCGATGTCCAGCCCGATGCGCACGCTGCCCCTGGGCAGGGACCCCAGCACGCCGTCGATGGTGTAGTCGAGCGAGTTGCGCTCGTCTCCCTTCTCCTTGTCACGGCGGCGCACCCAGCGGTCCTTCTCCCGCCCGCCGAGGTCGAAGCAGTCCTTGCAGTCGTAGCTGCCCTTGGCCTTGCCGCGCCGCGCGAGGCAGCCGTAGCTCTTGCACGTGTACGCGTCCCACACGATGCTGGTGTCCGGCGGGACCGCCCACAGGCTCGCCGGCAGCGGCGTGGGCTCCACGTACCCCGCGGGGGTGCGCGGCCGGCACCGTCGCCGCGGCAGCGGCTCGCACCCCTTGAGCATCAGCCGCTGCGCCGACGCCTCGTCGGAGGGGCACTCCCCTCCCACCGTGTAGTTCATGTACCGCTCCAGCTCGTCCCGGTACCGGTGGCACGCCTGCCCCAGCGACGGGAACGTCACCGCGTCCGCGCCCCCGCCCCCGCCCCTGTGCGTGCCGACCACCAGCTTCAGCTCGCCACCCAGCTTTAGCTCCCGCTGCCACAGCCCGCCCGCCGCCGCTTCCCGCTGCTCCTCCCGGGCCGCCTCCATGTCGCGCTTGGCGGTCGAGCCGCCGAGAATGGCCTCCAGGACCTTGTTGGCCGCGGTGAGGCGGCCCGACAGGTCCACCACCTCAGCGTGGCTGGCGGCGACCGCCAGCCCGGTGGCGTTGAGCTCGCGGAGCAGCTTCGCCGAGCTCCAGGCGTGGACTACGGCCGGGTAGCGCCGCCCGACGTGCGCGTGGAGCGCCGCGCCGGCCCCGGAGAAGACGAAGACAGAGGCCGCGTTGGTGAGGACCAGGAGGAACATGGTGGCCGTACTCGACCTCCTGGCCTGCTGCTCCCTGGGCTTCTTGTCATTGTCGTAGTCGTAGCCCATGCTCCCCATGGTGCAGACTGCAATGTCGCCGCCTCCAGTTCTTGCACGTACGCAGTGACACTGCCTGCCATGGACCCATGGTGGTGTTTATAGCCTAGCTAGGTGCGTACGTGCGCAGTTTTGGTAAGTACATACTCATACTGTACGCTACTACTCCATAGGTGACGATTAGGGGAGGAGCAACTGAGCTGTTATGTTGCTTGAGGATTCAACAAAGTAGTCACAACTTGTTAGGTTTCTTGTCTCTAGAGACTGGAGGATTTCAGCGGTTGCTGACTGGCTGAGAGCTTGCATCGGTCCATATATGGTCATGTTGGCACGCCTCGCTAGCTGGACACAACCACCCACTGTATATATTCTGCTTGTGATAGAGGATATCACGAATGGAACGAGAGGCTTTGCATGATGCCATGCCACTTTGCGTCCGCGTGAAAAGATCCCCCATGTGTGCATGCTTCACTTCTTCACGCAGTCGGCTCAGTTCTCCTCTATGGGTGCTTTGACAGCACAGTTCGCCCTCCCTCACACACAATTTAAAACTGAAGATGCAGTCAGGAATTCAGACGCTCAACTTCACTTCCTTTGGTGTACTGTTCACAATTACTATCATAATGAGCATCTCATATGTACACAACTGGAGAAGGTGAATCTGTACGCAGCCATCCCAGATTAAAATCTGCCCCCACAACAGTGAACAAAAAAATCCCACCGTCACATCCGACAGTATCCAAAACCTGTATTCCAAAGCGATCATCTAATCTTGTAAGCCCAACCATGCTCACTCAAAAACGCATGCACAGCTTCCTTGATGGCAA
This sequence comes from Zea luxurians, assembly GCA_029449295.1. Classification (NCBI taxonomy): domain Eukaryota; kingdom Viridiplantae; phylum Streptophyta; class Magnoliopsida; order Poales; family Poaceae; genus Zea; species Zea luxurians. The sequence continues at coordinate 3,610,462 of JAOPSE010000153.1, read as the reverse complement.
GATTAGGAACCAGCTGGTGCGGTTCAAGAGCCTCACGGGTCACGGGGTCAAACCTCCCCACCTACATGTAGATTACAAAGTTCATAAGCTTGGTATGTAAAAACCACGAGTGCTTTGCAACAAACTGTCAGACGCTTGTGTCGGTTACCGTTTGAAGGTGGTCGAGAAGTACGGCCCTCTCGTAGGTAATCCCGCTCGGGGTGATCACCGGGTCTCTGAAGATATCAAGTGTGATTTTGCAACAGAGATGGTCAGGTACCTGCAAATAAGAAAGGCTGAGTGGTTAGACTTAGACCAGACAGACAAAACCAACAGAGCCAAATAAAATATTGAGTGAGGCAGTGTAGGACTTCTGCTGGAGTATCAGTCTTTGCAGCCTTCTTGAAAACTTCCTCGAGCTCATTTAGCTGTTCTACTGGCGCACCTGCGGCTGGGTTATCAAGGCTGTTGTAACTCGTTAGGGCCTCTTTACATGCTACCCTAAAAAACACGGAGCAAATACATTAGGGTGCTACAGTATAGCCCTGTCCGGAAAAGATAGATTCAAGTCACGCACTTCAGCTTTTGCAGTTGACAAGTTCGGTCTCTTGATAAGCTCTCCCATTCGATGTATTTTGCTTTAGAAAGCTCCTGCCATATCTCTTCAACCATGTAGCTTGCAGGATGTGCACCCCTTCCAAGCTCCAAGGACTAGTTTTGAAAAAAAAAAGTTTTGTTCATCATCAAAAAATGGAATAGAGAGAAATTAGATTCTAAATTTCTAGCTCAAACAACATAATTTGTCCAAATAGACAAGTGCACTAAAGGTGGTGGCAGTGTGGCACTAGACATTATAGTTTCACTGCTTTTTGCATGTGCTGTCTAATTGTCAGTTCAGCTACTCGTAATTCAGACTCAGGTCAGAACTGTTGTCCTTACGAGATAGGAAAAAAAGAACAGCGTATCTCGATGATAATATTTTTTTTTAAAAAAAGTGGTGTTCTATGCTCTTTTACCAATTCCGTGCCGAGACAGCTAACATTGTATGTGACAAGATGGAGCAGGGGCAAAGACATGCTTGAGGCCTTTATTTATACACAAAAGTTTGATGCTAGGACCAAAGAAATAAGTTGGATCGTCAACCCACCATGAGAACACTATTTTATTTATACGCAGGCGAGCGCAGCTGAAGCAAGTAACTGTGGGAGCTCAGCTTGATAAAAATTTGGAGGGTGACTGTTGATGGTTGGTAAAAGTGTTCAAAACTGATTATAAGTGAAAACAGCAAACTAGAAAAGTAATACAAGCACACAGACACATGCTTGTGAAGGATGGGATACCTTCTCCAGTGATTTTATTCCTTCTGATAATCTTTGGCTGTTGACAAGAGATAACCCGAGCATGTAATGTGCCTGCCAACAAAATAAGCAAGTTATCATCTTAAGACCAGATTAGGAGTATTAACATAGTTGGATAGGGTAAATGTGATGTTTTCCTCACCCAGGAAAGAAAAAGAAACAAACTATGCTGAAATGCAGTGCCACCTCAATTTCAACAGTCAATCAAGTTCAATTCAAAATGATTAGAGCCAGAGAGTTCAGATGGATTGAAGTTTGCAAACAAGTAACAAACAGATTCTATGGTGTTTGATTTTATTTGGGCTATATGTTCCTTCCCTTGACTCCATAATATCACATCCCAAGATGTAGCTATGAACATATATTACATGCTCCCTTGAAGAAATCAAAGAATCTTGGAATAAACCCTGTACATGTATGAAGCATATATCTTACTGCATACGTCACCAGGCCATCACTAGATGTTGTGAAATTAACGTCAGTTTCATATTGTGCTAAATCGTACAGTCAAGTTAGCATACAGAACCATAACAGTTCCAATAAGAGTTTCATTTTGGCTCTGATTCTTAGTTGTCGCTTGCATTGTAGTGTGCCGACGAGTGAATATGAATATATAATAAAAAATGTGATAACGATGGAAAATTCATGGATCAAATGTCTACCAAGTTTTTACTTCACCTACTTCTTGAAAAGAAGCTGGTTCCCGCAATACCAAATGAAGCGTAACTCAGCTAGCATGTGAATATGTGCACAGAGTGCTTTCTCGATAATTTGGTATATGCCCATAGTCAGATGGAAACAAAAATGAGGATAATTAAAGACAAGTCCAGGCACCCACTCACCTTAACAGACTGGCTGTCAAGCTGGATAGCTGTTCTGCAATCTTCCTCAACTCTAGTCCACTCACTGCCATTTAGATAGGAACATAATATGATGCAAACACTAAGATTGTGCACCAAATTGATCAATAATATGAAGCAATATAAAGGGACTAGAAATTTTACACACTTCCGCTTCCTATAGCAAAGTGCTCGGTTGGTCCAATATACTGCAACATTTGGGCAAAGAGTTATGGCCTGTCAACCAAAATAGGCACTGAAGTTAGCAAGGGAGGTTCAAGATATACAAGATCTGAAATGCAGGTGACAAGAGTTTTACTAGCATCTAGTGTTCATTGATTCAGCTATGTTTGTGCATTTACTATAGCTGCCAACATTTTCTTAGAAATGCCAGACAAAAGCGACTACCCAGGTAACTAGAGGTAGTAGGCTATAATCTTAGCTGAGTGGCTAAAACCAATTCGTCCAGTGTCATGTTCCTTAATCCAGAATCAGTTTTGAATAATTCAGTGGTTCGCAAGAATAGGAATGTTAGAAGCCTATGATGTTTGTACACCCTAGCAAAAGATTGGAAAAAATCTCTATCAACTCTCCACTCAATTTTGCACCTCTCCCAGTAAACCCTCTTCACCCCTTTTCCCTGCCTAGCACTAACTGCCTAGAGAACTACAAACACCAGCATGTTAGCATCGCCTAGCCCCCACAATATCTTAAAAGGTAGAAATGCTATGCGACTTGCACTGTTGCACAGCAACTTTCAACTACATAGCAAACATCACTGTTTTACGTTCTAACCTTTAACCAAACAAACTCCATATGGCAGGAAGCAATATGTAAAATCAGTAACCAGGCCACCAAACCAGTGCACACAAATAAGGCTACATCAAGAGGTAACCATCTTCAATACAGTATTTCCTTCGCAGAAGCCAAAAACACGTCACGTCAGACATTCAGAACAGCAGTGCCAATACCACAGACCACTTCGATCTCGGATAATTCAGCATAGGTTCAGAGAAATTGTCAGAGGGACGCACCAAACGCGCTGCCGCGCTGAACAGAACTCTGCACGCCGCACTCGTAGCTCACTCCACAGCGCATCGATCGAACAGGGTAACGGAAAGGACGCGCACGTAACTACTTGGGACAGCAAGCGCGCAACACGCGAAGCAGGCCGATGATCCTGGCCGCCGGGAGCGGGGAGTCAGTCAAGCTTACCCCGGTGTACGCGTCGATGGCGGCGCTGAGGCGTTCCTTCCTGAAAAAGGCGTTGCCCTCCTGCTTGAGTAGGTCCGCCTGCCGCTGCGACTCGGCCCCGCCGTACGGCGCCGCCGGCGCCATATCCGGCGGCCCGGCTTGCCTCGTGCTCCGGGAAGGATGGGAACGGGTGCGTGGGAAGGAAGCGGCGAGATTTGCTCGTGTGGAACCGCGGCGTGAGCCTGAGGTGGCTTCTCCTTGTGGTGAGCGGTGGAATAGAATGCAAGCGAAGTCAAGAACAATTGGTACTGGGGATTTTACGCTGACGCCCATAGATTTGAGCATGCAGGGGCTTCGTTGCAAATGCTGCAAATACGGGTACTTGCATAGATATGAGTAATGACAAAAGCAACTCCAGTAGTTCAGGTAGTTATAAAAACCCAACAGTTCTTTAAATTAACTTTTTAAATTTATTAACTTCTCATCTAACTTCATTTCCTCTCTACATTTGATAACATTTAGTAACTCCCTAAATAACATTTTTTGACTGTATTATATAGGTAATAAAGGTAATTGTTAACATTTGTGACTTTTTTTAATAGATACAAAATAAAACTACAACCTATATTTAGAGAAGTCACATTTTTACTCCTGAAGTTATGTAGCAACATCTTAATCCTAAAGTTATTTAGCAACATCTTAAATCTGTGATTTAGAGAGCTAAAATCTACATAATTATTGAAGTTGCTGACCAGCCGTAAATACTGATATAGATTCCTTGTAGAAAGTTGACTGATTGAAGTTGCTGACCAGCCGTAGATACTGATATAGATTCCTTGTAGAGAGTTGACTGTACAACTCTTTACAAGGAATCTATATCAGTATCTATCTTATGTGGTAATAAATTAAATAAAGAAAGAAAGTGTTGCTATCTTTGAATTTGGAGTAAGACTATACGTTGAAACTTAGGGGGTGTTTGGTTGCCCCTGCTAAAGTTTAGCCCGGGTCACATCAAGCGTTTGACTTTCAAATAGGAGTATGAAATATAGACCCAACCAACTGGACTAGATTCGTCTCGTCTTTTAATCTTCGGCTGACAAATTTGTTTTATAATCCGACTACATTTAATACCCGAAACGGAGGTTCAAACATTCGATTGGACAGGGGCTAAACTTTAGTTTGGGGTAACCAAACGGGGCCTTAGGTGGTATATAGGGTGTATTAAGCACTCAAAATAGCTATAGATATATAATGTACACCATTGCAAATATTTACTATGATGATCTAGTATATATATGACATGAATGTTGGTGATGGTGTGCTTGTTGAATAATTAGACAAATTCCAGTTTAAATTCCGAATATAAATCATGACAAAGTCACAAGCACTGAAATAACAAGCCAAATCAGATGATGCGTACTGATTAGACTTACTGATAGATGGCACGCGCCGGAATCAGCAGGGTCGACGATGTCGAAGTAGCGAAATCAGCAGGGTCGACGAGGTCAATCAGATCACGAGCAGTCGCGTGAAGACGCTTCCCAAAAACCTTATTCGGCCTCTCCTGGTGCAGGATCTAGAAGGCGAAGGGTTCCGGAGACCTGCTCTCCTAATCGCAGATGCACCTCTACGATCGGGATGAAGGGAACTGGAAGGCGGCTCAGCTGTGAAGAGAGGCGAAAGCGAATTGGGATGATTTGGAGGCTGGCTGCCGGGCTCCTTTTATAGGGCCGAGTCCGCGACCCCGTGCTTATCCGCCCACGAAAATCTCGCAATCAGTTGAGATTTTATAGCGATCGGTTAGGATAAGCGTAACAGCCAAGAAACCAAAAAATCAAACGGCAAAAGGTAGCCGCGCCCCCGCAAGGCGAGGGGCCGGATTTCGGCGGACCATTCACGCGCATGTCGTGCGCCCGCGCCCTTTGCCCGGCCCGGCCAGGCGAGGCGAGGCGAGCGAGCGCGCGCGCGCGTGGCTCTCCACACTCTCTTCTCTCATCCATGACTTGGTGAGTGAGTGTGGCTTCCATATTTAAGCTAGCTCTACTCCACTAGAGCTAGCAATATGGTGCTAATGGTTCCACCTATCCTCTAGCCATCCTCTTGTATGGGCTTTTGAGATTTTCTGGGATTTATTTGAATTTCTTAATTGGGCCAAGCCCATAAATCCTAACAATCCCCCACCAGATCTCAAATGCCCATCTGCAGTTTTCGCCATTGTTCACTACTGTTTAATATACTAGTTTTTCAGCAGAGACTGTTAAGTTGAACTTCCGCCTAGAACTCCAAGCTACACCAACCCACAACTTGGACAATGGACTATGCCTTGAATTGCAAGTTTTGCGTGAATGGGTTTCACTTGAAGTCATGACCAGTGAAAGCATCTAGGCCCCTGGTTGGTTTTAGTGATTAATGACAACGTAATATTATATGTGACTAACGTGTGTTTTGCAGAGACAAATGGTAAGTTAGGTCGCATGACAGGTAGAAGTACTACAACGGTGAAAACAATCCCGGAGATAAGAACTCGAAGCGACGGCTAAAACGACGAAACAAAAGGTGAAGGTCTACGGAGTTCGAGTGTCAAGGAGATGTGGACACTCGCATTTTAGTTAGGTCTTTTATTCTCTTTTAGCCGTACTATAAAGAGGGGTTGTCGATGAGTAGTTTGACCAAGAGAGTTCTAGTGTAGTGTTGGTGCACAATCACACTCATACACAGTGCTAGGTGTCACTCTAGAACTCACACTCAAGTTTGAACGAAAACCGATTTGAAAAACAAGAGTTAGTGTTTCTGGCGTTGGGGCACCGGACTGTCCGGTGTGCACCGGACTGTCCGGTGCACCCTCTGCCAGGTGGGACCAGGCTGATCCGCGGCAAAGGCTTTCCCCTCCGCAGAAACCCGAGAGCGCAGCTTTCAGAGTTGAATTTTAGTGGCACACCGGACACCGCACCGGACTGTCTGGTGTGCACCGGACAGTGGACTATTCACTGTCCGGTGCGCCATGAGTCCAACGGCTACCTGTCAGAACTAGCCGTTGGAAACGACCGGTGGCGCACCGGTGGCGCACCGGACTGTCCGGTGCGCCATCGCGCAGTAAAATGCCTGTAACGGCTAGTTGGTGGGTGAGGGCTATTTATACCCCCTCCACCCACCATATTCAATGACTTGCACTCCACATTTATTCCAGCACATTGCTAGAGCTTTGCAAGCACCAAAAGCCTAGTGAGGAGATTAGAGAATCATAATCCGCGTTTGTTCCTCATTAGCGCTAGTGAGAGCCACCTAGAGCACACACCACTTGCATTAGGCTTCTCTTGGTCAAGCGAAAGTCTACGGCTTGTTACTCTTGGTGATCGGCATCACCTAGACGGCTTGGTGGCGTTGGGAGCTCGGTGATCACCGTGAAGATCTTGTTGGTGACCCGACTCAAGTTTGTAAGCGGTCTCGAGGGATCCACCGCGCCGGAGTGGCAAAGGATCATCTCGTAGTGAGCACTTGGTTCTTGCGAGGACCAAGGGGGAGCGATACCCTTGCGCGGGTGCTCCAACGAGGACTAGTGGAGAGTGCCGACTCTTCGATACCTCGGGAAAAATTGGAGGAGTCTTCTAAACTTTGCTTTACATTCCGCACTTAATTCAAGCACTTTACATTGTGTATTTGTTTAGCAAGTATTTGAAGTATTATCTTAGCTTTGTTGCATTTCTAGTATTATATTCTTAGTGCTAGTTGTTGGGGTGAAGTTGGGCTCTTGCTTATCTCTTGCTTAGGTTTTAATTAGTGTTGATTTTTAGAAAAGCCCAATGCACCCCCCCCCTCTTGGGCATCGTGATCCTTTCAATTGGTATCAAAGCCTTGTTGCTCATAGATTAGCTTAACCGCTAGAGTTACGATGTCCGGTGGGGATGGACCTCCTCCCGTTTTTGATGGTGACGATTTTCCTTATTGGAAAATTCGTATGGAAGCATACTTAGAGGCTATAGACATTGGTGTCTATAAAGCCGCCACACAAGGGTTCCCCGAACCTAGAGATCCCACAAATCTTGTAGGTGATGAGTTCAATTATGAGAAATGGAATGCTAAGGCCAAAAACACCCTTTTTAGAGGCCTTTGCAAAGATGTGTTCAATAGAGTAAGAAATCATAAAAATGCTCATGATTTGTGGATGGACATTTGTGCTCTACACGAAGGAACTAGAAGTGAACGTGAGGAAAGATATCACATAGCCATGCGAAAGTTAAATTCTTTTGAAATGCTTACTAATGAAAATGCAAATGCTATGTACTCACGACTTAATATTCTTGTAGAGGAAGTTAATGGATTGGGGCTTACTCAAATCTCACAACCGGATGTTGTGAGGAAGATTCTCAGTGTCCTCCCAATAGACAAATATGGACACATTGTCACTGTGCTACATCAAATGGATCTTTCAGTTACCACACCTACACAAATTTTGGGAAAGATCAATGCCCATGAAATGTACATGCACATCAACGACAAAGAAGAATCATCTTCCAAAAGAAAGGATTTGGCTCTCAAAGCAAATCATGAAAGAAAAGGAAAAGCAAAAATACAAGTTGAGGAAGAATCCTCAAGTGATGATGACCTTGATGCAAACATTGCCTTGATGGTAAGGAAGACCACCAAGATGTTGAAAAAGCTAAATAGAGAAGGCATCAAATTTGATTCAAGGAAGAAGAAGTTCTTTTCCAACAAAAGAAAGCCCATTTCTGAGATGGACTGCTACAACTGTGGTGAGCTTGGTCATCTTGCTCATCAATGCAACAAGCCCAAGAAGAACAAGTTCAAGGGCAAGAAAGAAGATGACAGCGATGATGAAAAGAAGGAAAAGAAATTTTTCAAGAGAAAGGATGGGAAGCAAAAGAGGTTCCACAAGAAGAAGAATGGAAAGGCATATATTGTTGGCGACTGGCTCACCGACATCGAATCATCAAGTGGGTCTTCTTCAAGTGAAGAAGAGAATGATGAAAAAATTGCCGCCATCGCCGGGGACTTCTCTTCACCACCACCATCGCCATCATCCACTTCTCACCTATGCCTCATGGCTAGGGGTGAACGGAAGGTACAAAATGATATTGCTGATAGTGATAGTGATGAGGAATTTGCTTCACCTTCATATGATGAGTTAGCTGACTTACTTAAAGAATATACTCAAATCATTAGAAAGTCAAAAGCTAAATGTGATAGGCTGAAAAATAAAAATGAATCTTTAAATGCCAAGTATGACATAGTTATAAAGGCTAGTGATGAAATAAAAGAAGAAAATAAAACTATGTCATCAACTGTAAATGAGCTCACAAACTCCCTAAAAGATGCTAAGGAAAAATATGACAAATTAAATAAAGCTAATAGGGAGTTGCAAAATAGACTAGTAAAGATCGAGGAAGACTATACTCAAATTAAATTTGATCATGACAACCTTCTTGTTGAAAATGAACTTTTATCTTGCAAAACACATGAGGCTATTAACCCTGTTGTTAAGCTTGATGTAGCAACCTCATGTGATGATTTGATTCAAGAAGGGCAAACTAGTCTACATGCTGAATTGACTGAAAAAGTTGAAGTCCTGACTTTAGACAACCAAAAATTGAAGAATTACTTGACTGATGCAACTACTAGAGGAAAAGTTGCTATTGAGAACAATGATTTCAACAATGAGTTGGTATTGGATAATCAAAGGCTTAAGAATGAGGTCAAGAAACTAAAAAGTGAAAATGAACATCTTGCAACAAGTGTGCAAAAGTTCAACAAGGGTCAATACCTCCAAAATGAGCTGCTTATGAACACTGTTATGAAAAATAACAAGAGTGGTATTGGATACAATGCTTTTGTGCAAAAGAAAGCTACCACTCAATACAAGCCAAAGCAGACTCACAAGCCTATCAAATGCTTTGAGTGTGGAAATGAAGGTCACTTTGCCCACAACTGCAAAGCCAAACCACCAACTCCCTTGCCTAAGCACTCAAGACCATTTGCTTAAGGTTAAGGTTACATTCCTAGGTCCACCAAATAAGAATAGACCTAGACAAATCTGGGTGGCAAAGTCCTTAATCGAAAGAGTCACTGGTCCTATGCAATATAGGGCCCTCAAAACTCAAGCTTGAATTGTCTGTGAATGTAGGTGAACTACAAGACCGGTGGGAGCCATTGGGTTATTGACAGTGGATGCACACAACATATGACAGGCAACCCACGGATGTTCACCTCACTAGATGAAAATGTTGATGGACAAGATAAAATCACATTTGGAGACAATTCAAAAGGAAAAGTGCAAGGACTTGGCAAGGTGGCAATCTCAAATGATTTATCAATATCAAATGTTCTCTTAGTTGCACCTTTGAGCTTCAATTTATTATCAGTGGGTCAACTCTGTGATCTTGGACTTCAATGCTTATTCACTCCAACAGAGGTTATTGTAACAAAGATGGATGATGAATCAATGGTATTCAAGGGATTTAGATACAACAACCTCTACTTAGTGGATTTCACTTCAGAAGATGCAGACTTAAGAACTTGCCTCTTCACCAAAGCTTCTCTTGGATGGCTTTGGCATAGGAGGCTTGCACATGTTGGGATGAGCACACTCAAGAAGGTATTAAAGAAAGATATGGTTAGAGGATTAAAGGATGTGGTGTTTGAAAAAGACAAGCCATGCAGTGCATGTCAAGCTGGAAAGCAAGTTGCTAATACACATCCCACTAAAGCTTTCATGTCAACATCAAGGCCACTGGAACTACTTCATATGGATTTGTTTGGACCTACAAATTATGTCAGTGCCGGTGGCAACCTCTACTGTCTAGTGATTGTTGATGACTTCTCAAGATACACTTGGGTGTTCTTTCTCCATGACAAATCTGAAGTTGCATCTATATTCAAGAAGTTTGCCAAGAAAGCACAAAATGAATTTGATTGCAAGATTAAGAAGATTAGAAGTGACAATGGCAAAGAATTTGACAACACCAACATTCATGAGTACTGTGATGAAATTGGGATCAAGCATGAAGTATCTGCCACATACACACCTCAACAAAATGGAGTTGTTGAAAGGAAAAATAGGACCTTGATCACTCTTGCAAGAACAATGATTGATGAGTATAACACACCGGAGAGGTTTTGGGCCGAAGCTGTCAACACTGCTTGTTATGCATCAAACAGGCTATTTCCTCACCGGCTACTTGAGAAGACTCCTTATGAACTGCTAAATGGGAAAAAGCCAGACGTCTCCTTCTTCCGGGTGTTTGGGTGCAAATGCTACATCTACAAGAAACGCCATCACCTAGGGAAGTTTCAAAGACGTTGTGATATTGGTTTTCTTTTGGGTTATTCATTAAAGTCCAAAGCATATCGAGTATTCAACCATGCCACTGGTATGGTAGAAGAAACATATGATGTGGAATTTGATGAGATTAATGGCTCCTAAGGAGCACTTGAAAATCTTGATGATGTAGGTGATGAGCCACTAAGGGAAGCAATGAAGAACATGCCTATTGGAGCTATCAAACCAAAAGAAGATGAAGAAGAAGTGCAAATCATTGACAGGCCTTCTTCATCAAATGTACCACAAGATGATGAAAAAGATGAGAGGCATGCAAATGAAGATACATTTGTCTCTCATGAACAAGCAAGGGTACAAGCCGAAGATGTTGATGCTCCAGGATCTTCTTCCCAAGTGGTTGACAGGAGAAACTCATCACTACTTCAAGCTCATCCTCAAAACCAAATCATCGGGAGTCCTTCACAAGGGGTTATTACTCGATCACATAGGCATGCTTATTTTATTGAACATCACTCTTTTGTTTCTTGTGTTGAGCCTACTTGTATAGATGAGGCGCTACAGGATCCGGACTGGGTGAATGCCATGCATGAAGAACTTAACAACTTCACCCGTAACGAAGTTTGGACCCTGGAGAAGCCTCCACAAGATGCAAGAATCATTGGAACAAAGTGGGTGTTCAGAAACAAACAAGATGATCAAGGTGTAATTGTAAGAAACAAGGCAAGACTTGTCGCGAAGGGATTCTCTCAAGTTGAAGGCTTAGATTTTGGAGAGACCTTTGCACCGGTTGCTCGACTGGAAGCCATCCGTATCCTACTTGCATATGCATCATGCTATGATATAAAACTTTATCAAATGGATGTAAAAAGTGCATTTTTAAATGGCTTCATAAATGAACTTGTATATGTTGAGCAACCGCCTGGATTTGAAGACCCTAGATATCCTAACCATGCTTATAGGTTGTCCAAGGCGCTATATGGGCTAAAGCAGGCTCCAAGGGCTTGGTATGAGCGCCTTCGCGACTTCCTCATCGAAAAGGGCTTCAAGATCGGGACCGTCGACACAACTCTCTTCACAAAGAAACATAACGGTGATATTTTCATTTGTCAAGTATATGTTGATGATATAATCTTTGGCTCGACAAATGACTATCATTGCAAGGAATTTGGTGAGTTGATGTCGAAGGAGTTTGAGATGTCAATGATTGGTGAGCTAACATACTTCCTCGGCTTTCAAGTCAAGCAAATGAAAGATGGTAACTTTCTCTCACAAGAGAAGTATACCAAAGACTTGTTGAAAAGGTTCAACATGGAGAAGTGCAAACCAATCAAGACCCCCATGCCTACAAATGGACATCTCGACTTAGATGAGGGAGGTAACCCGGTTAATCAAACTCTCTACCGTTCTATGATTGGTAGTTTATTATACCTTACCGCATCTAGGCCCGATATTATGTTTAGTGTCTGCATGTGTGCTAGATTTCAATCTAATCCTAAGAAAGCTCATCTTCGCGCTGTTAAGAGAATTCTTAGGTATCTCAGGCACACCACAAGCGTTGGTCTGTGGTATCCCAAAGGAGCTACTTTTGATTTAATTGGCTATTCTGATTCGGATTATGCCGGTTGCAAAATTGATAGGAAAAGTACTTCTGGGGGATGCCATCTGCTTGGTAGATCACTAGTTTCATGGACATCCAAAAAGCAAAACAGTGTTGCCTTGTCAACTGCCGAAGCGGAATACATTGCCGCGGGTGCTTGTTGCACACAGATTTTATATATGAAACAAACCCTTCTAGACTATGGCATAGTTCTAGAAAAGGTACCTTTGTTGTGTGACAATGAGAGTGCTGTTAAAATTGCTAATAATCCTGTTCAACACTCTCGCACCAAGCATATTGATATCCGTCATCACTTCCTTAGAGATCATGTTGCTAAAGGAGATATCATTTTAGAAGAGTGAGGTCGGAAGATCAATTAGCGGATATTTTCACTAAGCCACTTGATAAGACCCGCTTTTGCATGTTGAGGAATGAACTAAATATTCTTGATCTCAGAAATTTTATGTAAAATATCAAATGGTGTTGTCAAGCCTGCATTGCATGTTTAAATTCCTTGTATTGCATCTAGGGCTTGTCTAACCTAGTTAAGATAACCGCCAACAAAGCGAGTGAAAAAGCTTAACTCGGGTCAAACTTGACAAGTCTTAGTTTTTAAGCTTTTAGCACTTGAATTCTTACTTTTTATGCAATTATTGGTTCTTGAAATATGCATGAGGTACTGCACTTAGGGGGAGTATTCAAAACTCAAATCACTTATAAAAACCCCTTAGTGTAAACCAAAATGCAAATTTCACCATTTGCCTATTTTCTCTAAAAATTATCTAGCCTATGGCGAAATATTTTGAAAAGTATATGAGGGTGCCAATACCTGTCCCAACAAGTGTTATTTTGTGTGATTATAAGTTGGGATTTGGTTTGGTTGGGAGTTAGATAGAAATTCAAAATTTTCAAAACTCTCCTCTGTCTGGGCTCACCGGACAGTCCGGTGTGCACCGGACACTGCACTGTGCAATGTCCGGTGCACCGGCAGCCGCGCGCTATAAACCAGATTTCCTGTGCGCTGTCTGGTGGTTCACCGGACAGCTACTGTGCGCTGTCTGAACAGCTACTGTGCGCTGTCCGGTGTGCACCGGACAGGCACTGTAGACTGTCCGGTGCGCCCATATCGCGTTTTTAAAAAAGGCCTCCAGCCCGAGACCGAGCCAGAGGCTCATTCTTTCTCCCTGCCAGCGCCCTTTTCTCTCTGTCTCTGGCGACTCCTCCCCGTCGCCGGCGATCTCCCTCACCGGCGTGCCCTGTCTCCGGCCGAGCTCCGGTGACCCCGACCAGTGCTTCTCGGTGAGCAGCCTCCCTTCCTCCCCTGTCTTCTCTCCCTCTCTGTTCTCTGCCACAGTAAAGCACCCTTTTCCACCTTTTGTGAAATTCTCCAATTCCTGTGAATCCCAGTGACTCCAATTGGTGGAATGTGTTCTTTTGTGTGCCTTGTACACTCCTGCAGGTTATTAGCTCCTTCGGGAGGGTTTTCCCACCTCAAATAGCCGTTTCACCGAAACCCTAGATCTCCGCACGTCACGTGCTCGGTGAAATGCCCAAACTAGCCAAAAATGCTCCAATTGAACCCAAATTTTTCAGGCACCTTCACAACACTCCCAGTAACATACTTGCCAAATTTCACGCCAATCCGAGATCCCAGGCTTAAAATTCACCAAATTCCCTGTTTCGGGCGATCGTTTCCGAGCCGAGTACCCAAATCTCCTTTTCTTCGCCTAAATTCAACCCAAGCACACACTTCACTCATATTCACCTACATAAACCTATTCGTGAAGTATCGGCTCAATTCCATGTCGTTTCGTGCCTCAATTCGAATTCCAAACATCCTATGACACTATTTATCCTTCAAACGTCGTTTTCACGTCGTTTGACTTCTCGATCGTCTCGTCACGTGTTTTCTGTGCCATATCTCTCGGTATATGTATTTATTCACATTTCATATGCTTATGACTATGTGACTAATACGTGCTCACCTCTTCTGTCATTTCAGTGACCTTGTTTGACCGTGTGCCGTCTCCCGTCCTGCCTGGATCGTCACCTCTCGTGTGAGCTTTCCAGGTAGTCATCTCATTCTTTGCTCAATCTATCGGTGATTTTTGCTCTGTGCTTAGTCTCTCTATCTCATTTGCAGACATTAGTTCAGGATGCCATGCACGAAGAATGTGTCGGCGCCAGGGGGAGGCGATGATGAGGATCCTCGTCGCCCCTTCAGGCAGGTCAAGGGCAAGACTGTTTATTTGGAGCAGCAGGAAGGCCGCAAGAAGCGGCGTACGGACAGAGCAGCCCGTGCAGCGGCAGCAGCTGCAGCAGCCGCTGCGCAGGCCGAGCTTGGAGATCAGCCGTAGACTCCGTCAGATCAGATCGCATATCGTGTTCGTCGTCTCGCCTCCCGGCGCTCCTCCACTCACACCACCTCTGCTTCCACTCCGCCACCCACTCTGCCTGCTCCCGTCACTCCTGTTGCGCCATCCACCACCACAGCCATACCCACTACCTCCACCACGCCAGCTTCCACTGCTCCTCCTCCTCCCGCTCCCGCTTCAGCTCCTCCTGTCCCTCCACCTCGTTTCCGGGAGCGCGATGAGACTGAGGTACAACCACTTGCTGCGGATCCTCGACTGTTTGACCTTCAGCGTGCTACAACGGCACGGGTACGTAGGTTCAGATATGTACCCGTGGAGTCTTGGCTACCAGCTCAGAGAGACCCTGCAGCAGGTGACCTTTTCAGCACACGTACTCAGGAGTCGTTTTTCAGAGCTCAGATGTCTGCTCAGATAGCTCTGCGAGTACACCGGCTTTTGGATCTTCCAGCCTTTCTGCTTGCAGCCGGTGCTGACTCTAAGGCGCACCTCACCTATCTGCCTGGCCTTCAGACCCTTTTGACTACCAGCGGCAGGTATGTTGAGGAGTGGGTACGAGTCTTCTACGTCTCTGTTTGGATTGACCCGGATCATCACTGGATGAGGTTTCGCTTTGAGCGCGAGGATGTCACTATTACTGCCAGTCAGATTCGCCAGCTTTTTGGATTTCCCGAGTCGACGACTCGTCTTCACAGCCTTTGCTACGGCACTTCTGACCCTCCTCGTCGCCCTCACGGCGGTGTGGCTCCGGGTACAGCTCACATCGCGGCTCTGTTCCGCCCGCCCTTCACAGATGGGTCGCGACGTTCACCGGCAGATTTTACTACCGCAGCAAAGTACTTATATGAGCTTATCAGATGGACTCTTCTGCCGAGGATGGGATACAGGGAGGCTACCACTCATATTCAGCTTTGGCTCCTTGGTGCCCTGGTCTCTCACTCTGAGTTTGACGTTGTGGACTTCCTGATTTGTGAGATCGAGGACACCGTTTTGGATGGGATTCGTGCTCGTCGGCAGTTGCCCTATGCTCACTACTTGTGCCACATCTTTGCGCAGCTGATTCAGCCCCCTCGATTTCAGAGCATCCTTGAGGCCTCACGCCTCGTTTTTGGATCCTACCGTCCTGCGCCTGAGATTCCTGTGCCAGCTTCTGCTACTGTTTTTGACTCTCAGGACGAGGATGCAGCTCTTCGACAGTTTGACACTCAGGGTACAGCAGATGATGATGATGATGATTTTGGGGTTCCTCCTCCGCCTCCGCCTCCTATGCCTCCACGCTCACATGATCATGAGGCTGGGAGTTCTAGTGCTGCCCCTGCTACTCCTCAGGCTATGGACCCTGCTCTTGCTTCGATTCTCCAGACTCTCACTCAGCAGCAGGCTCACCTGGCAGCCGAGCAGGCTCACCTGGCAGCCGAGCAGGCCCAGTTATCCGAGAGGATGCTCTCGATGTTTCAGAACATGCAGGACAGGCAGGATGCGCTTCAGCAGCAGCTTCTTCAGGATCGGGCTGAGAGTAGGGCATTCATGGCTCTCATGCTACAGCAGTCTGGTGTCTCAGTTCCTTCGGTTCTGTCTGCTCCACCTCCTCCGCTTCACGCTCCTGTGGTGCCATCGATTTTGTCAGGACCCCCTGTTGGTACCTCTCCGCTCCGGCCGGTCACTTTGGCGTTCACCTCTCCGGCTCTCAGCTCTGTCTGTCCGCAGCCGCCAGTGCCACCAGCATCTGCTGTTACCACTACCGCTGTGGCAGTATCTGTCTCCGCTTCTGTTCCGGTAGCTCCTGCAGCGCGGCCTCAGTCCGAGTCAGTACCAGCTCCAGCTTCTACCACAGATCCTGGATCCGAGACTGACTCTGATCCTCCGCCAGCGTTCGCTCTGCTGCCTCGACCGCGACCGGATGCGCCCCCTGTGGGGGATAGATATCCCCCGGGTCCACTAAAAGAGTAAAGGACCTCACGAAAGGCCCAAGGGCCCAATAAATCGTAAGGTTATTCTTTCGTGGGCCTGGGGAAAAACAACCAGCAACGCAGGGCGACATGAGGCCGGATTGGCGCAAACCCGGACGGCCCATAGCGTCGAGCGATTGGCTGCAACAGAGATCCGACTTTCCCGCGTCGGGGCCTCCATGCAACGAAGCCACGTGAAGATAAGTCGGCGAGGGTTACGTAAGGGATAATCTCGAGAGGTTCACTATCTTTTAGCCACTTGTTGTTATCTTATCCATGTGTACTGCCCCACGGTCGAGTATATAAGGCCTAGGGGGCACCCCTTCAGAACGATCGACCCATTACTTAGCCACCCACATCAACTCTCTGTATTCTCGATCCAGAGAGTTCTCTTGTAACCATATCCACCAAGCATATTCGTCAGGACGTAGGGTGTTACGCATCACTAAGCGGCCCGAACCTGTAAATCTTGTCCACCGTCCCTCGTGCGATCAGCACGAACCATTCTGCTACAGTTGTTGACACCTTCCTACTCCTAAAACACCTTGAGGGGCAACCCCGGGTGTGCGGTCGGACCCTAAACACCGACAGCTGGCGCGCCAGGTAGGGGGTGTGTCGACAATCCAAGCTAGCTCAATGGCCATCTCCTTCTACAGCAAGATCGCCCTACGCCCTGGATCTATGTTCTGCTTCGGAACAATCTCATTCATAGCGGACGAAGAAGGAATTCTGCACCGTATCGCGGATCCGCCGGAAAAGGAGTCTTCTTCAACAAACTCCGAAAATACCGGAGAAGTGCAACCTCCGGCTCCCCGAAAAAAGATCACCACGACGGCAGCACCGTTCTACCCCGACGTCCTCTTCGTCGGAAGGGCGGAATCGCCCGCCATCTCCGACGACGAGCCGACTGTACCCGGGGAGGAACCGCCTCAGCGAGAGTCCCGTCGACGAAGGAACCGGCGCAGGAATGTTCGACGACATCACGCAGCCGGAGAGCGGAATCCGGAACAACCTGTCTCGCGAGACAAGGTCTCGGAGGTAGGAGAAACCCCGGAAGAACGCGTCTTCAGAGAGCGAAGGAACTCCCGACGACGTGATCGCCGACGAGCTCAGGAACAGGCTGAGCAGGATGCAAGGCAACGTCGAGAGAATCCACTCTTCGGGCGCAATCTAAACCCCGACTTCGCCCGAGCCATGAACACGCCGAGCGAAGTCGGAGGGGTGCTAGCTCGGATAGCGGAAGGACTTCCTCGGACTCCTGACGCCGACGGCTACCGACGACTGTTCACCCAGGCGGCCAACCATCTTCTACCGCCAGCTCACCCGCCGAACGATCTACGACACACCATCAACAGTTGCCGAGACGCGCGGAGCTCCATCAATGCTTCGCGGGAACGGCGGCATGAGAATGAAATTCGTCGTCGAGAGGAGTACGACAGGGATCATGGCGCCCCGACTCAGAGCCAAGCTACTAGGACTGAGTCGGCAACGGCTTCAACTGGCGGAACCACCCGGGGACGGTCGAGGAATCACAATCACAACTCCCCTCCCCGGGACAGACATCGACCCCGACGACAGGAGGACACGTGTGGAGTGTCCGCCCTTACTCCACGCCTTAGGGCCATCCAATGGCCTCCCAACTTCAAGGTATCCAATGTTGACAAATATGAACCTAAGCAGGATCCATGGGGTTGGCTAGCCGTCTACACCACCGCTGCTCGAGCTGCCGGGGCATCCGAAGACGTGATGACCGCGTACTTGCCCATTGTCCTTGGGCAAGACGCGCTGCAATGGCTACGGCATCTACCCCGACACTGCATCGACGTCTGGGGAGACTTCAGTCGACGCTTCACCGCCAACTTCCAGTCCCTCTCCGACAAGCCGGCGCAGCCGTGGGACCTCAAATCTATCAAGCGCCGGGGGGACGAAACTCTCCGGTCGTACCTCAAGAGGTTTCAAACCATGAGGAATCGTATCCCCGATGTCACGGAGGCGGCTGTAATCGAGGACTTCTACCGAGGATCTAATGATTCGGTTTTCGTCCGAGCTATATTACAAAGGGCGCCGACCACCTCGGAGGAGCTGTTCCGGGAAGCCGACCTCTACATCACCGCCGACGAGCGAGCCCAGGATCTCATCGGAGGAGCAAAGCCCGCACCGGCAGCACCGCGACGCGACGCGAACCAGCAACCTGACAAGCGGTGGGAGAAGAGGCCACGCGAAGAAGTGCACGCTGCCGGACCACCCGCCTCTCGCGCTCGAGGAGGGCCTCGTGGAGGCGAACGCACGCTGGACGACATCCTCGACGCCCAGTGCCCGTACCACAAGGACATGCGACACACTCTTCGTAACTGCCGAGACTTCAAGCACTCCGTCGGACACGGCCGACCCTTCCAACCTCTACCTCCTCCTCCGCCGAGGGGAGGACCAGATGAACCGCGACAACCCCATTGGCAGGAGGAGGGAGGAGGAGGAGGAGCTTTTCCACGCGTTGACAGGGAGGTCAACGTCATCTTCGGCGGACACGGATCGCAGGAGAGCAGAAGACAGCAAAAGCTCAATGATCGCCAGATACTGGTGGCGACCATCGGCCCTCCCGCTCCATACCGGTGGTCGGAGCACCCGATCACCTTCACTCGGGCGGATCAATGGCTCAACTTCGACCACCCGGGCAAGTACCCGCTTCTCGTCGATCCGGTGATCCGAGAGAGCCGGGTGAAAAAGGTGTTAGTGGACGGGGGGAGCAGCATCAACATCACCTTCCCTCGGACACTCCAAAGCTTGGGAGTTCATCTCAAAGAGCTCCATGAGTCGGACACTCCTTTCTTCGGCATCGTGCCGACGGAAGGGGAATGCCCGCTGGGCCACATCTACATGCCGGTCACCTTTGGAACTCCGGAGAACTACAGAACCGAGTTCCTAAGGTTTGAAGTGGCGAACTTCGACTGCGGGTATAATGCCATCATCGGGAGGCCTGGATTGGCCAAGTTCATGGCCATTCCACATTACACCTACATGATACTGAAGATGCCAGGACCGCAAGGGATCATAACTGTGCGCGCCGACTTCCAAGGCGCCGCAGAATGTTTCCGAGTGGCTATTCAAGCAGCCCTCACCGCCAAGCCATCGACAGCTCCCTCCGCAATGGCGAACTCTAAGCCTGAGGAGAACCTCGCAATACCGGCAAATGAAGCTCAGACCGCGACCTCTATGCGGCCGACTGAAGAAACCAAGAGAATCAACCTGGGGTTCGCTGATGAGCGCAAGACGGCCATCATCAGCTCCAGTTTGGATGACAAATAGGAAAGCGCGCTCGTCTGGTTTCTGCAAGATAACCGAGATGTATTCGCATGGCAACCTGCGGATATGCTGGGAGTCCCGAGAGAACTGGCCGAGCACAAACTGAAGGTTTTTCCCCAGGCGAGGCCGATTCGACAGAAATTACGTCGTTTCACGCCTGATAAGAGGGAAGCCATTCGCGCCGAGTTAGCTCGCTTGGTTGCGGCTGGATTCATTAGAGAAGTATTACATCCCGAGTGGTTAGCCAATCCTGTTCTTGTACTCAAAAAGAATAAAGTGGACTGGCGCATGTGCGTTGATTATACTGATCTCAACAAACACTGTCCGAAGGATCCTTTCGGGCTCCCGAGGATAGATCAGGTGGTGGACTCCACCGCTGGATGTTCTATGCTGTCTTTTCTGGATTGTTATTCTGGATATCATCAGATTAGTCTGGCGAAGGAAGATGAAGAAAAAACGGCATTCATTACTCCATTTGGCGCTTTCTGTTATACCTCCATGCCGTTTGGCCTCAAAAACGCTGGAGCGACTTACCAGAGAGCCATTCAAACATGCTTAGCTGATCACTGGGGCAAGCGTGTGGAGGCTTATGTGGATGACGTGGTGATCAAAACACAGGACTCAAAAGACTTCATCGAAGATTTGCAACTGGTTTTCAACAGCCTGAGGCGGTATAGATGGAAGCTTAATCCCGAGAAATGTGTCTTTGGGGTACCAGCCGGAAAGTTGCTCGGATTTATTGTCAGCCACCGGGGAATTGAGGCTAATCCGGATAAGATTGAAGCTATCATGAAAATGGAAGCACCTCGATCGCAGAAGAAGGTTCAGCGACTTACTGGATGCATGGCAGCTTTAAGCAGATTTATATCCAGGCTGGGGGAAAAAGGTTTGCCGTTTTACAAGTTACTCAAGAAGGTGGATAAATTTCAGTGGACTTCAGAAGCACAAGAAGCTCTAGATGCTCTGAAAAAATTCTTGACAACACCGCCAGTACTGAAACCACCTCGGCGAGCTACATCAACTCAACCAGCCGAAGATTTGCTATTGTACATCTCTTGCACGACTCACGTGGTGAGCACCGCGTTGGTAGTCGAGCGAGTAGAAGAAGGGCATGCCTATCCAATACAACACCCTGTCTACTTCATTAGTGAAGTCCTCGGCCCCTCGAAGAAAAAGTATCCTCAAGTTCAGAAACTATTGTATGCAGTACTTCTAACTGCCCGCAAGCTGCGTCACTACTTTGATGACCACAAAGTCATAGTAGTCACAAGTTTTCCAATAGGGGATATTCTTCACAACAAGGAAGCCATCGGTCGAATAGCCAAGTGGGCCTGTGAGCTGGGATCTCATGACATCGAGTTTCGGCCTCGCACTGCCATCAAAACCCAAGCACTGGTTGATTTCGTATCAGAGTGGACTGAACAACAAGTACCAGACAACCCGGAGACTGCAGAAGTATGGCGAATGTATTTTGATGGCTCACTCAAGCTGCAGGGAGCAGGAGCGGGGATTCTTTTCACTGCACCTGGAGGCGAACACCTCAAGTACGCCCTCCAGCTGCTATTCCCGGCCTCCAACAATGCAGCCGAGTATGAAGCTTTGATCCATGGATTGAACATTGCCATATCATTGGGCGTCAAAAGATTAATGGTATATGGGGATTCTCTGGTAGTCATCAGCCAGATAAATAAGGAGTGGGATTGCTCAAACGATTCGATGGGAAGATACTGCACTGCCGTCCGAAAACTGGAGGATAAATTCGAGGGTCTAGAATTTCATCATGTGGAAAGAGATCGGAACACGGCAGCCGATGTACTGTCCAAGCTAGGGTCCAGTCGAGCTCAGGTCCCACCCGGGGTTTTTGTGCAAGAAATTCTGCAGCCAAGTATCTCATTGGATCAAATGGAAGAGTGCAACATCATAGATCAACCCGAGTCAGATCCCGATGACTGGAGAAAGCCAATCATTAAGTACATAAGAAATGAAGAAGAACCAGACGATAAGAACTCGGCAGAGCGCATTGCAAGACAGTCAGCTCACTATACACTTATTGGGGAGACATTATACAGAAGGGGTGCATCAGGCGTCTTCATGAAGTGCATTCTCCCATCCACTGGAAAGCAACTCTTAGAAGAGGTCCACGCTGGACAATGTGGGATACATGCAGCCTCCAGAACACTAGTTGGGAAGGTCTTCAGGTCAGGATTCTATTGGCCAACAGTAAAGAATGATGCAGCCGAGTTAGTTCAGAGGTGCGAAGCCTGCCAATACTTGTCAAAGCAACAACACCTGCCAGCACAGCAGCTGCAGACCATACCAATAACTTGGCCTTTTGCATGCTGGGGGCTGGATATGATTGGACCTTTCAAGAAAGCTCAAGGGGGATATACTCATGTGTTGGTAGCGATTGACAAGTTCACTAAATGGATAGAATTCAAGCCCATTGCCTCCTTAACTTCTGCTAAGGCCGTGGAATTCATACAAGACATAATATTCAGATTCGGGATACCCAACAGCATCATAACTGATTTAGGATCCAATTTCACGAGTTCAGAATTCTTTGACTTCTGCGAGCAAAAGAGCATTCAGATCAAGTATGCATCTGTAGCCCATCCAAGAGCCAACGGGCAGGTTGAACGAGCTAATGGGATGATTTTGGATGCACTTAGGAAAAAGATTTTCGATAAGAACGAAAAATTCGCAGGAAAGTGGATAAGGGAATTACCCTATGTTGTTTGGAGCCTAAGAACCCAACCTAGCCGAGCTTTGCATGGAAACACTCCTTTCTTCATGGTCTATGGGTCGGAGGCAGTGCTGCCTGCTGATCTCAAGTTTGGGGCGCCAAGGCTGATCTTTGAAAGTATAGCAGAAGCTGAGACCACCAGGCTGGAGGACATAGACGTACTCGAGGAAGAACGGCTAAGCGCAGTAATCCAATCAGCAAGATACCAGCAGACTCTAAGGCGCTATCACGACAAGGCTGTGCGGCAACGATTCTTTTCAGTAGGGGAGCTCGTCCTTCGCCGAATTCTAACGGGAGAAGGACGACACAAGTTATCACCCTTATGGGAAGGACCCTTCATAGTAGCAGAAGTCACTCGGCCCGGATCATATCGCCTCACCCAGATGGATGGCACGAAAGTTGGGAACTCCTGGAACATAGAGCACCTGAGAAAGTTTTATCCTTAGCCGTACCTCAAAACCGCTGGGATAACGATGATGTACTCTGTAAAGTGGAAATATGTCATCAATAAAGAAAAGGTTTCAAGGATACTCAATTTATTTACGATTGACTTGCGTTCTTACTTAACTCGTGGTGACCACTATGCCCTGCTAACGGAGCAATCGACTTAAGTCGGCAACGACTTAAGGCGGTGCGACATGCTCACGCTTACTTAACTCGGGGTGACCACTATGCCCTGCTAACGGAGCAATCGACTTAAGTCGGCAACGACTTAAGGCGGTGCGACATGCTCACGCTTACTTAACTCGGGGTGACCACTATGCCCTGCTAACGGAGCAATCGACTTAAGTCGGCAACGACTTAAGACGGTGCGACATGCTCGCGCTTACTTAACTCGGGGTGACCACTATGCCCTGCTAACGGAGCAATCGACTTAAGTCGGCAACGACTTAAGGCGGTGCGACATGCTCACGCTTACTTAACTCGGGGTGACCACTATGCCCTGCTAACGGAGCAATCGATTTAAGTTGGCGGCTACTTAAGACCAATGCAACATGCTCTCGCCTATATAATTCAGGGGATGATTTCCATATCCCACAGACAAAATTCATAGTCATCATGCGTCATAACCACCAAACTCATTAACTAAAAAATTCTGATACAATGAGAGAGTAACTATGTTATTCAAATAAACCGGTGTCCTCTAACAAATGTTCAATCATGCAAGCTGCGCGCTTGGAGCACGCGAAATGTTTTCTCTATTTTGCAATGTCTTTTCCAGGAGCAATGGACGAAGAAGGACGACTCGAGGAATCAGGGGCAGCGTTCACGTCAGCCCTTATATCTTCAGGAACGACTACGCCAGGTGTCGGTGTTTAGGGTCCGACCGCACACCCGGGGTTGCCCCTCAAGGTGTTTTAGGAGTAGGAAGGTGTCAACAACTGTAGCAGAATGGTTCGTGCCGATCGCACGAGAGACGGTGGACAAGATTTACAGGTTCGGGCCGCTTAGTGATGCGTAACACCCTACGTCCTGATGAGTATGCTTGGTGGATATGGTTACAAAAGAGCTCTCTGGATTGAGAATACAGAGAGTTGATGTGGGTGGCTAAGTAATGGGTCGATCGTTCTGAAGGGGTGCCCCCTAGGCCTTATATACTCGACCGTGGGGCAGTACACATGATAAGATAACAACAAGTGGCTAAAAGATAGTGAACCTCTCGAGATTATCCTTTACGTAACCCTCGCCGACTTATCCTCACGTGACTTCGTTGCATGGAGGCCCCGACGCGGGAAAGTCGGATCTCTGTTGCGGCCAATGGCTCGACGCTATGGGCCGTCCGGGTTTGCACCAATCCGTCCTCATGTCGCTCTGCGTTGCTGGTTGTCTTTCCCCAGGCCCACGAAAGAATAACCTTACGAATTATCGGGCCCTTGGGCCTTTCGTGAGGTCCTTTACTCTTTTAGTGGACCCGGGGGGTATCTATCCCCCACAAGCCCCCGATCTTTGGGTTAATTTAGAGGTAATCAACCCGAAGATCCCAGGTCCAGCTTGTAGGTGATTTGAAGAAAGATGACTCCTTGCTGTTCTCTCCTGCTTCGATCACTTGTTGACCAGAACCTAGCTTTGTGCCTGTGCCTTAGAGATCGGCATTCCTGTTTGTTGGATTCTGAACTTTATTGGGTGCACCGGAGGTGCACCCAATGGGTGTAGCCCCCGAGCTTCGAGTAGATTTTAGAAAATAATCTACTCGAAGGTCTTCATCAGAGATTACTTCCATTTGTGTTCCTTTATTCCAGTTGAGGATTGGCTTCTTAATCTTGTCCCATGCCCTTAGAAATTGGTGCTATCCTGGCTTAGAATGACAGTCCATGGGGTGCACCGAAGGTGCACCCAATGGGTGTAGCCCCCGACCTTCAAGTGGATTTTTTGAGGATAATTCGCTTGAAGGTCTTCTTTTTGTGTCCTTTTGCTGTAGATTACTCTTTCTGCTTATAAAAAAGTTGGCATGATGTCATCCGTGCTATGTCATCAATATTATGCTTTGGAGGTCAGCATGTGTTTTGTCTTTTGCAACTGAATTTGCAATCCTTCCATATCTTGCTAAGTAGCATAGTGTATTTGCTCTGCAACTGATTGGACGTTCGATGGACGTTCTCTGTCTAGTCTTCAAGTCATGTCTGTCGACCATATTTTGCACTCTGCTGGCTATACTTGGCTTCCCTTTAACTCTTGTGGATATCTCATTTTTGTCTTGAGGCATTCACTACATGCTCTGTACAGATGTGACCATTTTGAAAAATATACTGACAATTCCTGGGCGTCCCCCCCCAATGGGTGTGGGCAAGGGACGGCTTGGTACGCTGAGTGTTTTAACCGGCTGCTTCTGAGTTGTAATGTGATGGGACGGTGAGTGTAATCATATCCTTTGCGCTGTTGACTGGAGTCCCAATGGGTGTAGTTCTGCATGAAACGGCGTCAGCCGCCTGACGTGTCTTTGGACGGGTGGAAGTGTATATTGAATGCTTAGCGACTGTTCAGTGACCGCGGTTGGAGGTGAGCGGTTGCCTTTCTCTTCTATAAATAACGCTGTTGTTCCTCTGGTTTATTCACATCCCTTCGTTATTCCTTACTGCTTCCTTCTCTTCTTTTCTGCTTGCCTCCATGGGAAAGAAACGCAAGCGCGAGCCGACTCCTCCATCGGAGGACTTCGGCGACTCGGAGTACTCGGAGGAGGAGTTCTCCTCCGAGTCCGAGAGGTCCCCGGCCCCCGTCTCTCCCCCGGCGTCGTCCGATGACTCGGACGACTCCCAGGGGATAGCCGCGGAGGTCTGGTCGTACATCCGGGCCGTCGAGCGCTCCGGGCTCGAGGGCTTGGATGAGTCCGAGTACTCCTCGGAGGAGGAGGACTCGGACGGCGGCGGCGAGGGCGAGGACGACGACGACGACGACGACGATGGCGACGACGACGACGACGACGACGACGACGGCAGTGGCAGTGGCGGGGGCGGCGGCAACGGCAGCAGCAGGGGCAGCACCAAGAGCGGCGGCGGCGGGGGCGGCATCAAGAGCGGCGGCGGTGGCAGGGGCAGGGCCAGTGGCTAGATGCCACTGGTCCTTTTAAATATTAGTATAGATTAGAAGTAGTATAGTTAGATAATGTAGTAGTATTAGTAATGTAGAGTAGTATAGTGTAGCGTAGTAGTAGTAGTAGAAATAGGGAAGTATCAACTCATAATGAGTTGATTTGTAAATATTGCCACTTCCCTTGAATGAAGAACGAATTTGGTTTCCTTTTGATGAATCGTTTCGTTTGACTATGAATCTGAGTCTTTTGAGGCCATAGACGAACAGCTTGATCATTATGCTGACGCTTCCGAGCAATATTGAAGTCTGTATCAATGTTTTTAGAAGTAATGTTGGGCGATTGAAGGTCAACGTTGGCATTTTAGAAGTAATGCCGAACGATTGAATTCGAGATCAACGTTTTAGAGGCAACGCCGAGTAATTAAAGGTCGACGCTGGCATTTTAGAAGTAATGCCGAACGATTGAACTAGAAATCAGTGTTTTAGAGGTACGCCGAGTGACTGAGTAGTGACGTCGGCGTTTTAGAGGCAACGCCGAGTTATTGAACTCGAGGTCAGCGTTTTAGAAGCAACGCCGAGTTATTAAGGGTCGTTGTCGGCATTTTAGAAGTAATGCCGAGCGATTGAGCTCAAGATCGACGTTTTAGAGGCAACGCCGAGTGACTGAGTAGTGACATCGGCATTTTAAAGGCAACGCCGAGTTATTGCACTCGAGATCAGCGTTTTAGAGGCAACGCCGAGTGATTGAAGGTCAATGTTGGCATTTTAGAAGTAATGCCGAACGATTGAACTCGAGATCAGCGTTTTAGAGGCAACGCCGAGTGATTGAAGGTCAATGTTGGCATTTTAGAAGTAATGCCGAACGATTGAACTCAAGATCAGCGTTTTAGAGGCAACGCCGAGTGATTGAATAGTGACGTCGGCATTTTAGAGGCAACGCCGAGTTATTGCACTCGAGATCAGCGTTTTAGAGGCAACGCCGAGTGATTGAAGGTCAACGTTGGTATTTTAGAAGTAATGCCGAACGATTGAACTCGAGATCGGCGTTTTAGAGGCAACGCCGAGTGACTGAATAGTGACGTCGGCATTTTAGAGGCAACGCCGAGTTATCTTGAGGATTAACACCCGAGTAAGGAGAGGGCCCACCAGTTTTTTGGGAAATAACTGCCGAATGACCACGTGGCCTGCTGGGATTTCGGAAATGACTGCCGAGTGATGACTGGGCACTTTTTGAAACGGTATCTGGTCCGAGAATATCCCATAAGAGTTGCACTTTTAGCCGCCTTTGCTTTCCGCGCCCTAGTTTTTGCATTCCTGCTTCCAAATCCTCTCTGCTCTTGCCTCCAATTTGCTCGCTGGTGAAATCGAGATGGCTCCCAAGAGGAAAATCGCGAGTTCTTCCGCTGTGGTGATTCCCCCAATTGATCCCAACAGCCAGATGCCTTTCGCAGGTAACCACATGTCCATCATCTCTGAAACCGAACTCCTTCACCTCGTGTCCATCGGGGTTCTTCCTCCACGGGAACTCTGTTCTTGGCGGATTTGCCACGGGACTACGGTCCCGACGGAAGATACCCACGAGTCCGTGGTTTACGCTCCCTTTCTTCTCCGCGGCCTTGGCCTTCCTTTTTCTCCCTTTTTCCGTGGTCTTCTTGATTTCTACCACATCAACTTAACCCATCTGAACCCTAACTCAATTCTGCAAATTTCTATCTTCGTCCACTTATGTGAGGCCTTTCTTGGCGTGCTGCCGCATTTTGGCTTGTGGAAACACCTGTATCATTGTCGCCCTGGGATGGCCGGGGGACAACATCAGTTGGTTGGAGGTGCCAGCTTGGAGATGCGCCGGGGACGGAAAACTGAGTATCTTGAGATCCCCCTTAAAGACAGCATTAAGGGATGGCGCCTGGAATGGTTTATAGTTGATAACTATGGAAATTCTCTCCCCCCCCGGTCAGGAAGACAGCCAGATGTTCGCACCCCGAGCTGGACCGAGTCTCCTACAGACGAGGAGGTGGCTGAGGCCAGTGTGCTGCTAGCTGAAGTTGGGCTATTGAAAGAGAGGGGTTTAACTGCTGAAGCTATAGTTGCTGACTTCGTTTTCAAAAACATTCAGCCGCTGAAAGATAGGGTCCACCCGGCTTATCTGTATCAAGGACTAGCCGACCCAACTCGAGTTACCAATAGAAGAATCCCTTCTGCAGATTTGGTGAGCCGACTGGAGATGATTCTCAGAGGCAAAGTATCCAATGTTGGTGCTCCGGTGGCGTATTCAGCCTGGAATCTGCCTCCTGCCAAGGCCTTCACTCGCTTCGTGTCAAACCCACCTGCGACTGATGGCAGTTTGGGCCTTAGAACGCGGCCTTCTGACGAGGAGGTTAGTGCTTTGGTTGCCTCACTTGGGAAAATCCCTGATGATGAACGACAAATCCATTTCGAGGTGCCTTTGGATCCTACTGATGCTGAAATGAATGCCGTGCTTGACATGTTGGCTGAAGATTCTTCTGACGCTATTCCTGCTGAGTCATTGGTAGTGGCACCTCTCCCAGAGGTCGGTATAATCTTGGATGTTCAGAGACCTGTCCGTGCTCGCTCGAGGCGTCCCCGCCGAACCAATCAGACTGATCTTTCTGTTGACGAGCAGAAAAAGAAGAAGAGACGTATTCGGCGAGTATCTAGTTTGGATCAGGGTGCTGGTCCCTCGGTTCCTGCTGATGAGGAGGTTCCTGCGCCTGAATTTGCTGATGCTGATCCCAATGGGTGTGGTATGACTGTTGCTGATCCCAATGGGTGTGGTCCATCTGTTGCTGATCCCAATGGGGGTGTTGCCAGTGTTGCTGATGAAGACGACGAAGAGGAAGAGGATGAGGTTCCTCTGACTCGGAAGAACAGTCGGCAATTCCTCGCCAGTGGGGAAAGTAGTGGGGTTCCTTCTCCGGCTTTGTCTGCTCTTGTTGGTCTGCAAAACATATCCCTGGCCGACTTTGATCAAACTCTCGAGGATATGGTCCCAGAGGACTTGTTGTCAGGGCCAGTGGATGATGATGTGACGGAAGCTTGTGGTGCTGTGCCGGACGCTGGGTTGAGGTCATCCCGTGCCTCATCAACCTTAGAGCGCGATCTTGAGGGACGGGATGTTAACTTGGATTGTCCTGATTCCATGGAAGTAGTCGAGGGCCCATCAACCTTGGAGATGGTTACTGCTGAAAGTTTGGACCCCAAGGATGGTGTTGACACATGTCCAGCCCCCGAGGGTGTCGTCGGGGAGGACTTAGCCCGGGCGAAGAGTACGAGCTACTGCCCAGCCCCCGAGGGTGTTGCCGGGGATAATCCGGCTCAAGTGGGCAGTGCCAACTATGGCCCAGTCCCCGAGGGTGCCCAAACAGGGTCTCCTTCCGGCACTTCCATGGACGTTCACGCTGGGTCACCTCCACACTCTGGCTGCATGGTGGTGGCCCAAACTTCAGACCGGGGTGTCGCTTTGGAGGGCAGCGTCCCCGTTGATCGAGTATCCGGCTCTGTTGAAGGAGATGAACTGATTCCCACTGTTCCATTGCATGCTGCTTCCGGTGATGACCTTGCGCCTGGTTATCATCTGATTTCTCCTGACTTGGGGATCCCTTCGTTCTTCTCCAACCTCCAGGTACTGTGCTGTTTCTTAGCTTGACTTTTACATGAACTCTTGCCATTATGCTCATCTGCTCTTCTCATCAGGTTTTGGTGGATGGGATGACCAGCCAGCTGAAATTGCATGGTGCTCCTATCCCGGAAGTAGCTTCATCCTTTTCGTGTTGGAATCCGGTGTCTCTTCATCGCCGTGTATCCGAGTTGGAGGCGACTAACGCTGGTTAGTGCCCTTTTTTCTTTTCTTCGTGCTTGTTGTGGACTGTTTTACCTTCTGACCTCGCTTTGTTTGGTTGTCCTTCGCTAGGAATGACTCGACAGATTACACTACTTGAGGAGAAACATTCTCAGGATCGGGCTGAACTGTCTCAGCGATGCACTGATCTTGAGGAAAAGTACTCTCAAGGTCAAATTGAGCTGAGTCAAGTCTCTGCCGCCTTAGATGATGCCAACGCGTTGAGTTCTTCCCTGCATGCTCAGCTAAACTCTGAAAAGGTGAAATACGAAACTGTGCTTTTAACTTGCTATACTCCTATTGTTTGCCTGGTTTTCTGAGGGAACTGATTTGTGCTTGCAGGAAGAAAAACGCATCCTTGCCGCTTCTCGTGACAATCTTGATAGGTTGTATCGAGATTCTAGCAACTCGTTGACTATTCTGGAGAGGAGTCATCGCTTTTCCATGGAGGAGTTGAACAATCTTCGCTATAAGCTGCAGGAGTCCTTGGATGATGTGATTCGCCTTCGGGAGTTGATATCGGCTAAAGACGTTGTCATCAAGAATCTGCGTGCTTCCAAGAAATCCGTCACCCAGGAGCTAGAGGCTGCCCAGTTGGCTGTCAAGGTTGCTGAAGAGACTTCCAATACTCTGAGAGCCCAACGCGATAGGGCCATGGATAAGGCCATTCGAGCGGGACGAATTCTGATGAGGAGGCCCGGCGTAGTCGTTCCTGAAGATATAAGGGCTGACGTGAACGCTGCCCCTGATTCCTCGAGTCGTCCTTCTTCGTCAACTGCTCCTGGAAAAGACATTGCAAAATAGAGAAAACATTTCGCGTGCTCCAAGCGCGCAGCTTGCATGATTGAACATTTGTTTAGAGGACACCGGTTTACTTGAATAACATAGCTATTCACTTATTGTATCAGAATTTTTTAGTTAATGAGTTTGGTAGTTATGACGCATGATGACTATGAATTTTGTCTGTGGGATATGGAAATCATCCCCTGAATTAAATAGGCGAGAGCATGTTACATTGGTCTTAAGTAGGCGCCAACTGGAGTTGATTGCTTCGTTAGCTGGGCATAGTGGTCGCCCTGAGTTAAGTAACGCATGAGCATGTCGCACCGCCTTAAGTCGTTGCCGACTTAAGTCGATTGCTCCATTGGCAGGGTATAGTGGTCACCCCGAGTTAAGTAAGCATGAGCATGTCGCACCGCCTTAAGTCGTTGCCGACTTAAGTCGATTGCTCCGTTAGCAGGGCATAGTGGTCACCCCGAGTTAAGTAAGCGTGAGCATGTCACACCGCCTTAAGTCGTTGCCGACTTAAGTCGATTGCTCCGTTAGCAGGGCATAGTGGTCACCCCGAGTTAAGTAAGCGTGAGCATGTCACACCGCCTTAAGTCGTTGCCGACTTAAGTCGATTGCTCCGTTAGCAGGGCATAGTGGTCACCCCGAGTTAAGTAAGCGTGAGCATGTCACACCGCCTTAAGTCGTTGCCGACTTAAGTCGATTGCTCCGTTGGCAGGGTATAGTGGTCACCCCGAGTTAAGTAAGTGTGCAAGTCAATCGTAAATAAATTGAGTATCCTTGAAACCTTTTCTTTATTGATGACATATTTCCACTTTACAGAGTACATTATCGTTATCCCAGCAGTTTTGAGGTACGGCTAAGGATAAAACTTTCTCAGGTGTTCTATGTTCCAGGAGTTCCCACTTCTGTGCCATCCATCCGAGTGAGGCGATATGATCCGGGCCGAGTGACTTCTGCTACTATGAAGGGTCCTTCCCATAAGGGTGATAACTTGTGTCGTCCTTCTCCCGTTAGAATTCGGCGAAGGACGAGCTCCCCTACTGAAAAAGATCGTTGCCGCACAGCCTTGTCGTGATAGCGCCTTAGAGTCTGCTGGTATCTTGCTGACTGGATTACTGCGCTTAGCCGTTCTTCCTCGAGTACGTCTATGTCCTCCAGCCTGGTGGTCTCAGCTTCTGCTATGCTTTCAAAAATCAGCCTTGGCGCCCCAAACTTGAGATCAGCAGGCAGCACTGCCTCCGACCCATAGACCATGAAGAAAGGAGTGTTTCCATGCAAAGCTCGGCTAGGTTGGGTTCTCAGGCTCCAAACAACATAGGGTAATTCCCTTATCCACTTTCCTGCGAATTTTTCGTTCTTATCGAAAATCTTTTTCCTGAGTGCATCCAATATCATCCCGTTGGCTCGCTCAACTTGCCCGTTGGCTCTTGGATGGGCTACAGATGCATACTTGATCTGAATGCTTTTTTGCTCGCAGAAGTCAAAGAATTCTGAACTCGTGAAATTGGATCCTAAGTCAGTTATGATGCTGTTTGGTATCCCGAATCTGAACATTATATCTTGTATGAATTCCACGGCCTTAGCAGAAGTTAAGGAGGCAATGGGCTTGAATTCTATCCATTTAGTGAACTTGTCAATTGCTACCAACACATGAGTATATCCCCCTTGAGCTTTCTTGAAAGGTCCAATCATATCCAGCCCCCAGCATGCAAAAGGCCAGGTCACTGGTATGGTCTGCAGCTGCTGTGCTGGCAGGTGTTGTTGCTTTGACAAGTATTGGCAGGCTTCGCACCTCTGAACTAACTCGGCTGCATCATTCTTTGCTGTTGGCCAATAGAATCCTGACCTGAAGACCTTCCCAACTAGTGTTCTGGAGGCTGCATGTATCCCACATTGTCCAGCGTGGACCTCTTCTAAGAGTTGCTTTCCAGTGGATGGGAGAATGCACTTCATGAAGACGCCTGATGCACCCCTTCTGTATAATGTTTCCCCAATAAGTGTATAGTGAGCTGACTGTCTTGCAATGCGCTCTGCCGAGTTCTTATCATCTGGTTCTTCTTCATTCCTTATGTACTTAATGATTGGCTTTCTCCAGTCATCGGGATCTGACTCGGGTTGATCTATGATGTTGCATTCTTCCATTTGACCCAATGAGATACTTGGCTGCAGAATTTCTTGCACAAAAACCCCGGGTGGGACCTGAGCTCGACTGGACCCTAGCTTGGACAGTACATCGGCTGCCGCGTTCCGATCTCTCTCCACATGATGAAATTCTAGACCCTCGAATTTATCCTCCAGTTTTCGGACGGCAGTGCAGTATCTTCCCATCGAGTCGTTTGAGCAATCCCACTCCTTATTTATCTGGCTGATGACTACCAGAGAATCCCCATATACCATTAATCTTTTGACGCCCAATGATATGGCAATGTTCAATCCATGGATCAAGGCTTCATACTCGGCTGCATTGTTGGAGGCCGGGAATAGCAGCTGGAGGGCGTACTTGAGGTGTTCGCCTCCTGGTGCAGTGAAAAGAATCCCCGCTCCTGCTCCCTGCAGCTTGAGTGAGCCATCAAAATACATTCGCCATACTTCTGCAGTCTCCGGGTTGTCTGGTACTTGTTGTTCAGTCCACTCTGATACGAAATCAACCAGTGCTTGGGTTTTGATGGCAGTGCGAGGCCGAAACTCGATGTCATGAGATCCCAGCTCACAGGCCCACTTGGCTATTCGACCGATGGCTTCCTTGTTGTGAAGGATATCCCCTATTGGAAAACTTGTGACTACTATGACTTTGTGGTCATCAAAGTAGTGACGCAGTTTGCGGGCAGTTAGAAGTACTGCATACAATAGTTTCTGAACTTGAGGATACTTTTTCTTTGAGGGGCCGAGGACTTCACTAATGAAGTAGACAGGATGTTGTATTGGATAGGCATGCCCTTCTTCTACTCGCTCGACTACCAACGCGGTGCTCACCACGTGAGTCGTGCAAGAGATGTACAATAGCAAATCTTCGGCTGGTTGAGTTGGTGTGGCTCGCCGAGGTGGTTTCAGTACTGGCGGTGTTGTCAAGAATTTTTTCAGAGCATCTAGAGCTTCTTGTGCTTCTGAAGTCCACTGAAATTTATCCACCTTCTTGAGTAACTTGTAAAATGGCAAACCTTTTTCCCCCAGCCTGGATATAAATCTGCTTAAAGCTGCCATGCATCCAGTAAGTCGCTGAACCTTCTTCTGCGATCGAGGTGCTTCCATCTTCATGATAGCTTCAATCTTATCCGGATTAGCCTCAATTCCTCGGTGGCTGACAATAAATCCGAGCAACTTTCCGGCTGGTACCCCAAAAACACATTTCTCGGGATTAAGCTTCCATCTATACCGCCTCAGGCTGTTGAAAACCAGTTGCAAATCTTCGATGAAGTCTTTTGAGTCCTGTGTTTTGATCACCACGTCATCCACATAAGCCTCCACACGCTTGCCCCAGTGATCGGCTAAGCATGTTTGAATAGCTCTCTGGTAAGTCGCTCCAGCGTTTTTGAGGCCAAACGGCATGGAGGTATAACAGAAAGCGCCAAATGGAGTAATGAATGCCGTTTTTTCTTCATCTTCCTTTGCCAGACTGATCTGATGGTACCCGGAATAGCAATCCAAGAAAGACAGCATAGAACACCCAGCGGTGGAGTCCACCACCTGATCTATCCTCGGGAGCCCGAAGGGATCCTTCGGACAGTGTTTGTTGAGATCGGTATAATCAACACACATGCGCCAGTCCACTTTATTCTTTTTGAGTACAAGAACAGGATTGGCTAACCACTCAGGATGTAATACTTCTCTAATGAATCCAGCCGCGACCAAGCGAGCTAACTCGGCGCGAATGGCTTCCCTCTTATCAGGCGTGAAACGACGTAATTTCTGTCGAATCGGTCTCGCCTGGGGAAAAACCTTCAGTTTGTGCTCGGCCAGTTCTCTCGGGACTCCCGGCATATCCGCAGGTTGCCATGCGAATACATCTCGGTTATCTTGCAGAAACCGGACGAGCGCGCTTTCCTATTTGTCATCCAAACTGGAGCTGATGATGGCCGTCTTGCGCTCATCAGCGAACCCCAGGTTGATTCTTTTGGTTTCTTCAGTCGGCCGCATAGAGGTCGCGGTCTGAGCTTCATTTGCTGGTATTGCGAGGTCCTCCTCAGGCTTAGAGTTCGCCATTGCGGAGGGAGCTGTCGATGGCTTGGCGGTGAGGGCTGCCTGAATAGCCACTCGGAAACATTCTGCGGCGCCTTGGAGGTCGGCGTGCACAGTTATGATCCCTTGTGGCCCTGGCATCTTCAGTATCATGTATGTGTAATGCGGAATGGCCATGAACTTGGCCAATCCTGGCCTCCCGATGATGGCGTTGTACCCGCAGTCGAAGTTTGCCACTTCAAACCTTAGGAACTCGGTTCTGTAGTTCTCCGGAGTTCCAAAGGTGACCGGCATGTAGATGTGGCCCAGCGGGTATTCCCCTTCCGTCGGCACGATGCCGAAGAAAGGAGTGTCCGACTCGTGGAGCTCTTTGAGATGAACTCCCAAGCTTTGGAGTGTCCGGGGGAAGGTGATGTTGATGCTGCTCCCCCCGTCCACTAACACCTTTTTCACCCGGCTCTCTCGGATCACCGGATCGACGAGAAGCGGGTACTTGCCCGGGTGGTCGAAGTTGAGCCATTGATCCGCCCGAGTGAAGGTGATCGGGTGCTCCGACCATCGGTATGGGGCGGGAGGGCCGATGGTCGCCACCAGTATCTGGCGATCATTGAGCTTTTGCTGTCTTCTGCTCTCCTGTGATCCGTGTCCGTCGAAGATGACGTTGACCTCCCTGTCAGCGCGCGGGAAAGCTCCTCCTCCTCCTCCCTCCTCCTGCCGATGGGGTTGTCGTGGTTCATCTGGTCCTCCCCTCGGCGGAGGAGGAGGTAGAGGTTGGAAGGGTCGGCCGTGTCCGACGGAGTGCTTGAAGTCTCGGCAGTTACGAAGAGTGTGGCGCATGTCCTTGTGGTACGGGCACTGGGCGTCGAGGATGTCGTCCAGTGTGCGTTCGCCTCCACGAGGTCCTCCTCGAGCGCGAGAGGCAGGTGGTCCGGCGGCGTGCACTTCTTCGCGTGGCCTCTTCTCCCACCGCTTGTCAGGTTGCTGGTTCGTGTCGCGTCGTGGTGCTGCCGGTGCGGGCTTTGCTCCTCCGATGAGATCCTGGGCTCGCTCGTCGGCGGTGATGTAGAGGTCGGCTTCCCGGAACAACTCCTCCGAGGTGGTCGGCGCCCTTTGTAGTATGGCTCGGACGAAAACCGAATCATTAGATCCTCGGTAGAAGTCCTCGATCACGGCCGCCTCCGTGACATCGGGGATGCGATTCCTCATGGTTTGAAACCTCTTGAGGTATGATCGGAGAGTTTCGTCCCCCCGGCGCTTGATAGATTTAAGGTCCCACGGCTGCGCCGGCTTGTCGGAGAGGGACTGGAAGTTGGCGGTGAAACGCCGACTGAAGTCTCCCCAGACGTCGATGCAGTGTCGGGGTAGATGTCGTAGCCATTGCAGCGCGTCTTGTCCAAGGACAATGGGCAAGTACGCGGTCATCACGTCTTCAGATGCTCCGGCAGCTCGAGCAGCGGTGGTGTAAACGGCTAGCCAACCCCATGGATCCTACTTAGGTTCATACTTGTCAACATTGGATACCTTGAAGTTGGGAGGCCACTGGATGGCCCTAAGGCGTGGAGTAAGGGCGGACACTCCGCACGTGTCCTCCTGTCGTCGGGGTCGATGTCTGTCCCGGGGAGGGGAGTTGTGGTTGTGATTCCTCGACCGTCCCCGGGAGGTTCCGCCAGTTGAAGCCGTTGCCGACTCAGTCCTGGTAGCTTGGCTCTGAGTCGGGGCGCCATGATCCCTGTCGTACTCCTCTCGACGACGAATTTCGTTCTCATGCCGCCGTTCCCGCGAAGCATTGATGGAGCTCCGCGCGTCTCGGCGACTGTTGATGGCGTGTCGTAGATCGTTCGGCGGGTGGGCAAGCGGTAGAAGATGGTTGGCCGCCTGGGTGAACAGTCGTCGGTAGCCGTCGGCGTCTGGAGTCCGAGGAAGTCCTTCCGCTATCCGAGCCAGCACCCCTCCGACTTCGCTCGGCGTGTTCATGGCTCGGGCGAAGTCGGGGTTCAGATTGCGCCCGAAGAGTGGATTCTCTCGACGTTGCCTTGCATCTTGCTCAGCCTGCTCCTGAGCTCGTCGGCGATCACGTCGTCGGGAGTTCCTTCGCTCTCTGAAGACACGTTCTTCCGGGGTTTCTCCTACCTCCGAGACCTCGTCTCGCGAGACAGGTTGTTCCGGATTCCGCTCTCCGGCCGCGTGATGTCGTCGAACATTCCTGCGCCGGTTCCTTCGTCGACGGGACTCTCGCTGAGGCGGTTCCTCCCCGGGTACAGTCGGCTCGTCGTCGGAGATGGCGGGCGATTCCGCCCTTCCGATGAAGAGGACGTCGGGGTAGAACGGTGCTGCCATCGTGGTGATCTTCTTTCGAGGAGCCGGAGAGCGGTGCTGCACTTCTCCGGTATTTTCGGAGTTTGTTGAGGAAGACTCCTTTTCCGGCGGATCCGCGATACGGTGCAGAATTCCTTCTTCGTCTGCTATGAATGAGATTGTTCCGAAGCAGAACGTAGATCCAGGGCGTAGGGCGATCTTGCTGTAGAAAGAGATGGCCATTGAGCTAGCTTGGATTGTCGACACACCCCCTACCTGGCGCGCCAGCTGTCGGTGTTTAGGGTCCGACCGCACACCCGGGGTTGCCCCTCAAGGTGTTTTAGGAGTAGGAAGGTGTCAACAACTGTAGCAGAATGGTTCGTGCCGATCGCACGAGAGACGGTGGACAAGATTTACAGGTTCGGGCCGCTTAGTGATGCGTAACACCCTACGTCCTGATGAGTATGCTTGGTGGATATGGTTACAAAAGAGCTCTCTGGATTGAGAATACAGAGAGTTGATGTGGGTGGCTAAGTAATGGGTCGATCGTTCTGAAGGGGTGCCCCCTAGGCCTTATATACTCGACCGTGGGGCAGTACACATGATAAGATAACAACAAGTGGCTAAAAGATAGTGAACCTCTCGAGATTATCCTTTACGTAACCCTCGCCGACTTATCCTCACGTGACTTCGTTGCATGGAGGCCCCGACGCGGGAAAGTCGGATCTCTGTTGCGGCCAATTGCTCGACGCTATGGGCCGTCCGGGTTTGCACCAATCCGTCCTCATGTCGCTCTGCGTTGCTGGTTGTCTTTCCCCAGGCCCACGAAAGAATAACCTTACGAATTATCGGGCCCTTGGGCCTTTCGTGAGGTCCTTTACTCTTTTAGTGGACCCGGGGGGTATCTATCCCCCACACCAGGTCTCCTCATTAGGATTCGTCCCGCCCGAATGGCCTTATCCATGGCCCTATCGCGCTGGGCTCTCAGAGTACTGGAAGTCTCTTCAGCAACCTTGACAGCCAACTGGGCAGCCTCTAGCTCCTGGGTAACAGATTTCTTGGAAGCACGCAGATTCTTGATGACAACGTCTTTAGCCGATATCAACTCCCGAAGGCGAATCACATCATCCAAGGACTCCTGCAGCTTATAGCGAAGATTGTTTAACTCCTCCATGGAAAAGCGATGACTCCTCTCCAGAATAGTCAACGAGTTGCTAGAATCTCGATACAACCTATCAAGATTGTCACGAGAAGCCGCAAGGATACGTTTTTCTTCCTGCAAGCACAAATCAGTTCCTTCAGAAAACCAGGCAAATAATAGGAGTATAGCAAGGCAAAAGCACAGTTTCGTATATCACCTTTTCAGAGTCGAGCTGAGCATGCAGGGAAGAACTCAACGCATTGGCATCATCTAAGGCGGCAGAGACTTGACTCAGCTCAATCTGACCTTGAGAGTACTTTTCCTCAAGATCAGTGCATCGCTGAGACAGTTCAGCCCGATCTTGAGAATGTTTCTCCTCAAGAAGTGTAATCTGTCGAGTCATTCCTAGCAAAAGATAACCAAACAAAACGAGGTCAGAAGGTAAAACAGTCCACAACAAGCGCGAAGAAAAGAAAAAAGGGCACTAACCAGCGTTAGTCGCCTCCAACTCGGATACACGGCGATGAAGCGACACCGGATTCCAACACGAAAAGGATGAAGCCACTTCTGGGATAGGAGCACCATGCAATTTCAGCTGGCTGGTCATCCCATCCACCAAAACCTGATGAGAAGAACAGATGAGCTTAATGGCAAAAGTTCATGTAAAAGTCAAGATAAAAAACAGCACAGTACCTGGAGGTTGGAGAAGAACGAAGGGATCCCCAAATCAGGAGAAATCAGATGATAACCAGGCGCAAGGTCATCACCCGAAGCAGCTTGCAACGGAACAGTGGGAATCAGTTCAGCGCCTTCAACAGAGCCGGATACCCGATCAATGGGGACGCTGCTCTCCAAAGCGATGCCCCGGTCCAAAGTTTGGGCCACCACCATGCAGCCAGAGTGTGGAGGTGACCCTGCGTGAACATCCATGGAAGTGCCGGAGGGAGACCCTGTTTGGGCACCATCAGGGATTGGGCCATAGTTGGCACTGCCCACTTGAGCTGGATTATCCCCGGCAGCACCCTCGGGGGCTGGGCAGTAGCTCGCACTCTTCGCCCGAGCTAAGTCATCCCCGACGACACCCTCGGGGGCTGGACATGTGTCAACACCATTCTTGAGGTCCAAACTTTCAGCAGTAACCACCTCTAAGGTTGATGGGCCCTCGGCTACTTCCATGAAATCAGGACAATCCAAGTTAGCATCCCGACCCTCGAGATCGCGCTCTAAGGTTGATGAGGCACGGGATGACCTCAACCCAGCGTCCGGCACAGCACCACAAGCTTCAGTTACATCATCATCCACTGGCCCTGATAACAAGTCCTCTGGGACCATATCCTCGAGAGTTTGATCAAAGTCGGCCAGGGATATGTTTTGCAGACCAACAAGGGCAGATAAAGCAGGAGAAGGAACTCCACTACTTTCCCCACTGGCGAGGAATTGCCGACTGTTCTTCCGAGTCAGAGGGATCTCATTCTCTTCCTCTTCGTCGTCTTCATCAGCAACACTGGCAACACCCCCATTGGGACCAACGAAGGATGGAGAACACCCATTGGGATCAGCAACAGTCATACCACACCCATTGGGATCAGCATCAGCAAATTCAGGCGCAGGAACCTCCTCATCGGCAGGAACCGAGGGACCAGCACCCTGATCCAAACTAGATACTCGCCGAATACGTCTCTTCTTCTTTTTCTGCTCATCAGCAGAAAGATCAGTCTGATTGGTTCGGCGGGGACGTCTCGAGCGAGCACGGACAGGTCTCTGAGCATCTAAGGTTATACCGACCTCTGGGAGAGGTGCCACTGCCAATGTCTCAGCAGGAATAGCGTCAGAAGAATCTTCAGCCAACATATCAAGCATGGCATTCATTTCAGCATCAGTAGGACCCAAAGGCACCTCGAAATGGATTTGTCGTTCATCATCAGGAATTTTCCCAAGTGAGGCAACCAAAGCACTAACCTCCTCATCAGAGGGCCGCGTTCTAAGGCCCAAATTGCCATCAGTCGCGGGTGGGTTTGACACGAAACGAGTGAAGGCCTTGGCAGGAGGCAGATTCCAGGCCGAATACGCCACCGGAGCACCAACATTGGATACTTTGCCTCTGAGAATCATCTCCAGTCGGCTCACCAAATCTGCAGAAGGGATTCTTCTATTGGTAACTCGAGTTGGGTCGGCTAGCCCTTGATACAGATAAGCCGGGTGGACCCTATCTTTCAGTGGCTGAATGTTTTTGAAAACGAAGTCAGCAACTATAGCTTCAGCAGTTAAACCCCTCTCTTTCAATAGCCCAACTTCAGCTAGCAGCACACTGGCCTCAGCCACCTCCTCATATGTAGGAGACTCGGTCCAGCTCGGGGTGCGAACGTCTGGCTGTCTTCCTGACCGGGGGGGAGAGAATTTCCATAGTTATCAACTATAAACCACTCCAGGCGCCATCCCTTAATGCTGTCTTTAAGGGGAATCTCAAGATATTCAGTTTTCCGTCCCCGGCGCATCTCCAAGCTGGCACCTCCAACCAACTGATGTTGTCCCCCGGCCATCCCAGGGCGACAATGATACAGGTGTTTCCACAAGCCAAAATGCGGCAGCACGCCAAGAAAGGCCTCACATAAGTGAACGAAGATAGAAATTTGAAGAATTGAGTTAGGGTTCAGATGGGTTAGGTTGATGTGGTAGAAATCAAGAAGACCACGGAAAAAGGGAGAAATAGGAAGGCCAAGGCCGCGGAGAAGAAAAGGAGCGTAAACCACGGACTCGTGGGTATCCTCCGTCGGGACCGTAGTCCCGTGGCAAACCCGCCAAGAACAGAGTTCCCGTGGAGGAAGAACCCCGACAGACACGAGATGGAGAAGTTCGGCTTCAGAGATGATGGACATATGGTTACCTGCGAAAGGCAACTGGCTGTTGGGATCAATTGGAGGAATCACCACAGCGGAAGAGCTCGCGATTTTTCTCTTGGGAGCCATCTCGATTTCACCAGTGAGCAGATTGGAGGCGAGCGCAGAGAGGATTTGGAAGCAGGAATGCAAGAACTAGGGCGCGGAAAGCAAAGGCGGCTAAAAGTGCAGCTCTTATGAGATATTCTCGGACCAGATACCGTTTCAAAAAGTGCCCAGTCATCACCCGGCAGTTATTCCCGAAATCCCAGCATGCCACCTGGTCATCCGGCAGTTATTTCCAAAAACTGGTGGGCCATCCCTTCACTCGGGTGATAATCCTCAAAATAACTCGGCGTTGCCTCTAAAATGCCGACGTCACTAC
This sequence comes from Zea luxurians, assembly GCA_029449295.1. Lineage (NCBI taxonomy): Eukaryota > Viridiplantae > Streptophyta > Magnoliopsida > Poales > Poaceae > Zea > Zea luxurians. The sequence continues at coordinate 3,568,785 of JAOPSE010000153.1, read as the reverse complement.
TCAGTCACTCGGCGTTGCCCCTAAAACGCTGATTTCGAGTTCAATCGTTCGGCATTACTTCTAAAAATGCCAACGTTGACCTTCGATCGCTCGGCATTACTTCTAAAATGCCGACAGCGACCCTTAATAACTCGGCGTTGCCTCTAAAACGCTGATCTCGAGTTCAAAAACTCGGCGTTGCCTCTAAAATGCCGACGTCACTACTCAGTCACTCGGCGTTGCCCCTAAAACGCTGATTTCGAGTTCAATCGTTCGGCGTTACTTCTAAAATGCCAACGTTGACCTTCGATCACTCTGCATTACTTCTAAAATGCTGACAACGACCTTTAATCACTCGGCGTGCCTCTAAAACGCTGATCTTGAGTTCAATAACTCGGCGTTGCCTCTAAAACGCTGATCTGGAGTTCAAAGACTCGGCGTTGCCTCTAAAATGCCGGCGTCGCTACTCAGTCACTCGGCGTTGCTTCTAAAACGTTGATCTCGAGTTCAATCGTTCGGCATTACTTCTAAAATGCCAACGTTGACCTTCAATCACTCGGCATTACTTCTAAAAACATTGATACAGGCTGCAATATTGCTCGGAAGCGTCGGTATAATGATCAAGCTGTTCGTCTATGGTCTCAAAAGAATCAGATTTATAGTCAAACAAAGCGAGTCATCAAGAGAGAACCAAATTCATTCTTCATTCAAGGGAAGTGGCAATACTTACAAATCAACTCATTATGAGTTGATACTCCCCTACTGCTACTACTACTACTACGCTACACTATACTACTCTACATTACTAATACTACTACATTATTTAACTATACTATTTCTAATCTATACTAATATCTAAAAAGACCAGTGGCATCTAGCCACTGGCCCTGCCCCTGCCGCCACCGCCGCTCTTGGTGCCGCTCCTGCTGCCGCCGCCCCTGGTGCTGCCCCTGCTGCTGCCGCTCTTGGTGCTGCCCCTGCTGCTGCCGTTGCCGCCGCCCCCGCCACTGCCGCTGCCGTCGTCGTCGTCGTCGTCGTCGTCATCGTCGTCGCCGTCGTCGTCGTCCTCGCCCTCGCCGCCGCCGTCCGAGTCCTCCTCATCCGAGGAGTACTCGGACTCATCCGAGCCCTCGAGCCCAGAGCGCTCGACGGCCCGGATGTACGTCCAGACCTCCGCGGCTATCCCCTGTGAGTCGTCCGAGTCATCGGACGACGCCGGGGGAGAGACGGGGGCCGGAGACCTCTCGGACTCGGAGGAGAACTCCTCCTCCGAGTACTCCGAGTCGCCGAAGTCCTCCGATGGAGGAGTCGGCTCGCGCTTGCGCTTGTTGTTTTTTCCCATGGTGGAAGCAAGCAGAAAAGAAGAGAAGGAAGCAGTAAGGAATAGCGAAGAGATGTGAAGAAACCAGAGGGGCAACAGCGTTATTTATAGAAGAGAAAGGCAACCGCTCACCTCCAACCGCGGTCACTGAACAGTCGCTAAGCATTCAATATACACCTCCACCCGTCCAAAGACACGTCAGGCGGCTGACGCCGTTTCATGCAGCACTACACCCATTGGAACTCCAGTCAACAGCGCAAAGGATATGATTACACTCGCCGTCCCATCACATTACAACTCAGAAGCAGCCGGTTAAAACACTCAGCGTACCAAGCCGTCCCTTGCCCACACCCATTGGGGGGGGACGCCCAGGAATTGTCAGTATATTTTTCAAAATGGTCACATCTGTACAGAGCATGCAGTGAATGCCTCAAGACAAAAATGAGATATCAACAAGAGTTAGAGGGAAGCCAAGTATAGCCAGCAGAGTGCAAAATATGGTCGACAGACATGACTTGAAGACTAGACAGAGAACGTCCATCGAATGTCCAATCAGTTGCAGAGCAAATAAACTATGCTACCTAGCAAGATATGGAAGGATTGCAAATTCGGCTGCAAAAGACAAAACACATGCTGACCTCTGAAGCATAATGTTGATGACATAGCATGGATGACATCATGCCAACTTCTTTAAGCAGAAAGAGTAATCTTCAGCAAAAGGACACAAAAAGAAGACCTTCAAGCGAATTATTCTCAAAAAATCCACTTGAAGGTCGGGGGCTACACCCATTGGGTGCACCTTTGGTGCACCCCATGGATTGTCATTCCAAGCCAGGATAGCACCAATTTCTAAGGGCATGGGACAAGATTAAGAAGCCAATCCTCAACTGGAATAAAGGAACACAAATGGAAGTAATCTCTGTTGAAGACCTTCGAGTAGATTATTTTCTAAAATCTACTCGAAGCTCGGGGGCTACACCCATGGTGCACCCAATGAAGTTCAGAATCCTACAAACAGGAATGCCGATCTCTAAGGCACAGGCATGAAGCTAGGTTTTGGTCAACAAGTGATCGAAGCAGGAGAAAACAACAAGGAACCATCTTTCTTCAAATCACCTACAAGCTGGACCTGAGATCTTCGGGTTGATTACCTCTAAATTAACCCAAAGATCGGGGGCTTGTGGGGGATAGATATCCCCCGGGTCCACTAAAAGAGTAAAGGACCTCACGAAAGGCCCAAGGGCCCAATAAATCGTAAGGTTATTCTTTCGTGGGCCTGGGGAAAAACAACCAGCAACGCAGGGCGACATGAGGCCGGATTGGCGCAAACCCGGACGGCCCATAGCGTCGAGCGATTGGCTGCAACAGAGATCCGACTTTCCCGCGTCGGGGCCTCCATGCAACGAAGCCACGTGAAGATAAGTCGGCGAGGGTTACGTAAGGGATAATCTCGAGAGGTTCACTATCTTTTAGCCACTTGTTGTTATCTTATCCATGTGTACTGCCCCACGGTCGAGTATATAAGGCCTAGGGGGCACCCCTTCAGAACGATCGACCCATTACTTAGCCACCCACATCAACTCTCTGTATTCTCGATCCAGAGAGTTCTCTTGTAACCATATCCACCAAGCATATTCGTCAGGACGTAGGGTGTTACGCATCACTAAGCGGCCCGAACCTGTAAATCTTGTCCACCGTCCCTCGTGCGATCAGCACGAACCATTCTGCTACAGTTGTTGACACCTTCCTACTCCTAAAACACCTTGAGGGGCAACCCCGGGTGTGCGGTCGGACCCTAAACACCGACACCCCCGCCGCCTCCTCCTGCTTCAGATGTTTAGGTTCTGGACCCTTTTGGTGTTTGACGCCAAAGGGGGAGAGATATGAGTTGTGAGAGTTAGGGGGAGTTAGAGAGTTAGTAGAGAGTCATGTTGATGTAATATATGTGCTTGCTACTCTCTGTACTAGCTTGATGCTTTTGGCTCACAAACTCGTCATATACTCTCGTTGCTTGATTGACTGTGTGTATTATGTTTTCACCTTATATTTTATCACCAGTCTTCTAGTTCTTGTTTCATTGATTTAACTTCACTTTTATATGAACAAGAATCTTATGATGTGTATGCGCTCACTCTTATTATTATGGTACACGTTCTTTCTATCAAAGATTACTGAGTATAACTAACCATTCTTTCTATTGACAGAAACTTCAAAACAAACTACTCTCACAAAACTTGTAGGGTTGTCATCAATCACCAAAAAGGGGGAGATTGAAAGCATCTAGGCCCCTGGTTGGTTTTAGTGATTAATGACAACGTAATATTATATGTGACTAACGTGTGTTTTGCAGAGACAAATGGTAAGTTAGGTCGCATGACAGGTAGAAGTACTACAACGGTGAAAACAATCCCGGAGATAAGAACTCGAAGCGACGGCTAAAACGATGAAACAAAAGGTGAAGGTCTACGGAGTTCGAGTGTCAAGGAGATGTGGACACTCGCATTTTAGTTAGGTCTTTTATTCTCTTTTAGCCGTACTATAAAGAGGGGTTGTCGATGAGTAGTTTGACCAAGAGAGTTCTAGTGTAGTGTTGGTGCACAATCACACTCATACACAGTGCTAGGTGTCACTCTAGAACTCACACTCAAGTTAGAACGAAAACAGATTTGAAAAACAAGAGTTAGTGTTTCTGGCGTTGGGGCACCGGACTGTCCGGTGTGCACCGGACTGTCCGGTGCACCCTCTGCCAGGTGGGACCAGGCTGATCCGTGGCAAAGGCTTTCCCCTCCGCAGAAACCCGAGAGCGCAGCTTTCAGAGTTGAATTTTAGTGGCACACCGGACACCGCACCGGACTGTCCGGTGTGCACCGGACAGTGGACTGTTCACTGTCCGGTGCGCCATGAGTCCAACGGCTACCTGTCAGAACTAGCCGTTGGAAACGACCGTTGGCGCACCGTTGGCGCACCGTTGGCGCACCGGTGGCGCACCGGACTGTCCGGTGCGCCATCGCGCAGTAAAATGCCTGTAACGGCTAGTTGGTGGGTGAGGGCTATTTATACCCCCTCCACCCACCATATTCAATGACTTGCACTCCACATTTATTCCAGCACATTGCTAGAGCTTTGCAAGCACCAAAAGCCTAGTGAGGAGATTAGAGAATCATAATCCGCGTTTGTTCCTCATTAGCGCTAGTGAGAGCCACCTAGAGCACACACCACTTGCATTAGGCTTCTCTTGGTCAAGCGAAAGTCTACGGCTTGTTACTCTTGGTGATCGGCATCACCTAGACGGCTTGGTGGCGTTGGGAGCTCGGTGATCACCGTGAAGATCTTGTTGGTGACCCGACTCAAGTTTGTAAGCGGTCTCGAGGGATCCACTACGCCGGAGTGGCAAAGGATCATCTCGTAGTGAGCACTTGGTTCTTGCGAGGACCAAGGGGGAGCGATACCCTTGCGCGGGTGCTCCAACGAGGACTAGTGGAGAGTGCCGACTCTTCGATACCTCGGGAAAAATTGGAGGAGTCTTCTAAACTTTGCTTTACATTCCGCACTTAATTCAAGCACTTTACATTGTGTATTTGTTTAGCAAGTATTTGAAGTATTATCTTAGCTTTGTTGCATTTCTAGTGTTATATTCTTAGTGCTAGTTGTTGGGGTGAAGTTGGGCTCTTGCTTATCTCTTGCTTAGGTTTTAATTAGTGTTGATTTTTAGAAAAGCCCAATTCACCCCCCCTCTTGGGCATCGTGATCCTTTCAACCAGTACTTGGCTACCAGTAGTCCCCTTCTCGGGTGGAGCATATACGTCGTACTCCAAGGTCTCTTCATGAGTTTACTAGAGATCACCCAAATCTCATAGACTGCGACGTTAGACAGTCTAACTCATATAGGTGTGTTCTTTCAAAGAATGTTCTGCAGGACAACATCTTCGCTAATACAAGCCAACAGAACACATTAAGGCACAAAGCCAACCTGCCTTACAGCATTTGAGAGTATTGCATCTTTACTTAGAGAGGGTCGAAGGTTACTCTCCTCAGTTCACCAATGGCTTGTTCTTCCCAGGACCTAATTCACGGGATCTCCGATCACATAGACTGGGTTTCCACCATGGCAACTTTATTCGGGTCTCATACCCATCTCTCTCGATGCGATTTCTATCACACTACGTGGTAGTCCCTTGGTAAAAGGATCTGCCAGATTTTTATCTGTTGAAATATAAGTCACACTTATAACTCCGGAGTTTCTCAACTTTCTGACAGACTTCAATCGTCTTTTGACATGTCTTGATGACTTTCCATTATCCTTAGAACTCGTCACTTTAGCAATCACTGTCTGATTGTCACAGTTCATAAGGATAGCTGGTATTGGTTTCTCAATCACCGGCAAGTCCATCAAGAGTTCACGCAACCATTCTGCCTCAACGGTTGCTGTGTCAAGTGCAGCTAGCTCGGTTTCCATGGTTGACCTCGTCAAAATGGTCTGTTTGCATGACCTCCATGATACCGCACCTCCACCAATAGTAAAGACATAACCACTGGTGGCATAAAGCTCGTCTGCATCAGATATCCAGTTCGAATCACTATATCCTTCAAGTACTGCATGCTGACCAGAATAGTGAATTCCATAACTCATTGTACCTTGCAGGTAGCGCATAACCCGCTCAAGTGCATGCCAATGATCAGTCCCGGGGTTTGACATGAACCTGCTCAATTTGCTCACAGCAAACGAGATATCGGGCCTTGTTGCACCAGCAAGATACATGAGTGAACCGACAATCTGAGAGTATCTCAATTGGTCTAAACCAATTCTCTTGTTCTTTCGCAGTGTCACACTGGGATCATAAGGTGTTGGAGAAGGTTTGCACTCAGAGAAGCCAAATCGCTTCAAAACCTTTTCAACATAGTGAGATTGCGAGAGAGTAATCCCACCATCTGCCTTAATCAGCTTGATGTTTAGAATCACATCAGCTTCTCCCAGATCTTTCATATCAAAACTCTATGATAGAAAAGACTTGACTTCATTGACCACATCAATGTTTGTGCCAAATATCAATATATCATCAACATATAAGCACAATATAACTCCTTCGCCCCCACCACAGCGATAATATACACACCTGTCTGCCTCATTAATGGCAAAGCCTGCAGACGTTAGAGTAGTGTCAAACTTCTCATGCCACTGCTTTGGTGCTTGCTTCAGACCATACAAAGATTTCAATAACTTGCACACCTTGCTTTCTTGACCCTTTACTACAAATCCATCAGGCTGTTCCATATAGATTTCCTCGTCCAGCTCTCCATTAAGAAAAGCTGTCTTTACATCCATCTGATGAACAAGGAGACCATACGAGGCAGCCAAAGAAAGTAGTACTCAAATAGTGGTCATTCTAGCAACAGGTGAGTAAGTATCAAAGAAGTCTTCTCCTTCTTTCTGAGTATAGCCTTTAGCCACAAGCCTAGCCTTGTACTTTTCAATTGTACCATCAGGCTTGAGCTTCTTTTTAAACACCCACTTACAACCCACAGGTTTGCATCCATAGGGTCGATCAGTGACTTCCCACGTACCATTTGAAAGAATAGAGTCCATCTCATTATGAACCGCTTCTTTCCAATCATCTGCATCTGAAGATGCAAATGCTTCTACAATGGTAGTGGGAGTATCGTCCACAAGGTACACAATGAAACCATCACCAAAGGATTTTTCAACCCTTTGTCTCTTGCTCCTTTTAGGAGCATCATTGTCATCCTCCTCTAGGACAATTTCATGTGGCTGTTCAAAACTCTCAATAGGTGTACTATGTTCAGGAGTTATCTCAGAAGAGTATCTAGAATTGCTATGAATGTCTTTCATTGGAAATATATGTTCAAAGAAAGTAGCATCACGTGATTCCATAATAGTATCAACATATACATCAGGAACTTCAGATTTAACTACTAAAAATCTATATGTTATGCTACACGAAGCATATCCAAGAAAGACACAATCCACTGTCCTTGGACCAAGCTTGCGCTTTTTATTAATTGGTACATTGACTTTCGCCATGCACCCCCAAGTGCGCAAGTATGAAAGTGATGGTTTTCTCCCAACCCACTTCTCATAAGGGGTTTTCTCTTCTTTGCCCATAGGAATTCTATTCAGAACATGACATGAAGTCAGGACTGCCTCCCCCCACCATGCCTTAGATAAACCACAAGTGTCTAACATGGCATTCACCAGGTCAGTCAACGTATGGTTTTTCCTTTCAGCAATCCCATTTGACTCGGGTGAATAGGGAGGAGTCCTCTCATGAATAATGCCATGTTCTGCACAGAAATCGTCAAAGACTTTGGGAAAGAACTCGCCACCACGATCTGATCTAAGACGTTTGATCTTTCTCTCTAGTTGGTTTTCAACTTCAGCCTTATAGATTTTAAAGTAGTCTAAAGCCTCATCTTTAGTTTTTAGCAAGTATACATAGCAAAATCTAGACGCATCATCAATCAATGTCATGAAGTATCTCTTACCACCCTTTGTCAACACACCATTCATCTCACAAAGATCAGAATGTATGAGTTCTAGAGGTGCCAGGTGTCTCTCCTCAGCAGCCTTGTGAGGCTTTCGAGGTTGCTTCGACTGCACACAACTATGGCACTTAGAACCTTTGATTATGGTGATATTCGGAATTAAACTCATGGTTGCAAGCCGAGACATAGAGCCAAAATTAATATGACACAAACGAGAATGCCAAATACTCGTAAGATCATCAACATTAGCGCAAATATGGTTCACAGACTTATTATTGAAATCTAACAGAGAAAAGCGGAACAAGCCTCCGCGGTCATAGCCTTTACCAATAAATTGTCTAGACTTAGACACAACTAATTTATTGGACTCCAAAACTACCTTGAACCCATCTCTACACAGAAGGGTTCCGCTAACGAGATTCTTGTGTATAGAAGGGACATGATGCACGTTCTTTAGCTGCACGATCTTTCCCGAAGTAAACTTCAGATCCACCGTGCTAGTGCCATGAACAGAAGCATGTGACCCATTCCCCATTAGGACGGAAGAATCCCGGGCACCCTGATAAGAAGAGAACAAGTTAATGTCAAAACACACATGAACATTAGCACCAGTATCAAGCCACCAACTAGGTGATTGAAATACTGAGAAGATGAAAGGTAGATTACCATACCCTTTGTCTTCCTCATTGCTAGCGATCACTGTGTTGACATTGCCCTTTTTGCCACGGCGATCCGCTCGATCAGGACAATCCTTGGCAAAATGACCCGTTTCGCCACATGCGAAACATGTCAGTTCAGCCTTGTTCTTCTTCTTCTTGAAGTTGGTAGTTTTGTTGGGCTTGTTAGATTTTGGCTTTCCTTTGTCCTTGTTGTGGTTCCTCTGAACCATGTTGGCACTGGAGTGGCCCTCGCCTCCTTTAGATCCCGTGTCCTTAGCCCGAGCTTTCTCCTCAACATCCAGAGACGCTATCAGATTTTCAACTGATATCTCCTGTCTCTTATGTTTCAGAGATGTGGCGAAGTTCCTCCATGTAGAAGGCAACTTTGCAATAATGCACCCAGCCACAAATCGGTCAGGAAGGACTATCTTAAGGTGGTCGAGTTCCTTGGCTATACACTGTATTTCATGAGCTTGCTCTACAATAGAGCGATTATCAACCATCTTATAATCATGAAAGCTCTCCATGATATACAGGTCACTGCCAGCATCCGATGCACCATACTTGGTAGTAAGTGCATCCCATAACTCTTTCCCGTCTGTATACTGAATATTCGCATCAACCAGACGGTCAACAAGGGCGCTAAGAACGGCTCCCGTAAAGATAGTATTGGCATGGTCGTACTCTTTCTTTTGTTCAGGAGTCAGTGGACCCTCAGGTCTGCCTTTACTAACATGGAAGACATTCATAGCAGTAAGCCAGAGCGTGGCCTTGACTTGCCATCTCTTAAAATGCATACCATTGAACTTTTCTGGCTTGAGCGCATCGGCAAAAGCAGCCATAGAAAAACTAGGAAATTGTCTACAATAAGGTTTTTGGATTGTTGAATAATTAGACAAATTCCAGTTTAAATTCCGAATATAAATCATGACAAAGTCACAAGCACTGAAATAACAAGCCAAATCAGATGATGCGTACTGATTAGACTTACTGATAGATGGCACGCGCCGGAATCAGCAGGGTCGACGATGTCGAAGTAGCGAAATCAGCAAGGTCGACGAGGTCAATCAGATCACGAGCAGTCGCGTGAAGACGCTTCCCAAAAACCTTATTCGGCCTCTCCTGGTGCAGGATCTAGAAGGCGAAGGGTTCCGGAGACCTGCTCTCCTAATCGCAGATGCACCTCTACGATCGGGATGAAGGGAACTGGAAGGCGGCTCAGCTGTGAAGAGAGGCGAAAGCGAATTGGGATGATTTGGAGGCTGGCTGCCGGGCTCCTTTTATAGGGCCGAGTCCGCGACCCCCATGCTTATCCGCCCACGAAAATCTCGCAATCAGTTGAGATTTTATAGCGATCGGTTAGGATAAGCGTAACAGCCAAGAAACCAAAAAATCAAACGGCAAAAGGTAGCCGCGCCCCCGCAAGGCGAGGGGCCGGATTTCGGCGGACCATTCACGCGCATGTCGTGCGCCCGCGCCCTTTGCCCGGCCCGGCCCGGCGAGGCGAGCGAGCGCGCGTGTGGCTCTCCACACTCTCTCCTCTCATCCATGACTTAGTGAGTGAGTGTGGCTTCCATATTTAAGCTAGCTCTACTCCACTAGAGCTAGCAATATGGTGCTAATGGTTCCACCTATCCTCTAGCCATCCTCTTGTATGGGCTTTTGAGATTTTCTGGGATTTATTTGAATTTCTTAATTGGGCCAAGCCCATAAATCCTAACAGTGCTGTCCATATTATCGTGGCTGCCCTAATAGATACTAGTGGCCAACGCGCGCCTACGCGCGGTGTTTTTACCCTTTTCTTCCAAAAATGTATGAGAATTGAGTCTCTCGCAAGGAAGCATTAGGCCAATGGGATTTAGTGGCCAAAACACGATACTACCTGTAGAGGCAGAGAAGACCCAAAATTAAGGTGCTGCTAATGATACGATGAATTCAGAGAAAATGAAAAATGTAACGAAAGCCCCTCCAAAAAAATTCTACCATTTTCTTTTGATTGGCCGAGACTGATGTGCATTTGCCTAAAAGTCTCACAAATTCATTCCTCATTCTTCATGCCGACATTTTAATTGGGAGGACGTTTTGAATTTTGGCGAATGGGACTTCTCCATCCTTGAAATCCACCCACACGCCACAAAACCAAAACAGAAGTAAGCAAAATAAAAATTTCGAAGCTAGCATGCCAAAAAAGGCGACGAAGAAGGACCTGAATGATGCCGTAGGGGTCAGGCCACGAACGATGGCTGCCCGCGCTCCACTGTGGCAAGCTTCTGTTGCTGTCTTGGCGGGTCGCTGGAGCACGACCTGGAGCTCCTCCTCGACGATGTACTCCGTGATGCGGGTACGTGCGGTCGACGACTGCTGTAGCGTCGGAGACTCCGAGTTGGAGCGGCTGCTGCTAATGCTGCTGAGCTCCACACGAAAGAAGTGCTTGAGCGGCCAGTGGGGCAACGCGATGGAGGCGCGACACAGCGGACATGATGGCTCGCTGCTCAGCGCCCGTGGGGAGGAGCTAGGATGCTCGGGTCGGCGGGCGGCGGCGCCTTGACCTAAGCGAGCGCGGGGCCGTGGGCAGGTCTGGTCACCATTCAGAACAGGGGGCTCGGAGGCGAAGGCGAGAGGAGAGAAGCGTATTTGCTTTTTTAACCCTACCAGCCGGTCGTCTAAAACCAAAAGTGCTAGCCGCTTCAAGAAAGTGCGAGGGGTACGAAGCGTAGAAATTACTAGCTAAACATGTGCGACGGCGGTGAAGCGTCCAAAGTAGATCGAACGGCTCCTACAAAAAGGACGACGTGGCCACGCTCATTGGGCGTCTTGATGCAGAGCTTTAATATATAGAAATGAGTATAAAGTAACGGTTGAAGATCTCTTCGTCTCTTAGTCATTATTGCACTAGATTTTTATGTTTACTAGGAAAAGGAGCGCCCTATCGGGCGCTATAGCATTCGTGTGGGAACATTTAGTTAGTGCAAGTATAGAAATAACAATTCCAGTTAGACTTAAGGTACAATGCTAACTTTCAGTTAGCACAAGTATATAAAAGCACCTCCAGCTAGACTTAAGGTACAGAAATAACTATAAATAAAAGTAAACAACCATAAGTGAGGCATGGAATCAAATACATTTTTGGGCCAATAAAAGATGCTGGTTACACATATACTTAGAGAACACTGTTTGCAGCCTTAGGATATAGAGTCAAAAAGGTCTTAACAGCAGGTGGTTGCTATATAAAAGAGTGGATTTTTTCTGCCCGCACATAATACAAGTTGTGAAGGCCTAACATCAGGAGAGGAGAGGAAAGGTCACATGCACGATCTTAAACGAGATGCATTGGCGTTGGCTAGCAGCTCTTGAAAATCGTAGCACCATCTTCCAAGCTAGCTTGAGTTACATTCAAATAACATTATGAAAACATATACTGATCAAAAGATATACAAAATATTGAGCACATTTTGTTAGGCAATAGACGTATATCCATATTATAAATGTAGGACTCCTATATGTTATAGGAAAAAAGATCGAGATTCTATAGCATGGGTTCATTAGAACACACGTTCGTGGCAGTTGATTTGAACAAAAAAATTGCATTTTTCTCCAAATAGCCACAATACAAATTAGTAAAAGGAAAAAAGACTGAAATGTTTCGAACCATATCGATCCTATCACTTAACCAAAGCAAGAAACATAACGTAGATGATTGTAACAACCACCATTAAACAGAGCATCTTATAAATAAACCACCCCCATGTATATTGTGGTCTATAGTTCTATACATATAGTCCCAGAAGTACACTATAAGAGGGGCAAATGCTTTTAGACATGATGAAAGTCGCCTAGAGGGGGGGTGAATAGGGCGAAACTGAAAATCTCAAAAATAATCACAACTACAAGTCGGGTTAGCGTTAGAAATATAAACGAGTCTGCGAGAGAGGGTGCAAAACAAATCGTAAGCAAATGAAGAGTGTGACACGTGGATTTGTTTTACCGAGGTTCGGTTCTCGCAAACCTACTCCCCGTTGAGGAGGCCACAAAGGCCGGGTCTCTTTCAACCCTTCCCTCTCTCAAACGGTCCCTCGGACCGAGTGAGCTTTTCTTCTTCTCAATCAAACGGGAACAAAACTTCCCCGCAAGGGCCACCACACAATTGGTGCCTCTTGCCTTGGTTACAATTGAGTGTTGATCACAAGAATAAGTGAGAAAGAAAGAAAGTGATCCAAGCGCAAGAGCTCAAAAGAACACGGCAAATCTCTCTCGCTAGTCACTAAAGGCTTGAGTGGAATTGGAGAGGATTTGATTTCTTTGGTGTGTCTAGAATTGAATGCCTAGCTCTTGTAAGTGGTTGGAAGTTGGAAAACTTGGATACAATGAATGGTGGGGTGGTTGGGGTATTTATAGCCCCAACCACCAAAAGTGACCGTTGCTGGAAGCTGTCTGTTCGATGGCACACCGGACAGTCCGGTGCACACCGGACAGTCCGGTGCCCCCGCCACGTCACCATTGTCGTTGGATTCTGACCGTTGGAGCTTCTGATTTCTGGGCCCGCCTGGGTGTCCGGTGCACACCGGACATGTACTGTTTGATGTCCGGTGCACCGGTATGGGCACGTCTGACGTCTGCACGCGCTGCGCGCGCATTAAATGCACCGCAGGGAGCCGTTGGCGCCGAAAAAGAGCCGTTGCTCCGCTGGTACACCGGACAGTCCGGTGCACACCGGACAGTCCGGTGAATTTTAGCGGAGCGGCTGCCGCGCGAACCCGAGGCTGGCGAGTTCCGGAGACCGCGCTTCCTTGGACCACCGGACATGTCCGGTGCACACCGGACAGTCCGGTGAATTATAGCGCGCCGGCTTCCGAGAATTCCCGAGAGCGAAGAGTTTGAAGTCGGAGTCCTCTGGTGTACTCGTGGTGCACCGGACACTGTCCGGTGTACACCGGACAGTCCGGTGCCCCCAGACCAGAGATGCCTTCGGTTGCCTTATTGCTCCTTAGTTGAATCCAACACTTGATCTTTTTATTGGCTGAGTGTGAACCTTTTGCACCTGTTATAACTTATGTACTAGAGCAAACTAGTTAGTCCAATATTTGTGTTGGGCAATTCAACCACCAAAATTATTTAGGAACTAGGTATAAGCCTAATTCCCTTTCAATCTCCCCCTTTTTGGTGATTGATGCCAACACAAACCAAAGCAAATATAGAAGTGCATAATTGAACTAGTTTGCATAAGGTAAGTGCAAAGGTTGCTTGGAATTGAGCCAATAAATACTTACATGATGCGTATGGATTGTTTTCTTTGTTTTTGACATATTGGACCATATTTGCACCATAAGTTTTGTTTTTGCAAACTCTTTTGTAAATTCTTTTCAAAGTCTTTTTGCAAGATAGTCAAAGGTAAATGAATGAGATTTGCAAAGCATTTTCAAGTTTTGAAATTTTCTTCCTTTGTCCCAAATGCTTTTCCTTTGACTAAACAAAACTCCCCCTCAAATAAGGTCTCCTCTTAGTGTTCAAGAGGGTTTTCCATCAATTTTGAAAATACTACTTGCTCCCCCTTTAGAGCACAAAGAGATACCAATTTTGAAATTAAAATTAGGGTGGTGGTGCGGTCCTTTTGCTTTGGGTGGTGGTGCGGTCCTTTTGCTTTGGGCTCATATTTTCTCCCCCTTTGGCATGAATCGCCAAAAACGGATACTTTGAGTGAGACATAAGCCCTTTAAGTACTTTCTCCTCCTTTGGTCATAAAATAAATGAGTGAAGATTATACCAAAGTTGGAGAGATGATGCGGAGCGACGGCGAAGGATGAGTAGTAGAGTGAAGTGGAAGCCTTGTCTTCGCCGAAGACTCCAATTCCCTTTCAATATACCTATGACTTGGTTTGAAATATACTTGAAAACACATTAGTCATAGCATATATAAAAGAGACATGATCAAAGGTATATTTATGAGCTATGTGTGCAAGACTAGCAAAAGAAATTCCTAGAATCAAGAATATTTAGCTTATGCCTAAGTCTGGTAAAAGATTGTTCATCAAGTGGCTTGGTAAAGATATCGGCTAATTGATCTTTAGTGTTAATGTATGAAATCTCGATATCCCCCTTTTGTTGGTGATCCCGAAGAAAATGATACCGAATGGCTATGTGCTTAGTGCGGCTATGCTCAACGGGATTATCCGCCATGCGGATTGCACTCTCATTATCACATAGAAGAGGGACTTTGGTTAATTTGTAACCGTAGTCCCGCAGGGTTTGCCTCATCCAAAGCAATTGCGCGCAACAATGGCCTGCGGCAATATACTCGGCTTCGGCGGTAGAAAGAGCGACCGAATTTTGCTTCTTTGAAGCCCAAGACACCAAGGATCTTCCCAAGAACTGGCAAGTCCCCGATGTGCTCTTCCTATTAATTTTACACCCCGCCCAATCGGCATCTGAATAACCAATCAAATCAAATGTGGATCCCCGAGGGTACCAAAGCCCAAACTTAGGAGTATAAGCCAAATATCTCAAGATTCGTTTTACGGCCGTAAGGTGTGATTCCTTAGGGTCGGCTTGGAATCTTGCACACATACATACGAAAAGCATAATGTCCGGTCGAGATGCACATAAATAAAGCAATGAACCAATCATCGACCGGTATACCTTTTGATCCACGGACTTACCTCCCGTGTCGAGGTCGAGATGCCCATTTGTTCCCATGGGTGTCTTGATGGGCTTGGCATCCTTCATTCCAAACTTGGTTAGAATATCTTGAGTATACTTCGTTTGGCTAAGGAAGGTGCCCTCTGGGAGTTGCTTGACTTGAAATCCTAAGAAATATTTCAACTCCCCCATCATCGTCATCTCGAATTTTTGTGTCATGATCCTACTAAATTCTTCACATGTAGATTTGTTAGTAGACCCAAATATATCATCAACATAAATTTGGCATACGAACAAATCATTGTCAAGAGTTTTAGTGAATAAAGTAGGATCGGCTTTGCCGACTTTGAAGCCATTAGCAATAAGGAAATCTCTAAGGCATTCATACCATGCTCTTGGGGCTTGCTTGAGCCCATAAAGCGCCTTAGAGAGCCTATAAACATGGTTAGGGTACTCACTGTCTTCAAAGCCAGGAGGTTGCTCAACATAGACTTCCTCCTTGATTGGTCCATTGAGGAAGGCACTCTTCACGTCCATTTGATAAAGCTTGAAGCCATGGTAAGTAGCATAGGCCAATAATATGCGAATTGACTCAAGCCTAGCTACGGGTGCATAGGTTTCACCAAAATCCAAACCTTCGACTTGTGAATACCCCTTGGCCACGAGTCGAGCTTTGTTCCTAGTCACCACACCATGCTCGTCTTGCTTGTTGCGGAAGACCCACTTGGTTCCTACAACATTTTGATTAGGACGTGGAACTAAATGCCATACCTCATTCCTTGTGAAATTGTTGAGCTCCTCTTGCATCGCCATCACCCAATCCGAATCTTGAAGTGCTTCCTCTACCCTGTGTGGCTCAATAGAGGAAACAAAAGAGTAATGTTCACAAAAATGAGCAACACGAGATCGAGTAGTTACCCCTTATGAATATCGCCGAGGATGGTGTCGACGGGGTGATCTCGTTGTATTGCTTGGTGGACTCTTGGGTGTGGCGGCCTTGGTTGTTCATCCTCCTTGTCTTCATCATTTGCATCTCCCCCTTGATCGTTGCCGTCATTTTGAGGTGGCTCATCTTCTTGATCTTCTTGTTCAATATCTTGAGGCTCATCCTCAATTTGAGTTGGTGGAGATGCTTGTGTTGAGGAGGATGGTTGATCTTGTGCATGTGGAGGCTCTTCGGATTCCTTAGGACACACATCCCCAATGGACATGTTCCTTAGCGCTATGCATGGAGCCTGTTCTTCACCTATCTCATTAAGATCAACTTGCTCTACTTGAGAGCCGTTAGTCTCATCAAACACAACGTCACAAGAAACTTCAACAAGTCCTGAGGACTTGTTAAAGACTCTATATGCCCTTGTGTTTGAGTCATATCCTAGTAAAAAGCCTTCGGTTAGGAGTTCATAGGATGTCTTCTTGAGGATTCGGTGAAGATATAACCGGTTAATGGCGTAGCAAGCGGTGTTGATTGCTTCGGCCCAAAACCGATCCGGTGTCTTGTACTCATCAAGCATAGTTCTTGCCATGTCCAATAGAGTTCGATTCTTCCTCTCCACTACACCATTTTGTTGTGGAGTGTAGGGAGAAGAGAACTCATGCTTGATGCCCTCCTCCTCAAGGAAGCCTTCAATTTGAGAGTTCTTGAACTCCGTCCCATTGTCGCTTCTAATTTTCTTGATCCTTAAGCCGAACTCATTTTGAGCCCGTCTCAAGAATCCTTTTAAGGTCTCTTGGGTATGAGATTTGTCCTACAAAAAGAACACCCAAGTGAAGCGAGAATAATCATCCACAATTACAAGGCAATACTTACTACCGTCGATGCTTATGTAAGCGATCGGGCCGAATAGGTCCATGTGTAGGAGCTCCAGTGGCCTGTCACTAGTCATGATGTTCTTGTGTGGATGATGAGTGCCAACTTGCTTCCTGGCTTGGCATGCGCTACAAATCCTGTCTTTCTCAAAATGAACATTTGTTAGTCCTAAAATGTGTTCCCCCTTTAGAAGCTTATGAAGATTCTTCATTCCAACATGGGCTAGTCGGCGGTGCCAGAGCCAACCCAAGTTAGTCTTAGCAATTAAGCAAGTGTCGAGTTCAGCTCTATCAAAATCTACCAAGTATAGCTGACCCTCTAACACTCCCTTAAATGCTATTGAATCATCACTTCTTCTAAAGACAGTAACACCGGTATCAGTAAATAGACAGTTGTAGCCCATTTGACATAATTGGGATACGGAAAGCAAATTGTAATCTAAGGAATCTACAAGAAAAACATTGGAAATAGTGTGGTCAGGTGATATAGCAATTTTACCCAATCCTTTGACCAAACCCTGATTTCCATCCCCGAATGTGATAGCTCGTTGGGGATCTTTGTTTTTCTCATAAGAGGAGAACATCTTTTTCTCCCCGGTCATGTGGTTTGTGCACCCGCTGTCGAGTATCCAACTTGAGCCCCCGGATGCATAAACCTACAAAACAAGTTTAGTTCTTTGTTTTAGGTACCCAAACGGTTTTGGGTCCTTTGGCATTAGAAACGAGAACTTTGGGTACCCAAACACAAGTCTTGGAGCCCTTGTGTTTGCCCCCAACAATCTTGGCAACTACCTTGCCGGATTTGTTAGTTAAAACATATGATGCATCAAAAGTTTTGAATGACATGGCATGATCATTTGATGCATTAGGAGTTTTCTTTCTAGGCAACTTGGCACGGGTTGGTTGCCTAGAGCTAGATGTCTCACCCTTATACATAAAAGCATGGTTAGGGCCAGAGTGAGAATTCCTAGAATGAGTTCTCCTAATCTTGCTCTCAGGATAGCCGGCAGGGTACAAAATGTAACCCTCGTTATCCTGAGGCATGGGAGCCTTGCCCTTAACAAAGTTAGATAAGTTCTTTGGGGGGGGCATTAATTTTGACATTGTCTCCCTTTTGGAAACCAATGTCGTCCTTAATGCCAGGGCGTCTCCCATTATAGAGCATGCTTCTAGCAAATTTAAATTTTTCATTTTCTAAGTCATGCTCACTGATCTTAGCATTAAGTTGTGCTATGTGATCATTTTGTTTTTTAATTAAGGCTAGGTGATCATGAATAGCATCAACATTAATATCTCTACATCTAGTACAAATGGAAACATGCTCAGTAGATGTAGAAGGTTTGCAAGATTTTAATTCAATGACCTTAGCATGCAACAAATCATTTTTAGTTCTAAGGTCAGAAATAGTAGTATTGCAAACATCAAAATCTTTAGTCTTAGCAATCAGATTTTCATTTTCTATTCTAAGACTAGCAAGAGAAATGTTCAATTCTTCAATCCTAGCAAGCAAATCATCACTATTATTTCTAGGATTTGGAATCGAAACATTGCAAATATGAGAATCAACCTTAGCTAACAAATTAGCATTTTCATTTCTAAGGTTGTCTATAGTCTCATGACAAGTACTTAGCTCACTAGACAATTTTTCACATTTTTCCATTTCTAGAGCATAAGCATTTTTAACCTTAACATGCTTCTTATTTTCTTTAATAAGGAAGTCCTCTTGAGAATCCAAGAGATCATCCTTCTCATGTATAGCACTAATCAATTCATTTAATTTTTCTTTTTGTTGCATGTTGAGGTTAGCAAAAAGAATGCGCAAGTTATCCTCCTCATTTTTATCATCATCTTCATCACTAGATGTTTCATATTTAGTGGAGGACCTTGATTTTACCTTCTTTTTGCCGTCCTTGGCCATGAGACACTTGTGGCCGACGTTGGGGAAGAGGAGGCCCTTGGTGACGGCGATGTTGGCGGCGTCCTCGTCGTCGGAGGAGTCGCTTGAGCTTTCGTCGGAGTCCCACTCCCGACAAACATGGGCATCGCCGCCCTTCTTCTTGTAGTACTTCTTCTTTTCTCTCCTCTTTCCCTTCTTGTCGTCGCCCCTGTCACTGTCACTAGACATAGGACATTTTGCAATAAAATGACCGGGCTTACCACACTTGTAGCAAACCTTCTTGGAACGGGATTTGTAATCCTTCCCCTTCCGTTGCTTGAGGATTTGCCGAAAGCTTTTGATGATTAGGGCCATCTCCTCGTTGTCGAGCTTGGAGGCGTCAATTGGTTGTCTACTTGGTGTAGACTCCTCCTTCTTCTCCTCCGTTGCCTTGAAGGCCACCGGTTGCGCCTCGGATGTGGAAGGCTCGTCAAGCTCGTTGATCTTCTTCGAGCCCTTAATCATGCATTCAAAGCTTACAAAATTCCCGATAACTTCCTCGGGGGTCATTAGTGGATATCTAGGATTACCACGAATTAATTGTACTTGAGTGGGGTTAAGGAAAATAAGTGCTCTCAAAATAACCTTAACCACCTCGTGGTCATCCCACTTTTTGCTCCCGAGGTTGCGCACTTGGTTCACCAAGGTCTTGAGCCGGTTGTACATATCTTGTGTCTCCTCTCCTTGGCGAAGACGGAAGCGACCGAGCTCCCCCTCGATCGTTTCCCGCTTGGTGATCTTGGTGAGTTCATCACCCTCGTGCGCCGTCTTGAGTAGGTCCCAAATCTCTTTTGCGTTCTTCAACCCTTGTACTTTGTTGTATTCCTCCTTGCTTAGAGAGGCGAGGAGAATAGTTGCGGCTTGGGAGTTGAAGTGCTCGATTTGGGCCACTTCGTCCGTGTCATAGTCCTCATCCCCTACAGATGGTACCTGTACACCATACTCAACAACATCCCATATACTTTTGTGGAGAGAGGTTAGATGAAATCGCATTAAATTACTCCACATAGCATAATCTTCACCATTAAAAGTTGGTGGTTTGCCTAATGGGACGGAAAGTAAAGGTGTATGTTTAGGAATGCGAGGGTAGCGTAGGGGAATCTTACTATACTTCTTACGCTCTTGGCGTTTAGAAGTGACGGATGCCGCGTCGGAGCCGGAGGTAGATGTCGATGAAGTGTCGGTCTCGTAGTAGACCACCTTCCTCATCCTTTTGTGCTTGTCCCCGCTCCGATGCGGCTTGTGAGAAGAAGATTTTTCCTTCTTCTCCTTGTGGTGAGAAGAGGAAGATCTTTTCTCCTTCCGCTTGGAGGAGTTCTTCTTCTTCTCCCTTCTCTTGGTGCGGGACTCTTCCGATGAAGTGCTCCCTTGGCTTGTAGTGGGCTTGTTATCGCCGGTCTCCATCTCCCTCTTGGTGTGATCTCCCGACATCACTTCGAGCGGTTAGGCTCTAATGAAGCACCGGGCTCCGATACCAATTGAAAGTCGCCTAGAGGGGGGGTGAATAGGGCGAAACTGAAAATCTCAAAAATAATCACAACTACAAGTCGAGTTAGCGTTAGAAATATAAACGAGTCTGCGAGAGAGGGTGCAAAACAAATCGTAAGCAAATGAAGAGTGTGACACGTGGATTTGTTTTACCGAGGTTCGGTTCTCGCAAACCTACTCCCCGTTGAGGAGGCCACAAAGGCCGGGTCTCTTTCAACCCTTCCCTCTCTCAAACGGTCCCTCGGACCGAGTGAGCTTTTCTTCTTCTCAATCAAACGGGAACAAAACTTCCCCGCAAGGGCCACCACACAATTGGTGCCTCTTGCCTTGGTTACAATTGAGTGTTGATCACAAGAACAAGTGAGAAAGAAAGAAAGCGATCCAAGCGCAAGAGCTCAAAAGAACACGACAAATCTCTCTCGCTAGTCACTAAAGGCTTGAGTGGAATTGGAGAGGATTTGATTTCTTTGGTGTGTCTAGAATTGAATGCCTAGCTCTTGTAAGTGGTTGGAAGTTGGAAAACTTGGATACAATGAATGGTGGGGTGGTTGGGGTATTTATAGCCCCAACCACCAAAAGTGACCGTTGCTGGAAGCTGTCTGTTCGATGGCACACCGGACAGTCCGGTGCACACCGGACAGTCCGGTGCCCCCGCCACGTCACCATTGCCGTTGGATTCTGACCGTTGGAGCTTCTGATTTCTGGGCCCGCCTGGGTGTCCGGTGCACACCGGACATGTACTGTTTGATGTCCGGTGCACCGGTATGGGCACGTCTGACGTCTGCGCGCGCTGCGCGCGCATTAAATGCACCGCAGGGAGCCGTTGGCGCCGAAAAAGAGCCGTTGCTCCGCTGGTACACCGGACAGTCCGGTGCACACCGGACAGTCCGGTGAATTTTAGCGGAGCGGCTGCCGCGCGAACCCGAGGCTGGCGAGTTCCGGAGACCGCGCTTCCTTGGACCACCGGACATGTCCGGTGCACACCGGACAGTCCGGTGAATTATAGCGCGCCGGCTTCCGAGAATTCCCGAGAGCGAAGAGTTTGAAGTCGGAGTCCTCTGGTGTACTCGTGGTGCACCGGACACTGTCCGGTGTACACCGGACAGTCCGGTGCCCCCAGACCAGAGATGCCTTCGGTTGCCTCATTGCTCCTTAGTTGAATCCAACACTTGATCTTTTTATTGGCTGAGTGTGAACCTTTTGCACCTGTTATAACTTATGTACTAGAGCAAACTAGTTAGTCCAATATTTGTGTTGGGCAATTCAACCACCAAAATTATTTAGGAACTAGGTATAAGCCTAATTCCCTTTCACATGACACACTGATGAAACAATGTTTAAGAAGTAGTAGGCATAAGTGTCACACCCGGGTTTTAGGGGCACCAAAACCCAGGCGCGAACATAAACACCAGATATGCTGGGACCAAGTCTCACACATATGATGTATAGTGGCACAGGATCGAATGTCACATCTTTATATATAACAGGAGTTCTATACAAAATAAATAATTACATTATAAGGAGACAACGGTCCAGCAACCCAAAGTTGACTGGGAGACGACGACCTAGATCTCTCACGAACACTTCGCATCATCCTCCATGCGCCTCATCCTACGGTACCTGTTCTTGACCTGTGGGGGGGATGTGAGACAGCAAGAGTGAGCTCACATACGTTCATCGCTCAACAAGTTGTGGGGAATAATGTGCATGAACTCGCCAAAGGTGGGAGCTCACGTGAAGTGTAAGGCTTACCAAAGAGGATGGTTAGAGCTGAGCATTGCTTTTAAAGTTGGTCAAAATTTTATTAGCAATTACTAAGTATAAGTAAATACCAACCCAATTAAACAGTAGACAAAAGTAACAACATCACCTGCGATGCAATGCATATGACAAATTGAATTTAAGTTCCATAATTTAATCATGTGAGGGTCCGAGCTGCTCATGACCGTGAGCACGGCTAGTATACCAGTTTTACACTCTGCAGAGGTTGCGCATCTTTACCCACAAGTCAAGTTACCCATCTGCCAAGGGATCGCGACTTCCCATACACCTCTACCGAGGAGGTGAGGCAGGGTAACACTACGAGGCCTTTACAAAGTTCCACTAGCTTCAGAAAACCTGCTACAGTTTATAGGAAGCTCCAATGCAGGAATCCCTTGCAGGACTGCCATCGCAGCAAAATCCTCCCGAGGGCCTCCCTACACTGACCACTCCCCTACTGCCCTTGCCCCTTTCGGGTAAGGTAGTCTTCCACTAGCTTTCCTAATTAATCGGCCAAGGGTGTCCCATTAAACCCTTGTGGTAGCACTGTTTTCCCAGGTGGTTCTCCATGTTCCAATTAACATAATGATCTTATCATGAACAGTAAATAGCAACTGATAACAAAAGTATGAATAATATGTATCTCAATGCCCAAATCCACATATAGCACTAGCAAGTACTACCCAGAAAGTTTAGTGGTAAACAAGGCATAAAGATAGACAAACTAGGGTAACCTATTAGGTCCCATCAAATTAACCTATGCAGATCATTATGATTAATTAGAACATGAGTGGGTAAAAGAAGTGATCAAGGGCACAACTTGCCTGGCACTTGAGATTCCAGGTAAAACTTGCTTTTCAGATGACACGTGTCCTCACGCTAGTCGTAGCAATACAAACAAACATGGTATAGGTAAAATTAACACCACACCAAACATAAGAATATACTACATAATAATGATCTACGCGTTGCTACGAGACTAACGCAACTTGAACGGATCAAATCGGAATTAAAACGGAAGAGTTATGAATTTCCTAATGTTTATGTACTTGATATAAGATTAATTAGGAAATAAATTTTAAAGTGGCTTTCATATGAAAACAGTGGTACTAGATGATAAACCATAATATTTCAAAATTATAGGAACTGAAATGGACTAAAAAGGAGTTAGTATGAATTTTCTATGAACAAAAATGAGTTTCTAGAATTATTTATATACTAAAAATCATTTTCTATAATTAATTATTTATTTTCTCTGCTCCCTGGGCTGCGCACATAAAACAAAGAACCCGGGGGTTTAGCTCATAAAATTCCCTATGACTCAGATATTCCCCGTGGGGGATGGCGGGTTGAATACCCAGAAAGACAGGGGCTCATACGAAAGACTGCCAGCCGAAGGGGTACGCGTGACTCTGAGCCCTTAGATCAACAGCCAAGCGCTCAGATTAGATCGCACCCAAAACATAACTGCCACCGTAGGATCCGAGATCCACGGTCCGAAATCTCTCCCTTGCATAAGATTGCCCTAGCCTTTGGATTAACAATCTACGACCTGGATTCTACATCCACACACTTTTTTAATCCAAACCGTCCATCAAGGGACTAACAACCGAGATCCCATCAAGAACAGGTATCCGCATCTTCTAATCTCGCCCATTCGAAATGAATCGGACGGCGCACGATTCGCCGCTCATCTCCCACACATCCGGCGGTCGCCGAGCGACGAGGCGCCCCAATCCATGGCGGCGGCCATGGGTGGCTCGATCAATCAGCCGCATCAATGCCCCGAACTCTGATCCGATGAGTAACAATCGTAGCAGGGGTCAAAACGAGCGTGACAGGGACAATCTTACCGATGGCTTGAACAGCGAGGAGACCCAACCACGGCACAACGCAATCCAGCGATGTCTGCAGAGCTCCGGCGAGCGATTGGGTTGCCGCGACGACCGTACCTCCATGACTCGTTCACAGGCGCTTCCCCAGTGATGAGGCGAAGTACCCAATGACAAGCCCAAGCGCGCGCGCCACGGGTCCAGCCATGGAGGCTTGCTTCCAGGGGAAGGCCACGGCCACGGCGTAGACTGGCGTCGGCTGTGCCATGTCGATGCGGAGGTACTCCTGGAACTGGGAGATTGCCTCCGAATCCGGTGATTATGACGGTGATGACGCCCAGGCGAAGGCGAGGAGGGCAAGGGAGAGGAGTAGCGCCGGGCTGTAGGGCGGCGAACCGCACCGTGGAGTCACAGAGTTTGAGGTTTGTGGTAGCGCACATCGGCATGGTCGAGCACGAAGGCGTCACACCAGTGCGCGCCCGTGACGCCGCACGTCTCCAGGTCCACCACCATGCTCCCCCGCGGCGGACCCGCCTCAATCTCTCTCTGCTGTTTCTCCCTATCTAGTTCTTCTTTGTCGAAGGTTTGCAAGTCAAGTCGATGGGTCAAGGCGGCCTACGATTCTCCATATATATGCATGTTCCTGCTGAAGAAACAACATGATCGAGGACCGCGCGACGGATGTCGGCCGCCCGATTTTGTCGCTCCGCGGAATTCGTTTGTGAGCTAGGGGATAAGCCCGACCAGTGGGCCCCACATGGAAGTGTCTCAAAAGAAAAAGAAAAGGATGGTGCGTAGAGTGGGCTGGCGAGGAAGGCTTTCAGCCCAAGCAGCCATGCAGAGGGGGAAAGATGGGCTGAGGGTCTGCTGTTTCGGCCCAAGCAGTTCTTTCATTTTTTTTCTTTTTTATTTTCTATTCTCCTTTCTCCTTTCCCAATTCAAATTTAAATTCCAATTTAAATTCAAAGTTTGTGGCGAATTTGTCTTCATTTAAATGTTTAATGTGAACATAGCATGGATAAATTTCATTTATTTATAGATTTATTTTGCTTTGCATAGTATTTTCTCCCTTGCCTTATATATATTATTTCCTATTTCCTAAAGTGCACCCTTTTGGGTTAACTTCAAATTCTCAATTCCATTATTATATTTTATTTTTATTTTATTATTAAATGCACATAAAATTAAAACTCCCACATGAGTGCCAAATATGGTTCTATTTATTATTTTATTCACTTAAGCAAATGCTTTTAAATAGGGATATGAGACTTCAAATATTATGGGAGTTCTAAAGAGAGAGAAAAAAAATCTAATGCAAGATCTTTGAAGAATTTTACTATATTCTCAAAATGAGATTTAGGGTGTTACAAATCCTACCCCCCTTAACAGAAATCTCGTCCTCGAGATTTGTAAGAAAAGAGATATAGGAAGAGTGGTTTGCAATTTAGCTTTCAGTTTCTAATTATTTCAAAAATCAAAAGCCTCTTTATTTCATTAAGGAGTGATTAGGAGAGCATGGGTATGTATATCCACTTTATTGTGTATGGTAAAAGATGTCTTTAAAGCATAGAGAGGTTTGGGTAAGAAAGAGTGTGGTAAGGAAAGACTTCATCCAAGATTGTGGCTCTTGATTCTTTTGAATATCTAGCTTGAGTCTTATTCTTCCTTGATTTGATGAGGTCGATCATCTTCGATCTTCGTTCTTGAAGTTGTTATCCGAATTTGGGACATGTAGTTAAAATAAAGTAGTAGGTGGAGCAGCTAGTTTAGTAGGTGGCTATGAGTTAAATGAGATTAGACAGAACCTGGTTGGATTGTTTTGCTTCTGAATGGTATGGATAGGTTATGTAACCCATTATGTAGGTCAGGTTGTTGGGTATGGCCGAGCTGATCTAAGTTACCAATTTAGGCTTAGTGAATTAGGAGTGTGGCCTTATCTTTTGTACCAGCATTAAGTAACTCACACTAGATTAGATCATATTAGATTAAATAGGATCTAGATTAGATTGGATATGACTAGATTAGACTAGTTTAGGTTAGATAGATCTACTAGGGTAGGACATATATTATTAGGATATGTTAGAATCTTTTGAGATAAGATGGATCTATGAGTGTAGGATAGAATCTTTTAAGATGATATGGATATCGTTAGGCTAGATACTTTAATGAGGGATAATCTAGCTTGTCTAGTTATTTTATAAACATTTTTTTTATGTATACGCAGATGTAACTGTGGACATTACTCCACAACTCATCACACTCAATCAAAGAACCAAATCAAGCAGGTTTCATAAGAACAAACATTCAAGAAAATAGTTTTGTTTTTGTTCCTAAGATTAGGTCTCCTATTCCTAAAGGTCACTTCAGGCACATGATTTCAAAGTGTGAAATCCATATTTGTCTTTAGAAAAAGAAAAGGTAAGGATAATCAGAGTAAAGCGGAAATAGATTAGAAAAGATTAAGAAAAGTTTAGAAAGAATAATAGTAGCAAAGGTAAGTAGATAAGGGTTATCCAGTTCTATCTAGGTTTCGTCCTACAGTCAACATTCCTCTGATACCACTTCTGTCACACCCGGGTTTTAGGGGCACCAAGACCCAGGCGCGAACATAAACACCAGATATGCTGGGACCAAGTCTCACACATATGATGTATAGTGGCACAGGATCGAATGTCACATCTTTATATATAACAGGAGTTCTATACAAAATAAATAATTACATTATAAGGAGACAACGGTCCAGCAACCCAAAGTTGACTGGGAGACGATGACCTAGATCTCTCACGAACACTTCGCATCATCCTCCATGCGCCTCATCCTACGGTACCTGTTCTTGACCTGTGGGGGGGATGTGAGACAGCAAGAGTGAGCTCACATACGTTCATCGCTCAACAAGTTGTGGGGAATAATGTGCATGAACTCGCCAAAGGTGGGAGCTCACGTGAAGTGTAAGGCTTACCAAAGAGGATGGTTAGAGCTGAGCATTGCTTTTAAAGTTGGTCAAAATTTTATTAGCAATTACTAAGTATAAGTAAATACCAACCCAATTAAACAGTAGACAAAAGTAACAACATCACCTGCGATGCAATGCATATGACAAATTGAATTTAAGTTCCATAATTTAATCATGTGAGGGTCCGAGCTGCTCATGACCGTGAGCACGGCTAGTATACCAGTTTTACACTCTGCAGAGGTTGCACATCTTTACCCACAAGTCATGTTACCCATCTGCCAAGGGATCGCGACTTCCCATACACCTCTACCGAGGAGGTGAGGCAGGGTAACACTACGAGGCCTTTACAAAGTTCCACTAGCTTCAGAAAACCCGCTACAGTTTATAGGAAGCTCCAATGCAGGAATCCCTTGCAGGACCGCCATCGCAGCAAAATCCTCCCGAGGGCCTCCCTACACTGACCACTCCCCTACTGCCCTTGCCCCTTTCGGGTAAGGTAGTCTTCCACTAGCTTTCCTAATTAATCGGCCAAGGGCGTCCCATTAAACCCTTGTGGTAGCACTGTTTTCCCAGGTGGTTCTCCATGTTCCAATTAACATAATGATCTTATCATGAACAGTAAATAGCAACTGATAACAAAAGTATGAATAATATGTATCTCAATGCCCAAATCCACATATAGCACTAGCAAGTACTACCCAGAAAGTTTAGTGGTAAACAAGGCATAAAGATAGACAAACTAGGGTAACCTATTAGGTCCCATCAAATTAACCTATGCAGATCATTATGATTAATTAGAACATGAGTGGGTAAAAGAAGTGATCAAGGGCACAACTTGCCTGGCACTTGAGATTCCAGGTAAAACTTGCTTTTCAGATGACACGTGTCCTCGCGCTAGTCGTAGCAATACAAACAAACATGGTATAGGTAAAATTAACACCACACCAAACATAAGAATATACTACATAATAATGATCTACGCGTTGCTACGAGACTAACGCAACTTGAACGGATCAAATCGGAATTAAAACGGAAGAGTTATGAATTTCCTAATGTTTATGTACTTGATATAAGATTAATTAGGAAATAAATTTTAAAGTGGCTTTCATATGAAAACAGTGGTACTAGATGATAAACCATAATATTTCAAAATTATAGGAACTGGAATGGACTAAAAAGGAGTTAGTATGAATTTTCTATGAACAAAATGAGTTTCTAGAATTATTTATATACTAAAAATCATTTTCTATAATTAATTATTTATTTTCTCTGCTCCCTGGGCTGCGCACATAAAACAAAGAACCCGGGGGTTTAGCTCATAAAATTCCCTATGACTCAGATATTCCCCGTGGGGGATGGCGGGTTGAATACCCAGAAAGACAGGGGCTCATACGAAAGACCGCCAGCCGAAGGGGTACGCGTGACTCTGAGCCCTTAGATCAACAGCCAAGCGCTCAGATTAGATCGCACCCAAAACATAACTGCCACCGTAGGATCCGAGATCCACGGTCCGAAATCTCTCCCTTGCATAAGATTGCCCTAGCCTTTGGATTAACAATCTACGACCTGGATTCTACATCCACACACTTTTTTAATCCAAACCGTCCATCAAGGGACTAACAACCGAGATCCCATCAAGAACAGGTATCCGCATCTTCTAATCTCGCCCATTCGAAATGAATCGGACGGCACACGATTCGCCGCTCATCTCCCACACATCCGGCGGTCGCCGAGCGACGAGGCGCCCCAATCCATGGCGGTGGCCATGGGTGGCTCGATCAATCAGCCGCATCAATGCCCCGAACTCTGATCCGATGAGTAACAATCGTAGCAGGGGTCAAAACGAGCGTGACAGGGACAATCTTACCGATGGCTTGAACAGCGAGGAGACCCAACCACGGCACAACGCAATCCAGCGATGTCTGCAGAGCTCCGGCGAGCGATTGGGTTGCCGCGACGACCGTACCTCCATGACTCGGCCACAGGCGCTTCCCCAGTGATGAGGCGAAGTACCCAATGACAAGCCCAAGCGCGCGCGCCACGGGTCCAGCCATGGAGGCTTGCTTCCAGGGGAAGGCCACGGCCACGGCGTAGACTGGCGTCGGCTGTGCCATGTCGATGCGGAGGTACTCCTGGAACTGGGAGATTGCCTCCGAATCCGGCGATTATGACGGTGATGACGCCCAGGCGAAGGCGAGGAGGGCAAGGGAGAGGAGTAGCGCCAGGCTGTAGGGCGGCGAACCGCACCGTGGAGTCACAGAGTTTGAGGTTTGTGGTAGCGCACATCGGCATGGTCGAGCACGAAGGCGTCACACCAGTGCGCGCCCGTGACGCCGCACGTCTCCAGGTCCACCACCATGCTCCCCCGCGGCGGACCCGCCTCAATCTCTCTCTGCTGTTTCTCCCTATCTAGTTCTTCTTTGTCGAAGGTTTGCAAGTCAAGTCGATGGGTCAAGGCGGCCTACGATTCTCCATATATATGCATGTTCCTGCTGAAGAAACAACATGGTCGAGGACCGCGCGACGGATGCCGGCCGCCCGATTTTGTCGCTCCGCGGAATTCGTTTGTGAGCTAGGGATAAGCCCGACCAGTGGGCCCCACATGGAAGTGTCTCAAAAGAAAAAGAAAAGGATGGTGCGTAGAGTGGGCTCGCGAGGAAGGCTTTCAGCCCAAGCAGCCATGCAGAGGGGGAAAGATGGGCTGAGGGTCTGCTGTTTCGGCCCAAGCAGTTCTTTCATTTTTTTTCTTTTTTATTTTCTATTCTCCTTTCTCCTTTCCCAATTCAAATTTAAATTCAAAGTTTGTGGCGAATTTGTCTTCATTTAAATGTTCAATGTGAACATAGCATGGATAAATTTCATTTATTTATAGATTTATTTTGCTTTGCATAGTATTTTCTCCCTTGCCTTATATATATTATTTCCTATTTCCTAAAGTACACCCTTTTGGGTTAACTTCAAATTCTCAATTCCATTATTATATTTTATTTTTATTATTATTTTATTATTAAATGCACATAAAATTAAAACTCCCACATGAGTGCCAAATATGGTTCTATTTATTATTTTATTCACTTAAGCAAATGCTTTTAAATAGGGATATGAGACTTCAAATATTATGGGAGTTCTAAAGAGAGAGAAAAAAAATCTAATCCAAGATCTTTGAAGAATTTTACTATATTCTCAAAATGAGATTTAGGGTGTTACAATAAGAACATGCTAGCTGAGAATATTCTCTTGGTAGCCGCAAAAAATTGCACAGTGCAGCAAACTTGAGAAACCAAGACTAAGAATCTGAAGAACTTTGATATTATAAGAAAGGCTGGCATCAAGAAAAGGCTTAAAAGCATACAAATAGCAGATTTTACAGGCAATGACACAGTCCAACCATTCCTTGGACGTGGTTCGAGTGAGAACTCAATTAAATGATTAGTATTTGGATGTTATGTCTTGGAAAGCTGGAACAGCAAAAACGGTGGTCCTGCTCAGGGTTCAGCACATCCACATTCTCTGGATTTGTACCCTATTCGGGTTGTTGTGGTCTTGTTCTGAGTTTAGCATATCCACGTTATCTCAATCTCTTTTTAGATAGCACTCAAAATTCAGATGTCAGGTCTCTATGATATTGGTTATCTATAATTCTAGTGCCCTTCTTTTGTAATGATAATTAGGTCAGTTGTCTCACTAACGCTACGCTGCGCTAGATTGAATGCAGGGATTGCAGCTGCAGCTAATGACGTTTTCCTTGGCCCAGTCCATACTTATCAGCCAATAGTGTTCAAGGGAGGGTAATTAGAAGAATGCTTATGCTGCCACTATTTTTATTGGCTCAAAGGAAGAACTGAATCAGGAGAGGAAACGGTAATAGAGTGCGGAGATAATGAATTCCAAATTGCTCAATGATCTATCTGAGATAAAGTCTGCTGCCAACGTTATTTGTAAGATTGTGAGAAGGAGGAAGGCACGTGTGCTCGTGGAAGAAGTCTGTGACGAATTATCGAAAGAGATCACATAAGACAAAGCTGAGGTGGAGGCTCTAACACTTGAAGCAATGAAGGTTAGGCTGAGGTTTGGCGTGAATAGAGGGTTGGGGTCCAGCGGGGTTAACATGCCTTCTGCTCGTATTTTCCAATCACAAAGTTCATTGTAATTTAGAAATTACAGTGATGTCATGTAGAAAACACTCAAAAGTTGACCCAACATATTGAGAAAACAAAGTTAGCTATACCAACCTCCAAATTTTGTAGGACCTTCTGGTGTTTCATGGCCATAACTAAGACCATTTAGCTCCTTCATCTCAAAGTTGTATAAATAACCTACAAAACATACCAAAGGCCAAAACTTTAGTTCATAAATGAATCATAGTGCAAGCAGTTATACAAAGTGCAAAAAATGGTTGTTTGACATGCTTCCAGGCAAGGTAGCTGTGTCGTTAGTTGTTACTTTGTTGCTATGAACCAAGTCTGTGATCATCTGTAGAATGATTAAAGGTTGGTATATGCATAATAGGATCAAATGCGTACCATGACCAGGAGAAATCACCAAGCTGTTTGTAGGTATAGTATCATATCCAACAAGGTTGTCTATCAAAAGTTGCTGCCACCTGAAAAAGAAAACATAGAAAAAAATGAGTTGACATTCTTTTGCCACCTGATTATCATGTACAGCTTGAAGTATATATAATTTGGAACGGGTAGAGTAGCCAGTTCTTCATTCAATGAATAACAAAATTATGCTTCTTATGCTTGAGCATAGAGATAGATCCCTTCAGCGTCACACACACATAACTGAGCTGTTGCTCGCATTGCATTCAACTGCAGGCCTTGCACATATCAAGGCAAATTAAGACCTAGATCAAAACAAAAGATAAACAAACTAATACAATACTCCAGCGTCGTCTCTGCGGCACTGTCAGCGTCAGAGCTGGCAGCGGGGATAGGGGAGAGAGGATGGGCGTGGAGAGCCCTCCAGCGGTGGAGATCTCCTTCCACACCCCGACATTTGCTGGACCGCAACATCCAAGTCTACCTGGGAAGGATCCGCCGCTATTCCTAAATTGCGCGAGGTTCGAGGACGAGCCGACCTCGTGTGCTGCTGCGGGGACAACGACGCCATCACCTATGATGAGGCGGAAGCGACAGAGAGCGATGCACGGGTTGGGCGGGCACACGCCGCAGCGAGAGTGTGTGGGGAGCATGTTGAGCGCAAGCAGTTGAGATCCAGGTGGCACAGGAATGAGAGCAGGCTGGTGGTGACGAGGGCTTGGAAGGAGAGGAGCGGTGTGGTCGGGGAGGAAGAAGACTCCTATCTGGTTCACTAATTGGAAAACGGAGCAGAGGGGGACCCGCACCATCACTCGGCATGACCGCGCCCATGCCTTCCTGTAGTGCGCGTAGTGGACGAGCGCGAGTAACATGTAGCTTTTTGCAGCCAGAAATCCATTGTTTCACGCCACTGAGGTACGTCGAGCCCGCCGAACGCGGAGGGGCGTCTAAAAGGGGTGGAGTTTTAATAACTCCGATTTTCCTTGTAACGTTTGTAAACAACTATCTACTTGTAACTCAACATTTAAACAAAAATCAATAATAGTAACAACTCAAAGAATGAAGTCCAAGACTCCATTTGACCTCTGAATAGCAACATGTCATCTGGACTGCTTTGTCGCTATGCCATCATTTATTGAATAATTGAGCTCTTAAATAATCTGAAATAAAAATAATAAGAAAGCATTAATACTTTATGTATATCATTCTACATTTTGTATTTTGAATAACAAGAAAATTTTAGTCCTTCAAATTTTTCAGGTATCCTTGCTCTAAACAAGCCCATAAAAATCATTCCAAATTTTTTATCTTAAAAAAACCGTATATTAGCAAGCAAGCTACAGACACATTTTCCAGGTCAAACGGACAAGGTTCCTTTTGAAAAGAAATCGAATTCGTGAGACGCCCTTGTCCGAAAATTCTAGAAATGGGGAAAACGAATCGACCTCCGCACGAGGGCATGTACCACCTAGATACAGCTGCACGGTACTCCAAGTATAAGATACAGCTAAAACACAACATAATACAGTGGTCATGTCTAAAACATGTGTCTTACCATATTCATTGTACCAATCAGAACATTCAATAAATTAAAGTGACCAATCAGATAGTCTCCTGTTTCGAATATAGAGCTAAGACACTGTGTCTTCGTTAAGATACATGTCTTGAGATTTTTTACATTTACCCCCATAGACACACTCTAAGACACAACTTAAGACACCACTGTACATGCCCGCCCTGAGACTGCACAGTTGCGCACATTGGCACACGGGCACGCACGAGAGACATGGCGACGGAAGAGGAGCTGCCGGAGGCGGCCGAGGCGGCGGCCGCGCCTGCGCCAGCAGGTGGAGGAGGCGGGGACGACGCGGAGATGCCCGATGCCGCCGTGCCGTCGGGCTCCCACTCGGACTCGTCCGACTCCGACTCCGACGACGAAGCCGCCGCTGTCGCCGCCGAGCTCCGCATCCAGGCCCTAGAGAAAACCCTACAGGAGCAGCCACTGGACTACGAGACCCACTTGCAGGTACCCTTCGCCCTCCCCAGCGCTCTCCCCCCTCTCTGTCTACCAAGGCGCGCTAGGGTTTTTGAGTGGGTTTCGCCACTACTGTTTGTTAGGGCATTTGCTGGTAGCTTCACTAGGGTTGGAGTAATGGCGTTCTCTTACATCCTACTTGTTAATCTAACTGGGACTTTAGGATGTTGATTTTGGTGCGGGTGAGCTCCATTTCAGACATACAATACAACGTGGAATCTTATCACTGGATTATCTGCCTAGTCGTGAGTGACTAGAATGCTTCCCCATGTTAGTAGCTGTTGCTTGCGTTGCATGGAGATGGAGTGTTCACTGTTAAAGTATCAATTAAGATTTGATAAGCATATCATACTGTTAGCTTGCTGCTGGTGAGTGTTCTGTGATTGTTGTTGCAGTATATCCAGTGCCTGAGGAAGGCAGGCAACATTGAGAAGCTTCGCGTGGCAAGGGAAGAGATGAACAAGTACTTTCCTCTAACCCCGAAGATGTGGCAGGAGTGGGCCAAGGACGAGATCTCATTGAGCTCGAGGTCTGTGATTGTTTTCTAATTTTACGCCTTCATGAAGTACATGTATCGTGTGCAGTCTGTGCACAAAACACTGCTCTGCAATCTTGCGGGAAATTAAGTTTCATTCTGTGTTTTTTCTTGTCCTGTTCGTGTTGTCACAGTGAGGAATCTTTTGGTGACATTGAAAAGATCTACGGGCGTGGGGTGCAGGAATACCTGGTATGTTGGATTGTTATTGTGATATTGTAGTTAAACTATTGAGCATGTGGGTTGTGGGGTACTAACTTATTGTGGTGACTCTGACATTGCAGTCCATCAAGTTATGGCGGGATTACCTTGATTATGTTGAAGAGCATGATCATTCAGTGTCTCAGTGTACACCTTCTGGCCTCTCCAAGATGAGAAATTTGTTTGAAAGTGCTATTACCGCAGGTGGTCTGCATGTTACTGAGGGCAGCAAGCTATGGGCAGCCTATAGAGAATATGAGATGGCCATTTTGATCACCATCGCTGATGCCAATGATGAGGAGAGGGAAAAGCAAGTTCAGCGTATACGCATGCTATTCCACCGCCAGTTATCTGTTCCTTTGGCTGATATGGAATCTACACTTGCTGAGTATAAGAGCTGGGAGGCTGAGCAGGGGAATGCAAATGATCCTGGTGCAGATTTTGATGGTGTCCCCTCAAATGTTGTATCTGCTTACAAAAAGGCCAATGATATGTACAACGAAAGGAAGCAATACGAGGATCAACTAAGCAATGCAGGCACATTTGAAGGTGACAAACTGCAGCAATTTATGGTATGCTGAACAAAATTTTTGATCTGTCATTGCATAACTTAAACCTTGTTTACAGTTCATTCTGCTACTGATTACTTGATATTTGAAATGCACACTTATTAATGTGCCATTTCATTTGATGTTTTTTTTAAATCAGGTCTGTCTGAGACTGAGCAGTTCTACTGTCTCAAATTTGTGGTGAAAATTTACATATGTGCCGAAAGATTTGTTTGCTTTGAATTTTCGTTTTTACCCAATTTCTATTTTTGTGGTTTGTTTCGCTTTCTAGACTTACAATTTCATTTGATGATCTTGCCGGAAAAACATTGTATTCTTCAATTCCGTCCTCTGAAATTTGGTTTGATGGTTTCTTTATTCCAGTTGTTTATGCTTTGATCTGTGGCCCTGCTCGATAAATATTTTTCAGGAAAATTTTATTTGGAAACCAAAGGGAATTGAGCTTGCCCTTTGTGTTGTGAATAACACAATGTGAGTTGTTAGGTTCCTTGCGACCTTACAGTCTTCCTAAGCTTAAGTTTCATATGGTGCTTACTCTTTTTTCAAGCGCTCCTCAGGTTCTGAGCTGGTTAGGTTGTCTAAGTAGCACTCCTCAGGTCCAGAATTTGAATTCCAGTGCGAGTGTTTTTCAGGCTGAGGTTAAAAAAGGTCACTCGCTGGTTCCCGTGGTTGTGTGCACACGAGATGGACTGACCTATGAGGGTCGGATCCTCGTGTAGGGGTCGGGAAGGCTCAAAGCACATGTAAAGATCTGGCCTATAGGGCCGGACCCTCATGATGCATGGGGGGAGAGGGGGCAGCTTCTGTGACCTTTCTCGGTCGGGGCTCCAATTGAGCTTCTTAATATAATACCTAGGGGGTGGTCTTTCCCCAACCACCTGAGTTTTTTTCAAGCGCTTTTGTTTACAAATTCATTGCCATATCATTAGTAATCTCAGTGTCGTTTTTGTGGATGAAACAGAAGTACATCAAATTTGAGGAGGCTTCTGGTGACCCTGCTCGTGTTCAAGTTCTGTATGAGCGAGCTGTTTCAGAGCTTCCTGTTTCAAGTGATATATGGATGGGATATACAAGTTACCTGGATAGAACCCTGAAGGTCCTTTTAAAAATTTCTCTGGCAATAAATGTAGATTCAATCATGATGTTTTTTTCTCTCTTCATAGCATCAAGAGATGCTTTTTTGTGCAGGTGCCTTCTGTAGTCAGAAGTGTTTATTACAGAGCCACAAGAAATTGTACATGGGTTGGTGAGCTATGGGTCCATTATTTGTTGTCTTTGGAGCGTATTCGTGCTTCTGAAGAAGAGCTGCAGCATGTAAGTTCTGTATAACTACACTTTATATCATGAATATCTAATGTGTTCACTGCATTTCTTTTGTTATATATATACCTTTTTGTAGTTTTAGAAGATCGTTATTTATCTCCATCTGTTCCTTTTATTTATGATTGGGAGCTAAATGTATGTGCTTGCATGTTCTTTTAGGTATTTGAACGGGCAATACAATGTACCTTTTCAACCATACAAGAGGTGAGCAAGAATGTGCATGATTTATTTTTGTTCTAGTCTTCTAGAGTGCTGTGGTGTTTGTGTGTGTGAGTGTTGGAGATTTCTTCCGTGTTTTCGGACTTTTCTTCTTACAATGAAATGATATGCAGCTCTCTTGAATGTATGAGAAAAAACTTTCTACATAAAAACAGATAACTCATCAAGAATTTATTCTCTCCAATGTCTGTTGCTTGTTAACTGTTCTGGTGGGAAGTGTTTCTCATTTATCTTTATTTGGATGTCTGAACAATTGCAGTATTTCAATATTTATCTTACTCGAGTTCATGGTTTAAGACGGAGGATTTCTGATGGCTTGGATTTTCAACTGATTAGGCAGACATTAACGGTATATTATTTCTATCACCTCATCATCTACAAATTTCTTAGTTCTTACTATAATTAATAATGAGATATAATATCAGGATGCTGCAGAATTTCTCTCATCTCAACTGAGTACCAAGGAGTTACTGCGCTTATATGCTTATTGGGCCAAACTAGAGCTTAGTCTCGGCAAAGATCTTTCTGCAGCTCGTGGAGTTTGGGAAAACGCGATCAAGAAAAGGTTTAGTTTTTACTCTGCAAGTTCTTCTGTTGTTCTTTTACCTGACATCGTTAAATCTTCAATTATTCTTCCAGTGGGTCTGTTTTTGAAGTTTGGGAGCAGTACATTTTAATGGAGATAAAAATGGACCATGTACATGAGGCGAGATCCCTTTATAAGCGTTGTTATAGCAAAAGATTTGCTGGGTCTGGATCAGAGGTAATCTCTCCTCAAACAAAAATGTGGATATGTATGGTTACCTGCATTGACACTACCTGAGTTTCTGTGTTGTGTAGATGCATGCCTATGAACTCCTGCTGGTGCCTATGAACGAGACTCTTAAATAGTAGCTTAAGTATTGATGTTTTGACACGACAATTCTCATTTGTTTTTTAACGCAATGATCTGAAACTTGCTAGGAGATATGCTACTCATGGATAAGATTTGAAGAGGAGAATGGCACCTTGGATGATTATGATCTTGCTGTAAAGAAGGTATTCTTCTGTCCCTTTTGTTCACTTGGCTTTTCTGGGTTCAAACTGGATTTTTTTCCTTGCGAACATAAAGTTAAACTGGCTTGATGTGCCCTGCATCGTCCTTTAGCATGTGAGTGAATGTTTCTTCAGTTTGTCATCTACTCATGAATCACTTATTTTGGTGCACTTGATAAAAAAAGTGCAATTCATAAAATCTGGCGTACCAATTATTGATTAATAACCATGGGAACATAATTTTCTGAAAATTCCTGGTTCCTTCCACAAAGGTTGATTAATCATGAAAGCTTTGACATCATTTAGATTTTCATATGACTAAATTTATGTGCAATCGTCAGCTGTTGGCTCCTTGGGTTTGTTATCGAACCTTTGAGGGATTAGAGTTCATGATAAGTTGATATCTGTTTAACTGTTTAAAGTGTTTCTAACTAAACTCTGTACATTTGATGATAGCATGGGTTATCAACTTATTGTGTCAGCTATCATCCTCTGCCTTATTATCCTTCTATTTGACCAGGTTACCCCTCGGCTAAAGGAGCTTATGACATTCAAGTCTCAAGAGGAGGCTAAAGTTGAGGCTTACCCTAACCTCAATGATAATTCTAATGCAAATGATTCCTCTCAGAAAAGAAAACCAAGTAACAATAAACAGCAGCCCCCTGCTAAGAAAAGAAAAGAGAATCCACCAAAAAGTACCATGCCATCAGATGACCAAGGATCAAATGTACAAAGTGGGCACAGTGGTGCTGTTACTGATGTAGAAGTCGGAGGGGCCAACAGGGAGAAGGTCATGGCATCTATCGAGATGAAAGTGGACAGTGACAGCCGAACAGGGAAATCAAGTTCAAATGAACCAAAGCCATCCTTTTATAATGACAACTGTACAGTTTTTGTATCAAATATTGACTTGAAAGTATGCCATTTTCTGTTTCTTAGATGCACCTACCTCTTAAAATTCAATAAACTAACTCACCGCTCTCTCTCCAGGCAAATGAGGATGATCTCAGGCGATTCTTCTCTGATATCGGTGGTGCCACAGCAATAAGATTGCTGAGGGACAGATTCACCAAAAAATCAAGGGTATATGTTACACTTAATTCTTCCTTCTCTTTCCTTTTTGCCTCTAGTGTCCCATAGCGCAATATGCTTTGCTTGTTTGTTGAAACCTGTAAAGTGCGTCTTTGCAGGTTACAGTATAAGATAAGGCACTAGTCAATTATTCTTGATCCACGATTAGTTCACTGGATGCTCTGTTTTTTTTTTTGTATTTCTTATGCTGACACTACAATATTAGGTTGAAGAACACGTGGTTTATCAAAGTAGAGATTTGAATGCGTCTTACCCCTCCTAGTCTGCCTGAAAAACTCAGTTTTCATCCTTCTCCAGCTTTTGTGATTTTCCACCGCTCCAACGCTCAGGTACCTACATTACCAGAGGACCGACCCGAGAAGCACCCCTAGTCTGTCGATGATGGGTGAAGACATGGGGCTATTGCTTGCTGAGAAACCCACTATATGCTCTTTTAATTCCTAGATCCAAATTGCAAAGTTAGGTTGCCCATAAGTGTTCATGGAAATTGACTCTATTGGACCTTTATGTTTTCACCATTTTGTTGATGTATTTTCCCAAATGTGCGAGAATTTTTCTTCGAATAGCGAAAAGGGCCTCTAGCCGAATTGGTTAGGTGGCTCTAGTAGCACTCCTTACTTCTTAGGTCCTCAGTGACTCCCCATCGGAGCGAAGTTCGGGTTGGGGTTAAAAAATTCCCCTTTCCTGCCGTGCTGAAGACAGGTTTAAGGTCCAACCCAGTTGTGGGCGATCTCTCATGTGCTGTGGCCTCATTGTGTATGGGTGAAACAGGGACACAGGCTTGGTTTTTTTTTTCAATCTGCGTGATAATGTCTTAGAAAAATGCTTGGGGGCTATCTCATATCTACATGTGTTTTTTTTAAATGGTCCATGTGAGGTTGTGATCAGCGCATTTTAAAGTGCCGCGCTGTTGGTGCTATCATTATCACCATGTAGCTTTTTGTTTATGGTCATGGGTATTGCTTTTAAGTGCAGAAAATCTGAGTCATTGTGTTTTAAGGGTGTTACTGAAGAATTTGAATTACACTTTATGTTGATTTGTCTTCCCTTATTATTTTTACAGGGGTTGGCCTATGTGGACTTTTCAGACAATAAGCATCTTGAGGCAGCTATTAAGAAAAACAAGCAGAAGCTGCTTGGAAAGAAAGTGAGTATTGCGCGATCAGATCCAAGCAAGGGTAAGAAGAGCCGTGAAGCAGGTCAAACAAGCCAGGGTATGTTCTTTGCCCGTGAAGACCAGAATTCTGACATTTTTTGTATTTTCAAAATTGCATGAATGGATGAACCTAAAGCAAAGCAATTACTACCTTCGATTTTTTATATTTGACGTTTCTTAGTATAAAATTGAACTAACCAGCGTCAAATAAAAGAAAATGGAGGTAGTACTTTGTAGGACAAAAAAAGATTAAGAACTTCAGAACTGCTATATTTGTCCCTGGAGTGAATATTAGTGCCAGCTCATTAACAGATGGAGCACTTGATATTTTACTCCTGTGCACTGAAATTATTAGGTAAAATACTTGATATTTTACTCCTGTGCACTGAAACTATTAGGTAAAATACTTGATATTTTACTCCTTTGCACTGAAAGTCTGAAACTATTAGGTAAAATATTGGATGGAAATCATCAGTTAGGCTCCATAAGCTATATGCGGAAGTTTTGAAAACATATATAAAAAATACTAGTTAACCACAGACATGCATCAGACTAGAAGACCTGCACCACTTCTGCATTTACTATATTTTCACTGATGGTCTAGGTCTGGGCTACAGCCTACATGTACGTAGCTTCAGGTTCTCTACTTATTTGAATTTTTGCAACATATTCCTTCATCCATTCTGCAGATAATTTACCTCCGAGTGGTGGTGATGATGCAAAAGCAACAGGATCCAGTGGACCAGACAATGAAGTACCCAAGGGTGATGCAAAAACCATAGGGAAGAATACCCTCTTTGCACCACGAGCTCTGGTTAAACCTCTTGGATGGACAAACAAGGATGAGAAGAAACCAGATGTTGCAGGGGAGTTGAAATCAAATGAGGAGTTCCGAAATCTGTTACTAAAGAAGTGATATCAGTTGGCAGGTTAGTTTGGTACCTTTACAGGTCATTTTCATCTAACGCTGCAATTGTTGCCTCCTGCTTGTCAAATGAAAATTATTCGCCATTTCATGATACAGTTTGTAGCTAAAATGCTAAATTGCTCGTTTAGGGCTAATTTGGCAACCCTATTTTTTAAGGGATTTCTATTTTCTCAAGAGAAATTACTTCATTTTTCTCTTGAAAAAATAAGAATTCAGTGGGAAAATGGAGTTGTCAAACTAGCCTTT
Organism: Zea luxurians; assembly: GCA_029449295.1. NCBI lineage: Eukaryota > Viridiplantae > Streptophyta > Magnoliopsida > Poales > Poaceae > Zea > Zea luxurians. The sequence goes on along the minus strand of JAOPSE010000153.1, from coordinate 3,528,030 downwards.
AAACCACATTTTTCTAAGGAAAATTAGTTCATTTTCTCTTGGAAAAATGGAGTTCCCAAACTAGTCCTTAACTCTTTTTTTTTCACCGAGTTACTTCTCACTTATCGCTGTTAAATATGTTTGGGGGTACTTAGCCTGGCATACAACAGGAGATCCGGCCGTTATGTTTACTTTTAATCAGCTGTAAAATTTAAGGTTCTGACATGCATAATCATGCTGTAGTAGTACACGATTTCTGGGATCGAAGTTAACTCAGCCACTCGCATCGTGTGCAGGTGTGGATCTCCATGCCCCCATCCAGTGCCAAGACTTGTGGTGCCTTCATCTCTATGTTAGAATGATGGACCTGTAGTAGCAGTTTGAACTGGGGATCTACAACCGTTATGTCTTACCCCGATGTAGACATGAATATTTCTTTCTGCCGGGGAGATTATACAAGCCATGCCGAATTGCAGGGTGGTGAAGGTGAAAATGGGACGTTGCGTTCGAGCAGAAAAACCCTGCCCATGTGAAAAGAAAACATTGACCTTATAATATGTGCTCACTCTTTTTTTTTTGAACCATGCGTACGCATTGCTGGTGAAACATCACTGCATCTCAAAAATGTGTAATCTACTCATTGTACGTTGGGACCTTTTGGACCTTGCAACTGCATCTGTTGAGAGGCTAACATCTTTTCAGAGCGGCAGCCCAACGACACTTTGCATACACGTTTTAAATAGATCATATATAGTCCCGTAAGAAGGGATTTTGAACCTTTTTCGAAAACTTATATATAGGCCAACGACATCTTTTCAGAGCGGCAGGCTAACGACACATTGCCTAAATAGGAGAGAGGTGGTGTCGCTGAAGAGGGGATTTCCAACCTTTTGATTTGATACTTGCCCATTGGACTATTGGAGTCGCTGATCAATAGAAGGCATTATTACACAATCGTACGTTTGCACCAAGGCATTCGTTGAAAACTCTGCATCGAAGGCATCAGATTAGCCTTCCCAATCACACGACACTAGCAATGTTCAAAACCCCAACTGATCCAAGCTAAAATAAAATAAAATAAAAATAAAGGATATCATCCCACCACGCATGCCAACATTTTATTGATGCCCCGGGGCGAAATCTCCACGAAAGCTAACTTAATTAACCCAAACAAACCGTCTCAGCGTAGAGACGCAGTGACGGACGCTAAGACTCGATCTACCTAATGAACCGAAACCGAGGACGTCGACGACGAGGAGGGGGCGGTGCGGCGGGGGGCAGTGACGTGGTGGAATGGCGGGCGTGCGGCCATCTAGTTGGCCTTGGCGATGAGGTCCTGGGCGGTGGCGACCGTGGGCAGCGCCGGGATGGCGCCCTTCTTGGTGGTGCAGATGGCGCCGCAGGCGTTGGAGAACTTGAGAGCCTCGCGGAGCTTCTCCTCGTTCTGAGAGGCAAAATAAAAAAGAAGGAAGCATTAGCACGTGATTGATCACCATCAGGCATCAGCAGCAGAAGAGAATGAAGCGTTCCATACGTGGAAGATGGAGTCGTCCTTGGCGACGTTGACGAGGAGGGAGCCGACGAAGGCGTCGCCGGCGCCGGTGGTGTCGACGGTGTCGACCTTGAAGCCGGGCACGCTGCCCTTGAAGTCCTTGGTGAAGTACCTGCATCCCTTGTCCCCGTCGGTGACGACGAGCAGCTTGAGCCCGTCAAACCACAGGGACAGCACGTTCTTCTCATCGTTGGCGTCCCCGCGCGTGAGGAAGGCCACCTCGTCGTCGCTGACCTTGATGAAGTCGGCCTCCTTCCAGATGCTGAGGATGCCCTCGCGTGCGGCGTCGGGCGACGGCCAGAGCGGGAGGCGCACGTTGGGGTCGTAGGAGCAGAGCACGCCCGCGGCCTTGGCTGCGCGCATGGCGGCCATGTGCGCCGAGCGGCACGGCTCGGAGATGAGCGAGATGGAGCCGTAGTGGAACACCCTGGCGCGCCGCACCAGGCCCAGGTCCAGCTCCGCCTCCGTCAGCAGCATGTCCGCGCTCGGGTTCCTGTAGAACATGAACTCGCGCTCCCCGTCGTGCTTGAGGGTCACGAAGGCAAGCGCCGTCCGCGCGTGCTTGTCGAACAGGCACCCCTCCGCGTTCACGTTGTTCTGCTTCAGGATGTTCACCAGCATGTGCCCGAACTCGTCGTCGCCGAACTGCACGTCGATGGAGGAGGAGGCGGCGGGGCGGGGCAGGGAGTCATCAGTAGCAATGTGTGATTGTATAATAATAATAATAATAATAATAATAATAATAATAATAATAATAATAATAATAATAATAATAATAATAATAATGTTTCTTGGGCCGGCGGCTGTTGGAGGATCCGAATCTGACGGACAAGCGGGCGTCGGATCCGAGTCAGCCGGGACCCGCCGCGCGCTAGTGACACATCGTAATCCCAGAGGTCAACAATAATGGCTGGCTCGTGCGTGAGCTGAGCTGAGCTGAGCAGGTAGTGTACAGTAGTACTATGCGTACGCAACGCACCCACACGACGACAACGACAAAGGCAGCGAGCTGGGCTAGCCTAGTAGGTCGGGTGGGCCCATATGCTAGTGGTATTTTCTCTTGAAGAAGAAAAAATAAATTCCGGGATATAACTTTTTTTTGGGACGCATAGAATACGTCAAGATCTATACAATGGCATCTGTCCAACGACAAAGACACATCTAGCTGCAGCTCACACAACAATGTTTTTGCCGCCCAGGAAAAAAAGAGAGAGAACAACGTCGCCGAAGCATCGGGGGTCAAATTTGAACGGACGGAACTTTAGGAAGGCTGAGGTCAACGGCCGCGGCCCGTGCTGGCAGTGGCACCCGGATCCCAGCCGAGGCCACGCCGGCGGGGATCGGATGGGCAGATCCCGCATCCCGGTCGAGAGCACGCCGCCCAAACGAGCAGATGAAGCGGATCTACGAGACGGAGACGGAGATGGAGAACGGGACGTACCTTGCCGACGAAGGCGGAGGAGCCGCCGAGCTTGGCGACGGCGCAGGCGACGTTGGCGGGCGCGCCGCCGGGGGCCTTGACGAAGCCGCCCGACTCGGCCAGCGACAGGCCGGCCACGTCGGGGACGAAGTCGATCAGCATCTCGCCGAACGACACCACCAGGTTGTTGGACGCCGCCGCGGCAGCAGCTCCGCCGTCTCCTAGAGGCGCCATTTGGTCGCGCTTGCTTGCTGCTGCGAGATGGACGCGGATACGAGAGAGAGAGAGAGAGAGGGGCTGGTGGGTAAGGGAAGGCGAGGCGATTGTGCTGCGGCTGCGGTGGTGGTAGAGGGGGGGGGCGAGGTGCTCCGGTTTTATAACCCGGGTTCGCCGAACGTGACGGGATTGGATGGGACTAGGATTTACCGCCCGTCTTTATCCGCCCGTAAAATAGATAAATTTCTGGTACGTATATATTTTCTTTTATTCTCTCTCTCTCTGTGTGCCATGTGGGTCCGCCTGGTTGGTCAGGGTCAGGGCGTGCGGTGGCGCGGGGTCCACCGGTCGGTAGGCGAAGATTTCGGGCGCCAATCCCCCTTTATCCTGTAACTAAGTATCGATAGCCTCGTAATTTCCCCGTAAAATAAGCCTGGTAGATCGATTCCTTTTGATCTTTTATTCACGGACGAGTATTTGTTTCTTTTTCCCCCCTTTTATCTCCTATAGAAATAACTTGTGTACAATAATAAGCCACAAATAACGGATCCGGCCTGCACCCTGAACTGGTCTACGGCTACGAGCTAGCAGTCCCTGATGTACCGTGTACGTATTTCGTGGCGTTGGAGCGTACTACGTACCCCCCATGCATGCATGATACATGGAGGTAGATCCGTGCTACTCGCTCATGCATGCATACATGCAAAGTTCCAAACTGGTGGTGGTGACTGTGTGTGTGTCGGTGGGGAGATCTGAGGTGAGCTGCGCGCTGTCTTCGTTTGAGTCCGGAGCAAGCAAAGTGCACGTCCATCATCATCGGCGCCTCCTCCTGCGTCTGGTTCGGTATGCTGCATTGCATCGAGATCTAGGGTGGGTAGTTTTTATGTTCATGCAAACCCAAACCAGGTGCATGCAAACTGATGAACATACAAATTTTATCCAACAACACACGTGCAGACGTAAGATGATTAGAGCTAGAGACATTAATTTTCCCACCACCCCATCTATTTTTTTTATCGAACGGACCCAAACACAGTACAGTACAGTACATGGGGGAGAATACGAATATACCCTGTAATGTATTGGATAAAATTTGCCATGTCCCTAATAAACAGTAGATACTGAGGGTGTTTATAGGGATGCCTATATCTTTGTAATCCATATATAAAAAAGACTCTCCAACCTCCCAACTATAAGATTATAACAATTCGTCTGCACGATAGTGATATGATCACTATCCATCTCTCATCCAACCAGGCCACTATGGACGGTTGGTCCTCGTGAGCATGTCTGCGCCTCAAAACGAGGTATTCCGCGTAGACTCTCTATTTCACTCCTTAGTTTAAATTCTACTCTGCAAGCAGTGTAATCTAAACAATACTTTGTACGACCGTTTACATGACCCACTGAAGATGGCCTAGGGTACTTCCCTTCATTGAAGCTTCCTTGCAAGTGATTCACATAGGTGAGGCTTCACGTGTGTAGCCTTCATACGTGAGGCTTCGTGCCCCTTTGCCTTCGCTACCGGAGCTTCGGGCAGAGGTTGGAGTGTTCGTGTCCGCGAGTTAGTATGTTCCTCTTACTTTTGTTTGCCTTAATGGTCACAAAGTCAATTATGCAAACCTATGTTGACAACATATGCACGTTAGTTAACTATGAATTATCGAGAGAGACACGTATAGCCCCTTGCCCCCGAAGGTCTATTACGAAGGTCTGACTCCTACAAAGTCATGATTTTCCACGATGGTTATAACTTGGTTCCTCAATTCTGGAGTTGGTTGTTGAAGAGAACAATAATAAATTTGAATTTATAATGTTGATATCTACGGAATATTAAGAGTACAACGAAGGTATCCACACCCATGGCTTCGCCTGCCCCCACCCGTGCGCCCCGTCCCCACGATTCCAACGTCATGGCCACGATGCCCGCGCACGCCCCCGTCATCCGTGCCTCCTTTCCCCCAGAGACAGTCGCCCACTCGCTCGAGATTCGCTGCGACCGACACCGTCTCCCCATGCGCTGCCTATCCCCGTGTCATGCCCGCGAGGGACGTGATCCTCATCCACTCTTCCTCTATCTTCGTCTCTGCCCGCTCGCTCGAGATCTGCTGCGATAGACACCGTCTCCCCGTGCGCCTGCCCATCCCCGCGTCATGCCCAAGAGGGACGCGACCCCCATCCACTCTTCCTCTATCTCCTTTCCCACGCGTGCGGACGCCAAAGCTTCGCCACTGGTCTACTCGTGCATGTCACCAGTCACCAGTAAGTCCTCTATTTTTTATGAGCCGGAGGAGGGATCTTGGTGGCCTTCATCTGTAAAGATATGGTAGGGTTACAAGGAGGTCACTGACCCAGTTGTGGGTGGAATCACGAGACTGTGGAGTGGTTGGGCATGCATAGCGGCAGGGTCGTTGTGCTTGGAGATGGAAGGTAGTGGAGTAGGTTGGGAAGCAGGAACCATTGTGAGGGAGGGAGACACTGTGCATGCGGCACATAGACAATGGACACCCCTATTTCATCAATCCTGGTGGACATAGATACTGGGTTGTTTCAGTGATCACCTTAATCATGACTTTCTAAGTTACATAGGATTGTGGTTTTTACCTGTTTACAGATTTTTGAACAAGTATTGCTGTAGATATAAATGTATATTGATCATAGTACAAAAAAATGTCTCTGTTATAGATTTTTGTTGATGGCAATGTACATGGATGCGTGGTTTTTTGCAGTCTACCCTTAGATTGTAACATAATTCAGAAGAGGTGTATTGCTACGAAAAAATAGACACCTGAAGATGGACCATGTAGATTGGACATGCGACCTCCCGCATCCGCTTACTATAAACGTATGAAGACCTTGTTCATGTCATGGGACAAAACAACACATTTGTTGTTAAAAATGTACAAGAGGTGAGAACATATTTGGTGTGGATTGAAGAGATGAATCCACTCACCTGAAGATGACCTTTTTATTTATATCCATGGCTTCCTTCAAAACCACATAATAACCCAAATGAGCATATATTCGAATTTGGGAGTTGGATACTCCCTCCATTTTTAAATACATGGCATTTAGGACGACATGATATCGTCCGTGGTGTTTGGTCCTCGCGTGGGCTACCCTTTGCGTAGGGGTATCAACGAGGATTAGTCAGAACCTTGCGTGGTTTCGGATACCTCGATAAAATTACTGGTATCGTCAACGGGAGTTTGCATCTCTACCTTTGCTCTTTACCTTCCACATTTACACTAAGTACTTAAGTTTTAATCTCTTCTTTAATAATTGGAACCTAGGTTGTAAAACTTCTTTTGCGGTAGAGATATCAACACTCAGTCAAAACATAGTTTGCACAATTTAGTTTACATTTGTTGAATAGGTTTTGTTCTAGAGATTTATTTGTGGCCTAGTTTAGAGTGGAGTTTGTAGAAGCCTAATCCACTCCCTCTTAAGTGACACCGTTTTCCTACACCTTGGTTTCTACATTATTTTCTTTATTTTCTGTAAGGCCCAAAATTGGTATAAAAATAATAATAAAATAAATGAAGAAATAAAATGGAAAATTCAGATATCTCAAATTATATTTGAGTATTGAAAATTGAGGACTAAAATTTGAAAACCAAGAATTATATTAGAAAAAAAGTAGTTGAAAGGTTTTCAATTCAACAAAATGATTATGCATTTCATTAAAGGATGCACCATAAGCATTTATTTACAAGAATATTTAATTTTAAACTAACTTTTGACTCTTGTCCCACAATCAAAATACTATTCTCCTAAAAAGAAAGGAACAATATGAGTGTGTGCCATATTTCAAACATTTATCAAGCAAATAAATCAATTAAAATAATTATATATCTATTGCTCCATAATTGATTTTGAGTATGTATTAAGTTTGAATTCTTAAACTATATCCTAGATTGGAATTGGAATTTTTGTAATGTCAAAAGAAAATTTATTAAAGTCCAAAGTAGAATTTTAAGGTCTAAAAGAAATCCTAGAATTTGAGAAAGAGAAGGAAAAACCACACAAAAATAAAAGGATATGGATGTATAAGTAAATATAAAATTGTTTATACCAATATTTGAGATTGTACATTTGATCTAAGTTTGAACTCTGTTTATATTTAATTCAAAATAGAAATACAAAATATGAAAGGAATTGAAAATAGGGAAGGAAGGAGAGAAATATTATTCAATATAAAATAATGTTATAATTAAATAACTTCACCACATGTTGGTGTGACCAAATTGCATGGTTAACATGAACTTGAATTTACACTTAAGTTGAATTCAAAATTTTAAATTCAAATGAATTAGGAATAAAATAAAACAAAAAAAAAACAAAAACAAAAGGGGAAACCAACATCTGGGCCCATTCTTACCTGCCTCGGCCCATATCCCATCTCCATCTCCGCGGCCCACTTCCTCATTCCTCAGCTGTGCGCTGATGACGATGTCCCACCGGACAGTGCCTCATCACATGCGTGCACTAACTCTACCGCTGTCTGGCATGTGGCCCCCTTGCGCCAGGTTCGCCTTCGTCATACCAAAGACCATGCAGAACCTCCGTACCGGCCGGCGCTGTAATACTCAAAATTCTAAATAAAGAATATAGAGAGATCTTCTCATTTTATGTGTCTTATTTGTATCATAAAAAGAACACACATATAATTAAGAGTGATTAATCAGAACAAATGATACTAAATAAAACAAAGTGCATCTCGTTGGAGTTTTATATGTTTGTGCGTTAAATAAAATAACAAGGATAAAAATAATAAGATAATAATTACTAGAAAGTTTGAATCCTAAATTGAAAATTAGGGTTTGAATTAAGAGAAGGGAAGAACTGAGAAAAATACTACATAAAATAAAATAAAAAAACAGAATAAATACCTTTCATACTTAAATTATTAAACTATACATTTTAAATTGAGGACAAGTTATTCACAAAGTTTGAATTTAAACTTGAATTCAAATTGGATTTGAAAATGGAGAAAAAGAGATAGAAAAGAAAAGAATAAAACAGAACTATCCTAACTGGGCCCCAACTTCGTTTTCGGCCCACCTTTCCTTCTCCACCGCGCAGCCCATACTGCATCCGCAGGCGCGCGCCGACATGTGGGCCCACGTCACCAGTCGCACACCCACATGGATCGCGCCCGACCCCGCACGTCAGCTCTACGCTCCTTTCTTGGCTCGCCTGGGGTCGCTGCCAATGGGCCCGCCTTGTCATCTCCCTCTTCCGCGCGCGGTGCGGCTCTGGCTGAGCGTCGCAACAGAAGGCGGCGGAAATCCCGGTGGTCGTTTCCGCTCCTGCTCGGGCTTCCGACAATAACGGCCATAAAACCCGAATTCCCTCTCCGTGGCGAATCGTAACAAACCACAGATTGATCTCCCAATCCACGTAACAGAATCGCGCGCGCGCAAGAATCGCACCAACCCCGTCGCCGTCGGGATGCTCTGTCCACGCGGACTCCCCACCTGGACTATAAAATGTGGCGCCCGTGGCCCTGATCCATAGCCATCGCAAGCCGGGCACCAAGGAGAGAGAAGGGAGACACATCGCTGTGAGATAGAGTGGGCGGGTGGGACCCGAGCTCGGCCCCGTGAGCTCAAGCGAACGAAATCCGCTGCCACTGCCCAATCGGTGAAGACACCGTGCCAGGTTTGGTACGCCCAGGCTGGGAGCTTCACCACGCCTCCGGGGAGCTGTTGGCGACCATCGCGGGAGGGGAAGACCACCGGTTGGCCGGTGATTTCTCGTCGGATTCGTGGCACCGCCGCGGAACCCCGTGTCACCGTGGCCGGACCCCTGTACTGCCTCCCTCGGGTGAGAAACCCCCTCCGTGCGTTCACCTTCGTTTCCTAGTAGTTTAGCAGCGGGTATTATATGCATTAGTGCGCTCGTGGATTATGAATTAGTCGCCGGACTTATGGCGCCGCCGTGGCTCTGGGTGCGCGGCCGTAACGCGGGAGCTCGTGGATGATGGCGTGCCCGGACCGTAGATCTCTTAATAGACGGCCCTGGTGCGATGATGGGAGAAGATGATACCGTGGCCGCGTGATCCGAATACAACGGTTCAGATTAGATGTAGATACCGGTTCGGCCTGATTCGTTCCGGATCGTTTGATCAGGATCGGACGGTTGCGGAACGATCTGGGTATTTTAAAATCCTGGGCGTCCATTAAAAATCCAATGGCTCCAAGTGCATACCGGTTCATTTAAATGATAGGACTGATCTGGGTCGTCCAGATCAGATCGGGTGGCTGGGAAAAGTTCATACCCCTTCTCTTGGCATTCTTACTTAAGAGCCCCTTGCTTTCTTAAAAATAAAACCCGCCGTCCTCGGCGTCTGTTGCCAGAGTCTTAGGAATTTTATCCCCGAGCCCCCTGCGCTTCACAGATATTGAGGCCCAGTCCAGAGATCGTTTAATTTGAATAAATGAATTAGGAAATGGATTTTTAAATATTAAAATAACTACTAGAACTTAATAAATTCATAGAAAATTCATACTTGCTCCAAATTACTCCATTCCAGTTCCTAAAAGTTTGTAATTTTATTCTCTAGCATTTAGAGCCTCTGTTTTATCATGACAACAGTAAGAAAATTTATTTCTCACTTAATCTTATTTAAAACACATGAAATCTTAGAAAATTCATAACTTAAAATCTATAATTCCAAAATTAATAATTCTTGTTCCTGTGATCTTATTTCAATATGTAGATGATTAATATGTATTTTGCATATATGTTTGGTGTAATGTTAATTTTGCCTATACCATGTATGTTTGTATTGCTACGACTAGCAGTGAGGTCACGAGAATCTGAAGATCATCCTGGTACCTGGAATCTCAAGTCCCAGGCAAGTTGTGCCCTTGATCACTCCTTTTTACCCACTCATGTTCTAATTAATCATAATGATCTGCATAGGTTAATTTTGATGGGACCCAATAGGTTACCCTAGTTTGTCTATCTTTATACCTTGTTTACCACTGAACTTTTTGGGTAGTACTTGCTAGTGCTTTATATGGTTTTGGGTATGAAGGTACATTATTCATGATCACACTTTTATTATATGTTTATTATTACTGTTCATGATAAGATCATTATGTTAATTGGAACATGGAGCGACCACCCGGGAAAACAGTGCTACCACAAGGGAGGAATGGGACCCCTTGGCTGATTAATTAGGAAAGCTAGTGGAAGACTACCTTACCCGAAAGGGGCAAGGGCAGTAGGGGAGTGGTCAGTGTAGGGAGGCCCTCGGGAGGATTTTGCTGCGATGGCGGTCCTGCAAGGGATTCCTGCATTGGAGCTTCCTATAAACTGTAGCGGGTTTTCTGAAGCTAGTGGAACTTTGTAAAGGCCTCGTAGTGTTACCCTGCCTCGCCTCCTCGGTAGAGGTGTATGGGAAGTCGCGATCCCTTGGCAGACGGGTAACATGACTTGTGGGTAAAGATGCGCAACCTCTGCAGAGTGTAAAACTGGTATACTAGCCGTGCTCACGGTCATGAGCAGCTCGGACCCTCACATGATTAATTTATGGAACTAAATTCAATTTGTCATATGCATTGCATCGCAGGTGATGTTGTTACTTTTGTTCTACTAATTAATTGGGTTGGTATTTACTTATACTTAGTAATTGCTAATAAAATTTTGACCAACTTTAAAAGCAATGCTCAGCTCTAACCATCTTCTTTGGTAAGCCTTACACTTCACGTGAGCTCCCACCTTTGGCGAGTTCATGCACATTATTCCCCACAACTTGTTGAGCGATGAACGTATGTGAGCTCACTCTTGCTGTCTCACACCCCCCCACAGGTCAAGAACAGGTACCGCAGGATGAGGCGCTTGGAGGATGCCGTGGTATATTCGAGAGAAGTCTAGGCCGTCGTCTCCCAGTCAACTTTGGGTTGCTGGACCGTTGTCTCCTTATAATGTAATTATTTATTTATTTTGTATAGAACTCCTGTTATATAGTAAAGATGTGACATTCGATCCTGTGCCATGATTCATCATATGTGTGAGACTTGGTCCCAGCACACCTGGTGATTATGTTCGCGCCCGGGTCTTGGTGCCCCCGAAACCCGGGTGTGACAGAAGTGGTATCAGAGGAATGTTGACTGTAGGACGAAACCTAGATAGAAATGGACAACCCTTATCTACTTACCTTTGCTACTCTGATTCTTTTCTAAACTTTTCTTAATCTTTTCTCATCTATTTCCGCTCTACTCTGATTATTCTTACCTTTTATTTCTAAAGACAAACTTGGATTTCACACTTTGAAATCCTGTGGTTAAAGTGACTTTTTGGAATAGGAGACCTACTCTTAGGAACAAAAATAAAACTATTTTTATAGATATCTATGAATTTGAATGTTTTGTTCTTATGATACTTGTCTGATTTGGATCTTTGATTGAGTGTGATTAGTTGTGGAGTAATGTCCACAATTACATCTGCATATACACCTAGACCTAAGGGAAAATATTTATAAAATAGACAACACAGAATATTCCCTATTAAAAATATATCAAGCCTAATAGATCCATCTTATCTTAAAAATACTCTCTTATCTTAATAGATTCATCTTATCCTAACCACTTTACTTATCCTATCTTAATAGATCTAACTGACCTCAAAAGATTCTATCTTATCCTTATGGATTCATCTTGCCCTAATTAGCATATTGATCCCACTCTAGAATAACAACCATGATCTAATCCAAATTTGAGTTACTTAAATAAGTTAGATAATGTTGGCAACAAAAAAAAAATTAGGCCCTAATTCTATAAACATATCTTACCCTAAATTAATACCTTGGACTAACTCGTCCGTAAACAACAACCTAACCTAAATCATAGGTTGCCTAACCCATTTGTCCAAAAAAAAGCAAAGTAAAACTCTGCTCAAACCTACCTACCCCGTGCACCCCGGCTATCCTAACTATATGTCCTTAACTCGGATGGCAACTCCAAGAAGAAAGGCCGAAGAAGACCAACCATGTCAAAGAAGGATAAGCATCAACCCAAGTCTTCAAAGATCAAGTTAAATCGCCAGTGGAATCAAGATTCAGAGTTCAGGGATCAGGATGAAGTCTTTCCTTATTATACCCTTGCCACAACCTCTACTTGCCATAATCGTACCTCATCTGACCTAATAGATGGCTAGACATACAATATCCATATTTTCCAAATCATCTACTAACTGTTATGTAAAAACTTGAACAAAACTTTGAATTCCAAAACCAAATGAGAAACTAAAATTCTAGACTAAATCTATAGTATCCCTTCTTGTAACAAATCTCGGGGACGAGATTATTTTTAAGGGGGGTAGGATTTGTAATACTCAAAATTCTAAATAAAGAATATAGAGAGATCTTCTCATTTTATGTGCCTTATTTGTATCATAAAAAGAACACACATATAATTAAGAGTGATTAATCAGAACAAATGATACTAAATAAAACAAAGTGCATCTCGTTGGAGTTTTATATGTTTGTGCGTTAAATAAAATAACAAGGATAAAAATAATAAGATAATAATTACTAGAAAGTTTGAATCCTAAATTGAAAATTAGGGTTTGAATTAAGAGAAGGGAAGAACTGAGAAAAATACTACATAAAATAAAATAAAAAAACAGAATAAATACCTTTCATACTTAAATTATTAAACTATACATTTTAAATTGAGGACAAGTTATTCACAAAGTTTGAATTTAAACTTGAATTCAAATTGGATTTGAAAATGGAGAAAAAGAGATAGAAAAGAAAAGAATAAAACAGAACTATCCTAACTGGGCCCCAACTTCGTTTTCGGCCCACCTTTCCTTCTCCACCGCGCAGCCCATACTGCATCCGCAGGCGCGCGCCGACATGTGGGCCCACGTCACCAGTCGCACACCCACATGGATCGCGCCCGACCCCGCACGTCAGCTCTACGCTCCTTTCTTGGCTCGCCTGGGGTCGCTGCCAATGGGCCCGCCTTGTCATCTCCCTCTTCCGCGCGCGGTGCGGCTCTGGCCGAGCGTCGCAACAGAAGGCGGCGGAAATCCCGGTGGCCGTTTCCGCTCCTGCTCGGGCTTCCGACAATAACGACCATAAAACCCGAATTCCCTCTCCGTGGCGAATCGTAACAAACCACAGATTGATCTCCCAATCCACGTAACAGAATCGCGCGCGCGCAAGAATCGCACCAACCCCGTCGCCGTCGGGATGCTCTGTCCACGCGGACTCCCCACCTGGACTATAAAATGTGGCGCCCGTGGCCCTGATCCATAGCCGTCGCAAGCCGGGCACCAAGGAGAGAGAAGGGAGACACATCGCTGTGAGATAGAGTGGGCGGGTGGGACCCGAGCTCGGCCCCGTGAGCTCAAGCGAACGAAATCCGCCGCCGCTGCCCAATCGGTGAAGACACCGTGCCAGGTTTGGTACGCCCAGGCTGGGAGCTTCACCACGCCTCCGGGGAGCTGTTGGCGACCATCGCGGGAGGGGAAGACCACCGGTTGGCCGGTGATTTCTCGTCGGATTCGTGGCACCGCCGCGGAACCCCGTGTCACCGTGGCCGGACCCCCTGTACTGCCTCCCTCGGGTGAGAAACCCCCTCCGTGCGTTCACCTTCGTTTCCTAGTAGTTTAGCAGCGGGTATTATATGCATTAGTGCGCTCGTGGATTATGAATTAGTCGCCGAACTTATGGCGCCGCCGTGGCTCTGGGTGCGCGGCCGTAACGCGGGAGCTCGTGGATGATGGCGTGCCCGGACCGTAGATCTCTTAATAGACGGCCCTGGTGCGATGATGGGAGAAGATGATACCGTGGCCGCGTGATCCGAATACAACAGTTCAGATTAGATGTAGATACCGGTTCGGCCTGATTCGTTCCGGATCGTTTGATCAGGATCGGACGGTTGCGGAACGATCTGGGTATTTTAAAATCCTGGGCGTCCATTAAAAATCCAATGGCTCCAAGTGCATACCGGTTCATTTAAATGATAGGACTGATCTGGGTCGTCCAGATCAGATCGGGTAGCTGGGAAAAGTTCATACCCCTTCGCTTGGCATTCTTACTTAAGAGCCCCTTGCTTTCTTAAAAATAAAACCCGCCGTCCTCGGCGTCTGTTGCCAGAGTCTTAGGAATTTTATCCCCGAGCCCCCTGCGCTTCACAGATATTGAGGCCCAGTCCAGAGATCGTTTAATTTGAATAAATGAATTAGGAAATGGATTTTTAAATATTAAAATAACTACTAGAACTTAATAAATTCATAGAAAATTCATACTTGCTCCAAATTACTCCATTCCAGTTCCTAAAAGTTTGTAATTTTATTCTCTAGCATTTAGAGCCTCTGTTTTATCATGACAACAGTAAGAAAATTTATTTCTCACTTAATCTTATTTAAAACACATGAAATCTTAGAAAATTCATAACTTAAAATCTATAATTCCAAAATTAATAATTCTTGTTCCTGTGATCTTATTTCAATATGTAGATGATTAATATGTATTTTGCATATATGTTTGGTGTAATGTTAATTTTGCCTATACCATGTATGTTTGTATTGCTACGACTAGCAGTGAGGTCACGAGAATCTGAAGATCATCCTGGTACCTGGAATCTCAAGTCCCAGGCAAGTTGTGCCATTGATCACTCCTTTTTACCCACTCATGTTCTAATTAATCATAATGATCTGCATAGGTTAATTTTGATGGGACCCAATAGGTTACCCTAGTTTGTCTATCTTTATACCTTGTTTACCACTGAACTTTTTGGGTAGTACTTGCTAGTGCTTTATATGGTTTTGGGTATGAAGGTACATTATTCATGATCACACTTTTATTATATGTTTATTATTACTGTTCATGATAAGATCATTATGTTAATTGGAACATGGAGCGACCACCCGGGAAAACAGTGCTACCACAAGGGAGGAATGGGACCCCTTGGCTGATTAATTAGGAAAGCTAGTGGAAGACTATCTTACCCGAAAGGGGCAAGGGCAGTAGGGGAGTGGTCAGTGTAGGGAGGCCCTCGGGAGGATTTTGCTGCGATGGCGGTCCTGCAAGGGATTCCTGCATTGGAGCTTCCTATAAACTGTAGCGGGTTTTCTGAAGCTAGTGGAACTTTGTAAAGGCCTCGTAGTGTTACCCTGCCTCGCCTCCTCGGTAGAGGTGTATGGGAAGTCGCGATCCCTTGGCAGATGGGTAACATGACTTGTGGGTAAAGATGCGCAACCTCTGCAGAGTGTAAAACTGGTATACTAGCCGTGCTCACGGTCATGAGCAGCTCGGACCCTCACATGATTAATTTATGGAACTAAATTCAATTTGTCATATGCATTGCATCGCAGGTGATGTTGTTACTTTTGTTCTACTAATTAATTGGGTTGGTATTTACTTATACTTAGTAATTGCTAATAAAATTTTGACCAACTTTAAAAGCAATGCTCAGCTCTAACCATCTTCTTTGGTAAGCCTTACACTTCACGTGAGCTCCCACCTTTGGCGAGTTCATGCACATTATTCCCCACAACTTGTTGAGCGATGAACGTATGTGAGCTCACTCTTGCTGTTTCACACCCCCCCATAAGTCAAGAACAGGTACCGCAGGACGAGGCGCTTGGAGGGTGCCGTGGTATATTCGAGAGAAGTCTAGGCCGTCGTCTCCCAGTCAACTTTGGGTTGCTGGACCGTTGTCTCCTTATAATGTATTTATTTATTTATTTTGTATAGAACTCCTGTTATATAGTAAAGATGTGACATTCGATCCTGTGCCATGATTCATCATATGTGTGAGACTTGGTCCCAGCACACCTGGTGATTATGTTCGCGCCCGGGTCTTGGTGCCCCCGAAACCCGGGTGTGACAGCCGCGTTCATCCGAGTGGTTGGTTGCCGATCAGATTTCTCGGGGCACAGACTCCTTCCTTCTGCTGAGGCCAGGTTACCGCAAGCACCTATTCACCATAAAAGCCTCGGCATCCTCCCCCTCGCAGTTGCGCCACCCCTCCTTCTCCATCTCATTCTCGCTGGTCTCGTATGGTTGTCGCACAGAGCGATGCGACGAATGGAGATGCCGCCGTGGTGGATTCCACCGATCTCGGGCTCTTGATGTCTAGCAGCGGTGCGTCACTGTGTCACCGGTGGGCACCCATAGTTGTGCCGGTCGGAGTGGAAGCTGGGAATCTCGGGTATGGCTTGCCGGAGTGCTACGACCGCCAGGGTGCCGCGTGTCGCTATGACCGGTTCTGACACCCCTGGAAGCACGGTATGAAACCTCACTGATGCTCGTTTGAATCCCCACATTCGTTTGCACCAGGTAGTGACCGGATTTGGGCGGGTACTTAGTTCCTGGGCGCTCACCTGTGGTGGCCCACCGTGCGGCAGGGCGGCGCCGTCCTGGGTCGGCGATGGTGGGGAAGACGATGACCTCGTGGCCCTTCGATCAGATATGTGCAGCCACGATTAGACGCTGGGCACATCCCTTGTCGATTAAATCTCAACCGTAGATAACATTTTGGATGGCCGTGATGGGGCTTAGTGTACCAAATTGGCTAACTCAGTCTGGTTCGTCCGATTTGGATCATGCGTATCAGAATCGATCTTTGCTATTTTATGTGCGGATCGTTGATCTTGGATCCTGCGGGCAGGAGCGCATGCTAGTTCACTTACCACCGTGATCTAATCCGGACCGTCTGTTGTGGATCGGATGGCTCTTATGGGCCGATACCCTTTCGACCTGGAAGATTTGCTAAAGAGTCCCTCAGATTAACAGAAATCAACCCGTTGTCCACCAGCACTACTCACTGAGTCTTAGGAAATTTATGTGTTAGCTAGCCCCTGTTATTCTCTGAATTCATACGTGCAGTCCAGACAATGGATAAACTGTAAGGCCTAAAACTGGTATAAATAAATAAATAAATAAATAAATAAACAAATATATTTATGGTAGTGTTTTGAGAATAGTTGAATTCCTTGGAAAATTGAGTTGGATCTTTTCTTTTCATAATCAATTAATGATACGAAATTAATTAAGCAACAAAAAAAATGCATCTCTGTTATGGTGAGGTACTTTATTGAGCACATAAATTTGACCTCAAAGTATAAATAAAAAAATGTAGAATAGAAAATGAGTAAAAGAGGAAATGAAATGATATTGAATTCATTATTTCTCCCATAATAAAATAATGCGAAGGAAAACAAATAAAAAAATGTTGCAAATAGTAGTATTTATATTAATTAGGATTATGTTGGATATTGTAAATCTTAAATTCAAAACAAAAATTTGAATTTGGAAAGGTTTAAAACGAGTAGAAATGGAAATAAAGTAGAAAATATAGAAAAATTGATAAGAGTAACCTGCTCTTGGGCCGGCTTTCCCACCTTCTCGGCCCATCCCGCATCTTCTCCCACCACTAGGCCCAGCCGTCACCTGCACTTCCGCGCTCACTGCCCTTGGGCCCCACCGTCCGGTCTCAGTAACTCGGACTCCACCACACGCACCGATTCCTCCTTCCACTGGCATCGGGGGCCCGCCTGTCGGGTTCTTCCCCAACCTCACCGTAACAAGCTTCGCATGATTCGCGCGGCCGTTGTGCAACGGACTCCCATGATCCACTCGTGGAGCAATTTTCGCTCGACCGCGATCCTCGCAACAATCCGGACCGAGTCGCCTTGAGAGTGTCGCGCGATCCGCCGCCAGTCTCCGCAACACCGCACGGTCTCCGCCTCGCCTAGAATTTCGCCGAGCTACCCGGCAACAACCTGGCCGAGGCCTCACCTCAAATGGCTAGCGACGGGGTCTTCGCCACTCCTCCCTGCCTCCAACTCCGCGGTACCTGTAGGCTTCGGTTGTGAAATTAGAAGTCGTGTGCAGTGCGCGTACGCCGTCGCCGTGCGCCATTGCAGAAGTAGCATAGCCGCCACCCCTCCAAATCACACCCTGCCGTCGATTCATCCCGGGAAGGAGCTTTGGGTGTCGGCGATCGACCGTGGGTGCACATCCATAGCACATCGGAGCTCGAGATCAAAGCACGGCGCCGGAATTCCACATCGGCGCGGACTTCCACTCTGACACCCGCCCCGCGCCGTGGACCAGGGACTCTCGGCGTTGTCCATGGTATTAATCTGCCCCATCTAGTTCACTATTGGTCGCGCTACGATAATCTCCTTGCGGCTTGGACCTAGGACGTCGGGTCGTGGTCAGATTCCTCACCGGAGTTGCATCGTCGCGGAGGGCGCGCCGCCGTGGTTCAGCCATGTTTGGGCGAGCTATTCTCGGCCGTCGATCTGCGGGCGGACGACTTAGATTAGGCCAGTGCGCCGTTTCGCTAGGAACCATCCCGACCATAGGTCTCGCGATGTGCGGTTGAAAACAGTTGGGGCGGTGATCAAACCAGAACCCTAGGATCGTGATCCAAGGGACACGTTTGGATCTCGGGTATTAATACCTCTGCCGTTGATCTAGCCATCAACGGTCGATATCCGTTTACCGAATCATAACCCTGTTCTTATAATCTAGCGCGTAAGATTTGGATCTGACGACCAGATTTGGCCTGTACCCCTTCGCCCTGGGCGTTTTGCGTAAGAACCCTCCTAGAATTTAGGATCTAACCCGTAGTCCACTGCGGGATGGCTATGAGTCTTGGGTCGTTTTGCACCGTAGCCCTGCTCTTCTATGTATATTATGCGCCCAGTCCAGAAGGTTAGAAAACCCAGGAAAAATAAATAGAAAATGGTTTTTAATGTGAAAATAATTGTTAAGAACTTGTATAATTCCTATAAAATGCATTTTAACTCCTTTTGAGTCCATTCTAATTTCTATAATTCTATAATATTATTGTTTATCACATATTATCTCTATTTTGACATGAAAGTCACATTAAAATTTGTATCCTATTTAATCTTGTAGAAAACATATAACATCTACGGAAATTCATAACTTAAAATCTATGATACCGATTTGATCCGTTCAAGTTGCGTTAGTCTCGTGCAAATATTTACGCAGTAACAATATTTGTTATACCTTGTCTTATTATTTTATAATTAGATCTTTATTTAACTGACGTCGGTTAGTCTTGTTAATCTACTTATCCTTATAATCTACTAGAATATGATCTATGATTAATTTATAACTTAGATTAAAGTTGAGATAAGTATTTATAGAATAACTTCTTATATGATTTGTATTAACCAAATTATAATATAGTTTAACATTTTAATCACATAAATTCTCCATAAAGTCATAACTCCTTAACCGTAACTCCGATTTTAGTGGTTCTCGTTCCCGCGATCTCGTAGCAACGTGTAGATCATTATTATGCAGTGTGTTCTTATGTTTGGTGTGATGTTAATTTTGTATATACCATGTATGTTTGTATCGCTACGACTAGCGCGAGGTTTCGAGGATCTGAAGAATCACCCTGGTAATTGGAATCTCAAGTGCCAGGCAAGTTGTGTCCTTGATTCACTTTTGTTACCAAATAATGTTCTTTATTATCACTATTCAATGCATAGGTTTAATTTTGATGGGACCCAATAGGTCACCCTAGTCTGTTTACCCTTTTACCTTGTTTACCCCTAAATCACTTGGGTAGTTTTGCTATTGCTTTATTGGTTTTGGGATTAATATTTCATTATATCCATGTTCCAATTATTCAGTTATGTTATTTATATTCATGATAAGATCATTATGTTAATGGGAACATGGAGAACCACCCGGGAAAACAGTGCTACCACAAGGGTTTAATGGGACGCCCTTGGCTGATTAACTAGGAAAGCTAGTGGAGGTCTTCCTTACCCGAAAGGGGCAAGGGCAGTAGGGGAGTGGTCAGTGTAGGGAGGTCCTTGGGTTGATTTTGCTGCGATGGCGGTCAAGCGAGGGATTCCTGCACTGGAGCTTCCTATAAACTGTAGCGGGATTTCTGAAGCTAGTGGAACTTTGTAAAGGCCTCATAGTGTTACCCTGCCTCGCTTCCTTGGTAGAGGTGTATGGGATTCATGACCCCTTGGCAGATGGGTAACCCGACTTGTGGGTAAAGATGCGCAACCTCTGCAGAGTGTAAAACTAGTATACTAGCCGTGCTCACGGTCATGAGCGGCTCGGACCCTCACATGATTAATTTATGGAACCTAAATTCAATTTGTCATTTGCATTTGCATGGGATTTGTTATTAATTTTGTTCTATTATTTATTATGGTTTGGTATTTACTTACATCTAGTAATTGCTAATAAAAGTTTGACCAACATTAAAAGCAATGCTCAGCTTTAACCATTTTCTTTGATAAGCCTTACACTTCATGAGCTCCCACCTTTGGTGAGTTCATGTCACATTCTTCACCACAACTTGTTGAGCGATGAACATGTGTGAGCTCACCCTTGCTGTCTCACACCCCCACAGGAGAAGAACAGGTGGTTCAAGAGGAGCCGCATATCGAGGAGTTCGATTCGATCTAGGTGGCGTCTCCCATTTGACTTTCTGGTGCCAAGGATAGATTTTAGATCCTGTTATATTTATCTTTTATTTTTGTAAGTCTTTCGCTATGTATTAAGTACTCTGATTATTGTGACATTTATCTCTATACACTCTGTGATTATATATGTTGTCTTCTTTGGCGCATGTATGAGATGCACCCGGCTTTGTCCCTTAAAGCCCGGGGTGTTACAGAAGTGGTATCAGAGGAATGTTGACTGTAGGACGAAACCTAGATAGAACTGGACAACCCTTACCTACTTACCTTACTCTGATTCTTTTCTCGATCCTGTCTCACCTTCTACTGTTCTACTCTGATTAACCTTACCTTTGCTACTCTAATTCTTTTCTAAACTTATCTTAATCTTTTCTTGTCTATTTCTGCTTTACTCTGATTATTCTTACCTTTTCCTTCTAAAGACAGATGTGGATTTCACACTTTGAAATCCCGTACCTAAAGTGACCTTTAAGAATAGGAGACCTAATCTTAGGAATAAAAACAAAACTATTTTTATAGATATCTATGCGCCTGAATGCTTGTTCTTATGATACTTGTTTGATTTGGATCTTTGATTGAGTGTGATGAGTCGTGGAGTAATATCCACAATTACATCTACATATACGTATAGATATAAATAAATAAAATTCATAAGATAACTAAACAACTTAGGTTACCCTCCATTAAAGTGTATCTATTTTAAAAGAATCCTTCTTACCTTAAAATATTCTTTCTTACTTTAATGGACCCCTCTTAACTTAATGGATTCCAGCTTATCCCAATAGGTTCGTCCTATGTTAAAAAAATTTTCCTCATAAATTGTTTAAAGGATAAACTAGATCAGCTAAGAATATTCCCCACTAGAATAAGTCAAATAGATCTCTCTTATCTTAAAAGATTCTCTCTTATTTTAAAAGATTCTTTCTTATCTTAATAGATCCCTCTTATCTTAAAAGGTCCTCTCTTATCTTAATAGATCCATCTTAGCCCGAAAAGATTTTTTTCATCTTATCCTAATCGAACTAACTAACCTCTAAAGATTCTATCTCATTTTTAGAAACTCATCTTGTCCTAATAAGCATACTTATCCCCACCAATTTGCTTATCTCATAATAGTGTGACCAACATGATCTATTCTAAAATAAATAAAGTAGATCATATCTAGTCTGATCTAATTACACCAATTTAATTCTGATCCCATCTAGTCCGATCAAATCTAACCTAATGGATAAACATGTTAGATAATACTGGTGACATAAGATTTGATCCTTGTTGGGGCGAAGGCAAAGGCGCCACCCTTCGCTCGAAGCCTTCGCTGCAGCAGCTGAGCTAACAGAAACAAAACAGGCAGGAACACCCTTCGCTTGTTCCGCACCAGACGAAGACCGACGACGAAGGGCATCCCACAGTGCAGCCTCGTCCAGCTCAGAGGCCCACGTGCGATCCGGCCCATCGTAACGGGCCCCGCGTGGCCGTCGTGCGTTACGGGCCTAATTTGTAAAGGCATCCCTGTAATTACGGTCTGTAACCCCGCTTTATGGGAATATTCTGGGGATAACCTAGGTAGCTGAGGGCACATGCGTCCTTAGCTTAAGGCGCTGTGCTCTCAGGTACCTATAAATACCCCTGCACAGTGCCCGTGAGAGGCCAGATTAACAGAGCTTTTGCCATCTAGCGCGAGTGCCCTGTTGACGTCACTGTTCACCCTTGTTGGATCCCCTTGCAACTGAGAGCAAGTTCCAACATTTGGCGCCCACCGTTCGTGCTACGAGAAAACCACCCGCGATGGCACCCAAGAGAGCTAACCCGAAGGCTGACGAGGCTGCGAAGGCAGCACTGCTCGCCGCAAGAAAGGGCAAGGCCCTCGCCCTCACCCAATCCACCCACCAAGAGGCCACTGAAGACGATGTCCCTCGCGCCTGCGAAGATGACACCCTCCGCACCTGCGACCCTGAGGGACAACCGCAGCCACCCTCAGGCTTCGCACCACCGGAGGGCGCGGACCTCACCGAGGACGGTGAAGTCCTCGGCGTCTCAGCAGAAGAACAGCTACAGCTGCGCGCCCTGCGCCTCAAGAACCGCAATCTCCAGAGGCAGAAGGAGATACTGGAGGCCAAGCGCCAGCGTGTGTCCGCACTAGCCAAAGTGCGGCAAATGATATGCGACGAAGAGCAGAAGGCCCATGAACTCGAGCGGGAGATTGCGCTGATGCAGCGCGAAGGCCACCTCGGCCTGCAGCACGAGTCACCCCTCCAGCAGCGCGCTCAACTCGAAGACACGCGCGAAGGCCACCTCGGCCTACAGCATGGGCCACCCCTGCAACACCGCGCGCAACCGGAGGACCCGCGTTTCCCCCAACGCGACCACACCTTCCTGCACGCCGCGCCATTCCAAGGGGTCAACTATCTCGATGAGCGAAGTCCCCTGGCGCCACACCTGCAAGTGACGCCTTGGCCAGCTAACTTCCGGGCAGGGACCTATCCCAAGTACAACGGCAGCACCGACCCGACTCAATACATAATGAGTTATCAGGTCGCCGTTGCATCTTCCGGAGGGGACGACGCCACAATGGCGAAGTCTTTCATCATCGCCCTCGAGGGCCCAGCACTCACCTGGTTCACCAGGTTGCCTCCGCTGTCCATTGATTCCTGGAGAAGTCTCCGGGACAAGTTCCTGCTCAACTTCCAAGGGTACCGCCCAGACACTGACGCCCTGGCCGAACTCTCGCTCTGCAAGTAGCTGGAAAAGGAGACTCTGAGGGAGTATTACCGCAAATTTTTAACACTCAAATCACAGCTGCCCTCAGTCGATGACCAGATTGCCATCCACTATGCTATCAGTGGCCTTCGCGCTGGCGTCCTTTACAGCCACTGCATCAGAGATCCGCCAAAGAACCTCCAGGAGTTATATCAGCTATTTGAAAAGTACGCCAGATCCGAAGAGCTCCACCAGCGCAAGATTGAGTCCCAAAGGAAGCCGAAAGATGCTCCACAGTCCAGCCGCACGTGGATAAGGACTCCGCAGCCAGACTCCGGTCGAGACGGCCGCAATCAGCAGCAAGTGCACAACATCGCTAACCAGCATCCCGCTGCTGACCCCCTCGTCGCCAGGAATATCCCCCCCAGGGCCGCAGAAATGGCACTCGTGGTAGGGGCCGAGGGCGTGCGTAGCCGCCGCGCCGATTCTACTGCCTCTTCCATGGCGAAGATTGCGCCCACCAAACCAAAGACTGCCCCGAAACGAAGGCTACCAGAGATAGAATGGCACGGGCGCAGCCAGCTGACAACCCCAGAATTGTCGCGCACAATTACCAGCAACCCCCTCCACCATATATCCACGCTCCCGCCCCGCATCCACCGCACCACGCTTACCAACACCATCAGGAAGTACAAATCGTACCTCCTCCACCCCCACCACCACACCAGCAACATCCAAACATCCCCCATGCCCCAAAGCAGGAAGACTTCGCCGATCAACCATATCGCGGAGTCATCCACATGATAACTGGGGGGTCCAGCACTGACTTCGACACTAAGCGGCAGAAGCGGGACCACTACCGCAGCATCAACCATGTCGCCGTCACGGGCCCAGTCGTGCAGACAAAGTGGTCCCACATACCGCTAACCTTCGACGCACGGGACGTCGACCTGCGCAGCGCCCCCCACTGCGACGCCATGGTTATCAATTGCAGCGCGGCAGGCTGGGACCTGCACAAAGTCCTAGTTGACAACGGCAGTCAGGTGGACATCATCTTCCTCCACGCCTTCGATCGCATGGGCATAAGCCACAGCCTGCTTAAGCCTTCGGACAACCCGTTGTATGGCTTCAGCGGCAAGGGCACCTTCCCCGTCGGCAAAATAGAGCTGCCTCTCTCCTTCGGTGTAGCACCCAATGCCCGAAGCGAGCAAATAACCTTTGACATTGTGGACATGGTATATCCTTACAATGCCATCATGGGCCGGGGCTCCATCAATAAGTTTGAAGCAGCCATTCACAGACTGTACCTATGTATGAAGATACCAGGTCCGTTAGGCGTCATCACAGTCTTCGGCAATCAACAGACTGCGCGCAACATAGAGCGGGACTTCGTGCCCGGTCAAAGAAACGTGCACTGCCTCACGGCCCAACGAGAGGTCCCCACGCCTGCTAGCCCAACCAATAAGCAGCACGACAAGGCATAGCTGCAGAGCAACGACGGGACCAAGACTGTCCCCCTCGACCAGGCCACGCCTAGGCAGACAGTCATTATCAGCGAAGACCTTACTTCGCATGAAGAAGAGAAGCTCCTCTGCTGCCTGTCCAAGAACAAAGATGTCTTCGCCTGGTCGGCCCTCGATCAGGTCGGGGTTAGCCGTTCAATAATTGAGCACAATCTGGGAATCGACCCTTCGGTACGGCCGAAAAAGCAGCGGCTTCGCAAGATGTCCGACGAAAAGACGGAGGCCGCCAAGGCAGAAGTGCACCGCCTCCTGGAAGCCAAATTCATCGAGCCGGTGGCTTACCCCACATGGCTCTCCAATGTCGTGATGGTGCAGAAAAAGAGCGGGAAGTGGCGAATGTGCATCGACTTCACCAGTCTCAATAAAGCCTGCCCAAAGGACAATTTCCCGTTGCCGCGGATCGACAAAATAGTCGACAGCGCGGCCGGATGCGAGGTCATGTCCCTCCTCGATTGCTTCTCCGGTTACCACCAGATATACATGAAGGAAGAAGACAAGGCTAGCACCAGCTTTATAACACCCTTCGGCACATATTGCTTCATCAGAATGCCGGAGGGACTCAAGAACGCCGGGTCCACCTTCTCCAGGCTTACCAAAACAGTGCTCGAAGGGCAAGTTGGCAGAAACATATTCACATATGTAGACGACATTGTCGTCGCCAGCAAGAGCAAGGAGGACCACCTCGCCGACCTCGCCGAAACATTCGCGAACATGCGAGACGCACAACTCCGCCTAAACCTGGAAAAGTGCGTCTTCGGCGTTCGCCAAGGCAAAATATTGGGCTACCTGGTATCACACCGCGACATCGAGGCCAACCCAACCAAGATTCAGGCCATCTTAGACATGACGCCTCCGCAGTCCGTCAGGGACGTCCAGCGCCTGACAGGCAGATTGGCCGCTCTCAATAGATTCATCTCCAGGTCCGCCGAGCGAAGTCTCCCCTTCCTCAAGACACTCCATGGTGCAAAAGACTTCGCCTGGGGACCAGAGCAGGCGGTGGCCTTTGCCTCATTAAAACAGTACCTGACAGAGTTGGCCGTCCTTACCAGCCCCGACCCCTCGCTCCCCCTGCTGCTCTACGTCGCGGCTTCGCCACATGCGGTCAGTGCGACACTAGTGCAGGAGCAGACTATCGAGGGCGTGGTCCGGCAGTGCCCCGTGTACTATGTCTCCGAAGTGCTGACACCGTCCAAGTGCAACATGACAGAGCTGGAGAAGATTGCCTACGCAGTCGTCATGTCGTCGCGCAAACTGCGCCATTACTTCGAAGCATTCAAGGTCCGAGTCACCTCAAACAGGGGACTCGGTGAATTATTCAGAAACCCGGAGGCATCGGTGAGGATTGCCAAGTGGGCGGCCGAACTCTCCGGCTACCACATCTGCTTCGAGCCCAAGACAGCTATCAAGTCTCAAGTCCTGGCAGACTTCATCGTCGACTGGACTGGGCCAACAACACAGCCAGACCCGTCCGCAGAGAAGATTTGGACGATCCACTGCGACGGCGCATGGTGCCATGCGGGGGTAGGCGTCGCTGCAGTCATCACCTCACCAGTCGGGGTCAAGCACATATATGCAGCACGACTCAGCTTCAATCTGGAATCCGACAGATGCACAAATAATATAGCAGAATACGAAGCAGTCATCCTCGGCCTCCGCAAGCTAAGGGCCCTCGGAGTCACCACCTGCATCATCAAAACAGACTCCAAGGTAGTTGCCGGCCAAGTCGAGAAAGACTATGCAGCAAAGGACCCCGCGCTCATGCAGTACCTCGCGGCCATCCGAAGTCTCGAGAGGCAATTCAAGGGGTTCACCTTGCAGCATGTGGATCGGGCCAAGAATGAAGAGGCCGACGCATTGGCCAAGGCTGCCGCCAGGGGCGAAACTCTGCCCTCCGACGTGTTCTTTCATGTCATCGGCACGCCAGCCGTCCGGAGCCCCGAAGGGCTCCAAATAACCAATGACAGCGAGGGGCACCGCATAGTCAACCTTATCATGACCGAAGACTGGCGGGCACCAATAACCCTGTTCCTACAGGGGTTTTATCATCCAGCCGACATCAGTGAGGCCAAGCACCTCAGACATCGAAGCCGAGACTTCGCACTGATTGAAGGCCAACTCTACAAAAAAGGGGTCAGTCAGCCAATGCTCAAGTGCGTCACCGAAGCCAAAGGCATGCAGATCCTACGTGAAGTCCACAGTGGCACGTGCGGCTCACACGCAGGGCCAAGGGCCCTAGCTGCTAAGGTGATCCGCCAGGGCTTTTACTGGCCCGCAATGATCTGCACCGCAAATCGGGTCACACGGTCCTGCGAAGCCTGCCAGAAGTTTTCTCCTCGGTCAGGCAGCCCCTCGCAGTATACAAAGCTGATCGCCCATACATGGCCTCTCCAGCGCTGGGGCCTGGACATCGTCGGGCCCCTGCCCACCGCTCAGGGGAACCTTAAGTTCGCCTTCGTCGCTGTCGAGTACTTCACCAAATGGATCGAGGCGCGGGCTTTTTCTACAATAACATCAAAGACTGCCCAAAAATTCTTCTGGCAGAACATTGTTTGCCGCTTCGGAGTACCGTCCGAACTAACAGTTGACAACGGCAAGCAGTTTGACAACCAAGACTTCAAGGATTTTTGTTTCTCCATTGGCACCAAGCTTGCCTTCGCCTCAGTCTATCATCCGCAGTCCAACGGGGTCGTGGAACGCGCCAACGGGAAAATCTTCACAGCTGTCAAGAAAATGCTCCTTGATGAAAAAACGGCAGATGGACCGATTTGTTACCTGAGGCAGTCTGGGCACTAAACACAACTGAGTGCAGGGCGACCGGGTTTACTCCCTTCCGCCTTCTATATGGATCGGAGGCCATGACCCCGCAAGAAATAAAGCATGGGTCCCCGCGAACAGTTCCGTCAGCCGTCCCTGACGTGGACGAGCCAACTTCAAAGGATCTCATTGACGGAGACCGAGTCCTCGCTCTACAGGCCCTAAACAAATACCAAGCCCAGACCAAAGCATGGCGCGACCACTCAGTCATCCCGAGGGAGTTCAGCGAGGGGGACCTCGTACTCATCCGAACAGCTCGGACGGAGTCCAAGGGCAAGCTGGAGCCCAGGTGGGAGGGCCCCTTTATAGTCAAGACAAAAGCTTCCCCCAGCGCTTACAGGCTCACAACGCCAAACGGCGAGGACCTGGAGCACTCCTGGAACATCGACAACCTCCGCAAATTTTTTGTTTGACTCCTCAGGGCTGATTTTGCCCTTGTAATTCGCCAAAACAATCTTGTACCGGCCCGCACTCTTTTCCTCCCGGGGGGTGAGGTTTTTAATGAGGCGGAGCCATGTAATATATGTGTGAAAAATCCCCCGCAAAAACATGCGTCGAAAAAAGACCGCGACGACGGTCTTCGACATTCGACCAACACGAGGTCACCGCGAGGCTAAGCGCTAGCCACCCTCGCGTGCGACAAATCCGCGCAGAAGTCGCCTAAGGGTGCAGCTGGACTAGCACAACAAGTGCGAAAAAATCGAAGTCTATCGCGAAGACTATCCGCGCAGAAGTCGCCTAAGGGTGCAGCCGGACTAAGCACAACAAGTGCGAAAAAATCAAAGTCTATCGCGAAGACTATCCGCGCAGAAGTCGCCTAAGGGTGCAGCCGGACCAAGCACAACAAGTGCGAAAAAACCAAAGTCTATCGCGAAGACTATCCGCGCAGAAGTCGCCTAAGGGTGCAGCCGGACTAGCACAACAAGTGCGAAAAAACCGAAGCCTACCGCAAAGACTGTCCGTGCAGAAGACACCTAAGGGTACAACCGGACTAACACAACAAAGGCAGAAACAACAACATCAAACCGTCCGCGCCAAGACCAACTATAATCACACCAGCACAGCACAACAAAACAAACCAGACAAAGTCCACAACGCCTTCGCACACATATACAAGCGAGGGCACACAACTTCATCATACAAGCCTCTACATATACAAGCGAGGGCACCACACTCTACATCGGCTCAACCTTAGGAATAATTCCCATCTCCCTATAATTAAATAACATCATCCTAAGCTCCTCACCCGCAAAAAGACTTCACAGTTCCCCTTCACCTGTATTCACGGCGGCCGGCAAAGACAACAGTTCCTGCCGGCCAGCCCCACTCACACGAAGCCGAGCCCCCTCCGCCCACTAACTCTACGTTTCGCAACCGCCCTTCGTCGTCGTCGCCCGGTGCTAGGACCTGGCACATCTCCTGCGTCCGCGACGTGCGGTGAAGCCTCCGCCGCAGCCACATCCAAGGCCGCAAAGTAGTCCAAGTCCTCCTCCGACGACTCCTCAGTCCACTCAACCGAGCTCCCAGAGTCAGCACAATCAAAAAACTCAGATGCAGATCCACCACATTCATTACCATCTTCCGCGGTCGAAGCCGCCAAAAATTTAGTAGTAGCGGTTGTGTGCGCAGGCCCAAAATCTTGAACCTGCGCAGCAACCAAAATTCAGCAACATATACAAATTTCCCCAACCCTCTACACCCACTACGCCACCTGCAACGGCTCTGACGTTGTGGGAGCCTCCGCCGTTGGCTCTACCGTTGCTTCCGCTGTTGTCTCCGCCGCCACCGCTGCGGGATCTTCAGCACTCGGCGCAGCAGCTGCGGAGGCATCAGGCGCGCCTTCGGCGACCTCCGGGGGCAGGTCTTCGCCGGCCGCAGCAGATGCGGGGGCACCCGACGCGTCTCCCACAGTCTCCGGGGTCGGCTCCAGGGCGACCCCAGACACGGCCTCTGCCGGAGTCGGCTCCGGGTCAGGCAGCATGCTGTTCAACGCCCCGAAGTCGTCGACCCTCTCGCCGCGCGCCGCCTAAGACAAAACACACAAAATTCATCAAACACACACACAGCCTACATCCAACAAACACCAAACAAACGAAAACGTTACCTGAGCCCTCGCCGTCTCGGCCCGCTCCCTGACCACCTCGCGACCGTGCGGACCCCACATCCGGTCGTAGATGGCTCCGGCGGATTCCTTCACTACGGGGTCCTCAACCTTAAAGATATCTTGCTCAAAATCTTCATCGACTTGGTCGAAGACCTCGAAGTGCCGGCACCCTTCGCGGGAGAGCGCGTTCATCGCCCCCTCGCAGGTGACCAGGGAGGCATATGCCATAAACCCCTCCACGACAGTGGGGAGTGCCTGCAACTCCTCCTGCACCCACTCCAGGCAGCAAAGTCCGGGCTCTCGGTCCGGCACTTCGAAATCACCGGTCCCGGCGCCCAGCCCGCGGTATGTATCTATAAGCAGCTGGCGCGTCCGCTCTGCCTCCGCGCGTGACGCGGCCTCGGCCCTGTCCACGCGGCTCTCCAGGGCGGTGAGCCGCTCCTGCAGCTGCTCGGCGCGCTCCCTGGCAAGGTTGCCCTCCGCCCGTGCCAGGTTGGCCTCCGCTTGCGCAGCTTGTGTGACAAGGGCCTCGTTGGTCTCCCTCCTTTCCCCCGCCAGCTAGCGCCGGAGGGCAGCCTTCTCTTCCTCCAGGGTGGCCACCTTGTCCGCCAGCTTGCGACACTTGCTGTCGGCGGCCGATTTTTCACGGACGGCGTCAGCATGTTGTGTCCGAAGTCTCTCGACTTCGGCAACCACAGCTGCCGTGAGGGCCCCCGACGCGGTGCGGCTGGCGAAGTCAGCCACCTGCAGAGCAATCGTAAGACCGCGGCCCCAGCAAGCCGATAAAAAAAAGGGACGAAGTCCAGCTCAGCGAACCTGACTTAGCGCCTCCGTCACCTCCTTCAGCCGGCGGGACGCAGAGCCCGCCTCATCCATGACAACCGCGAGGGCCGACACCTCGCCTCCGGTGCTAAGAACCCCGCCCTTCGCCTTCGGCACTGCGGCAGTGTAACGCCCGGTTTTAAAGGAACAAAGCCGGGTGCATCTCATACATGCGCCAAAGAAGACAACATATATAATAACAGAGTGTATAGAGATAAATGTCATAAAACATCAGAGTACTTATTACATAGCGGAAGACTAATTACAAAATAAAAGAGTAAATATAAAACGAACTAAGGATCATCGGCGCCAATGTCAACTGAGAAACGCCACCTAGATCAAGTCGAATGCCTCAGTGTTAGGCGGCTCCTCTTCGACCACCTGTTCTTCTCCTGTGGGGGGGTGTGAGACAGCAAGAGTGAGCTCACATACGTTCATAGCTCAACAAGTCGTGGGAATAATGTGGCATGAACTAACCAAAGGTGGGAGTTCATGAAGTGTAAGGCTGATCAATGAAATAAAGGCTGAAGCTGAGCATTGCTTTTATAAGTTGGTCAAAATTTTATTAGCAGTTACTAAGTGTAAGTAAATACCAAACCATAGTAATAATAAGTAAAAGTAATAATAAAATAATCCCAAATGCAATGAAATGACAGGTTAAGTTTAAGTTCCATAATTTAATCATGTGAGTGTCCGAGCCGCTCATGACCGTGAGCACGGCTAGTATACCAGTTTTACACTCTGCAGAGGTTGCGCATCTTTACCCACAAGTCGTGTTACCCATTTGCCACGGAGTTGATCAGACTCCATACACCTCTACCTAGGAAGCGAGGCAGGGTACCACTACGAGGCCTTTACAAAGTTCCACTAGCTTCAGACTACCCGCTACAGTTTATAGGAAGCTCCAGTGCAGGGTTCTTGTCTGACCGCCATCGCAGCAAAATCAACCCAAGGACCTCCCTACACTGACCACTCCCCTACTGCCCTTGCCCCTTTCGGGTAAGGTAGCCCTCCACTAGCTTTCCTAGTTAATCAGCCAAGGGCGTCCCATTAAACCCTTGTGGTAGCACTGTTTTCCCGGGTGGTTCTCCATGTTCCCATTAACATAATGATCTTAACATGAATAGTAAAGAATAAAACAGATAATAAAAGTATAACAATGAGTGATGAATATCTCTATACCCAAATCCACATAAAGCAATAGCATGTACTACCCAAAACTTTAGTAGTAAAACCAGTGGTGAAGCAAGGTATAAAGATAGTCACAATCTAGGGCATCCTATTGGGTCCCAGCAAAATTATCCTATGCAGATCATTATGAATAATAAGAACATGAATGGGTAAAAGAAGTGATCAAGGGCACAACTTGCCTTCAACGAGCTCCTGCTCAGCTATCTCTACTTGTTGAACCTCAGATTCCACAGTGGCTTGCTCGTCTACTCGCATCAATACAATACATACATAGCATAGCATAAATTAACATCACATCAAACATGCAAATAGAATATACAGTAATAAACTAAACATTAAAATAAGATCGCAGGAATTGGAATCATTAAATTTGGAGGTATAGATTTCAAGTTATGGATTTTCTAATGTTTTATGTGCTTAATACAAGATTAAGTGAAAGAATAATTTTAATGTGTTTGTCATGTCAGAACAGAGGCACTAATGGGTAGACAATATTATTACAAAAATTTAGGAACTGGAATGGACCAATTTGGAGTTCCTATGCATTTTCTATGAATTATACAAGTTTTAACATTTATTTATGCACTAAAAATTGATTTCTGATATTAATTTCTAATTTTCAAAGTTCTCTGGATTGGGCCCCAAATACTAGGAAGCGCAGGGGCCCTGGCGCAAGAAACCAGAGACACATAGCACAATCCCTAGGGACGGCGGGTTTTTTTTAGAAAATCCGGGGGCTCTTATGCATATTAGGCGGCCGAAGGGGTATCTAGGGTTTTCAGCCGTCCGATCACCAACCGAGGGCCCAGATTAAATTGTCACTTAACTGAATCGGTATGCGATCTAGCCCCTCCGATCAGGATCGAACAGTGCAGATCTTAAATACCAGAGACTTCCCAGAACCGTACGATCGCAAATCCACGATCCAGAACCCATCACGCGAAAGGGGTACGCAGGGTCTAATCTACACCGTAGACTAAAAAATCAACGGCCCGCTAAGACCGGCAGGGCTACACTCCCTAAACAGGACGCGCGCGGCGGCGCCAGAGTGCCCGCGGCGGCGGAGTTCGCCGGAATCACGTGGTTAAGCGCACCCCCAGTCCTAACCTCAAATTAAACGGCGCTACACGAAGGGGGAAACAGGTCGAGCACGATGGGCCAACATACCAGTGGAAATAGTCACCGACGCGAGCTGTTATCGTGAAGCGGCGGATTCGCGATGGCGGCGCACGACGCAGAGAGTCTTCCCGGTGACCGGGCCGGTGATTCCACCCCGAAACGCCACGAATTCACACGGTGAAGCAAGTGCGACTTGACACCGCTCTCCCGGATGGCCGAACGTGGAGGGAGTGGTGAATCCTACGCGGCGCGACGGTGATGCCCCCAACGGAGTTCTTCTTCCCGGTGGTGGGCACACAGAGGATCAACTAGGGCGCGACACAGTTGGGGATTGATGATGGGTTGCTACGGGACAACGGCGCGAGCGCATATAGGGTCCCCTCCTCCAACGGCCTGAGCGAGCTTCGTGTTGAACGCGACAGCGTCCACGCCTGATTTCTCGGAGACGACGGATCCGACACCCCCGGCCCCACACTCCAGACACACACACCGAGAGAGAGAGCCTGCCCAGTGGGGCAGCGAGGCAGTGTCTCCGCGCGCATGAGAGACGAGCGAGCAGGGCCCACCCGTCAGCTCGTGATAATCGCCGCTGGGCCGCGCGAGTGAGTCAGGTGGGCCGCGTGCTTTGGTTTGGGCCCATCTCGAGTTTTGCCATTTTCTCTTCTTTTCTCTTTTTTTTATTTTGTTTTATCCCCTCTTTCCAAATTCCAAACTTCAAACTAAATTTAAATTTTTGTGGCACAGTTGTATACATACTAAATATAGATTTGGTCATACAAAATGTGGTGAAGTGCTGTAATTAAATTATAATTTGTATTGCATAATTATTTATGTCTTTCCTATCTTTTCCTCAATTTCTAGAATTTAAATTTAGGTTACCACCCAAATTCTCATTATTACTTTATTATTTTTTTATTCTTATTATTATGGTTTTAGATGCACAAACAGAGATCCAATATGATGCAATGAAATTTATTTGTGTCTTAGTAAAATTTTACTCATTCTTAAACATAATCGGTCGCATGTGATGATAAATAGAGATACACACATATATAAAGGAGAGCAATTTCTACTTTTATTCTTACTTACAATTTTGGTATTACAAATCCTACCCCCCTTAAAAATAATCTCGTCCTCGAGATTTAAGAAGATCTAGGGAAAAGGTGGGGAAAATCTATATGAAGCTCTTCTTCTCGCTCCCAAGTAGCTTCATCTTCACCATGGTGACTCCATTGTACTTTGCACATCTTTATCACCTTATTGCTTGTAACTTGAGTCAAAGTGTCCAGAATCTTGATAGGGTACTCAGCATAGGTCAGGTCATCTTGCACACTGAGGTCCTCCAGTGGTAGCTGCTCCTCAGGTACCCTGAGGCACTTCTTTAGCTGGGACACATGAAACACATCATGTACATCTGACAGATGATCGGGTAACTTCAGTTGATATGCAACTTCTCCCACTCGCTTTAAGATCAAGAAAGGTCCAATGAAGCGAGGGGACAACTTTCCTTTAACTTTAAATCTCCTCATACCTCGGATTGGTGACACCTTCAGATACACGTGATCACCCTCCTTAAACTCCAGTAATCTTCTCCTATTATCAGCATAGCTCTTTTGCCTGGATTGTGCAATTCTCAAATTTTCTCTTATCATTCGAACTTGTTCTTCTGCCTCTTGAATAAGTTCAGGCCCAAAGAACTGTCTTTCTCCAGTTTGATCCCAATACAGTGGAGTCCTACACTTTCTGCCATATAGAGCCTCAAACAGTGACATCTTCAAACTGGCTTGATAACTGTTATTATAAGAAAACTCAGCATAGGGTAAGCTCTTCTCCCAACTTCCACCATGCTTAAGAGCACAAGCTCTTAACATATCCTCCAGTACTTGATTTGTCCTCTCTGTCTGTCCATCAGTCTGGGGATGGTAGGCTGAACTAAAATTCAACTTTGTATCCAAGCTCTCATGCAACTTCTTCCAAAATCGAGAAGTAAATTGTGATCCTCGATCAGACACGATCTTCTTAGGCACTCCATGTAGACAAACTATCCGAGTCATATACAATTCTGCTAGCTTGGCTCCCGTGTAATTAGTCCTCACAGGTATGAAATGAGCCACTTTTGTCAATCTGTCTACAATTACCCAAATAGAGTCATAACCTGCTGGAGTGCGGGGTAGTCCAACAATAAAATCCATACCAATTTCTTCCCATTTCCACTCAGGTATCTTCAATGGGTGCAATAATCCAGCGCTTTGATGTTCGGCCTTGACTCTTTGACATACATCACACTTAGCCACATGAGCAGCCACATCTCTTTTCAGTCCATACCACCAATACTTTTGCTTCAAATCTTGATACATCTTAGTGCTTCCAGGGTGGATGGAGTAATCAGAATCATGAGCTTCTTTCAATATAGCCTCACGGAGGCTATCGATCTCTGGAACACATATCCGATCTTTGAACCATATAGTACCTTGCTCATCCTCCATGAATTCCGGAACTCGACCATCCGTGATTAGATCCTTAATCTCTTGGATCTTAGCATCACCAACCTGACCTTTACGAATCTCTTGCTCCAAGGTAGGTTCCGACTCAATGGTAACTCCTTCAGTATGAGTAACAATTCCCAAATTGAGTCTCTCAAAATCTTTTGCTAATTCATCAGGTAGCTGGACAACGAAAGCGGAGTGAACATGCTCCTTCCGACTCAAGGCATCTGCAACCAAATTCGCCTTGCCTGGATGATAGTGAATCTCCAAATCATAATCCTTAATAAGCTCCAACCAACGGCGTTGCCTAAGGTTGAGATCCTTCTGAGTGAATATATACTTCAAACTCTTGTGATCCGTGTATACTTGGCACTTAGTTCCCATAATGTAGTGTCTCCAATTCTTAAGTGCATGCACAACGGCAGCTAGTTCCAAGTCATGAGTGGGGTAGTTCAGTTCATGCTTCCGCAACTGACGAGATGCATAGGCAATCACATGTCCTTCTTGCATAAGCACACATCCAAGTCCTTGGCCACATGCATCACAGTAAATGTCAAATCCCTTCTGCAGATCTGGCATAATCAATACTGGAGGTGACATCAATCTCTCCTTCAACTGATCAAAGCTTTCTTGGCACTTCTCATCCCACTTAAATTCTCTTCCTTTTTCCAAAAGCAATGTCATAGGCTTGGCAATCTTAGAGAATCCCTCAATAAATCTCCGATAGTAGCCTGCTAATCCCAAGAAACTCCGAATCTCAGTAACTGTAGTGGGTGCTCTCCACTCCATTATCTCCTTAACCTTAGCAGGATCCACTGCTATTCCTCCATTAGAAATAATATGACCAAGGAATGGCACCTTGTCAATCCAAAACTCGCACTTGCTGAACTTAGCATAGAGTTGATTATCTCGTAACTTCTGTAGCACCAACCTTAGATGTTGTTCATGTTCACTTTCATTCCTAGAATAGATAAGAATATCGTCGATGAACACCACGACGAACCTGTCCAAATACTCCATAAACACCTTATTCATCAAATTCATGAAATAAGCCGGCGCATTGGTTAATCCAAACGACATAACCGTAAACTCATATAATCCATATCGAGTCGAGAAATCCGTCTTGGGTATATCCGATGGTCTAATCCTCATCTGATGGTAACCCGATCGGAGATCAATCTTCGAGAATACTCTAGCACCTCTCATCTGATCAAATAAATCCTCAATACGGGGTAATGGATACTTGTTCTTCACCGTAACATCATTAAGAGATCTATAATCCACACACATTCTTTGTGATGCATCCTTCTTCTGTACAAACAGTACCGGTGCTCCCCACGGTGAGGAACTCGGACGAATGTACCCAGCCTCTTGTAACTCAGTTAACTGCTTCTTTAGTTCCTTCAACTCCTCTACGGACATTCTATATGGCCGTTTAGAAATAGGGGCGGTTCCAGGTAAGAGATCAATAACAAACTCAACTTCTCTATCAGGTGGCATCCCTGGTAACTCCTCTGGAAAGACATCCGGAAAATCTCTAACCACCCGGATGTTGTCACCAACAAACTCCTCAGGCATAAAGAACATTGCATGCATGGATGAGGAGGTTACTGCAATATTAACTTGAAACCTTTCTCCTTTAGTGGTAGTGAGTTCTACGGTACCTCTACCACATGCTATAACGGCCTTTGCCTTTCTTAGCCACGACATACCAAGGATCAGATCTATACTGCTTGACTCTAATATTATAGCAGTAGCTCCAAAATCTCTACCCATAATGGTTAATGTCAATCTACGTGTCATTTGATTCGCCTCAACAGGCCCTTTAGGTGTAATTACTATCAGGGGCTTTCTCATATTTAGCAGTGGTATTTCATTTGTGTTGGCATATCTAGCAGACATGAATGAATGTGTAGCACCAGAATCAAATAATATTGTTGCAGGAATTGCATTAACATAAAACATACCAAGTACGATATCACCACCATCAGGAGTATCATCAAGGCTGACTTGATTCACCCTGGCTATAGAATATCCCTTGCCAGGAGTCTGTTGCTTGTTCTGAACTGGAGTAGTAGCAATCCTCTGTGGGCAGACATTTGCATAATGACCAGTCTTCCCACACTTGAAACACGTAGTGCCTGGACTCTGTCCTGCAAACTTTGTCGGGGTGCCAGTGGGAGTGGCCTGACGAGTAGGTGTCCTCAGTGGTGATTGCTGAACTGGGCGCGGTCCTCCTGGTCGAGTCGGTGTACCCTGTGGTGAACTGTAGCGAGGACGAACACTACTGCTACCCTGTCCTTGTGAGATAGCCTTCCTCTTCAAATCACCCAGTTGAACACGCTTGTGTTCAATAGCAAGAGCCTTATCCAGTAGTCTCTGAAATGATGGAAAAGTGTGTGCAACCAGTGCATACTGCAAGGGTCCATTCAGTCCTTCAATGAAGTGCTCCTGCTTTCTTTCATCCTCAGCAACTTCCTCTGGAGCATACCTCGACAGCTGAATAAATTTGTCTCTGTACTCGCTGACCGACATGTTGCCTTGCTTCAATGACAGAAACTCCTTCTTCTTGATCTTTATCATACCAGCTGGAATATGGTAGTTCCTGAATTGTGTACTGAACTCTACCCAAGTAATAGTATCCGCAGCATCATGGGCAGCAGTATAAGAATCCCACCAGTCAGCAGCAGGACCAGTCAGACGTCCAGAAGCATATAAAACCTTCTCCCGGTCAGTACATTGTGCAATATTCAGCATCTTCTCAATTGCTTTTAGCCAATCATCTGCATCAAGTGGATCTGGCGAACTGGCAAAGGTCGGTGGCTTATGACTCATAAACTCCCGGTGCTTATCTCGTGGTGGAACTGGTGGTGGTGGTGGAGGCAATGGCACTTGTTGCTGTTGCTGCTGCTGTTGAAGTTGTTGTTGCAGCTGCTGTTGTTGCGCCCTCCTTTCTTGGCGTATCTCATCTCTCTCCTGGCGCAACTCCTGGCGTATATCTTCTCTTTCCTGACGCATTTCCTGGCGTTCTTGCTGCATCTGGGCACGCATATCAGCCATAGTGTCTGCCATTTGCTGCATCACCGCCATCTGAGCAGCAACGAGTGGGTCAACTCCGCCTGGTGGAGGATTAGGAGGATTCATCTCTGCTGGATGTGGCTGAGGTTGTCTATATATCCTTTGAGTGTGTTGATTAGGAGGCAGATCAATTCCACCACCCCTCCTGGTATTGACCATCTGAGTTAGACACATGTGGTAAGAGAATAGTAGACAAGGCAGTAATTACAAATCATGTTACTTTGGGGGATTTATTAGCTAAGCAGTTTCAATGTTTTACTTATCATAGCTAATTTATTACCTTATGGTGGTACATACTAAGATGTCCATCTATAATATTTCAATCAATCAAAGAAGCAAATCAGGCATTGATCATCAGAACAATCAACCAACATTTTTAATAGAGAAAATAGTTTTAATTTTGTCTTAGGCCTCCTATCTCTTAAAAATGTCATAGGGATAGGGATTCCAAGGTGTGAAATCCATCTTGTCTAAGAGTAGAAAAGGTAAGAATGATTAGAGTAGAACAGTAGAAGGTGAGACAGGATCAAGATAAGTGTAGAAAGAATCAGAGTAAGGTAAGTGTAGAATGAATCAGAATAAGATAAGTAGGTAAGGGTTTTGGTCCATTTCTATCTAGGTTTCGTCCTACAGTCAACATTCCTCTGATACCACTTCTGTAACGCCCGGTTTTAAAGGAACAAAGCCGGGTGCATCTCATACATGCGCCAAAGAAGACAACATATATAATAACAGAGTGTATAGAGATAAATGTCATAAAACATCAGAGTACTTATTACATAGCGGAAGACTAATTACAAAATAAAAGAGTAAATATAAAACGAACTAAGGATCGTCGGCGCCAATGTCAACTGAGAAACGCCACCTAGATCAAGTCGAATGCCTCAGTGTTAGGCGGCTCCTCTTCGACTGTAATACCCACTTTATAAGAAAAATCTAAAAAGAGAAATTATGTCTCGGTATGCATATGTGTGTTATCTATATTCCTCATTTCATGTGGACACTTCACTTACACCAATAAATAATCAACAAAAGACACTCAATTAAAGTGTGCATCATGCTGGATTTTATTTGGCGTGCATTTTGTGACAACATAGAATAGTGTGACAAGAAATATATTAATTCAAAAAGGAAAACTCTAGAAATTGAGAAAAGAGAGGAGAATGCTATGCAAATAAAAAAAATAATAATATATATATATATAAAGAGGAATATATTTTCCTTCCATTAATATATGAATTAATATATTTTTGGAGCAAGGATGAAGTTCATAACCAAAATTCAAATTTGAAATGGGGAATAAAGAGAGAAGAAAATAAAGGAAAATAAAAATAACAGAACTGCTCACGTGGGCTGCCTAACCCCCATTTCGGCCCACCTCCTATTTCCCTCAAATTCAGCCCACTGTCTCTTTACTACCGCGTGGCCCTAGACCCATTTCCCTGTGCGCGCTATCACGATGACAGGTGGGCCTAAGGACTCGGATAACCCATCACTCACGACACCACGTCCTGGCGGGGCCCGCTGCCCGGTCTTCCTTCACGGGCGCTTGGATTGAACGGCTGGCGGATGGGCCCAGGTTACCAGGGGGAACTCCCTTCCCTTCCGTAGCCGCTCAGTGTGTATCACGAGCTCTGTGGGGCGGGTGGATTCAACCACCACCACGATTTTCTCGGCGCCTGGCTCGGGAATCCTCGGCTTCGTGATTAAAGCAGGACGCGCCGTGCTATACCCTCCGCATGTGACCACCTCCAAGCTAGGGCGGTGATCGTTGCCACCATAGATTTGAGGAATAGCGAGGTGAGAGAACGTGCGCCACAATCGCCGTATTCACCATACTCGCCTTCGGTTCGTGGGGCCGCGAAGGGTCCGGGCGCGGCATGACTTCCAGGAGCGGCGGCGGTCGGGTGGTCGCCGCAGGAGTCGGGAACCCAGAGTGGAGCTCGGACCGGTCACCACGCTGCCGTCGGGATTCTTCTGCGACTGCGCTCGGCGGTGGGTGAAATCGCGGAGGCATTGTTCGAGTGGTCATCGGTAAGCGTTTCCCCTCGCTCGCACCTGCTCGGCGTATCATCATTAGCGTAGCGTGCATACCACTGTTGAGGCCGATTGCTAGCTCGTCGTGGCGGGGCGCGGCGTTACCATTCTTCGGTGTTGATCTGAGAGCGTTAGCGATGGCGGTCGGTAGTGGGGAGCCAGTGGCAAGGGCCGTGCGGGGATCCTCGACGTGCGCGCTCGCCGGCAAGCGGCCGCGCGGGGTGGCCAGGTCCATTTTGTCCTGAGCCTGTGGCGCTCGGTTGCGGCGGTGTAGCTGAGAAAAGAAATCGAAGAGAGAGAGAACCGGGAGGTAGAAGACGCGGGCGTGTTCGTTGATCTGGAAGTGGACGATACTGGTTAGGGCGGGGGATCGCTGGGCGCTGCGTCGTTGATCGAACCGCAGACGGCTCGGATCGGGTCAGGCGTACCTGTCCGGCTAAATGGCATCGTGACCGTTGGATCGGTTCCGGACGTCTACGATTAGATCTAGGGGGTAAGCAGATGAGAACCGTGGATGTTAGATCGGGCGGCCAGGACTTAACCGTACCCCTTGGGCGCTGCAACTTTTCTAAAGAACCCCTGAAAAATTAGCTAATCAACCCGCCGTCCACCTTGGGGTTTTCTGAGTCTTAGGATATTTTGCCGTCTAGCCCCTGCAGTTCCCTGTAATTGAGGCCCGATCCAGAGAGTATTAGAAATCAGGAATTAATATCTGAAATTAATTTTTAGTGCATAAATAAAGGTTAAAACTTGTTTAATTCATAGTAAATGCATATGAACTCCAAATTGGTCCATTCCAGTTCCTAAATTTTCATAAAATTATTGTCTACCCATTAGTGCCTCTGTTCTGACATGACAAACACATTAAAATTATCCTTTCACTTAATCTTGTATTAAATGCATAAAACCTTAGAAAATCCATAACTTAAAATATATAACTCCAAATTTAATGATTCCAGTTCCTGTGATCTTATTTTAATGTCTAGTTTACTACTGTATATTCTATTTGCATGTTTGATGTGATGTTAATTTATGCTATGCCATGTATGTATTGTATTGATGCGAGTAGACGAGCAACCCACTGTGGAACCTGGGCTTCAACAAGTTGAAGTAGCTGAGCAGGAGCTCGTGGAAGGCAAGTTGTGCCCTTGATCACTTCTTTTACCCATTCATGTTCTTATTATTCATAATGATCTGCATAGGATAATTTTGCTGGGACCCAATAGGATACCCTAGATTTGACTATCTTTATACCTTGCTTCACCACTGGTTTTACTACTAAAGTTTTGGGTAGTACATGCTATTGCTTTACGTGGATTTGGGAATAGAGATATTCATCACTTTTTGTTATACTATTTATTGTTATCTGTTTTATTATTCCTTGTTCATGTTAAGATCATTATGTTAATGGGAACATGGAGAACCACCCGGGAAAACAGTGCTACCACAAGGGTGGAATGGGACGCCCTTGGCTGATTAACTAGGAAAGCTAGGGGAGGGCTACCTTACCCGAAAGGGGCAAGGGCAGTAGGGGAGAGGTCAGTGCGGGGAGGTCCCTGGTTGATTTTGCTGCGATGGCGGTCAGCCAGGAACCCTGTACTGGATCTTCCTATAAACTGTAGCGGGTAGTCTGAAGCTAGTGGAACTTTGTAAAGGCCTCGTAGTGGTACCCTGCCTCGCTTCCTAGGTAGAGGTGTATGGAGTCTGATCAACTCTGTGGCAAATGGGTAACACGACTTGTGGGTAAAGATGCGCAACCTCTGCAGAGTGTAAAACTGGTATACTAGCCGTGCTCACGGTCATGAGCGGCTCGGACACTCACATGATTAAATTATGGAACTTAAACTTAATCTGTCATTTCATTGCATTTGGGATTATTTTGTTATTACTTTTACTTATTATTACTATGGTTTGGTATTTACTTACACTTAGTAACTGCTAATAAAATTTTGACCAACTTATAAAAGCAATGCTCAGCTTCAGCCTTTATTTCATTGATCAGCCTTACACTTCATGAACTCCCACCTTTGGTGAGTTCATGTCACATTATTCCCCACGACTTGTTGAGCTATGATCGTATGTGAGCTCACTCTTGCTGTCTCACACCCCCCCCCCACAGGAGAAGAGCAGGTGGTCGAAGAGGAGCCGCCTAACACTGAGGAGTTCGATCTGATCTAGGTGGCGTTTCTCAGTCGACATTGGCGCCAACGATCCTTAGTTCGTTTTATCTTTATTATTTTATTTTGTAATAAGACTTCCGCTATGTAATAAGTACTCTGATGTTTTATGATATTTATCTCTATACACTCTGTTATTATATATGTTGTCTTCTTTGGCGCATGTATGAGATGCACCCGGCTTTGTTCTTTAAAACCGGGTGTTACAGAAGTGGTATCAGAGGAAATGTTGACTGTAGGACGAAACCTAGATAGAATGGACAAACCCTTACCTACTTATCTTATTCTGATTCATTCTACACTCACCTTACTCTGATTCTTTCTACACTTATTTTGATCCTGTCTCACCTTCTACTGTTCTACTCTGATTATTCTTACCTTTTCTACTCTGAGACAAGGTGGATTTCAAACCTTGGAATCCCTACCCCTATAGTGTTAGAAGAGAGCACTATAGACGTGATCTTTGGTATGTCATGGTTAAGAAAGACAAAGGCACTTTATACACTGTGCTAAGGGAACCGTAGAACTCAACAGTCCAAAGGAGAAAGATTTGAAGTTGAAGTTGCAGTAACTACCACCATCAGACTTGTGGCATTCTTAGTAGATGGGAATTTTGTTGGTGAAAGCATCCGTGTGGTTAGAGATTTTTCCGGATGTCTTTGCAAAGGAGTTACCAGGGATGCCACCGGAGAGGAAAGTTGAGTTGGTCATTGGTCCCTTACCTGGGCTACCCCTATTTCTAAACAGCCATACAGGATGTCCGTAGAAGAACTAAAGAAACTTAAGAAGCAATTAACGGAATTACAAGAGGCTGAGTATGTTCGTCCGAGTGCTTCACCTTGGGATAGCGCCAGTTCTATTTGTATAGAAGAAAGATGGATCGCAAGGGATGTGCGTGGATTATAGTTCCCTTAACAATGATGTTACTGTGAAGAGCAAGTATCCGGTACCCCGTATTGAGGACTTATTTAATTAGTTGAGATGTGCAAGGGTATTCTCGAAGATTGATCTCCGATCGAGTTACCATTAGATGAGGATTAGGCCATCGGATATTCCCAAGACGGATTTCTCGACTCGATATGGATTATATGAGTTCACGGTTGTGTTGTTGGGACTAACTAATGCACCAGCCTATTTTATGGATCCGAAGAATAAAGTGTTCATGATTTGGATAGATTCGTCGTGGTTCTCATCGACGATATTTTTATTTATTCCAAGAGTGATAGTGATCATGAGGAACATCTGAGATTGGTGATATAAAAGCTACGAGATAATCAACTCTACGCCAAGTACAGTAAATGCGAGTTTTGGATTGACGAGGTGTCATTTCTTGGACATATCATTTCTAATGAAGGAATATTAGTGGATCCTGCTAAAGTCAAGGAGATAGTGGCGTGGAGCATACCCACTATAGTTATGGAGATTCAGAGTTTCTTGGGACTTGCAGGATATTATCGGATATTTATTGAAGGATTTTCTAAGATTGCTAAGCTTATGACCTCGCTTTTGGTGAAGGAAAGAGAATTCAAGTGAGACGAGAAGTGCCAAGTATATACGGATCATGAGAGTTTGAAGTATATATTCACTCAGAAGGATCTCAACCTTAGGCAACGCCGTTGGTTGGAGCTTATTAAGGATTATGATTTGGAAATTCACTATCACCCGGGCAAGGCAAATTTGGTTACAGATGCCTTGAGTCGAAAGGAGCATGTTCATTTAGCTGTTGTTGCCCAGCTACTCGATGAGATTGTTGAGAATTTTAGGAGACTTAACCTGGGGATAGTTGCTCACACTAAAGGAGTTATTATTGATGTGGAACCTACCTTGGAGCAAGAAATCCGCAAAGGACAGATTGGTGATGCTAAAATATAAGAGATTAAGGATTTGATTACTGATGGGCGAGGTTGAGAATTCACAAAAGATGAGCAAGGCACCGTATGGTTCAAGGACAAGATATGTGTCCCCGAGATTGAAAGCCTTCGTGAGACTATTTTAAAGGAAGCCCATGACTCGGATTGTGTGTTTACATGGTGTACCAAGGAAGATCATTTTGGATAGAGGATCACAGTTTACCCCTAGATTTTGAAAAAGTTTTCATCAGAATACGGATACGAAGTTGAATCATAGTTCGACCTACCTCATACTGATGGACAGACTGAAAGGACTAATCAAGTATTGGAAGAGATGTTGAGAGCTTGTGACCTTCAACATGGTAGAAGTTGGGATAAGAGTCTACCTTATGCTGAGTTCTCATATAATAATAGTTACCAGGCCAGTCTA
Source organism: Zea luxurians (assembly GCA_029449295.1). Lineage (NCBI taxonomy): Eukaryota > Viridiplantae > Streptophyta > Magnoliopsida > Poales > Poaceae > Zea > Zea luxurians. The sequence continues at coordinate 3,483,078 of JAOPSE010000153.1, read as the reverse complement.
AAGATGTCACCGTTCGAGACTCTGTATGGCAGGAAATGCAGGACTCCTCTATTTTGGACCAGACTAGAGGAAGACAGTTCTTTGGACCTGAACTTATTCAAAAGGCAGAAGAACAAGTTTGTATAATTCGAGAGAATTTGAGGGTAGCTCAAACCAGGCAAAAGAGCTACGCTGATAATAGAAGAAGACCACTGGAATTTAAGGAAAGAAATCATGTGTACCTCAAGGTTTCACCATTTTGCGGAATGAAGAGGTTCAAAGTCAAGGAAAATTGTCCCCTTGCTATATTGGACCATTCTGAGTCTTTAGGCAAGATGGAGAGATGGCCTATCAACTCGAGCTACCTGATAATCTATCTGATGTGCATAATGTTTTCCACGTATCTCAACTGAAGAAGTATCTCTGTGTCCCTGAGGAACAGTTGCCAGTGGATGGCCTCAGTGTTCAGGGTGATTTGACTTACACGAAGTACCCGATCAAGATTTTGGATACATTGACTCGAGTTACAAGGAATAAGGTGATATAAATTTGCGAAGTTCAATGGAGTCACCATGGAGAAAATAAAGCTAATATGGGAAAGAGAAGAAGAGCTTTGCATAGATTTTCCCCACCTTTTCCCTCGTTCTTCCTAAATCTCGAGGACGAGATTCTTTTTAAGGGGGGTAGGATTTGTAATACCCACTTTATAAGAAAAATCTAAAAAGAGAAATTATGTCTCGGTATGCATATGTGTGTTATCTATATTCCTCATTTCATGTGGACACTTCACTTACACCAATAAATAATCAACAAAAGACACTCAATTAAAGTGTGCATCATGCTGGATTTTATTTGGCGTGCATTTTGTGACAACATAGAATAGTGTGACAAGAAATATATTAATTCAAAAAGGAAAACTCTAGAAATTGAGAAAAGAGAGGAGAATGCTATGCAAATAAAAATAATAATAATATATATATATAAAGAGGAATATATTTTCCTTCCATTAATATATGAATTAATATATTTTTGGAGCAAGGATGAAGTTCATAACCAAAATTCAAATTTGAAATGGGGAATAAAGAGAGAAGAAAATAAAGGAAAATAAAAATAACAGAACTGCTCACGTGGGCTGCCTAACCCCCATTTCGGCCCACCTCCTATTTCCCTCAAATTCAGCCCACTGTCTCTTTACTACCGCGTGGCCCTAGACCCATTTCCCTGTGCGCGCTATCACGATGACAGGTGGGCCTAAGGACTCGGATAACCCATCACTCACGACACCACGTCCTGGCGGGGCCCGCTGCCCGGTCTTCCTTCACGGGCGCTTGGATTGAACGGCTGGCGGATGGGCCCAGGTTACCAGGGGGAACTCCCTTCCCTTCCGTAGCCGCTCAGTGTGTATCGCGAGCTCTGTGGGGCGGGTGGATTCAACCACCACCACGATTTTCTCGGCGCCTGGCTCGGGAATCCTCGGCTTCGTGATTAAAGCAGGACGCGCCGTGCTATACCCTCCGCATGTGACCACCTCCAAGCTAGGGCGGTGATCGTTGCCACCATAGATTTGAGGAATAGCGAGGTGAGAGAACGTGCGCCACAATCGCCGTATTCACCATACTCGCCTTCGGTTCGTGGGGCCGCGAAGGGTCCGGGCGCGGCATGACTTCCAGGAGCGGCGGCGGTCGGGTGGTCGCCGCAGGAGTCGGGAACCCAGAGTGGAGCTCGGACCGGTCACCACGCTGCCGTCGGGATTCTTCTGCGACTGCGCTCGGCGGTGGGTGAAATCGCGGAGGCATTGTTCGAGTGGTCATCGGTAAGCGTTTCCCCTCGCTCGCACCTGCTCGGCGTATCATCATTAGCGTAGCGTGCATACCACTGTTGAGGCCGATTGCTAGCTCGTCGTGGCGGGGCGCGGCGTTACCATTCTTCGGTGTTGATCTGAGAGCGTTAGCGATGGCGGTCGGTAGTGGGGAGCCAGTGGCAAGGGCCGTGCGGGGATCCTCGACGTGCGCGCTCGCCGGCAAGCGGCCGCGCGGGGTGGCCAGGTCCATTTTGTCCTGAGCCTGTGGCGCTCGGTTGCGGCGGTGTAGCTGAGAAAAGAAATCGAAGAGAGAGAGAACCGGGAGGTAGAAGACGCGGGCGTGTTCGTTGATCTGGAAGTGGACGATACTGGTTAGGGCGGGGGATCGCTGGGCGCTGCGTCGTTGATCGAACCGCAGACGGCTCGGATCGGGTCAGGCGTACCTGTCCGGCTAAATGGCATCGTGACCGTTGGATCGGTTCCGGACGTCTACGATTAGATCTAGGGGGTAAGCAGATGAGAACCGTGGATGTTAGATCGGGCGGCCAGGACTTAACCGTACCCCTTGGGCGCTGCAACTTTTCTAAAGAACCCCTGAAAAATTAGCTAATCAACCCGCCGTCCACCTTGGGGTTTTCTGAGTCTTAGGATATTTTGCCGTCTAGCCCCTGCAGTTCCCTGTAATTGAGGCCCGATCCAGAGAGTATTAGAAATCAGGAATTAATATCTGAAATTAATTTTTAGTGCATAAATAAAGGTTAAAACTTGTTTAATTCATAGTAAATGCATATGAACTCCAAATTGGTCCATTCCAGTTCCTAAATTTTCATAAAATTATTGTCTACCCATTAGTGCCTCTGTTCTGACATGACAAACACATTAAAATTATCCTTTCACTTAATCTTGTATTAAATGCATAAAACCTTAGAAAATCCATAACTTAAAATATATAACTCCAAATTTAATGATTCCAGTTCCTGTGATCTTATTTTAATGTCTAGTTTACTACTGTATATTCTATTTGCATGTTTGATGTGATGTTAATTTATGCTATGCCATGTATGTATTGTATTGATGCGAGTAGACGAGCAACCCACTGTGGAACCTGGGCTTCAACAAGTTGAAGTAGCTGAGCAGGAGCTCGTGGAAGGCAAGTTGTGCCCTTGATCACTTCTTTTACCCATTCATGTTCTTATTATTCATAATGATCTGCATAGGATAATTTTGCTGGGACCCAATAGGATACCCTAGATTTGACTATCTTTATACCTTGCTTCACCACTGGTTTTACTACTAAAGTTTTGGGTAGTACATGCTATTGCTTTACGTGGATTTGGGAATAGAGATATTCATCACTTTTTGTTATACTATTTATTGTTATCTGTTTTATTATTCCTTGTTCATGTTAAGATCATTATGTTAATGGGAACATGGAGAACCACCCGGGAAAACAGTGCTACCACAAGGGTGGAATGGGACGCCCTTGGCTGATTAACTAGGAAAGCTAGGGGAGGGCTACCTTACCCGAAAGGGGCAAGGGCAGTAGGGGAGAGGTCAGTGCAGGGAGGTCCCTGGTTGATTTTGCTGCGATGGCGGTCAGCCAGGAACCCTGTACTGGATCTTCCTATAAACTGTAGCGGGTAGTCTGAAGCTAGTGGAACTTTGTAAAGGCCTCGTAGTGGTACCCTGCCTCGCTTCCTAGGTAGAGGTGTATGGAGTCTGATCAACTCTGTGGCAAATGGGTAACACGACTTGTGGGTAAAGATGCGCAACCTCTGCAGAGTGTAAAACTGGTATACTAGCCGTGCTCACGGTCATGAGCGGCTCGGACACTCACATGATTAAATTATGGAACTTAAACTTAATCTGTCATTTCATTGCATTTGGGATTATTTTGTTATTACTTTTACTTATTATTACTATGGTTTGGTATTTACTTACACTTAGTAACTGCTAATAAAATTTTGACCAACTTATAAAAGCAATGCTCAGCTTCAGCCTTTATTTCATTGATCAGCCTTACACTTCATGAACTCCCACCTTTGGTGAGTTCATGTCACATTATTCCCCACGACTTGTTGAGCTATGATCGTATGTGAGCTCACTCTTGCTGTCTCACACCCCCCCCCCCACAGGAGAAGAGCAGGTGGTCGAAGAGGAGCCGCCTAACACTGAGGAGTTCGATCTGATCTAGGTGGCGTTTCTCAGTCGACATTGGCGCCAACGATCCTTAGTTCGTTTTATCTTTATTATTTTATTTTGTAATAAGACTTCCGCTATGTAATAAGTACTCTGATGTTTTATGACATTTATCTCTATACACTCTGTTATTATATATGTTGTCTTCTTTGGCGCATGTATGAGATGCACCCGGCTTTGTTCTTTAAAACCGGGTGTTACATCGACCACCTGTTCTTCTCCTGTGGGGGGTGTGAGACAGCAAGAGTGAGCTCACATACGTTCATAGCTCAACAAGTCGTGGGAATAATGTGGCATGAACTCACCAAAGGTGGGAGTTCATGAAGTGTAAGGCTGATCAATGAAATAAAGGCTGAAGCTGAGCATTGCTTTTATAAGTTGGTCAAAATTTTATTAGCAGTTACTAAGTGTAAGTAAATACCAAACCATAGTAATAATAAGTAAAAGTAATAATAAAATAATCCCAAATGCAATGAAATGACAGGTTAAGTTTAAGTTCCATAATTTAATCATGTGAGTGTTCGAGCCGCTCATGACCGTGAGCACGGCTAGTATACCAGTTTTACACTCTGCAGAGGTTGCGCATCTTTACCCACAAGTCGTGTTACCCATTTGCCACGGAGTTGATCAGACTCCATACACCTCTACCTAGGAAGCGAGGCAGGGTACCACTACGAGGCCTTTACAAAGTTCCACTAGCTTCAGACTACCCGCTACAGTTTATAGGAAGCTCCAGTGCAGGGTTCTTGTCTGACCGCCATCGCAGCAAAATCAACCCAAGGACCTCCCTACACTGACCACTCCCCTACTGCCCTTGCCCCTTTCGGGTAAGGTAGCCCTCCACTAGCTTTCCTAGTTAATCAGCCAAGGGCGTCCCATTAAACCCTTGTGGTAGCACTGTTTTCCCGGTTGGTTCTCCATGTTCCCATTAACATAATGATCTTAACATGAATAGTAAAGAATAAAACAGATAATAAAAGTATAACAATGAGTGATGAATATCTCTATACCCAAATCCACATAAAGCAATAGCATGTACTACCCAAAACTTTAGTAGTAAAACCAGTGGTGAAGCAAGGTATAAAGATAGTCACAATCTAGGGCATCCTATTGGGTCCCAGCAAAATTATCCTATGCAGATCATTATGAATAATAAGAACATGAATGGGTAAAAGAAGTGATCAAGGGCACAACTTGCCTTCAACGAGCTCCTGCTCAGCTATCTCTACTTGTTGAACCTCAGATTCCACAGTGGCTTGCTCGTCTACTCGCATCAATACAATACATACATAGCATAGCATAAATTAACATCACATCAAACATGCAAATAGAATATACAGTAATAAACTAAACATTAAAATAAGATCGCAGGAATTGGAATCATTAAATTTGGAGGTATAGATTTCAAGTTATGGATTTTCTAATGTTTTATGTGCTTAATACAAGATTAAGTGAAAGAATAATTTTAATGTGTTTGTCATGTCAGAACAGAGGCACTAATGGGTAGACAATATTATTACAAAAATTTAGGAACTGGAATGGACCAATTTGGAGTTCCTATGCATTTTCTATGAATTATACAAGTTTTAACATTTATTTATGCACTAAAAATTGATTTCTGATATTAATTTCTAATTTTCAAAGTTCTCTGGATTGGGCCCCAAATACTAGGAAGCGCAGGGGCCCTGGCGCAAGAAACCAGAGACACATAGCACAATCCCTAGGGACGGCGGGTTTTTTTTAGAAAATCCGGGGGCTCTTATGCATATTAGGCGGCCGAAGGGGTATCTAGGGTTTTCAGCCGTCCGATCACCAACCGAGGGCCCAGATTAAATTGTCACTTAACTGAACCGGTATGCGATCTAGCCCCTCCGATCAGGATCGAACGGTGCAGATCTTAAATACCAGAGACTTCCCAGAACCGTACGATCGCAAATCCACGGTCCAGAACCCATCACGCGAAAGGGGTACGCAGGGTCTAATCTACACCGTAGACTAAAAAATCAACGGCCCGCTAAGACCGGCAGGGCTACACTCCCTAAACAGGACGCGCGCGGCGGCGCCAGAGTGCCCGCGGCGGCGGAGTTCGCCGGAATCACGTGGTTAAGCGCACCCCCAGTCCTAACCTCAAATTAAACGGCGCTACACGAAGGGGGAAACAGGTCGAGCACGATGGGCCAACATACCAGTGGAAATAGTCACCGACGCGAGCTGTTATCGTGAAGCGGCGGATTCGCGACGGCGGCGCACGACGTAGAGAGTCTTCCCGGTGACCGGGCCGGTGATTCCACCCCGAAACGCCACGAATTCACACGGTGAAGCAAGTGCGACTTGACACCGCTCTCCCGGATGGCCGAACGTGGAGGGAGTGGTGAATCCTACGCGGCGCGACGGTGATGCCCCCAACGGAGTTCTTCTTCCCGGTGGTGGGCACGCAGAGGATCAACTAGGGCGCGACGCAGTTGGGGATTGATGATGGGTTGCTACGGGACAACGGCGCGAGCGCATATAGGGTCCCCTCCTCCAACGGCCTGAGCGAGCTTCGCGTTGAACGCGACGGCGTCCACGCCTGATTTCTCGGAGACGACGGATCCGACACCCCCGGCCCCACACTCCAGACACACACCGAGAGAGAGAGCCTGCCCAGTGGGGCAGCGAGGCAGTGTCTCCGCGCGCATGAGAGACGAGCGAGCAGGGCCCACTCGTCAGCGCGTGATAATCGCCGCTGGGCCGCGCGAGTGAGTCAGGTGGGCCGCGTGCTTTGGTTTGGGCCCATCTCGAGTTTTGCCATTTTCTCTTCTTTTCTCTTTTTTTTGTTTTGTTTTATCCCCTCTTTCCAAATTCCAAACTTCAAACTAAATTTAAATTTTTGTGGCACAGTTGTATACATACTAAATATAGATTTGGTCATACAAAATGTGGTGAAGTGCTGTAATTAAATTATAATTTGTATTGCATAATTATTTATGTCTTTCCTATCTTTTCCTCAATTTCTAGAATTTAAATTTAGGTTACCACCCAAATTCTCATTATTACTTTATTATTTTTTTTATTCTTATTATTATGGTTTTAGATGCACAAACAGAGATCCAATATGATGCAATGAAATTTATTTGTGTCTTAGTAAAATTTTACTCATTCTTAAACATAATCGGTCGCATGTGATGATAAATAGAGATACACACATATATAAAGGAGAGCAATTTCTACTTTTATTCTTACTTACAATTTTGGTATTACAGGCAGCCGTCGTGGTCGCCGCGGCAGGCGCAACCATAGCAAGTTGGCCTTCGCCCGACCCTGCGACGTATCAACGAATAAATTTAAAAATAATAATAATAATAATAATAATAATTAATAAATAAATAGAGCCAACGACTTACCACCGAGATAGTCGTCCACACTAATGTCGGTGGCGAAGTCGGCGACACGTTTGCCCGACAACGGCAACGCTCGGGCCGCCTTCGCGACCTCCGCCACTCCACTGGACGGCGGCACCGCCTTCGCCGGTTTCGAGCCTCCGGCACCTGCCGTTGCCTCCAGCGCCTTGCTAGATGCAGGGACGCCCGACTTCGCCGCCAGCGGCGGCCGGCCTCCGCCGGGGGCCGCAGCCTTCGCAGCCCCCCGCTGCCTATTCGGCCTGGCTTCAACGAGCCTGACAGCCGTCTGGCGCTTCTGCGCAGCTCCCTGGCGATCCTTGTCCATCACTGCTGACACAACAGCAGCAACATTCCGCCCGTAAGGAAAAACCCTCCATTCACGAACCATGCGAGATGTAAAAAAGTCCTCGCCAGCCGCGCGGGGGATAGGAACATTCCTAGGCCAACAACCCCCGGTAACCCTCAGCATCCGAGCCGAAGACTCCCGGAGCTCGGCCGAAGACATCCTTTCCCCCGGGGCCGCGCACGTCCTCATCAACTCTCTAGCAAAACCATCAGAAACCCCAGGTCCTCCCATAGCAGTACCTAATTTTCTCTTTTTAGAGGATGGGGCGGCCGCCGGCGCAGGGTCGTCTCCAGTCCCCACCGCCGGTTTCTTCCCACGGCGGTCCGCATCGTCTTGACCAGGGTAGCCGTCATATGACAATTGATTTAATTCAAAAACCCTGTTCAAACGGTCATTCGACCCGCGGATATCCCAGCTGCGCTGGCCCTCTGTCCTCGGCACGTAACGTCCAACGAGCCGCACCGCCCCATCCTCCGCCTCACGCACAAAGGCGGCCGGATCGCGGTTTTGCAGATTCAGGGCGAAGGCGGGACTCCGCACCACCCTTCCGCCATGGAAAGGCATCTGGCGAGGGCACACTTCGCCCAATGCCCAGCCATGCGCCAAGGGCCATACCCCGTACGCCACAAATTCTTCAACCAAGTCGCGCCCACTGCTCAGGCCGGCGGCGCACCGAAGGGCCCCTTCGTCCACATCATCCTCCGCCACTTCAAAGGGCGGGTACGCTGAGTAAAAATGAGAACACATCTCGGACACGGGGAGTCCTTCATGGCCTTCGACAGCACCCTCAGCAACGTAAAACCAAAATTCATTCCAGTTGCCCCACTTGTTGCGGGCGCAAGGAACCAACTCGACTACCTGCATCGTGGTTTTGCCGGTCTTCGGCGTGAATGTGCAGGACCCAAACTGAGCAACTTCGTCTCCAATCATCCTCTTCTGCCAGTGCAAACAATAATACTTCGCAAAAACTTCGACCGATGGCTGTCCGCCGTACGAAGTCGTCGCCCAGACATACTTCGATAGAGCCACTATGGCATTCGGTGTCAGCTGATGTATTTGAACGTTGAACCTGCGCAGGACTTCGCCAACAAAACGGTGCGCAGGCAAGCGGAGTCCGGCGGCGAAGAATGCCTCGAAAACAACCAACTCGCCCTCCGGCTCGGGGACTTCCTCCGTCCCCGGGACTCGAGCAACTCCGCCGCCGAAGTAACCCAACCGCTGCATATCTTGCACGCGGACCGACGACATCCGCGACACGCCGAAATCAACAGAATCGCCGGCGCGCAACTCCTCCGCCATTAAACTACTCAGCGTCTCCTCAGACGATGCGGCGGCCGGCGGCGAGGGAACGGCCGGTGGTGTAGCGACAGTGGAAGAAGACGAGGACGGCATCGCTACGTACCGTCGGCGGCGGCGGGCGGTCTGCTTCACTCGAGCCAGATCTCCGGCGAGCAAGAGCACGGCGGGCAGACGAGTAGCAAGACGGCGGAAAGGGTGGCTAGGGTTTTCGCGGAGCACGGAAGGTGAAGTTCAAAAAGCGCCGACCCTCGCCCCCTTTTATAGGCAGGGCGCGGCTCTTCGGGAAACCCGCAATCCAACAGGGCGCGGCGCTTCGGGAAACCCGCAATCCAACAGTATGCCGTCAATCAACGGTCACATCAAAAACCCCCGCGGAACCACTTCGAGCGAGGGCAGCGTCTCCGCCATCTAGCGACGTCTTCGGCACCAGGTGACTTTGTCGAACTGGTCCCTCGGAGGGCAAATGTTGGGGCGAAGGCAAAGGCGCCACCCTTCGCTCGAAGCCTTCGCTGCAGCAGCTGAGCTAACAGAAACAAAACAGACAGGAACACCCTTCGCTTGTTCCGCACCAGACGAAGACCAGCGACGAAGGGCATCCCACAGTGCGGCCTCGTCCAGCTCAGAGGCCCACGTGCGATCCGGCCCATCGTAACGGGCCCCGCGTGGCCGTCGTGCGTTACGGGCCTAATTTGTAAAGGCATCCCTGTAATTACGGTCTGTAACCCCGCTTTATGGGAATATTCTGGGGATAACCTAGGTAGCTGAGGGCACATGCGTCCTTAGCTTAAGGCGCTGCGCTCTCAGGTACCTATAAATACCCCTGCACAGTGCCCGTGAGAGGCCAGATTAACAGAGCTTTTGCCATCTAGCGCGAGTGCCCTGTTGACGTCACTGTTCACCCTTGTTGGATCCCCTTGCAACTGAGAGCTAGTTCCAACAATCCTACTCTTATAAATAGGTTTTAATCCAAATTGGACTAAGATTCCAATTTAGACTAGACCACATACAACAACCTGGCCCTATGCAACTACCTTAACCACCCGATAGTTGCATAACCCCTCTGTTTAACCGACAGAGATTGACCTACCTACACTATATAATTCATTCTATCTCAAAGGGATCTAACACATATTAATACTACATATTCTACCCTGGTAGATCTATCTAACTTAAACTAGTTTAATCTAGTTATATCCAACCTAAATTAGACCCTACTACACGGATGTTAACTTAACTTAGTACATTAGACCAACTCAACCATGGGCCAGCCCAACCAATGGAGTCATGATGAATTGTATAATCTATCTATCCCCACCTAACATCAAATGAGATTTTCATCTACATTATGTAGTTTATGTCACCCATATCTATCTCATTTTGACAGATACTATCTTACCTTGGACATTCACCTTATATAACTAGTTACCCCAAGCTTGATATAAAACAACGGATTAAGCCATGTCAAAGAATCTTCAGATCATGACCAGTTACTGGCCTATTCATTCTGCCTGCCAAATAATTTTCCTTGCAAAATTATATTACCATATGATTCTAACTTCGATGGTAAATACCAGGAAGGAAAGATTATCAGACAACAGCAAGCAGAAATGAATCCTCCAAATCCTCCATCTGTTGAAATCGATCAAGTGGTTGCCGCCCAAAGGCTGGTAATACAACAATTGACAGACATGGTGACCGAAATGCAAAATCAGATAAGACAAGAACGTGAGGAAATACGTCAAGTCCGTCTGGAGATACGTCAAGAAATAAGACAATCACGGTTGGAGAGACAACGACAACAACAACCTCCACCACCACCACCAGCTCCACCAAGCTACATAAACATATATATAAATTACTACTATTTGTAAAATCTAAATGTTACTTTAGTTAGTAAATGGTATGATACTATTTTAGGAGGAATGATAAGGTCTAATTGACCCATGTGTTGCTAATAAATTATGCATCATGCCGAGATTTTTGTTTGTGCATATGTGTTGAGAAAATATGAGTATACACCCTTTCTTTACAAATCTCGAGGACGAGATTTCTGTTAAGGGGGGTAGGATTTGTAAGGCCTAAAATTGGTATAAATAAATAAATAAACAAATATATTTATGGTAGTGTTTTGAGAATAGTTGAATTCCTTGGAAAATTGAGTTGGATCTTTTCTTTTCATAATCAATTAATGATACGAAATTAATTAAGCAACAAAAAAAATGCATCTCTGTTATGGTGAGGTACTTTATTGAGCACATAAATTTGACCTCAAAGTATAAATAAAAAAATGTAGAATAGAAAATGAGTAAAAGAGGAAAGGAAATTGTCGGGGACCATAATTAGGGGTACCCTCAAGGCTCCTAATTCTCAGCTGGTAACCCCCATCAGCACAAAGCTGCAAAGGCCTGATGGGTGCGATTAAGTCAGGGATCGGTCCATACGAGGGACTCGACCACGCCTCGCCCAAGCCTAGCCTCGGACAAGGGCAGCCGACCCCGGAGGATCTCCGTCTCGCCCGAGGCCCCTCTTCAGCGGCGAACATATTCCCGGCTCGCCCGAGGCCCTGCCTTCGCTAAGAAGCAACCCTGACCAAATCGCCGCACCGACCGACCAAACCGCAGGAGCATTTAATGCAAAGGTGGCCTGACACCTTTATCCTGACGCGCGCCCCCTAGCCGGCAGAGCCGAAGTGACCGTCGTCACTTCGCCGCTCCACTGACCGGCCTGACAGAAGGACAGCGCCGCCTGCGCCACTCCGGCTGCGGTGCCACTTGACAGAGTGAGACTGATAGGCAGTCAGGCCCGGCCGAAGGCTCCATAGGAAACTCCGCTCCGCCCGACCCAGGGCTCGGACACGGGCTAAGTCCCGGAAGACGGTGAACTCCGCTCCGCCCGACCCAGGGCTCGGACACGGGCTAAGTCCCGGAAGACGGCGAACTCCGCTCCGCCCGACCCAGGGCTCGGACATGGGCTAAGACCCGGAAGATGGCGAACTCCGCTCCGCCCGACCCAGGGCTCGGACACGGGCTAAGACCCGGAAGACGACGAACCCCGCTTCGCCCGACCCCAGGGCTCGGACTACGCCCTGGCCTCAGCCGACGGTCTCCGCCTCGCCCGACCCGGGGGCTCGGACTCGACCTCGGCCACGGAAGACAGACTCGACCTCGGCTTCGGAGGAGCTTCCACATCGCCCAACCTAGGGCGCAGACCAGCCACGTCAACAGGAGGCGCCATCATCACCCTACCCCGAACTGACTCGGGCCGCAGGGAACAAGACCGGCGTCCCATCTGGCTCGCTCCGCCAGATAGGCAATGATGGCGCCCCGCATAATCTGTGACGACGGCGGCTCTCAGCCCCCTTACGGAAGCAAGAGGACGTCAGCAAGGACTCAACCGCTCCGATAGCTGTCCCTCCGCCAGGCTCCATCGCTCCTCCGACGGCCACGACATCACACCAGCTGGGTGCCAAGATCTCTCCGGCTGCCACAACGACATGTACTTAGGGCGCTAGCTCTCCACCGCTAGACACGTAGCACTCTGCTACACCCCCCATTGTACACCTGGTTCCTCTCCTTGCGCCTATAAAAGGGAGGACCAGGGCCCTCTTAGAGAGGGTTGGCCGCGCGGGGACGAGGACGAGATACGCGCTCGCTCGAAGCCGCTCGCTCCCTCTCCCGCGTGGACGCTTGTAACCCCCTACTGCAAGCGCACCCGACCTGGGCGCGGGACGAACACGAAGGCCACGGGATTCCCACCTCTCTCACGCCGGTCTCCGGCCGCCTCGCTCTCCCCCCTTCGCGCTCGCCCTCGCGCTCGACCCATCTGGGCTGGGGCACGCGGCGACATTCACTCGTCGGCTCAGGGGCCCCCCGGTCTCGGAACACCGACAGTTGGCGCGCCAGGTAGGGGCCTGCTGCGTGTTGACGAACAGCTTCCCATCAAGCTCCAGATGGGCAGTCTCCAGCAACCTCTCGAACCCGGGATGGTGCTCCGTTTCGGGAGTCTTGAGTTCATGTCCCTCGACGGCAGCTACGACATGATACTCCTTCCACCGCCGCGCGACAACGACAGTGGCGGCCGACAGCCCGCCCGCCGGCGGCGGAATCGACGACGTCTTCCCCGCGTGGTGGAAGAACAACCTTCAAGCTCACCCCGTCCTCTCCCCCGCCGACGGAGGAGGAGGCGGGGCAACCAAGGCCGAGTAGGAGACAGCGCCTCGTCGGCTGTCGAGCGAGTCGACGGCCCCAGCGCCCCAACGGGGGCGCACCGGGCGTCGACCTCGCGTTTGAGACGAAGGCGAGCGCCGTCTCCCCGCGACACGCCAATCCCAAGCAAGCGGACGACGCCAGCACGCTCGCGAAAAGCTTGCTGGACGTCACCCTCGTACTTGAGACGACGGTGCAGTCAGCCCCCGACATGACATTATCACCGCTCGTCGACCAAAAGGTACTGACCGATTCCAATCCCACGTCTTTCGGATTCAGCCTCGACCCGCCTAGCGGCTTCGCTTTGGCGGGTGCTCTCGTAGAGGCAAGTCCAAACCCTCTGGGGTTTCGTACGCGGTCACCTTGGGACCGGCTGACGGACGTCTCGACCTACGGGCCCTCTGGGTCCGAGGAAGATGACGAACCCAGCATCTGTTGGGATTTCTCTGGACTTGGCAACCCCAGTGCCATGCGGGACTTCATGACCGCATGCGACTACTGCCTTTCCGACTGTTCCGACGGTAGCCGTAGCCTCGGCGACGAGGACTGTGGCCCAAGCCGCGAATGCTTCCACGTCGATCTGGGGGGTCCCTCCGAAGGCAACCATCTCGGCATGCCGGAGGACGGTGATCTCCCTAGGCCGGTACCTCGCGTTGACATCCCACGGGAGCTAGCTGTGGTCCCCGTTCAGGCGGGGGACCATGACCCACAGCTCGAGCAAATCTACGGGGTGCAGGCCAGGCTCGACGAGGGAGCAGGAGCGCTTGAGCCGATTCGTCGGGACGTCGGGCCGGCATGGGCGGGCCAACCTCCAGCCGGAGAAATACGTCATCTACCCCAGGGCTTCCAGCACCGCATCACCGACGACGTCAGGGTCAGGCCACCACTCGCATCTAGTGGGGTTGGCCAGAACCTGGCTGCAGCAGCGATGCTTCTCCGTGCGATGCCGGAGCCATCAACCACCGAGGGGCGGCGAATCCAGGGAGAGCTCAAGAATCTCCTGGAGGGCGCCGCGGTCCGACTGGCCGAGAGCTCTGCCTCCCGAAGGCATGGGTACCCCTCGGAACCTCATGCCGCGACTTCCCGATTCATGCGGGAAGCCTCGGTCTACACCGGGCGCACGCGCAACACCGCGCCTGCGGCCCCGGGTCGCCTCGGCAACGAGCACCGTCACCGTGACCGTTGGGCCCACCTCGATGAGAGGGTGCGCCGAGGCTACCACCCCAGGCGTGGGGGACGCTACGACAGCGGGGAGGATCGGAGTCCCTCGCCCGAACCACCCGGTCCGCAAGCCTTCAGCCGAGCCATCCGACGGGCGCCGTTCCCGACCCGGTTCCGACCCCCGACCACTATCACAAAGTACTCGGGGGAGACGAGACCGGAACTGTGGCTCGCGGACTACCGTCTGGCCTGCCAACTGGGTGGAATGGACGATGACAACCTCATCATCCGCAACCTCCCCCTGTTCCTCTCCGACACCGCTCGCGCCTGGTTGGAGCACCTGCCTCCGGGGCAGATCTCCAACTGGGACGACCTACTCCAAGCTTTCGCCGACAATTTCCAGGGCACTTACGTGCGCCCCGGGAATTCCTGGGACCTCCGAAGCTGCCGGCAGCAGCCGGGAGAGTCTCTCCGGGACTACATCCGGCGATTCTCGAAGCAGCGCACTGAGCTGCCCAACATCACCGACTCGGATGTCATCGGCGCGTTCCTCGCCGGCACCACCTGCCGCGACCTGGTGAGCAAGCTGGGTCGCAAGACCCCCACCAGGGCGAGCGAGCTGATGGACATCACCACCAAGTTCGCCTCCGGCCAGGAGGCGGTCGAGGCTATCTTTCGAAAGGACAAGCAGCCCCAGGGCCGCCCATTGGAAGATACTCCCGAGGCGTCAACTCAGCGCGGCGCCAAGAAGAAGGGCAAGAAGAAGTCGCAAGCGAAACGCGACGCCGCCGATGCGGACCTTGTCGCCGCCGCCGAGTACAAGAACCCTCGGAAACCCCCCGGAGGTGCCAACCTCTTCGACAAGATGCTCAAGGAGCCGTGCCCCTATCATCAGGGGCCCGTCAAGCACACCCTTGAGGAGTGCGTCATGCTTCGGCGCCACTTCCACAGGGCCGGGCTGAAGCGTCCCGATCCTTTGGGACTCAAATGTGAAACAATTACTAGTCCCAGGAGGCTAGTAAACACATTCATTACTTCAAATAGTACATAGTTTAGAAAAAGGTTATTACAATACCGGGGTACAAGCTCGAGAGAGAGAGCCAAAATAGGAAGCGTATTAGGAAAAGAAATACTAGCCCACGCCACAGGCAGAACTGGGTGCAGACACAGCCCTCTTAATCAAGCATAGCAGAAAAGAAGTCCTCGGCTGCTGAAAAACATAAATAAATCTCGGTGAATACATTAGGTATTCCGCAAGCCCACCCCGCTCCCGTAGAGAGAAAGAGACCTATGATATACATGCTCAATTTGGTGGAGTTGTGGTCACTCATCATTCTCTTAGAGAAAGGCAAATACTTGAAGGTTTTTCCCATAGTCTTATAATAACAAAAAAAAACTCAACCGCCACTGAGCTTCCTGCTCCCGTGGCCTCAGTTTCTTTCTTAACACCTACTTATCCACACATTCCCTTTTTCATGAAACTCATAGAGAAAGTTCTAATTGCCATACCATACCGGACTCGTCCATACCAGTGGACACGGACTATTCGAATAGGTTTCAACTCTGCGCAGAGGGGTACACTTTACCCACTAGCCCGGTTTTTGCGATCTCACCGTCGCGATACCCGAATGCCGGATCTCTTTCCTTACTTGTACGTCCTAACCTTAACGGTTATCCGGAAGGAGTCAGGCCACCACCATGTCCAAACCGGACAAAACTTTCCCCCTCCTTATCCTCCCGATGCTCCCCAGCCTTCTTAACCCAGGGGTTGGACCGCACGAGTTCGGATTGAGTGACTGCCCACACAGTCTC
Source organism: Zea luxurians (assembly GCA_029449295.1). NCBI lineage: Eukaryota > Viridiplantae > Streptophyta > Magnoliopsida > Poales > Poaceae > Zea > Zea luxurians. Next base: position 3,466,896 of record JAOPSE010000153.1, on the reverse strand, counting down.
GAGTGGTTGTACGATAAAGGAGTACAGGTAGTGAAAATGACAAGCCGGTCCTTATATGAGGGGACAATCCTTCTGCTCACGCCTAAACCAGCTGAGCCAACACCTTAGGCCCTCCCCTAAACCAGGGAGTCCCTGATCATCCCACTCCCAGGGTGATGAGGGTGAGTACCCTTCATCGCAAAACTTTTCAAAAAGAGACTTTATTTGGAGATACACATTGCCCTTCTTTCCAAACCACATTTCGTATCCAGAAAGTGTATGTTAATGTGGGCCATCTCTCTCTCACAATGCAATATTCCCCCATAGTTCCCGGCCTAGGCAGTGGTAGAGAGAATAGGTAATTTATGCATCAAGGGAAGGATGGACTTGCCTTCTTTGAAGCTCTCCTGGCACAGAAGATCTACTTCCGAAAGTTCGAGCTCCGGCCCTTCTTCCGGAGCTACGGGATCCAGATCTGCGGTCCCCGCTTCTTCTAGGAAACAGGCAGTAAAACAATACATCAATAGTGGTTTATCAATCATAGTGTGTCATTTTCTAACAACATTATTGTATGTAACCTTGGAAATCCTTTTTGATAATTTTTTTGGTGCATAAAATATTGAGAAAACTATTTAAATGGGAAGAAGGGGTGGAAAAAGAAAAAGAAAAGAGAATTCCTCTTTCCTGGGCTGGGGACACGGCTTTTGGCCCATCCCGGACGCGAGCGCGCGCGCTGAAGCGCTTTCGGCCCAGCGGCGGCCCAAGAGCGAGGGGGAGACGGCGCGGCTGCGAGGGTGACAGCGTTGCTGTGGGCCCACTTGCCAGCGAGAGCGGGGGGGGGGGGGGGGGGGTGGGACGGCGTCGCGGCCAGACGGCGGGGCGAACCGGTCGAGCGAGGGAGAAGAGCCGGCCGCCGGGGAAGCTTGACGGCGGCTTGCCGCCGGTGGCCCGGTTCTTGGTCCAAGGGAGGGTGGTTTAGCATGGGCGGAGGCTGGCGATTCTAACGGTGGGCTCAATTTGGCCGGAGAGGGTTGGGAGGGGGCTGCCCACGGGGAGGGGGCGAAGTTCCACGGCGGTTATCACCGCCGGTTGGCTCTGGGTGGGGGACGAGGGCTGGAAGGTGGTGCTTCGGGTTCGTGGCCACGCGAGGGAGCTGCTCGGCTCACTTAATTTCTTGCCGGACCAACGGAGAAGGAGAGGGAGGAGGAGGAAGGGACTCACCGGAGAGGAGGACGACGCCGGCGCTTCGCGAATTGTGCTCGGGGGAGGGGAGGAGAGGAGTGGCCGAGGCCGGTGCAGGGAAGGAGGTGTCCGGGGCAGCCTTTTATAGGCGACCAAGGGGAGGGGTGCGACGGAGCTTGGCGGACGCCGGTGAGCTTCACAGTGCCGGCATTAATGCCGCACAGCGCCGCCGATGAGACTCCACGGCGGGGGCGGTACCGGCGAGGACGCTAGTCAAGGGGGGGGGGGGGGGAGGACGGACCGGTGCCAAACTTCCCTGTGTGGCGAGATGATGGAGGGGAGGACGGAGGCGATTGCCGGAGGTGACTTCGGTGAGGGGACGGCGGAAGGACGACGAAGCAACTGACCAGCGGGGCCATTCTGCCAGAGGGAGCGAGCGCGAGAGAGAGAGGGCGGCTGACGGGTGGGGACGCCTTGCCAGCGAGAGGGAGGCGGGGTGTGGAGCGGGCTGGCGCGCGCGTGGAGGCAGGCCGGAGATGGGCCGAAAGAGGAGGAGGAGCGCGGGCGCGAGGGGGAGGTGGCCGCGGGTTTGGGCCGGGAATCGGCCCAGCAGGGGGGAAAGGTTTTTCTTTTTTTCTTTTTATTTTCCAAAACCTATTTCCCTTTTTGCATCTTTTTCTTTTGAACAAAATTATTTTGTGGGTAATCTAGGTGCTGGAAAATAGAATCTAAGTGATGGTGCTTTGTGATCAAACAAAATGTATGCATATGATGAAAGAAAATTTAGTGGAGGTCTTGGAATTAGAGGATGAAAGGAGGGGAAAGGGTAGATTAGGGTTTCAAACCTGGGTTAGGATTTTTGGGATGCTACAAACCTACCCCACTTAAAGGAATCTCGCCCTCGAGATTCAGACGGGGCTCGAGAAAAGGTAAGGGTATTCCTTCCTCAGAGAGTCCTCACTTTCCCAGGTGGCTTCCTCTTCTCCATCTCTGCTCCACTGAACCTTACAGAGTTTCACTTCCGAATTGCGGGTCCTTCTGACTGCTGAGTCGAGAATCTTTACTGGCTTTTCCCGGTACTGGAGATCCTTTTGAATCTGAATTGCCTCTGCCTCGATGCGGGTTTCTGGTACTTTTAGGCATTTGCGGAGTTGAGACACATGGAACACATTGTGAATATCTAACATGGATTCTGGTAGCTCAAGACGGTATGCCGCGGGTCCTATTCGGGAAATTACAGGGTAGGGACCGACGAAACGTGGTGCCAGTTTTCCTTTCATTTGGAACCTTTTGACACCACGCATCGGGGAAACCTTGAGATAAACGAAATCTCCTTCCTCAAATCTGAGTTCCCTTCGCCTATTGTCTGCGTAACTCTTCTGTCGACTCTGAGCTTCAAGTAACCTCCTGCGGATTAAAGCGACTTTTTCTTCGGCCTCTTTAACAAAGTCGGGTCCTTCTAGCGTCCTTTCCCCCACATTGGACCATATTAGGGGAGTCTGGCATTTTCTTCCGTATAGTGCTTCGAATGGTGACATCTTGATGCTGGCCTGATGGCTGTTGTTGTACGAGAATTCGGCGTACGACAAACTGGATTCCCAATCTCTGTCGAAGGTTAATACGCAGGCTCTGAGTAAATCTTCAAGGACCTTGTTGACTCTTTCGGTTTGACCATCTGACTGGGGATGATAAGCGGTGCTGAAATCTAGCTTGGTGCCCATTGCTTGCTGAAGGCCCTTCCAAAATTTTGAAGTGAACTGCGTTCCTCTATCTGATACTATCTTCCGTGGAATGCCATGTAGACTGACTATCTCTTTAAGGTATACTCGGGCAAGGGCTGCTCCTCCAAAAGTGGTCTTTACTGGAACGAAGTGGGCCACCTTGGTGAGACGATCGATTATTACCCATATGGAATCATTTCCTCTCTGTGATCTGGGCAGTCCGGTTACGAAATCCATGCCTATTTCTTCTCACTTCCATTCGGGTATTGGGAGGGGTTGAAGTAGGCCTGCAGGCTTCTGATGTTCGGCCTTTGTTCGCTGACAGGTGTCACATCAGGCCACATACTGTGCTATTTCCTTCTTCATCCCTTTCCACCAATATCTGGCCTTGAGGTCTAGGTACATCTTGGTGGTCCCTGGGTGGATAGAGTAAGCTGAGTTGTGGGCTTCATCGAGCAGGGTTTCTCGTGCCTCTCCCATTGGTACACACAGACGGTTTTTGAACCAAAGAACTCCTTGTTCATCTGTCCTAAGATCCGGAAGTTGCTCCTTGCGGGCTCTTTCCATAAGTTTGGCTGTCTCTGCATCCAGGCGTTGAGCTTTGCATATGAGATCTTCTAGATTTGGCTTGACTTCGAGGCTACCGTTGTCTCTCAGACATGCATTTAGCTGAGCTGATTCTTTCTTCCAATCTTCTAAAAAGTTGGTTCCTTTAATCCCGAAGGGTTTTCGGCTGAGGGCGTCTGCTACCACGTTGGCCTTCCCGGGGTGGTAGTGGACTTCGAGGTCATAATCCTTGATCAATTCAAGCCACCTTCTTTGACGGAGGTTGAGGTCCGGTTGCGTGAAGATGTACTTCAGACTCTTGTGATCAGTGAAGATGTGGCATTTACTCCCGATCAGATAATGCCGCCATATCTTTAGGGCGTGCACGATGGCTGCCAATTCCAAGTCATGGGTAGGGTAGTTCTGCTCGTGTGGCTTGAGTAGGCGGAACGCATAGGCAATAACTTTCTCATTTTGCATCAAGACACACCCTAAGCCTTGCCTTGAAGCATCACAGAAGATGACGAAATCCTGGTGTATATCTGGCAGTGTCAAAACTGGCGCGGTTGTAAGCTTCTCCTTGATGATCTGGAAACTTTCCTCACATTTTGGAGTCCAGGCAAACTTATTGTCCTTTTTGAGAAGTTCTGTCATAGGTTTTGCTATGCTAGAGAATCCCTTGATGAAGCGGCGGTAGTACCCTGCCATTCCCAGAAAGCTTCGCACTTCACTGACGTTGGATGGCTGTTTCCAATTTGAAACGGCTTCTACCTTGGATGGATCCACTTCTATTCCTTCTGCAGTCAAGATATGCCCCAGGAAGGCTATCTTCTCTAACCAGAACTCACACTTGCTGAGTTTAGCATAAAGTTGATGTGCCCGGAGTCTTCCGAGGACGATTCGAAGGTGATGCTTGTGGTCCTTGCGACTCTTGGAATAAATGAGGATATCGTCGATAAAGACCACGACAAACTTATCCAATTCTTCCATAAACACCTTATTCATGAGGTTCATGAAAAAGGCGGGTGCGTTTGTTAGCCCAAACGGCATTACTGTGAATTCATATTGTCCATACCGGGTGACGAATGCGGTCTTCTGAATGTCTGCTTCCTTGATTCTTAGTTGGTGATATCCTGATCGGAGGTCTATCTTGGAGAAATATTTGGCTCCTTGCAGCTGGTCGAAGAGGTCGTCGATCCGAGGGAGTGGGTACTTGTTTTTGATTGTAACTTCATTCAAGGACCGATAATCAATACACATTCTCATACTCCCATCCTTTTTAGTAACAAAGAGGACGGGTGCTCCCCAGGGAGACGAACTGGGACGGATGTACCCTTTTTGTTGTAGCTCTGAAATCTAAGTTTCAATTTTGCCAACTCTGTGGGGGCCATGCAGTATGGTCTCTTTGCGATAGGTGCAGTGCCAGGAATGAGGTCTATATAGAACTCCACTCCTCTTTCTGGTGGCATCCCGGGCAACTCCTCCGGAAATACATCCTCAAATTCTTCGATTACAGACATGTTTTCTGCTGCCAGATTAAACATCATCGGATCGTTTGTGGGCGGTTGGGCTTGACAGGAAACTGCCCTTCCTTGGTGATCTGTGAGGAGAACAGTTTTGCTTGCGCAGCTGATGATACCTTTGTGCTTAGCTAGCCAATCCATTCCTAGTATCACGTCAATCCCTTGGGATGGCAAGATGGTTAAGTCTGCCAGGAACACTACCCCACTTAAAAGAATTCTGACTTGAGAGCACCTGAGTTTGCATAGGAGGTCTGATTCTGGGGTTCGGGTGACCAAAGGGACAGCTAGGGGGGTAGAGGGGATGCCATGTTTTTCCACAAACTTAGCGGCTATAAAAGAATGGGATGCTCCCGAATCGAAAAGCACAGTAGCGGGAGTAAATTCAACAAGGAACTCACCAAGTACTACTCCCGGAGCTTGCTAGGCTTCTTGAGCGTCGACGTGGTTGACTCGAGCTCTGCCCTGGTACTGAGTCCTGCTCTGCTGGCTGTTGGAAAGAGGTGCCTTGGAGGTAGGTGCCGAGGGAATCTTGGGGCCATTCACCGAGTTGGAGTAGGTCGGTCCGGGTGCCTTTAACTGAGGGCAGTTATTCTTAAAGTGACTGGGATCTCCGCAGTGCCAACAGGCATTAGCTGGCGGTTGGTTGCTTGCAACAGAGGGTGCCTGAAGGGAGCTCTGACTCTGCTGACTGAAGTGTGATGGAGTGGGTCCAGATGATTTATTGAAGCTTGGTCCCCTGGGTGGAAGCCCAAAGGGTCGAGCTCTCTGGTGACGTTCTTGTTGTTGAGCTCGAAGAACTTGGAATTTTCTCTTGAGGTGCCCTTTTTCTTCCTCTTTTGCCCTTTCCACTTGGATAGCTTTGTTGGAGAGGTGAGAGAAGTTGAGGAAGTCTTGGCTGGCGAGGATGGTCTTAAGCTCGGGTCTTAGTCCTTTCAGAAAACGGGCCATCTTTCTGGACTCGGTGCTGACATCCTCAGGCGCGTAGCAGGCCAGCTCTGTGAACTTGTGCACATACTCACTGACTGTTCTCCTGCCTTGGGTTAGCTCCCGGAATTCATCCTCCTTGAGTTGAACTATCCCCTGGGGTACATGGTGCTCACGGAAAGCTGTTTCGAATTCTGCCCAGGTAGCATCTCTGACGGCTTCACTGAAAGTGTCCCACCATGCTAAAGCCATTCCTGAAAGTTGATGAGCTGCCAGTTGGATACGCTGATTTTCGGGGCATCCGATGGCTTCCAGCTTCCTCTTGATCGTGCGAAGCCAGTCATCAGCATCGAGGGGATTGCTGGACCCCACGAACGTGGGAGGCTTGAGTCTCAAAAATTCTCCCATCCTGTCCTGTGGCCTTCCACCACCTGGGCGCTGGTTTTCCAGACTTCGAGTGAGGACTTCAATGAGTCGGGTTTGATTGGCTAGAACTTGGGCCAGATCTAGTGATAGTTCCGGAGGTGCGGGGAGGTGGGTCCCATCCCCTTCTCCGCCAGCTTCTCCTGCTGCTCCTAAGGGAAAACCTGCTCCAATCCCGGAGGCGGTAGGCGTGGTTTTATCCGAAGCCATCTGCCAGGGAAAAGAGTCACTACCATGCACATGCCATTTTTTTTATTCATTACATCCAGTCATTACATAACACAGCACACTGCTACCACAAGCTCGTCACACACGAGTGCTATCTAGGGTACTTCCGAACTCCTTCTCTAAAGTGTCCCCAAATTCCTTGAGAAGGTTATCAAGGCTGGCCAGGGACATGGCATCGGTGTCGGGCGAGTTCCCTATCCTGGTAGGAGGTAGGGCAGGAGGGGCTTGTTCCTTCTGCTCAGTCTGGCATCCTTGGCTTTTGGTCTTCTTGCGGATTCTTCTTGCGGGGGCGAGCTTCTTCAGTTTCTTGTCGTAGTCCATCTTCAGAGTGCGGTAGGCCTCTCGGGTATTGGTTTCCTCGCCTTCAGCTATTGCGAGGCTCTCTTGAAGGGACGCCTTCTCCTCTGAAAGTTCCCTGACTTTTTGCTCCAGACTTTCCACCCGGGAGGTTAGGTAGGTGCAGTGGAGGGTGAGGTCATCATATTGGTTATCAAGGGTGTGAAGGTATCCAGCCATGTAGACGATGGTAGGATCATTCTCAATAGGATCTCCTCCTGAGAGGGCCTGAAGTCTTCTCCTCCAGGTGGGGGTATTCTTGTTGCTGGGTGGGAAGTAGCGAAGGGGGGTTTCAAAGATCACCCTGTTGTAGTTCTGGCATAGTTGTCGGAGGGCTGATCGGGCAACATTCTGGCAGGTATCTGGAAAGCGATATCCGGTAAAAGTGACTTGGAAGGAAGGATGGTTTGGATAGTTTCGGCTTTCTCCCAGGTAGACTGCCATAGAGCATTTCTCTATTCCGCCTTCGATATGCTCCGTCCAGACGTATTCCGGCTTTTTGCGGATTCCCATGCGAAGCGCACAACTTCGCAAAAGGTGTGGGAACCCTTCCACCTCTGAGCAGTAGGATGTGCTAATGGCCAGAGAGTCTTCCATCTGGAATAGGAAAAGAAGGGTCTTGTTAAAATCGGGGAAGAGAAGAGAAAACTTTTCTTGGGGTAAGAGGTATTTTCTTTTTAGGGCAAGTTTTTAAGGCCAGGGTTGCGTCCTACGGCCAGTCCTATGGCTCTGATACCACCTAAAGCGTCCCGATCCTTTGGGGCTCAAATGTGAAACAATTACTAGTCCCAGGAGGCTAGTAAACACATTCATTACTTCAAATAGTACAGAGTTTAGAAAAAGGTTATTACAATACCGGGGTACAAGCTCGAGAGAGAGAGCCAAAATAGGAAGCATATTAGGAAAAGAAATACTAGCCCACGCCACAGGCAGAACTGGGTGCAGACACAACCCTCTTAATCAAGCATAGCAGAAAAGAAGTCCTCGGCTGCTGAAAAACATAAATAAATCTGGGTGAATACACTAGGTATTCCGCAAGCCCACCCCGCTCCCGTAGAGAGAAAGAGACCTATGATATACATGCTCAATTTGGTGGAGTTGTGGTCACTCATCATTCTCTTAGAGAAAGGCAGATACTTGAAGGTTTTTCCCATAGTCTTATAATAACCAAAAAAAAACTCAACCGCCACTGAGCTTCCTGCTCCCGTGGCCTCAGTTTCTTTCTTAACACCTACTTATCCACACATTCCCTTTTTCATGAAACTCATAGAGAAAGTTCTAATTGCCATACCATACCGGACTCGTCCATACCAGTGGACACGGACTATTCGAATAGGTTTCAACTCTGCGCAGAGGGGTACACTTTACCCACTAGCCCGGTTTCTGCGATCTCACCGTCGCGAGACCCAAATGCCGGATCTCTTTCCTTACTCGTACGTCCTAACCTTAACGGTTATCCGGAAGGAGTCAGGCCACCACCATGTCCAAACTGGACAAAACTTTCCCCCTCCTTATCCTCCCGGTGCTCCCCAGCCTTCTTAACCCTGGGGTTGGACCGCACGAGTTCGGATTGAGTGACTGCCCACACAGTCTCGAGTGGTTGTACGATAAAGGAGTATAGGTAGTGAAAATGACAAGGCGGTCCTTATATGAGGGGACAATTCTTCTGCTCACGCCTAAACCAGCTGAGCCAACACCTTAGGCCCTCCCCTAAACCAGGGAGTCCCTGATCATCCCACTCCCAGGGTGATGAGGGTGAGTACCCTTCATCGCAAAACTTTTCAAAAAGAGACTTTATTTGGAGATACACATTGCCCTTCTTTCCAAACCACATTTCATATCCAGAAAGTGTATGTTAATGCGGGCCATCTCTCTCTCACAATGCAATATTCCCCCATAGTTCCCGGCCTAGGCAGTGGTAGAGAGAATAGGTAATTTATGCATCAAGGGAAGGATGGACTTGCCTTCTTTGAAGCTCTCCTGGCACAGAAGATCTACTTCCGGAAGTTCGGGCTCCGGCCCTTCTTCCGGAGCTATGGGATCCGGATCTGCGGTCCCCGCTTCTTCTAGGAAACAGGCAGTAAAACAATACATCAATAGTGGTTTATCAATCATAGTGTGTCATTTTCTAACAACATTATTGTATGTAACCTTGGAAATCCTTTTTGATAATTTTTTGGTGCATAAAATATTGAGAAAACTATTTAAATGGGAAGAAGGGGTGGAAAAAGAAAAAGAAAAGAGAATTCCTCTTTCCTGGGCTGGGGACACGGCTTTTGGCCCATCCCGGGTGCGAGCGCGCGCGCTGAAGCGCATTCGGCCCAGCGGCGGCCCAAGAGCGAGGGGGAGACGGTGCGGCTGCGAGGGTGACGGCGTTGCTGTGGGCCCACTTGCCAGCGAGAGCGGGGGGGGGGGGGGGGGAACGGCGTCGCGGCCAGACGGCGGGGCGAACCGGCCGAGCGAGGGAGAAGAGCCGGCCGTCGGGGAAGCTTGACGGCGGCTTGCCGCCGGTGGCCCTGTTCTTGGTCCAAGGGAGGGTGGTTTAGCACGGGCGGAGGCTAGCGATTCTAACGGTGGGCTCAATTTGGCCGGAGAGGGTTGGGAGGGGGCTGCCCACGGGGAGGGGGCGAAGTTCCGCGGCGGTTATTGCCGCCGGTTGGCTCTGGGTGGGGGACGAGGGCTGGAAGGTGGTGCTTCGGGTTCGTGGCCACGTGAGGGAGCTGCTCGGCTCACTTAATTTCTTGCTGGACCAACGGAGAAGGAGAGGGAGGAGGAGGAAGGGACTCACCGGAGAGGAGGACGACGCTGGCGCTTCGTGAATTGTGCTCGGGGGAGGGGAGGAGAGGAGTGGCCGAGGCCGGTGTAGGGAAGGAGGTGTCCGGGGCAGCCTTTTATAGGTGATCGAATGGAGGGGGGGCGACGGAGCTTAGCGGACGCCAGTGAGCTTCACAGTGCCGGCATTAATGCCGCACAGCGCCGCCGATGAGACTCCACGGCGGGGGGCGGTACCAGCGAGGACGCTGGTCAAGGGGGGGGGAGGACGGAGCGGTGCCAAACTTCCCTGTGCGGCGAGATGACGGAGGGGAGGACGGAGGCGACGATCGGAGGTGACTTCGGTGAGGGGACGACGGAAGGACGACGAAGCAACTGACCAGCGGGGCCATTCTGCCAGAGGGAGCGAGCGCGCGAGAGAGAGGGCGGCTGACGGGTGGGGACGCCTTGCCAGCGAGAGGGAGGCAGGGTGTGGAGCGAGCTGGCGCGCGCGCGGAGGCAGACCGGAGATGGGCCAAAAGAGGAGGAGGAGCGCGGGCGCGAGGGGGAGGTGGCCGCGGGTTTGGGCCGGGAATCGGCCCAGCAGGGGGGAAAGGTTTTTCTTTTTTTTTCTTTTTATTTTCCAAAACCTATTTCCCTTTTTGCATCTTTTTCTTTTGAACAAAATTATTTTGTGGGTAATCTAGGTGCTGGAAAATAGAATCTAAGTGATGGTGCTTTGTGATCAAACAAAATGTATGCATATGATGAAAGAAAATTTAGTGGAGGTCTTGGAATTAGAGGATGAAAGGAGGGGAAAGGGTAGATTAGGGTTTCAAACCTGGGTTAGGATTTTTGGATGCTACACGGGCCACCCGCGGAGGGTGGCAAGGCCCGGACAACGACAAGAAGGAAGATCACCAGGCAGGAGAGTTCCCCGAGGTCCGCGACTGCTTCATGATCTATGGTGGGCAAGCGGCGAACGCCTCGGCTCGGCACCGCAAGCAAGAGCGCCAGGAGGTCTGCTCGGTGAAGGTGGCGGCGCCAGTCTATCTAGACTGGTCCGACAAGCCCATCACCTTCGACCGAGACGATCACCCCGACCATGTGCCGAGCCCGGGGAAATACCCGCTCGTCGTCGACCCCGTCATCGGCGACGTCAGGCTCACCAAGGTCCTCATGGACGGAGGCAGCAGCCTCAACATCATCTACGCCGAGACCCTCGGACTCCTGCGTGTCAATCTATCCTCCGTCCGAGCAGGCGCTGCGCCCTTCCATGGGATCATTCCTGGGAAGCGTGTCCAGCCCCTCGGACAACTCGACCTTCCCGTCTGCTTCGGAACACCCTCCAACTTCCGAAGGGAGACCCTGACGTTCGAGGTGGTTGGGTTCCGAGGAATCTACCACGCGGTACTAGGAGGCCATGCTACGCGAAGTTCATGGCCGTCCCCAACTACACCTACCTGAAGCTCAAGATGCTGGGCCCCAACGGGGTCATCACCGTCGGCCCCACGTACAAACACGCGTTCGAATGCGACGTGGAGTGCGTGGAGTACGCCGAGGCCCCCGCCGAGTCCGAGGCCCTCATCGCCGACCTAGAGAGCCTCTCTAAGGAGGTGCCAGACGTGAAGCGTCATGCCGTCAACTTTGAGCCAGCGGAGACGGTTAAGTCCGTCCCCCTCGACCCCAGCGGCGATGCCTCCAAGCACATCCGGATCGGCTCCGGGCTCGATCCCAAATAGGAAGCAGTGCTCGTCGACTTTCTCCGCGTGAACGCCGACGTGTTCGCGTGGAGTCCCTCGGACATGCCTGGCATACCGAGGGATGTCGCCGAGCACTCGCTGGACATCCGAGCCGAGCCCGACCCGTCAAGCAGCCACTGCGCCGATTCGACGAGGAGAAGCGCAGAGCCATAGGCGAGGAGATCCACAAGCTAATGGCGGCAGGGTTCATCAAAGAGGTATTCCATCCCGAATGGCTTGCCAACCCTGTGCTTGTGAGAAAGAAAGGGGGGAAATGGCGGATGTGTGTAGACTACACTGGTCTCAACAAAGCATGTCCCAAGGTTCCCTACCCTCTGCCTCGCATCGACCAAATCGTGGATTCCACTGCTGGGTGCGAAACCCTGTCTTTCCTCGATGCCTACTCAGGGTATCATCAAATCAGGATGAAAGAGTCCGACCAGCTCGCGACTTCTTTCATTACACCCTTCGGCATGTACTGCTATGTCACCATGCCGTTCGACTTGAGGAATGCGGGCGCGACGTACCAGCGGTGCATGAACCATGTGTTCGGCGAACACATTGGCCGCACGGTCGAGGCCTACGTCGATGACATCGTAGTCAAGACGAGGAAAGCCTCCGACCTCCTTTCCGACCTTGAAGCGACATTCCGATGTCTCAAGGCGAAAGGCGTCAAGCTAAATCCCGAGAAGTGTGTCTTCGGGGTGCCCCGAGGCATGCTCTTGGGTTCATCGTCTCCGAGCGGGGCATCAAAGCCAACCCGGAGAAGATCGCAGCCATCACTAGCATGGGGCCCATCAAGGACTTGAAAGGCGTACAGAGAGTCATGGGATGTCTCACGGCTCTGAGCCGCTTCATCTCACGCCTCGGCGAAAGAGGTCTACCTCTGTACCGCCTCTTGAGGAAGGCCGAGTGCTTCACTTGGACCCCTGAGGCCGAGGAAGCCCTCGGGAACCTGAAGGCGCTCCTCACGAAGGCGCCTATCTTGGTGCCCCCAGCTGCCGGAGAAGCCCTCTTGGTCTATGTCGCCGCGACCACTCAGGTGGTTAGCGCCGCGATTGTGGTCGAGAGGCAAGAAGAGGGGCATGCATTGCCCGTTCAGAGGCCAGTCTACTTCGTCAGCGAGGTACTGTCCGAAACCAAGATCCGCTACCCACAAGTTCAGAAACTGCTGTATGCGGTGATCCTGACACGGCGAAAGTTGCGACACTACTTCGAGTCTCATCCGGTAACTGTGGTGTCATCCTTCCCCCTGGGGGAGATCATCCAGTGCCGTGAGGCCTCGGGTAGGATTGCAAAGTGGGCGGTGGAAATCATGGGCAAAACAATCTCGTTCGCTCCTCGGAAGGCCATCAAGTCCCAGGTCTTGGCAGACTTCGTGGCTGAATGGGTCGACACCCAGCTCCCAACAGTTCCAATCCAGCCGGAACTCTGGACTATGTTTTTCGACGGGTCGCTGATGAAGACAGGAGCCGGCGCAGGCCTACTCTTCATCTCGCCCCTCGGGAAGCACCTACGCTACATGCTACGCCTCCATTTCCCGGCGTCCAACAATGTAGCCGAGTATGAGGCTCTGGTCAACGGGTTGCGGATCGCCATCGAGCTAGGGGTCCGATGCCTCGACGCTCGCGGTGACTCGTAGCTCGTCATCGACCAAGTCATGAAGAACTCCCACTGTCGCGACCCGAACATGGAGGCCTACTGCGATGAGGTTCGGCGCCTGGAAGACAAGTTCTACGGGCTCGAGCTCAACCACATCGCCCGGCGCTACAACGAAGCCGCGGACGAGCTGGCTAAAATAGCCTCAGCGCGAACAACGGTTCCCCCGGACGTCTTCTCCCGAGACCTGCATCAACCCTCCGTCAAGATCGACGACACGTCCGAGCCCGAGGTACCCTCGGCTCAGTCCGAGGCACCCTCGGCTCAGTCCGAGGCACCCTCGGCTCAACCCGAGGCGCCCTCGGCTCAGTCCGAGGCACCCTCGGCTCATCCCGAGGCACCCTCAGCTCGGCCCGAGGCGCCCTCGGTTCAGTCCGAGGTACCCTCGGCCCCCGAGGGTGAGGCACTGCGCGTCGAGGAGGAGCGAAGCGGGGTCACGCCTAATCGAAGCTGGCAGACCCCGTACCTGCAATATCTCCACCGAGGAGAGCTACCCCTCGACCGGGCCGAGGCTCGGTGGGTGGCGCGGCGCGCCAATTTGTTCGTCTTGCTGGGTGATGAGAAGGAGCTCTACCACCGCAGCCCCTCCGGCATCCTCCAGCGATGCATCTCCATCGCCGAAGGTCAGGAACTCCTGCGAGAGATACACTCGGGGGCTTGCGGCCATCACGCAGCGCCTCGAGCCCTTGTTGGGAATGCTTTCCGGCAAGGCTTCTACTGGCCGACGGTGGTGGCCGATGCCACTAGAATTGTCCGCACCTGCGAAGGGTGTCAGTTCTACGCAAGGCAGACCCACCTGCCCGCTCAGGCTCTGCAGACGATACCCATCACCTGGCCTTTTGCTGTGTGGGGTCTGGATCTCGTCGGCCCCTTGCAGAAGGCGCCCGGGGGCTACACGCACCTGCTGGTCGCCATCGACAAATTCTCCAAGTGGATCGAGGTCCGACCCCTGAACAGCATCAGGTCCGAGCAGGCGGTGGCGTTCTTCACCAACATCATCCATCGCTTCGGGGTCCCGAACTCCATCATCACCGACAACGGCACCCAGTTCACCGGCAGAAAGTTCCTAGACTTCTGCGAGGATCACCACATCCGGGTGGACTGGGCCGCCGTGGCTCATCCCATGACGAATGGGCAGGTAGAGCGTGCCAACGGCATGATTCTACAAGGGCTCAAGCCTCGGATCTACAACGACCTCAACAAGTTCGGCAAGCGGTGGATGAAGGAACTCCCCTCGATGGTCTGGAGTCTGAGGACAACGCCGAGCCGAGCCACGGGCTTCACGCCGTTCTTTCTAGTCTATGGGGCCGAAGCCATCTTGCCCACAGACTTAGAATACGGTTCCCCGAGGACGAGGGCCTACACCGACCAAAGCAACCAAGTTAGCCGAGAAGACTCGCTGGACCAGCTGGAGGAGGCTCGGGACAAGACCTTGCTACACTCGGCGCGGTACCAGCAGTCCCTACGACGCTACCACGCCCGAGGGGTCCGGTCCCGAGACCTCCAGGTGGGCGACCTGGTGCTTCGGCTGCGACAAGACGCCCGTGGGCGGCACAAGCTCACGCCCCCCTAGGAGGGGCCATTCGTCATCGCCAAAGTTCTGAAGCCCAGAACGTACAAGCTGGCCAACTGTCAAGGCGAGGTCTACGACAACGCCTGGAACATCAAACAGCTACGTCGCTTCTACCCTTAAGATGTTTTCAAGTTGATCATATACCTCGCATGTAATACTCAAAATTGTATAAAAGGATTATATAGTGATTATCCTATTTTATGTGCCTCATTTGCATCATGAAAAGAGCATAAATAAAATTAAGAGGGATTAAATTAAACCAATGACACTAAAATAAAAGAGAGTGCATCTCGTTGGAGTTTTGTTTGTGCATTTATTAATAAAAACAATAACAATAATAAAAATATAATAATGAGTTGAAGATTTGGATTAAAACCTAAATTTAAATTTGGAATTTAAATTGGAAAAAAGAGAAACACTATAAAATACAAGATAAATTCGTAAATAAATAAATGCATCCCATAATGATATGATTCAAATTATACACTCAAAATTTAGTGCAAATTCGCCACCAAACTTTGAATTCAAACCTGGAATCTAAAGGTAAAAAGGAAAGGAAAGGAAAAAGAAAATTAAAAAAAAAGAAAAGAGGGAAGGAACTCGGTATGGGCCGTAATCACCATTCGGCCCAGATCAGTATGAGCACCGTGCGGCCGACTTCCTCCACTTGCGCACTCACTGGATACGGACCCACTTGCCAGTCGCATGCCCGTCATTCGCCCATGCGCGCTTCCGCTACTCCACAGCTGACCAGTGGGGCCCCCTATCACTGTTGATCTTCCGGGTGCCGTAACAAACCCAGGTGGATCTCGTCCGGGTCGCGCGGGGGGAACCTCGACGCATGATCGGAGCCGGGCACGTCCGACCTGTCGGGCTATAAAGCCGCGCGCATGGCGCTCCTCTCCTCCCCTCCCATAGAGCCCTAACCTCCGCCGCCATAGCTTAGAAACCATCACGGCAGCCGCCGAGAGAAAGAGAGGAGAGAGAACAAACGCCTCGGCGCTCCCATCGCGTGGAGGACCTTCGGACCGTGAGCGCCAGTCCCATCTTCACCTCCTCCGCGTCGGTATGTTCCGTGCCCCTTCTCTGTAGCGTGATAGGAAGCGCGAGACGTCTTAGCCTAGGCACTGGCGTGGATGCGGTGGGGCAATGCTCCAGGCGCTGTCGAGGGGATGGCTTGCCACTGGATGGCACGTAGTCTCGAGAGGTCTGTAGATGAAGGCTTGGTGCCAAGCTAGACGGGGAGTGGGAGGCAAAGAACGTTCCACGCCGTATAACGGGGACTCGGATGGCAGACTCGGGTCTGCGCGGCTTGAAGTTTCACCATGGTGAGTTTTCCTTCACTGCCTGTTGATCATGGTCACGTAGGGTTCAAGCGGGATCGTCCGATCGGAAATTAGGACTCGGATGGCGAGCACGGAACTGCTCGCTGGCGCGGCTATGGCGTTCGGCCGTGGGGGACTAGCTGGAGAAGAAAAGAGAGAGAGAGAGGACCAGTGAGGTTGAAGACGATCCCTGGGGCGTGGATTTCATGATTAACGGCTTAGATTGAGGGTACCTGCCGGTTGGATCCTAACCCTTGGATCGTGATCGCATGGCTCAGATTTGGATTGGACATCATAAAATCGAGAGCGTTCAAATAACATCTGATGGTCAGCGTTGCATACCGTTTCGTTATAAGATACGATCTAATCCCCATCGTCCGCTGTCGATCCGACGTCTCAGATTGGCAGATACCCTTTCGCTCAGACACAGTTGCATAAGAACCCCCGAGAGAAACAGAAACCAACCCGCCACCCAGAGAGTACTATTCTCTGTGTCTCGGGAATCTTACGCCAGAACCCCCTGACTTTTCCAGAAATTGACGCCCAGTCCAGAGAAGATTAAAAATAGAGAAATAATATTAGAAATTCGTTTTTAACACAAAAACAAATCTAGAAATTGTAAAATGCATAGAAAATCCATTTTTAGTCCAAATCACTTCATTCCAGTTTCTAAAATTTTGTAATTTTATTCTCTACCATTTAGTGTCTCTGTTTTGACATAAAAACAGTAAGAAAATTAATTTAGCATTTAATCATATTTCAAGCACATTAAATCTTGGGAAATTCATAACTTGAAATCTATAACTCCAAATCTAGTTATTCCAGTTCCAATGATCTCATTTTAATGTGTAGATTTTTACTGTATATTTTATTTGCATGTTTGATGTGATGTTAATTTATGCTATACTATGTATGTATTGTGTTGATGCGAGTAGACGAGCAAGCCACTGTGGATTCTGAGGTTCAACAAGTAGAAGTAGCTGAGCAGGAGCTCATTGAAGGCAAGTTGTGCCCTTGATCACTTACTTTTCCCAGCCATGTTCTTATTAATTTTAATGATCTGCATAGGTTAATTTTGATGGGATCCTTTATGTACCCCAGTTTTGATTACCTCTATACCTTGTTCACCCCTGGAATATTTTTGGGTAGTACTTGCTATTGCTTTATGTGGATTGGGTATGGAGATTCAATATTCATGATTATTCTGTTATTATCTTGTTATTATTATTGTTCATGTTAAGATCATTAAATTAATGGGAACATGGAGCGACCACCCGGGAAAACAGTGCTACCACAAGGGTTTAATGGGACGCCCTTGGCTGACTAATTAGGAAAGCTAGTGGAAGACTACCTTACCCGAAAGGGGCAAGGGCAGTAGGGGAGTGGTCAGTGTAGGGAGGTCCCTGGTTGATTTTGCTGCGATGGCGGTCAGCCAGGAACCCTGCATTGGAACTTCCTATAAACTGTAGCGGGTTTTCGGAAGCTAGTGGAACTTTGTAAAGGCCTCGTAGTGGATACCTAGCCATTCACCTTGATAGTGTCTAAGGGCCTTGCAAACCCTGGCGACATGGGATACACGACTTGTGGGTAAAGATGCGCAACCTCTGCAGAGTGTAAAACTAGTATACTAGCCGTGCTCACGGTCATGAGCGGCTCGGACCCTCACATGATTAATTATGGAACTTAAATTTAATTTGACATTTGCATCGCATTTGGGATTATTTTACTATTACTGTTCTTTATTATTATTAAGGTTTGGTATTTACTTACACTTAGTGATTGCTAATAAAATTTTGACCAACTTATAAAAGCAATGCTCAGCCTTAGCCTCTATTTCATTGATCAGCCTTACACTTCATGAACTCCCACCTTTGGTGAGTTCATGCCACATTATTCCCCACGACTTGTTGAGCTATGAACGTATGTGAGCTCACTCTTGCTGTCTCACACCCCCCCACAGGAGAAGAGCAGGTGGTTGAAGAGGAGCCGCCTAACACTGAGGAGTTCGATCTGATCTAGGCGGCGTTTCTCAGTCGACATTGGCGCCGACGATCCTTAGTTCATTTTATCTTTATTATTTTATTTTGTAATAAGACTTCCGCTATGTAATAAGTACTCTGATGTTTTATGACATTTATCTCTATACACTCTGTTATTATATATGTTGTCTTCTTGGCGCATGTATGAGATGCACCTGGCTTTGTTCCTTAAAGCCGGGTGTTACATCGCACCCACGCAAAGTTTAGTCATCAAGGAAGGGTCGGCCTCGCCTCGGCAAAGCCTGACCCTCCCTCGGGGGCTAAAAGGGGGGAACCCCCTCTGCGTCGAAATTTTCCTCAAAAAAAGATCTTTTCTGCCAGAATGTCTTTCGCGCTTTTTGGCTACTTCAAAAGTGGATCCTGAAAACGACGGAGTACACGTAAGCAGCCAAGGTTGACCGAGCCGAGGGACTCCTACGCCTCCGGGATACGGATACCTCACTCATCACCTTCTACGATAAGTAACTCACGTTCGGATAAGTGATTCTGCGGACCGAACAAGTCTTCACGTTCGAAAGCTCTTCTGCCGAAGCGATCCTTCGAGCCTTCTCGGCTGTGTCGATGACAGAGCCCCATGGGCGGGTAAGAGTGCGCGTAAGCGGCAAGGCCGACCGAGCCGAGGGACTCCTACGCCTCCGGGATACGGATACCTCACTCATCACCTTCCACGAGAAGCAACTCTCGCTCGCACGAACATTTCTGTTACCGACAAAAAAGTCCAGATACTCGAAACAAGAGGAAAAGAGACGCAGCTTTACAACACGGCGAGGGTGTGTTTTGTCCTCGGTGGCCGCAGGAAACACACACTACAAGACAATCCGATCCTGCAGGCTCGGATCTTGACGGCTGAAGGGAGCAGCAGCACCCTCGACATCGACGACACCTTCGGCGAGGTCCGACCTAGCCTCGGACGGTGATGCGGTCTGAGGATCTCCACTCTGAAGGACGACGTCATCGCCACGCCCGGGCTATCGCCGCCAGGGTCTTCTTTGGGAATCCGGCCCGAGCAGGCGGCTCGGCCGGTCACCCCGGGGCCTCGGCCAGCTGCCCTCCAAGGACGTCAGCCCGACCCAAGGCCTCGGCTGGTCAGTTCCAGCGTCGGTCCCGCTAACGGACGACCCGGCCAGGCTCAGGCCAACCAGGTTTTCTTTTCGAGCCAACTCTGCCTCTGTTCATGTTGACGCCGCTACCCCTGGCCTCGGCTCATCGAAGAGCGGCCGAGGGGTTCCTCTGACTAAGCAAGGGAAGCCTCGGACAACAAGGCCGACCGAGCCGAGGGACTTCTATGCCTCCGGGATACGGATACCTCACTTGTCACCTTTACACGGGGCGACTCATGCTTGGTGAAGCGGTTCGGACAACCAACAGGCGAGTCTTAGCGCTCGAAAATGAGGAAAAAACACGGCTCCGTGCCGAAAATACATACATGTTCAGGCCCCGACAGCCACAATGAACAAAAACACTGGCATTCAAAGTGCCATTACAAACGGAACTCTGGTTCCGTCCCCGCGGGTATGAACAACCCCGAGCCTGCGGGGCGACAAACACCGGGGGACCCGCCAGCGACCTCTGCAGCGGCAGCCATGGTCCCAGGACGCGGCCGCCGGAGGGCTCTCATTCGCGTTCCCGCTCAAGGGACGCGAACCAGCTATTAAAGCTAAAGAGCGGGCCGCTCCCAAGCGCACCGGCAGGTCCTCGCTGCCGTCCTCGCCGCGAATGCAAGGAAGAGGGCGGAATGTTGCATCCTAGCTGGGAAGCAACAGTTCGCCTTCCCCGGCATGGCTGGAGGACGTCTCCTCCCCAGAACTGGAGGGTGTTTGCCACCACCAGAAGCTGGAAGAAGAGGTGGCCCACCGGCCCGCGCGGGAGGTAGAGCTCCGGCGCGCCTCGCTCCCCGCCCCAGCGAGGATGACGAACACCCTCGAGGCTGAGGGCAGGACCAAGATCACAGCCCGACTTGCCCCTCCCCATCCAGGGGCTGGAGATCACCGTCTTGGGTGACCACCAGTGGAGGGGTGCAACCGGCTGCGTGATGAAAATCCTTGAAGCCGAACGATGGCTGAAAGGTACCAACTCCCGCAGAGTTGCGTTCCTCCAACGACGAGGCGGAAAGACGGTGGATATCCCCCATCCGGGGGCTTGGAAGGTGGAAAGACACGATGCATAAGGGAGCGCGAAGACATGGTCGCCTCCCAAGGGGGTCACCCTCCTTTTAAAGGCGGCTCTCCCTACTTGCGTCCCCAGCCGTCACGGGCTGAGTCTTCTCCAACACACTCCAAGATCCTCCCCTGCGACGCGGGGGCTGGGTCCCACGCGTCAAGCAAACCGGCTCAGAGCAGAAGAAGCCAAACCGCCGTGCGCGGTGCGTACAACCGCCCAGCGGTTACAAGCGACTCTCCACTTTTGCCCAGACCAACGGGCGAAAGGGCGGGCAGCCGTGCAGGCGGCATGCAACCGCGCCAAGTGGGCGCACTTCTCCGACTCCCAACATGCCCAGCATGGAGGCCCAGGCCCACGCGTCATGCAACCGGCGTGCCGAATGCTTCGTGCATGCAACTGCACCGCCACTTGCGCCACCACCGCGCCTCCTCAACTGCGGAACCAATGCCGCGACTCGAGGCGGCCTAGTGCACGACCCGGCGGCGCCAGCCTGGCGCGACGGTCAATGCGGCCAAGAATGGGCCGACAGTAATGGCGGTGGCAGGCAGGCAGGAGCAGCGGTCGCGTCATCAACCAAGCTCACGTCCCGTCCGGGGGCGGCGAGAGAACCCTCTCGCACGGCGTGAAGACAGCGCGCCCGTGCTCCGTCCCTCGAACGGCTCGCGCACGCGCAACGATCGCTCCTCCAACCACTCGCCCCGTCGCATTAACTCCGCGGCGGGACAGGCGGCGTCTTTGGCAAGAGAAGCGAGCGACGCTTCGCCTTCGCCATAATGACCGCGTCAAAAAAGGTACGCCGCGTCGTTCGATTTCGTATCCTTTTCCTTTTTTCCTCTTTCTCTCTCTTGCAACAGGGACCGGGAAAGGGGGATACCCCGAAAAGGATCCTTCCCCGTGAAGGAACCAGGCCCCGAGCCTCCCTACTGATCAGAGGTTCGAAGGCTGGCCCCCCGAAAGGGTTCGACAGCCGCCTCAGATCGCGTGGGCCCTACACCCACTACTGGTCAGAGGTTCGAAGGCCGGCCCCTCGAAAGGGTTCCACGGCCGCCTCAGGCTACTCGGGCTCTGCGCCCATTACTGATCAGGGGTTCGAAGGCTGGCCCCCGAAGGGTTCACAGCCGCCTCAGACGCCGAGCGAGGGATGACCATGGGTACGTTCGATACATAACCAAGGCTCGGGCTGCGCTCCCGAGGTACCCTAGGACATTTCCGAGACCAGCGGGAACGATCTTGTAACGGAATCCCATCAGAGGGAGGCATCGAGCCCTTGGACCCCGTCGCCAGGGGAACGGGTCCGGCAGATCACCCGCAGGTACTTTTGGGCGTGCCTCTGGGCCCCTAGCCGACCCCTAACGAACGGGGCATGGACGTTCACTCGGATTACCCGCTTGCAGCTCATCGGAGACACCATGTTCGGCGCCCATCGAGGGCAACATAGCGCTTTCCCCCCCTCCTCCTTGCGGAAAGGCGATGCAGGGGCGTATGTAAAAAAGCCGAGTCTGCCCCTGACTGCCCTCTCGCTCAGTGCAGAGGCTCGGGGGCTGCTCTCGCAAACCCGGCTCCGGCCGAACCGTTGACAGCGTCAACATACCAGCCCGAGAACTTGGGACCCGACCGTACACCTAGGCTATGGCCAGCTCGCATGAGGGAACGACCAGACCAGCCGAAGCATTACGCGAGGCATTAAGACCTTGAAGGAGTGAAACCACTCCTCCGAGGCCTCGGGGGCTACACCCGGCGGGTGCGCTCGCGCGCACCCACCAGAACAAAACGCAACCGAGAAAGGCTGGTCCCCTTGCAAAAAAGTGCGACGGAAGCCTCCAAGCGAGTGCAAACACTCCCTTCGAGGCTCGGGGGCTACTGTCGGGGACCATAATTAGGGGTACCCTCAAGGCTCCTAATTCTCAGCTGGTAACCCCCATCAGCACAAAGCTGCAAAGGCCTGATGGGTGCGATTAAGTCAGGGATCGGTCCATACGAGGGACTCGACCACGCCTCGCCCAAGCCTAGCCTCGGACAAGGGCAGCCGACCCCGGAGGATCTCCGTCTCGCCCGAGGCCCCCCTTCAGCGGCGAACATATTCCCGGCTCGCCCGAGGCCCTGCCTTCGCTAAGAAGCAACCCTGACCAAATCGCCGCACCGACCGACCAAACCGCAGGAGCATTTAATGCAAAGGTGGCCTGACACCTTTATCCTGACGCGCGCCCCCCAGCCGGCAGAGCCGAAGTGACCGCCGTCACTTCGCCGCTCCACTGACCGGCCTGACAGAAGGACAGCGCCGCCTGCGCCACTCCGGCTTCGGTGCCACTTGATAGAGTGAGACTGACAGGCAGTCAGGCCCGGCTGAAGGCTCCATAGGAAACTCCGCTCCGCCCGACCTAGGGCTCGGACACGGGCTAAGTCCCGGAAGACGGCGAACTCCGCTCCGCCCGACCCAGGGCTCGGACACGGGCTAAGACCCGGAAGACGGCGAACTCCGCTCCGCCCGACCCAGGGCTCGGACACGGGCTAAGACCCGGAAGACGACGAACCCCGCTTCGCTCGACCCCAGGGCTCGGACTATGCCCTGGCCTCAGCCGACGGTCTCCGCCTCGCCCGACCCGGGGGCTCGGACTCGACCTCGGCCACGGAAGACAGACTCGACCTCGGCTTCGGAGGAGCTTCCACATCGCCCAACCTAGGGCGCAGACCAGCCACGTCAACAGGAGGCGCCATCATCACCCTACCCCGTACTGACTCGGGCTGCAGGGAACAAGACCGGCGTCCCATCTGGCTCGCTCCGCCAGATAGGCAATGATGGCGCCCCGCATACTCTGTGACGACGGCGGCTCTCAGCCCCCTTACGGAAGCAAGAGGACGTCAGCAAGGACTCAACTGCTCCGACAGCTGTCCCTCCGCCAGGCTCCATCGCTCCTCCAACGGCCACGACATCACACCAGCTGGGTGCCAAGATCTCTCCGGCTGCCACAACGGCATGTACTTAGGGCGCTAGCTCTCCACCGCTAGACACGTAGCACTCTGCTACACCCCCCATTGTACACCTGGTTCCTCTCCTTGCGCCTATAAAAGGGAGGACCAGGGCCCTCTTAGAGAGGGTTGGCCGCGCGGGGACGAGGACGAGATACGCGCTCGCTCGAAGCCGCTCGCTCCCTCTCCCGCGTGGACGCTTGTAACCCCCTACTGCAAGCGCACCCGACCTGGGTGCGGGACGAACACGAAGGCCGCGGGATTCCCACCTCTCTCACGCCGGTCTCCGGCCACCTCGCTCTCCCCCCTTCGCGCTCGCGCTCGACCCATCTGGGCTGGGGCACGCGGCGACATTCACTCGTCGGCTCAGGGACCCCCCAGTCTCAGAACGCCGACAGAAATGATATTGAATTCATTATTTCTCCCATAATTAAATAATGCGAAGGAAAACAAATAAAAAAATGTTGCAAATAGTAGTATTTATATTAATTAGGATTATGTTGGATATTGTAAATCTTAAATTCAAAACAAAAATTTCAATTTGGAAAGGTTTAAAACGAGTAGAAATGGAAATAAAGTAGAAAATATAGAAAAACTGATAAGAGTAACCTGCTCTTGGGCCGGCTTTCCCACCTTCTCGGCCCATCCCGCATCTTCTCCCACCACTAGGCCCAGCCGTCACCTGCACTTCCGCGCTCACTGCCCTTGGGCCCCACCGTCCGGTCTCAGTAACTCGGACTCCACCACGCGCACCGATTCCTCCTTCCACTGGCATCGGGGGCCCGCCTGTCGGGTTCTTCCCCAACCTCACCGTAACAAGCTTCGCATGATTCGCGCGGCCGTTGTGCAACGGACTCCCGTGATCCACTCGTGGAGCAATTTTCGCTCGACCGCGATCCTCGCAACAATCTGGACCGAGTCGCCTTGAGAGTGTCGCGCGATCCGCCGCCAGTCTCCGCAACACCGCGCGGTCTCCGCCTCGCCTAGAATTTCGCCGAGCTACCCGGCAACAACCTAGCCGAGGCCTCACCTCAAATGGCTAGCGCCGGGGTCTTCGCCACTCCTCCCTGCCTCCAACTCCGTGGTACCTGTAGGCTTCGGCTGTGAAATCGGAAGCCGTGTGCAGTGCGCGTACGCCGTCGCCGTGCGCCATTGCAGAAGTAGCATAGCCGCCACCCCTCCAAATCACACCCTGCCGTCGATTCGTCCCGGGAAGGAGCTTTGGGTGTCGGCGATCGACCGTGGGTGCACATCCATAGCACACTAGAGCTCGGGATCAAAGCACGGCGCCGGAATTCCACATCGACGCGGACTTCCACTCTGACACCCGCCCCGCGCCGTGGACCAGGGACTCTCGGCGTTGTCCATGGTATTAATCTGCCCCATCTAGTTCACTATTGGTCACGCTACGATAATCTCCTTGCGGCTTGGACCTAGGATGTCGGGTCGTGGTCAGATTCCTCACCGGAGTTGCATCGCCGCGGAGGGCGCGCCGCCGTGGTTCGGCCATGTTTGGGCGAGCTATTCTCGGCCGTCGATCTGCGGGCGGACGACTTAGATTAGGCCAGTGCGCCGTTTCGCTAGGAACCATCCCGACCATAGGTCTCGCGATGTGCGGTTGAAAACAGTTAGGGCAGTGATCAAACCAGAACCCTAGGATCGTGATCCAAGGGACACGTTTGGATCTCGGGTATTAATACCTCTGCCGTTGATCTAGCCGTCAACGGTCGATATCCGTTTACCGAATCATAACCCCATTCTTATAATCTAGCGCGTAAGATTTGGATCTGACGGCCAGATTTGGCCTGTACCCCTTCGCCCTGGGCGTTTTGCGTAAGAACCCTCCTAGAATTTATGATCTAACCCGCAGTCCACTGCGGGATGGCTATGAGTCTTGGGTCGTTTTGCACCGTAGCCTTGCTCTTCTATGTATATTATGCGCCCAGTCCAGAAGGTTAGAAAACCTAGGAAAAATAAATAGAAAATGGTTTTTAATGTGAAAATAATTGTTAAGAACTTGTATAATTCCTATAAAATGCATTTTAACTCCTTTTGAGTCCATTCTAATTTCTATAATTCTATAATATTATTGTTTATCACATATTATCTCTATTTTGACATGAAAGTCATATTAAAATTTGTATCCTATTTAATCTTGTAGAAAACATATAACATCTACGGAAATTCATAACTTAAAATCTATGATACCGATTTGATTCGTTCAAGTTGCGTTAGTCTCGTGCAAATATTTACGCAGTAACAATATTTATTATACCTTGTATTATTATTTTATAATT
This sequence comes from Zea luxurians, assembly GCA_029449295.1. Lineage (NCBI taxonomy): Eukaryota > Viridiplantae > Streptophyta > Magnoliopsida > Poales > Poaceae > Zea > Zea luxurians. Next base: position 3,441,521 of record JAOPSE010000153.1, on the reverse strand, counting down.
AGATCTTTATGTAACTGATGTCGGTTAGTCTTGTTAATCTGCTTATCCTTATAATCTACTAGAATATGATCTATGATTAATTTATAACTTAGATTAAAGTTGAGATAAGTATTTATAGAATAACTTCTTATATGATTTGTATTAACCAAATTATAATATAGTTTAATATTTTAATCACATAAATTCTCCATAAAGTCATAACTCCTTAACCGTAACTCCGATTTTAGTGGTTCTCGTTCCCGCGATCTCGTAGCAACGTGTAGATCATTATTATGCAGTGTGTTCTTATGTTTGGTGTGATGTTAATTTGGTCTATACCATGTATGTTTGTATCACTACGACTAGCGTGAGGTTTCGAGGATCTGAAGAATCACCCTGGTAATTGGAATCTCAAGTGCCAGGCAAGTTGTGCCCTTGATTCACTTTTGTTACCAAATAATGTTCTTTATTATCACTATTCAATGCATAGGTTTAATTTTGATGGGACCCAATAGGTCACCCTAGTCTGTTTACCCTTTTACCTTGTTTACCCCTGAATCACTTGGGTAGTTTTGCTATTGCTTTATTGGTTTTGGGATTAATATTTCATTATATCCATGTTCCAATTATCCAGTTATGTTATTTATATTCATGATAAGATCATTATGTTAATTGGAACATGGAGCGACCACCCGGGAAAACAGTGCTACCACAAGGGTTTAATGGGATGCCCTTGGCTAATTAACTAGGAAAGCTAGTGGAGGTCTTCCTTACCCGAAAGGGGCAAGGGCAGTAGGGGAGTGGTCAGTGTAGGGAGGTCCTTGGGTTGATTTTGCTGCGATGGCGGTCAGGCGAGGGATTCCTGCACTGGAGCTTCCTATAAACTGTAGCGGGATTTCTGAAGCTAGTGGAACTTTGTAAAGGCCTCATAGTGTTACCCTGCCTCGCTTCCTTGGTAGAGGTGTATGGGATTCATGACCCCTTGGCAGATGGGTAACCCGACTTGTGGGTAAAGACGCGCAACCTCTGTAGAGTGTAAAACTAGTATACTAGCCGTGCTCACGGTCATGAGCGGCTCGGACCCTCACATGATTAATTTATGGAACCTAAATTCAATTTGTCATTTGCATTTGCATGGGATTTGTTATTAATTTTGTTCTATTATTTATTATGGTTTAGTATTTACTTACATCTAGTAATTGCTAATAAAAGTTTGACCAACATTAAAAGCAATGCTCAGCTTTAACCATTTTCTTTGATAAGCCTTACACTTCATGAGCTCCCACCTTTGGTGAGTTCATGTCACATTCTTCACCACAACTTGTTGAGCGATGAACATGTGTGAGCTCACCCTTGCTGTCTCACACCCCCCACAGGAGAAGAACAGGTGGTTCAAGAGGAGCCGCATATCGAGGAGTTCGATTCGATCTAGGTGGCGTCTCCCAGTTGACTTTCTGGTGCCAAGGATAGATTTTAGATCATGTTATATTTATCTTTTATTTTTGTAAGTCTTCCGCTATGTATTAAGTACTCTAATTATTGTGACATTTATCTCTATACACTCTGTGATTATATATGTTGTCTTCTTTGGTGCATGTATGAGATGCACCTGGCTTTGTCCCTTAAAGCCCGGGGTGTTACATAAACTCAGAGAAAATCATTTTTAATACAAAAATAATGGTAGAAACTTGTATAAATCATAGAAAATTCATATTAAATCCTTTTTAGTCCATTCCGGTTCCTATAATTTTGTACTAATATTATTTATCACCTAATGACTCTGTTTTAGCATGAAAACTATATTAAATTTGATCACTTAGTTATTTCCGTACCAAACACATAAAACCTTCGGAAATTCATAACTCACAATCAGTAACTCCGATTTGGTCCGTTCAAGTGGCGTTAGCTTCGTCTAAATATTTACTACGCAGTAACAACACTAATTATACCATATTGCATAATTTTATATTTAGATATTTATTCATCCTATGTCTACTAGATTAGCTATGCTAAATCAAAACTAACCCGACCATAATCATAATGTGGTTAAAACATGATCTCTAGTCAAGTATAATCTAGATTAAAGTTGAATTGATTATTTAGAGTATATTTTCTCATATGATGTACAATAATCAATTTATAATTTAATATTCCAACCACGTGGAACTTCCATAGGTCATAACTCCTTAATCATGACTTCGATCTTAGTAGTTCTCGATCCCACGATCTCGTAGCTTCGCGTAGATCATTATTATTTAGTTTATTCTTATGTTTGATGTGATGTTAATTTTATCTATACCATGTTTGTTTGTATTGCTATGACTAGCGTGATGTCACGAGTCACCTGAGGATCATCCTGGTACTGGAATCTCAAGTCCCAAGCAAGTTGTGCCCTTGATCACATTTATTACCCAATCATGTTCTTTAATATCACTTATTAATGCATAGGTTTAATTTTGATGGGACCCAATAGGTCACCATATACTGTTTATCTTTTTACCTTGTTTACCCCTGAATCATTGGGTAGTTATGCTATTGCTTTATATGGTTTTGGGTCAATATTTCATTATATCCATGTTCCAATTGTTCTGTTATTTTATTTATGTTCATGTCAAGATCATTATTACCTTTAATTGGAACATGGAGCTTAACTTGAGAAACATGTGCCACCACAAGGGAGGAATGGGACCCCTTGGCTAACTAATTAGGAAAGCTAGTGGAAGACTACCTTACCTGAAAGGGGCAAGGGCAGTAGGGGAGTTGCATGCAAGGAGGTTCTCGGGTTGATTTTGGTGCGACGACGATCAGACAGGGGATTCTTGCAAGTGCTCTTCCCATAAACTGTAGCGAGTTTTCGAAAGCTAGTGGAACTTTGTAAAGGCCTCGTAGTGGATCCCTAGCCATTCACCTCGGTAGTGTCTAAGGGCCTTGCAAACCCTGGCGACATGGGATACACGACTTGTGGGTACAGGGTACAACCTCTACAGAGTGTAAAACTGGTATACTAGCCGAGCTCACGGTCATAAGCAGCTCGGGACTCTCGCATGATTAATTTGCATGGGATTATTTATTAATTTTGTTGTATTATTTCTTATGGTTTGTTTCGGAGAGGAAATTCTCCGGCCGGGTGGCAGAGTGCACCCGCCCTAAGTTCTAAGATGTGGAGCGGGCTTAAGCGTTTTGCTTGTTGCGAGATGTAGGAATGAACACGAGAACACGCAAGAGTTTAGAGTGGTTTGGGCCGCCGGAGCGTAATACCCTACTCCACTGTTTGTTGTATTGCTTGAGAGCTTGAATTGTGTGTGAGCCTGAGGGAGTCTAAGCGTGTCTTGGATGACTTGGGTTTGAGTCCCCTTTTGTAACGTTGCATGCTCCCCCTTTTATAGCTCAAGGGAGGCGTGTACAAGAGTGTTGAGCCCCGACATGTGGGCCCAGGAGCACAATGGATGTAAGACTTGGGGCAGCAATAGTTGGCTGCTGGAGCAATCTTCTCGCGTTCTGACACCCGTGGTCCGCGTAGTGTTGGCGTGCTGGGGAAGCTTGTCTGGTAATGCTCAAGTGCCGGTGGACATAGCGTATCCTACAACACGGGCACACTGTTCGGATTAGACAGGCATGCCACCTGCTATATGGCCTGGGCGCCGTCTGCCAGCAGAGTGGACAGGACGCATTAAATGCCAAAGGGGCACATCACCTGACAGCAGGGTGGACAGGCGGTGCATCCTCTCCGTAATAAATGCGGAGGCCACGCGGCCCAGAGCCCTTACGTCATGCTCCGTCCGCTGGCCTACATCACGGGCAATAAGCCATGTGGCAGCATTGGGCCCTCGGCCGAGCGGGGAGCGGGGGCGCACCGGATAGAGCCTGGACACGCGTCAACACCGGACCCATGCCTAGGTCACGGAACTTCCTCTCCCGGGACCTTGTTATGGGTGGTCCGAAGCTCACTTGGTGGGGTCCGGAGCTCACTTGGTGGGCGCCTTGATACTGCTGCATTAGCTTTGAAAATTTAACCTCCTCGTCTTCTGCGGCTGTCCCAAGGAGGCACGACATTGGCGCGAGCGGCGGTTTGACTCCTCTGCACCCAGGGACTATCACCCATGGTGGATGACTCGTGGGTCCGGGCCCCTGCGTGAGAGACTGGGTCGTTGCTTTTGGTGGAGGCGGAGAGGCATGTCACCGTAGGCGGTGGCGTGCCTCTCCCACGGCGGTCCGTCTTCTTTGCGCACAGGAACTGGCACGCTAGGTGCCTGACATGCAGACCTCGCCCCCATGCCTGAGGTTGGATCGTTGGTCACGACGAAGATGAAGTGGCGCACCTACCGCGGGGTGATAACACGCTCCTTGCGCGGCGATTCGCCTTCTTCGCCCCAGCGAGCTAGCTGCGAGTCATGCAGGGTCGGGCCCCCATGCCATAGGCTGGGTGCCTTGGTGTGCATTGGGGGAGACTTGCCCGTGACGCTTCGGGGCACAAGCGGGGAAATCTTCCTTTAAAAAGGAGCTCATCCCTCGGGCAGTAGCCATGCCTCGCTTTTCTTGCATTCACCGCGCCCTTCCGCCTTCCGGGCCTCTGGATGGGGCGTGCCGGTGTTTGTTGGAAGGATCTGCATCAGGGCCACCCCCCAGCGGTCTCACCGCCGGGGCGCTCACGCTCTTTGTTTCCTGCGCGGTGGTGCTGCCGATCTTGTCTTCTTCTTGCTGCTATTGGAGGAGCGCGACCTCGTGGGGGTTGGCACTCTTCTGCCATCGCTCAGCTTCAAGGATTTTCATCATGCAGCCCAGCTGCGGTCTCCCACCAATGGTCATCTACAAGGATGACCACCAGCCTCTTGGTGAAGAGAAGCGAGCCGGGCTGCGGCCTCCCCCTGCCCTCAGCTTCAAGGATGTTCATCGTCCTCGCTGGGGTGGAAGGCGAGCCAAGTTGGGGTCCTGCCTTCCGCATGGGCTGGTGACCCGCTTCTTCCTCTAGCATTTGGAGGAGAAGGATGTTCACCAGCCTTGCGGAGGAGGCAAACTTCGGCTACGCGGGGCCGGCCGGCTACAGGCGCCGTTAGCTGCCGCGTGTCTGGCTCCTTGGCTTGGATGGCTTTGGTGCCGCCTCCAACGCTTCCTCCCACCGCCAAGTGGGGCGTGGTTGTCTGTCCACCACACGGGCGACGGTCACGCCGTACGCAGGTCCGCCGCATCCGTAGCGTCCCCTGCGCCGCCGGCCACGCCGCCCAGGGGGTTGTACAAGACATCATATGCCGTGGAGGTGGTGGCCACGTTCTTGGATGGTCTTGTACTCACCCCCATAGGAGGACAGGGGCGAGGGCCTCTTTGCCACGGCGCACGCGCTGTGGTGGCCGCCATTGCTGGCAAGCCATCGGCACATAGGTGGTCACTGCCGCTAGTGAGGCTGCCCGGTGCAGAGGTGGTTGCCTCCGCTAGCGAGACCACCAGCGCCACATGTCGCTGTGCCTCCAACTCTTTGGCTTTAATGGCGTCGTTGTCTCCCCCTGTAGGAGGACGGGGGCGAGGACCTCTTCACAATGGCGCACACATTGAGGCGGCCATCACCGCTGTCACGCCGTCCTGGAGGATTCCGCAAGGACAGTGGCCGCGGACTTCCAGCGCAACTCTGCTGGCGTCGGGTAGTTTATACCTGCCGAGTAGAGATGGAACTAGGATTCCGCTTGAAAGCGGATGTAATACTTTTGCTTTTTGTAAGGTACTTTTGAGAACTATTTATCAAGCAGTGTTAGCACTTATCTGTGTACCGCCTGTTCCTGCTGTGTGTGATGTTGTTGACTCCTCCCTGGTACCTGGCCCCCTGCCTGGGATGCAGGCTTGATGTGTCGAGGTTGGATACCAGCGTATCTGAAAGGGTTGTCAACAACTCCTGAGAGGCAGCCTCAGCCGAGATTTGGACCTGTACACAGCTTCAGCTAGGGAGCGTTAGTAGTACACCCATAGGGTCCCCTGTCTGATATTAGTAATCCTTTGATACATGCTCGGGACTCGCAGGGTTTAGTCCGGGTGGCCAAGTTGCATGTCCGGACCCCCTTGGGTCACGGCTCTAGATACTAGGACTCCCATCTCAGGGTGGTGGAGTGTGTAGGCTTATGGTACGGGACCAGGCTAAGCGGCTACACGGCTCCGGATCACCCCAGGAGACAAGTGCTCATTTTCTAGAGCCGGACCCCAGGTTATCGGACCCACAGGACTATAGTTCCAAATACTAAGGCACCCGTCACAGAATGGTGTGCTGTGCAGGCTTACGGTACGGGACCAGGCTAAGCGGCTACACTGCTCCGGACCACTCCATGGAACGAGCTCCCGTTCTTTAGAACCAGCCCCCAGGCTGTCGGACCTCCTAGCTTTTGTAAAGGAGGTCCTAAACTGCAAGCCTGGCTGCTCAATTCGGATGTCGTCATGTCAGGACAGATGGGAACCGTGCGGGTGGGTTAGATAAAAGGTATTACCTAAAAACTGTAGGCCAAATCCATGGAGCAGGAAGATAAAGTTGTCATAGGAACGCGTCCGAGGGGGTGAATTTCCTCTTTATAACTTGACATGCATGGGTGTAAACCATCAGGGCGGGTTTATGTGGGCAGACCTCACTGGGCTGATGTACACATATGCGAAATTTAATTATAAAAGGAGAAAAATTTAACCCCTCAGAGTTGCTTCTATGGATTGAACTTACAGAGATAGGAAGGGGTACTTCTTTAGCTATAACAAAGTTGGCATCCCCCGGGTTGGCATATTTCCATCGCCTTGAGGGGTTCCTCCCTGCTGGGGGAGAGGTTGCGGATCCCCTCTTGGTTCAGTACTTTGCCGCAGGATTAGGTCCCGACCCTGGGTTCCCTACTATGCACGAACCGTCGGCCATAGTACTTGAGCGCTTGGTTACGATGTGCATTTTAGGTTTCAACTTGACATCTGAGTCCGCCGCTTGAGTCCACGTCCTCGCGCTGTAGCGGCCCCTACACAAACCCATCAAAAGGTTGGACCCATGGGGAGTCCAGAAGGGTTTCCAGGGGAAGGCAGGCTTTGGCCCCATAGGCCAGGTAGCACGGAGCCCCTTGGTGGTCCGTCTAGTTGTCTTCAGCGGAATTGCAGCCTCCAGTGAAGACATCCTTCAGGACCCCCTCGAGTAACTGATACCCGAGGTCCGGTTTGGCCGCGGCCACCTCTTCGTCGTCGGCCCTTTCCTTGCTGGGTCGGCGATGAGGTGGGGAGCCATCCCCGGAAGACTGCTCGCGCCGCACGATGATACATTTTGCGAGGTCGATGATCTCACAACATTCTGCGGCGCTGTGGCGACTGTTTGGGTGCACGGGGCATGTGCCACCGTTACCCCTCGGTGGCCGTGGGCGTTTGCTACGGTCACCCTGGCCCCCAGTCGCAGCTACCACGACCAGAGCGGCGGAGTGCGGCTTCTCATTGCCGCGATTCTTTTTCTTGCCGTCCTGAGCGACGGCATCTGAGCCGCCCGTTTGGGCAGCCCCGGTCTGTGGCGCTGAGTGCCACGCACGGCCCTCAGCAACCTTGGCGCACTTGTCAGCCAGAGCCAAGAGAGTGGGGACCGTTTCCACGTCATGCGTGGCCAACTTCTCCAACATCTTTTCATCACGTACCCCCTGGCGGAAGGCCGTGATGATAGAAGCATCGGAGATGCGAGGTATAGTACCTCGCACCTTAGTGAAGCGGGAGATAAATGTCCGGAGAGTTTCTCCGGGCTCTTGCCTCACTGCGTGGAGGTGGGCCTCCACGCCGTGTTGCTGGTAAGCACTGTTGAAGTTCGCTGTGAACCGTGCACAGAGCTCTTCCCAGGAGCAGATTGACCCTAGGGCAAGGTTCATGAGCCAAGTCTGGGCGGGCCCAAACAAGGCGACATGAAAATATGACGCCATCACAGCGGTGTTTCCACCTGCCGCTGTGATAGCGGTGACATACACCTGCAGAAATTCTGACGGGTTTGATGTACCGTCGTACTTTTCCGGCAAGTGCGGTCAGAACTTAGATGGCCAAGATGCTGCGTGGAGATGATCCGCGAGAGCGGCGCAGCCTACGCCAGCCAATGGGACACCGGCCTGGATCCGGGTACCCGCCGGCGTTTGCAGTGTTACCGCTGCAAAGTCTTGATCGAGGTTACGCCCCTCGATGTTTTGTCGGCGCTCTCGTGCCCTCTCCAGGGAGATGCAGACATCCTTGCTTGCACGTCTGCGGTTGAGTTCTGCCCGCATGTCATTAGACTTCTCCAGAGAGACCGGAGCACCCTCCGCCGTGCGCCGGCGGTTGAGCTCCGCCCTCAGGTCCTCAGTTGGCGCTGCCCTTACCGAGGGCGAGCGCACAGACGCCGACGCCTCATGCTGACGCCGGGATGACCGAGGCTTGGGCCTGGTTGAGGCAGAGTGCGCCATGCCAAGAAGGAGATCCACGTCGTCACGCCACTGCTTCATGGCACTTGGAGAGGCCATGGAGCTTGGAGGGTGATGCAGCAACTCCCTTGTTGCTGATAGCGCCCTAGACGCCCTGGACGCCTGCGTGGGAGTGTGCTGTCGTGCAGAGTGCACAGCTGCCGCTGCACCAGGCGCTGGGAGGTTGGTGGCCCGCGGAGTGGAAGAGGCAGCTTCCTCCTCCAGCATATAGTCCTCAGGCATGAAATCTTGGTGCTCGACGATATGGACCATGGCGTCGAGCAGGAAAACAAGCAAAAACTTCGAGCCTAGCCCCCTACGTGGCGCACCAAATGTCAGAGAGGAAATTCTTTGGCCAGGTGGCGGAGTGCACCCGCCCTAAGTCCTAAGATGTGGAGGGGGCTTAAGCGTTTTGCTTGTTGCGAGATGTAGGAATGAACACAAGAACACACAAGAGTTTAGAGTGGTTTGGGCCTCCGGAGCATAATACCCTACTCCACTGTGTGTTGTATTGCTTGAGAGCTTGAGTTGTGTGTGAGCCTGAGGGAGTCTAAGCGTGTCTTGGATGACTTGGGTCTGAGTCCCTTTTGTAACGTTGCATGCTCCCCCTTTTAAAGCTCAAGGGGGGCGTGTACAAGAGTGCTGAGCCCCGACATGTGGGCCCAGGAGCACAATAGATGTAAGACTTAGGGCAGCAATAGTTGGCTACTGGAGCAATCTTCCCGCATTCTGACACCCGTGGTCCGCGTAGTGTTGGCGTGCTGGGGAAGCTTGTCTGGTAATGCTCAAGTGCCGGTGGACATAGCGTATCCTACAGCGCGGGCACACTGTTCGGATTAGACAGGCACGCCGCCTGCTGTATGGCCTGGGCGCCGTCTGCCAGCGGAGTGGACATGACACATTAAATGCCGAAGGGGCACATCACCTGACAGCAGGGTGGACAGGCGGCGCATCCTCTCTGTAATAAATGTGGAGGCCGCGCGACCCAGAGCCCTTACGTCATGCTCCGTCCACTGGCCTATGTCACGGGCAATAAGCCATGTGGCAGCATTGGGCCCTCGGCCGAGCGGGGAGCGGAGGCGCACCGGATAGAGCCTGGACACGCGTCAACACCGGACCCATGCCTAGGTCATGGCACTTCCTCTCCCGGGACCTTGTTATGGGTGGTCCGGAGCTCACTTGGTGGGGTCCGAACTCTATCCAATGGCTCCGGGCTGCTTTACTTCGGGGTCCGAGTTGTCGCACAGGGGTCCTGCGCCTTCTAGGCCCGATGGCGTTGTCTCCGAGAACGCCACCTTAACTGCTCACGAGATACCCCTGGGGCTGTTCTCCGCACGGCTAGGGATAGCCGCACAGGCATCGTGCCTTCATACCATAGTAAGGGGTACCCCTAATCCAGGGTACCGACAGTTTGGTATTTACTTACATTTAGTAACTGCTAATAAAATTTGACCAACTTATTAAAAGCAATGCTCAGCTTTAACCCCTATTGTTGATTATCCTTACACCTCACATGAGCTCCCAACTTTGGCGAGTTCATGCACATTATTCCCCACAACTTGTTGAGCGATGAACATTTGTGAGCTCACCCTTGCTGTCTCACACCCCCCACAGGAGAAGGACAGGTGGTTTAAGAGGAGCCACATAATGAGGAGTTCGATTTGATCTAGGTGGCGTTTCTCAGTTGACTTATTGGCGCTAAAGATGGATTTTAGTTCGATTTATATTTATCTTTTATTTTGTAAGACTTCCGCTATGTAATAAGTACTCTGATTTTATTGTGATATTTATCTCTATACACTCGGTTATTATATGTGTTGTCTTCTTTGGCGCATGTATGAGATGCACCCGGCTTTGTCCCTTAAAACCGGGTGTGACAAAAGTGGTATCAGAGGAATGTTGACTGTAGGACAAAACCTACATAGAAATGGACAAAACCTTACCTACTTACCTTACTCTGATTCTTATCTAAACTTTTCTTAATCTTTTCTCATCTATTTCCGCTTTACTCTGATTATTCTTACATTTTCTCTCTAAAGACAAATGTGGATTTCACACTTTGAAATCCTGGCCTAAAGTGACCTTTAGGAATAGGAGACCTACTCATAGGAACAAAAACAAAAACTATTTTTATAGGTATCTATACGCTTGAGTGTTTGTTCTTATGATATTTGTTTTATTTGGATCTTTGATTGTGTGCGATGAGTTGTGGATTAATGTCCACAATTAATCTGCTTATACATATAAACATAAATAGAATTCATAAGATAACTAAACAACCTAGTTTATCCTCCATTAAAGTGTATCTATTTTAAATAGACACATCTTAACTCAAAGGAATCAATCTTATAAAAAATATCTTATCCTCTTAAATTGTTTATAAGATAAACTAGACCAACTAAAAGTACCCCCACTAGAATATAGCAAATAGATCCATCTTATCTTGGAAGGTCCTCCCATATCTTAATAGATCCATCTTATCTTACAAGATTCTCTCTTATCTTAATAGATCCATCGTGTCCCGAAAAGATTTTATCTTAGCCTAATAGATCTAAGTAATATCAAAAGATTCTATCTTATTCTTAAGAGACTCATCTTGTCCTAAGGAGAATACTTATCCCCACCACTTTGCTTATCTCATAACAGTGTAACAAACATGATCTATTCCAAAATAAAATAAGTAGATCTTATCTAGTCTAATCTGATTACTCCAATTTAATTCTGACCCCATCTAATCTGATCAGATCTAACCTAATGGACAAACATGTTAGATAATACTGGTAAAATAAGATTGGGTCCTACTCTTATAAATATGTTTTAACCTAAATTGGAGTCTTAGTCCAACCTAGCCATATGCAACTACCTTAACCACCCGATAGTTGCATAAGCCCTCTGTTTTAACCAACAGAGATTCTGACTTACCTACAACATATAATCCCACCTATCTCAAAAGATTCTAACATATCCTAATAATATGTATCCTACCCTGGTAGATCTATTTAACTTAAAACTAGTTTAATCTAGTTATATCCTATCTAACCTAGATCCTACCTAATCTGATATGATCTAATCTAAAGGAAGTTACTTAAACAAGTTATTTAGTACTAGTAACATGGATTAGACCATAATCCTATAAATGGGTTTTAAATCTGAATTGGTGTCTTTGTAACACCCTAAAGTTCAATCTTGTGAAGACAAGGAAAAATTCTCAAAGATTTTAAATCAAAACACCTTTCCTTAAAAATAATCATAATTTAGAAGCTTCCACTCATGAATATGTTAAAAATACATAATTAAAGATACTTAGATAATCTAAATTGCCTTTTGGGTTAGGATATATGAAAGAATTAGGGTTAAACTATTTCTTAATAGATATAAGTTTACAATATAAATTTGATTTCCCTAGAACTAATAAGGTATGGGTTAATCTCTACTATATGATTGAAAGCTTGTCTAAAAGAACTAAAACATATATAAAATATGTTCTTGCACAGATATGGTTTGCAAATGAACTAGTCACAAGCTTGAATTTAAATTTGAATTCAAAATTTAAAATAGGAAAGAAAAGGGAAATAAGAGAAAGTGAAGGGAAGAACTAAGAAAAATACTACATAAAATAAAATAAAAAAAATAAACACCCTTCACACTTATGTTAGGAAATTATACCTTTCAAACTGTGGACAAGTTATTCACAAAAGTTTGAATTTAAACTTGAAATTCAAATTGGATTTGAAAATAGAGAAAAGAAAATAGAAAATAAAAAGAAAAAGATGAAAAAAACCCTAGCTAGGCCAACTTCTCCACATTCGGCCCATCTCCACTCATCCCACGCGCAGCCCAAGTCTCCAACCGGCGCCGACAGGTGGGCCCGCCTCGTCAGCCTTACGCCGCGCGGACAGCACCGCTGTTCCACTGCCTTGTGGGCCCCATTCGTCGGCCGCACGCGCGCTCGCTCCATCCCTCCCCTCCTCTGGTCCGCGGGCCCCGTTGCTCAGACTCACCCCCCCTCCGCGCGGACTCATTCGCCGTCTGTCTCTGTCGTGTGGGGCCCAGTTCGCAGGCTCAACGCGGTCGTCGTCTTCATCCCCGTGCTCGGTCTTCACCGCAACGACCTCCGCGAAGCCCGCCGGGAATCTCGTTCCTCGTGCCCGTGCTCGGACTTCGCCGCCTGGGTATAAAGCTCGGGTCGTTCCCCTAGCTCCCCCGTGTCGCACCGCGCCCGGGATTCACCAAAGTCGTGAAGGAGCGCGAGAGAAGAAGAAACCCGCCGCCGCGGGCCAATTTCGGTTCGCCGCCGACGTTGCCTCCGTGGGTGCCTGAGGGTCGTCACCAAGGGGCCTTGGAAGCTTACACGGGGATCGCCTGCGACCGGGGTCGTCTCGGGTGACGCGAATTCCTCACCGAAGTCGCGCCTCCGCCGTGTGCCGTGGCCGGCCTCAACCGCGTCACGATTGCCGGTATGGTGTTATTTAACAGATTCGGTTTACCCTCCTCTGCGTGTAGCACCTACCCGTGACTAATTTAGTGAACCAAAACCTTGGCTTGATTGCTCGCCGGCGTTTCTTGCCGCGCGGCGGCGCCGCCGCGCCCTGGTGTGTTATGGAAAGAAGATGGGCCGGTGACCGTCGATCGCGAAATAAACGGTGTAGATTAGATCGGCATCGGATCTGGGTGCTGTAGGGATGGATGCGATCGGGACCGTTCAATCCGGATCGTGCGCACGAGAATCAATCTGAGTATTTTAAATCTCGATCGTTGATTGTTTGATCAACGGCTCTGGGTGCGTACCGTTTCGGTGTCGGCTCGATTTAATCTGGGCCATCGGTTTGTGATCGTGCGGCTCAGCTCATCCGATACCCCTTCGCGCTGGCACTTTTGTTAAAGAGCCCCTCGGGTTCTGTGGAATCAACCCGCAGTCCTGGCGCCCGCCGTTCTGTGTCTTGGGATGTTTTGCCCCGAGGCCCCTGGCTTTCTCTATATTAATGTGCCCAGTCCAAGGACTTAAGAAATCAGATAAAAATGAATTAGAAAATGATTTTTTTTATGCAAAAATAAATGCTAGAATTTGTTTAATTCATAGAAAATTTATACTTGCTCCAAATTAGTCCATTCCACTTTCTAAATTTTTATAATTTAATTCTCTATCATTTAGAGCCTCTGTTTTGTCATGAAAACAGTTAGACATTTAATCTCTCACTTAATCTATTTTAAACACATAAAACCTTTGAAAATTCATAACTTAAAATCTATAACTCCAAAATTAATAATTCTTTCTCCTGTGATCTTATTTTAATATGTAGATTATTAATATGTATTTTGCATATATGTTTGGTGTAATATTAATTCTGCCTATACCATGTATGTTTGTATTGCTACGACTAGCAGTGAGGTCACGAGGATCTGAAGAAATCATCCTGGTACCTGGATCTCAAGGCCCAGGCAAGTTGTGCCCTTGATCACTTCTTTTTACCCACTCATGTTCTGATTAATCATAATGATCTGCATAGGTTAATTTTGATGGGACCCAATAGGTTACCCTAGTTTGACTATCTTTATACCTTGTTCACCACTGAATCTTTGGGTAGTACTTGCTAGTGCTATATGTGGCTTTGGGTATAGAGATACACCTTACTATTCATGATTATACTTTTGTTATCAGTTGTTATTTATGGTTCATGTTAAGATCATTATGTTAATTGGAACATGGAGCGACCACCCGGGAAAACAGTGCTACCACAAGGGTAGTATGGGATGCCCTTGGCTGATTAATTAGGAAAGCTAGTGGAAGACTACCTTACCCGAAAGGGGCAAGGGCAGTAGGGGAGAGGTCAGTGTAGGGAGGCCCTCGGGAGGATTTTGCTGCGATGGCGGTCCTGCAAGGGATTCCTGCACTGGATCTTCCTATAAACTGTAGCGGGTTTTCGGAAGCTAGTGGAACTTTGTAAAGGCCTCGTAGTGTTACCCTGCCTCGCTTCCTTGGTAGAGGTGTATGGGATTCATGACCCCTTGGCAGATGGGTAACACGGCTTGTGGGTAAAGATGCGCAACCTCTGCAGAGTGTAAAACTGGTATACTAGCCGTGCTCACGGTCAAGAGCAGCTCGGACCCTCACATGATTAATTTATGGAACTAAATTCAATTTGTCATATGCATTGCATCGCAGGTGAAGTGGTTACTTTTGTTCTACTATTTAATTGGGTTGGTATTTACTTATACTTAGTAATTGCTAATAAAATTTTGACCAACTTTAAAAGCAATGCTCAGCTCTAACCATCATCTTTGGTAAGCCTTACACTTTATGAGCTCCCACCTTTGGTGAGTTCATGCACATTATTCCCCACAACTTGTTGAGCGATGAACGTATGTGAGCTCACTCTTGCTGTCTCACATACACCACAGGTCAAGACCAGGTACTGCAGGATGATGCTCATGGAGGATGATGTGATGAGTTCGTGAGAGGTTTAGGTCGTCGTCTCCCAGTCAACTTTGGGTTGCTGGACCGTTGTCTCCTTATAATGTAATTATTTATTTTGTATAGAACTCCTGTTATATATAAAGATGTGACATTCGATCCTGTGCCACTATACATCATATGTGTGAGACTTGGTCCCAGCATACCTGGTGTTTATGTTAACCCCGGGTTTTGGACCCCTAAAATCCGGGTGTTACAGAAGTGGTATCAGAGGAATGTTGACTGTAGGACGAAACCTAGATAGAACTGGACAACCATTCTTTACTTACCTTACTCTGATTCTTTTCTAAACTTTCCTTAATCTTTTCTCATCTATTTCCGCTTACTCTGATTATTCTTATCTTTTCTTTCTAAAAGACAAATGTGGATTTTACACTTTGAAATCCCATGCCTAAAGTGACCTCTAGGAATAGGAGACCTATTCTTAGGAACAAAAACAAAACTATTTTTATAGATATCTATGAACTTGAATGTTTGTTCTTATGATACTTGTTTGATTTGGATCTTTGATTGAGTGTGATGGGTTGTGGAGTAATGTCCACAATTACATCTGCATATACATCTAGGTATAAAGGATAGCATTTGTAAGATAACTAGACAAACTAGATTATCCCCTTAGAAAATATAGGTAGTATTCCGTATCTATCTCATCTTAACATATTCTATCTTACCTTTGGACATTCACCTCGTACAACTAATTACCCTAGTCTTGACATAGAATATCTGGCCCAGCCCTGCCAAAGAAGTTTCAGTACATAACCAACTATTAGCTTATTCATTCTGTCTACTAAATGATTCCCTTGCAAAGCTATCTTACCAATATGCTTCTAACTTAGATGGTCAATACCAGGCGGGGTGGTGGAATTGATTTGCCTGCTAATCAACAACCTCAACCACAGTCAGCAGCAATGAATCCTCCTAATCCCCCACCAGGCGGAGTTGATCCACTCGTCGCAGCTCAAATGAGAATGATGCAGCAAATGGCGGACACTATGGCAGATATGCGCACCCAAATGCAGCAAGAACGCCAAGAAATGCACCAAGAAAGAGAGGATGCACGCCGGGAAATGCGCCAAGAACGGGAAGAGATACGCCAGGAGAGGAGGGTACAACAACAGCAGCTGCAGCAACAACTTCAACAACAACAGCAACAACAACAAATGCCATTGCCTCCACCTCCACCACCAGTTCCACCCCGGGACAAGCACCGGGAATTCATGAGCCACAAACCACCAACCTTCTCCAACTCCGCAGATCCACTGCAAGCAGATGACTGGTTAAAGTCCATAGAGAAGATGCTCAACATAGCCCAGTGCTCGGACCGAGAGAAAGTACTCTATGCATCGGGTCGTCTTGCTGGTCCCGCTGCGGATTGGTGGGATGCACACTGTGCAGCTCATGCTGCTGCCGATACAATTACCTGGGAAGAATTCTCCACACAATTCAGGAATTACCATATTCCTGCTGGACTCATGAAGATTAAGAGGAAGGAGTTTCTATCCCTCAAGCAAGGAAGTATGTCCGTAAGCGAATATAGAGACAAATTCATCCAGTTATCTCGATATGCTCCCAGAGATGTTGAAGATGATGAGCAAAAGCAGGAGCTCTTTTTGGATGGTTTGATTGGACCCTTGCAATATCAGCTGGTATCGCACACCTTCCCATCCTTCCAAAGGCTATTGGATAAAGCTATTGCTGTAGAGAACAAGAGGAGTATATTTGGAGAGAAAAGAAAGGCTGTCAACCAAGGGCAGGCTGGAAGTAGTTCCCGTCCTCGCTATACTACCACTCCTAATACACCAGCTAGTGGCAGTTCCGGACAACAAACTCAACAGGCACCAACTGCTCCTTCAAAAGCAAGCACTCCAGTAGGAACCGCTGCTCCCAACACAACCGCCATCAGGACATGCTTCAAGTGTGGACAACCGGGACACTACGCCAACTACTGTCCCAACAGAGCGGCCTACACTACACCGGCACCAATAAAGCAAGGACAAGCCTCAGCAGGGAAGAGTCAGCCCCTATCCATCAACCGAGGATATGCCCATCATACAGAAATAGAAGCTGAACCCGGTGAACTTGAAATTCAAATTCAAGAAGAAGAGCCAGTCGGAGATGAAGTAGTCGGTGAAGAAGTCAACGAGCAACAAGAATAAAGAGATAAACATAGATATAGATACATATATATATATTTTACTATTTGTAAGACCTAAATATTAGTTTAGCTAGTAGTAGTATTTTACTATTTTAGTAATAATAATAAGGTCCATTTGACCCTGTGTTTTGCTAATAAGATATGCATCATGCCGAGATTTTGTTTATGCATATGTGTTGAAACCATATGAACATATATCCTTTTCTTACAAATCTCGAGGACGAGATTATTTTTAAGGGGGGTAGGATTTGTAACACCCTAAAGTTCAATCTTGTGAAGACAAGGAAAAATTCTCAAAGATTTTAAATCAAAACACCTTTCCTTAAAAATAATCATAATTTAGAAGCTTCCACTCATGAATATGTTAAAAATACATAATTAAAGATACTTAGATAATCTAAATTGCCTTTTGGGTTAGGATATATGAAAGAATTAGGGTTAAACTATTTCTTAATAGATATAAGTTTACAATATAAATTTGATTTCCCTAGAACTAATAAGGTATGGGTTAATCTCTACTATATGATTGAAAGCTTGTCTAAAAGAACTAAAACATATATAAAATATGTTCTTGCACAGATATGGTTTGCAAATGAACTAGTCACAAGCTTGAATTTAAATTTGAATTCAAAATTTAAAATAGGAAAGAAAAGGGAAATAAGAGAAAGTGAAGGGAAGAACTAAGAAAAATACTACATAAAATAAAATAAAAAAAAATAAACACCCTTCACACTTATGTTAGGAAATTATACCTTTCAAACTGTGGACAAGTTATTCACAAAAGTTTGAATTTAAACTTGAAATTCAAATTGGATTTGAAAATAGAGAAAAGAAAATAGAAAATAAAAAGAAAAAGATGAAAAAAACCCTAGCTGGGCCAACTTCTCCACATTCGGCCCATCTCCACTCATCCCACGCGCAGCCCAAGTCTCCAACCGGCGCCGACAGGTGGGCCCGCCTCGTCAGCCTTACGCCGCGCGGACAGCACCGCTGTTCCACTGCCTTGTGGGCCCCATTCGTCGGCCGCACGCGCGCTCGCTCCATCCCTCCCCTCCTCTGGTCCGCGGGCCCCGTTGCTCAGACTCACCCCCCCTCCGCGCGGACTCATTCGCCGTCTGTCTCTGTCGTGTGGGGCCCAGTTCGCAGGCTCAACGCGGTCGTCGTCTTCATCCCCGTGCTCGGTCTTCACCGCAACGACCTCCGCGAAGCCCGCCGGGAATCTCGTTCCTCGTGCCCGTGCTCGGACTTCGCCGCCTGGGTATAAAGCTCGGGTCGTTCCCCTAGCTCCCCCGTGTCGCACCGCGCCCGGGATTCACCAAAGTCGTGAAGGAGCGCGAGAGAAGAAGAAACCCGCCGCCGCGGGCCAATTTCGGTTCGCCGCCGACGTTGCCTCCGTGGGTGCCTGAGGGTCGTCACCAAGGGGCCTTGGAAGCTTACACGGGGATCGCCTGCGACCGGGGTCGTCTCGGGTGACGCGAATTCCTCACCGAAGTCGCGCCTCCGCCGTGTGCCGTGGCCGGCCTCAACCGCGTCACGATTGCCGGTATGGTGTTATTTAACAGATTCGGTTTACCCTCCTCTGCGTGTAGCACCTACCCGTGACTAATTTAGTGAACCAAAACCTTGGCTTGATTGCTCGCCGGCGTTTCTTGCCGCGCGGCGGCGCCGCCGCGCCCTGGTGTGTTATGGAAAGAAGATGGGCCGGTGACCGTCGATCGCGAAATAAACGGTGTAGATTAGATCGGCATCGGATCTGGGTGCTGTAGGGATGGATGCGATCGGGACCGTTCAATCCGGATCGTGCGCACGAGAATCAATCTGAGTATTTTAAATCTCGATCGTTGATTGTTTGATCAACGGCTCTGGGTGCGTACCGTTTCGGTGTCGGCTCGATTTAATCTGGGCCATCGGTTTGTGATCGTGCGGCTCAGCTCATCCGATACCCCTTCGCGCTGGCACTTTTGTTAAAGAGCCCCTCGGGTTCTGTGGAATCAACCCGCAGTCCTGGCGCCCGCCGTTCTGTGTCTTGGGATGTTTTGCCCCGAGGCCCCTGGCTTTCTCTATATTAATGTGCCCAGTCCAAGGACTTAAGAAATCAGATAAAAATGAATTAGAAAATGATTTTTTTTATGCAAAAATAAATGCTAGAATTTGTTTAATTCATAGAAAATTTATACTTGCTCCAAATTAGTCCATTCCACTTTCTAAATTTTTATAATTTAATTCTCTATCATTTAGAGCCTCTGTTTTGTCATGAAAACAGTTAGACATTTAATCTCTCACTTAATCTATTTTAAAAACATAAAACCTTTGAAAATTCATAACTTAAAATCTATAACTCCAAAATTAATAATTCTTTCTCCTGTGATCTTATTTTAATATGTAGATTATTAATATGTATTTTGCATATATGTTTGGTGTAATATTAATTCTGCCTATACCATGTATGTTTGTATTGCTACGACTAGCAGTGAGGTCACGAGGATCTGAAGAAATCATCCTGGTACCTGGATCTCAAGGCCCAGGCAAGTTGTGCCCTTGATCACTTCTTTTTACCCACTCATGTTCTGATTAATCATAATGATCTGCATAGGTTAATTTTGATGGGACCCAATAGGTTACCCTAGTTTGACTATCTTTATACCTTGTTCACCACTGAATCTTTGGGTAGTACTTGCTAGTGCTATATGTGGCTTTGGGTATAGAGATACACCTTACTATTCATGATTATACTTTTGTTATCAGTTGTTATTTATGGTTCATGTTAAGATCATTATGTTAATTGGAACATGGAGCGACCACCCGGGAAAACAGTGCTACCACAAGGGTAGTATGGGATGCCCTTGGCTGATTAATTAGGAAAGCTAGTGGAAGACTACCTTACCCGAAAGGGGCAAGGGCAGTAGGGGAGAGGTCAGTGTAGGGAGGCCCTCGGGAGGATTTTGCTGCGATGGCGGTCCTGCAAGGGATTCCTGCACTGGATCTTCCTATAAACTGTAGCGGGTTTTCGGAAGCTAGTGGAACTTTGTAAAGGCCTCGTAGTGTTACCCTGCCTCGCTTCCTTGGTAGAGGTGTATGGGATTCATGACCCCTTGGCAGATGGGTAACACGGCTTGTGGGTAAAGATGCGCAACCTCTGCAGAGTGTAAAACTGGTATACTAGCCGTGCTCACGGTCAAGAGCAGCTCGGACCCTCACATGATTAATTTATGGAACTAAATTCAATTTGTCATATGCATTGCATCGCAGGTGAAGTGGTTACTTTTGTTCTACTATTTAATTGGGTTGGTATTTACTTATACTTAGTAATTGCTAATAAAATTTTGACCAACTTTAAAAGCAATGCTCAGCTCTAACCATCATCTTTGGTAAGCCTTACACTTTATGAGCTCCCACCTTTGGTGAGTTCATGCACATTATTCCCCACAACTTGTTGAGCGATGAACGTATGTGAGCTCACTCTTGCTGTCTCACATACACCACAGGTCAAGACCAGGTACTGCAGGATGATGCTCATGGAGGATGATGTGATGAGTTCGTGAGAGGTTTAGGTCGTCGTCTCCCAGTCAACTTTGGGTTGCTGGACCGTTGTCTCCTTATAATGTAATTATTTATTTTGTATAGAACTCCTGTTATATATAAAGATGTGACATTCGATCCTGTGCCACTATACATCATATGTGTGAGACTTGGTCCCAGCATACCTGGTGTTTATGTTAACCCCGGGTTTTGGACCCCTAAAATCCGGGTGTTACAGTCTTAGACCAACTCGTCCGTGAAACCACAACCTAGCCTACGTTTTAGGTTTCCCAACCCATTTATCTTACAAGCGAAGTAAAACTCCGTTCACTCTACCTACCCCATATACCCGCAATTGTTATCCCAACTCAGATAATGGCATCTAACACCACGACCGATGGTCCCTAATTCAGACCCCCAAAGGAAGCTCGATTATGCCATAGTACAATCATTCTATGTCAACACTCACCAAATAGCTAAAACATGATGTACCCTTGTTTCTATACCACACTTGCTAATGGCATAAAAAGAATTTTAGGTGTATAAAAATACTAGAATTTCATAAAGATAAAATCAGCTTGTTATGCTTAACTAAATGGTATTCTTAAATAAGATTATAGAATCTAGTGCGATCTAATCCAATGTGGTCCACTTAAACAGATTAGTGGTACGTGGACCGTTCTAGCCAGGTGTTAACGTAGCACATTAGAACAACTCAACCATGAGCTAACCCAACCCATAAAGTCATGATCAATGGTATAATCTATCTATCCCCACCTAACATCAAACAAACTTTTAACCTACATCATGTAGACTATCTCATCTTGATAAGATTCTATCTTACCTTTGGATATTCACCATGTACGACTAGTTACCCTAATTTAGACATAAATCAAAGATTAAGCCCTACTAAAGAATCTTCAGGACATAACCAACTATTAGTCTATTCATTCTGCTTACCAAATAATTTCCCTTGCAAAACTATTTTACCATATGCTTCTAACTCTCATGGTCAATATCAGGAAGGGAAGACTATCAGGCAACAACAAACAGAAATGAATCCTCCAAATCCTCCACCGGTTGAATCGATCAAGTGGTTTCCACCCAAATGATGGTAATACAACAAATGGCAAACATGGTTACCGAAATGCAAAATCAGATAAAACAAGAACGCGAGGAAATACGCTAGGATCGGCTGGAGATACATCAAGAAATAAGGCAAGCACAGTTGGAAAGACAACAACAACAGCGTCCACTACCTCCACCACCACCACCAGCTCCACCAAGCTACATAAATATATATATACTATTTGTAAGATCTAAGTGTTATTTTAGTTAGTGGTTGGTATGATACTATTTTAGGAGGAATAATAAGGTCTAATTGACCCATGTGTTGCTAATAAAGTATGCATCATGCTGAGATTTTGTTTGTGCATATGTTTTGAGATAACATGGTTATATACCTTTTCCTTACAAATCTCGAGGACAAGATTTCTATTAAGGGGGGTAGGATTTGTAAGGCCTAAAATTGGTATAAAAATTAATAATAAAATAAATGAAGAAATAAAATGGAAAATTCAGATACCACAAATTATATTTGAGTATTGAAAATTGAGGACTGAAATTTGAAAACCAATAATTATATTAGAAAAGAAGTAGTAGAAAGGTTTTCAATCCAACAAAAATGATTATGCATTTCATTAAAGGATGCACCATAAGCATTTATTTACAAGAATATTTAATTTTAAACTAACTTTTGACTCTTGTCCCACAATCAAAATACTATTCTCCTAAAAAGAAAGAAACAATATGAGTGTGTGCCATATTTCAAACATTTATCAAGCAAATAAATCAATTAAAATAAATATATATCTATTGCTCCATAATTGATTGTGAGTATGTATTAAGTTTGAATTCTTCAACTATATCCTATATTGGAATTGGAATTTTGTAATGTAAAAAGAAAATTTATTAAAGTCCAAAGTAGAATTTTAAGTTCTAAAAGAAATCCTAGAATTTGAGAAAGAGAAGGAAAAACCACACAAAAATAAAGGATATGGATGTATAAGTAAATATAAAATTGTTTATACCAATATTTTAGATTGTACATTGGATATAAGTTTGAACTCTGTTTACATTTAATTCAAAATAGAAATACAAAATATGAAAGGAATTGAAAATAGGGAAGGAAGGAGAGAAATATTATTCAATATAAAATAATGTTATAGTGAAATAACTTCACCATATGTTGGTGTGACCAAATTGCATAGTTAACATGAACTTGAATTTACACTTAAGTTCATTTCAAAAATTTAAATTCAAATGAATTAGGAATAAAAGAAAACAGAAAAGAATAAAAAAGGGGAAACCAGCATCTAGGCCCATTCTTACCTGCCTCAGCCCATATCTGAAAGTCACCTAGAGGGGGGTGAATAGGCGGAATCTGAAATTTATAAACTTAAGCACACACTACAAGCCGGGGTTAGCGTTAGAAATGAATTCAAGTTCGAAAGAGAGGGGAAAACAAATCAACCAAGAAATAAGGCAGATGAACACGGTGATTTGTTTTACCGAGGTTCAGTTCTAAAGAACTTAGTCCTCGTTGACTTGGTCACAAAGACCGGGTCTCTTTCAACCCTTTCCCTCTCTCAAACGGTCATTTAGACCGAGTGAGCCTTTTCCTTAATCTCTCGGGTCACTTAGACCCCGCAAAGACCACCACACACTTATGTGTCTCTTGCTTCGAGTACAAATCACTTTGAGAAAAGAAATGAGAAAGGAAGAAGGCAATCCAAGAGGCAAAAGCTCAAAGGAACACAAAATCTCTCTCACAAGTCACTAAGTGCTTGAGTTGAATTTGGGACTTGGAGAGGCTTTGATCTTTTGAATTGTGTCTAGGAGTGAATGCTAGAGCCCTTGTATTGAATGTGGTGTTCAGTAATCTTGGATGATTGGAGTGGTGGTGGTTGGGGGGGTATTTATAGCCCTCAACCACCACATAGCCGTTGGGGATGGCTGATGTCGATGGGCGCACCGGACAGTCCGGTGCGCCACCGGACACTGTCTGGTGCGCCAGTCATGTCACCCAACTGTTAGGGTTTGGGCGCTGTCGACCGTTGGAGACTGTCTTCTAGTGGCACTGGACAGTTCGGTGCCGCACCGGACAGGCACTGTTCAGTGTTCGGTGCGCCTCTGACGGGTGGCTCTGACTCTGCGTGCACTGTTCATCACTTTTCCTCTGAATCTTCAGCTTTTGCAGTCGACCATTGCGCGAAGGAGTCGTTGCTCCGCTGGTGCACCGGACAGTCCGATGGCACACTGGACAGTCCGGTGAATTATAGCGGAGCACGCCCTAAGAAACCCGAGAGTGAGGAGTTGGACGTTGTACGGTCCTGGTGCACCAGACACTGTCTAGTGGCACACCGGACAGTCCAGTGCGCCAGACCAGGGCACTCTTGATTTCTTTGCTCCTTTGTTTTTGAACCCTTTCTTCAATCTTTTATTGGTTTGTGTTGAACCTTTATGCACCTATAGAACATATAATCTAGAGCAAACTAATTAGTTTAATATTTGTGTTGGGCATTCAACCACCAAAATTATTTAAAGGAAAAGGTTAAAACCTATTTCCCTTTCAATCTCCCCCTTTTTGGTGATTGATGCCAACAGAAACCAAAGCAAATATATAAGTGCAGAATTGAACTAGTTTGCATAAGGTAAGTGCATAGGTTACTTAGAATTAAACCAATTTATAATTCCACTAGATATGCATGGATTGCTTTCTTTTATTTAACATTTTGGACCACGCTTGCACCACTTGTTTTGTTTTTCAAATTCTTTTGGAAAATCTTTTGAAAGTCTTTTTGCAAATAGTCAAAGGTATATGAATAAAATTGCAAGAAGCATTTTCAAGATTTGAAATTTCTCCCCCTATTTCAAATGCTTTTCCTTTGACTAAACAAAACTCCCCTTGAATGAAATTCTCCTCTTAGCTTTCAAGAGGGTTTTAATAGATACCAATTGGAACTTATACTTAGATACTAGTTTTAAAATTCCATCTTTAAATATACTAATTTGAAAAATCATATCAATTGAAGAAATTTCTTATCATAAGATACCAATTGGAAAAACAAACTTTTGTAAATAAATCAATTTTTTGATGTTAGTGGTGCGGTCCTTTTGCTTTGGGCTAATACTTTCTCCCCCTTTGGCATTAATCGCCAAAAACGGAGACTTTTGAGAGCCCTTATTACTTTCTTCCCCATTGGTACAAGTAAATATGAGTGGAAGATTATACCAATTTGAGGAGTGATGTGGAGTGACGGCGAATGATAAATGATACCGTTAGAGTGGAGTGGAAGCCTTGTCTTCGCCGAAGACTCCATTTCCCTTTCAATCTACGACTTAGCATAGAGATACACTTGAAAACACATTAGTCGTAGTCATAAAAGATATATGATCAAAAGGTATATAAATGAGCTATGTGTGCAATGTTTCAATTAAAATTCCAGGAATCAAGAATATTTAGCTCATTCCTAAGTTTGCTAAAAGTTTTCTCATCTAAAGGTTTGGTAAAGATATCGGATAATTGTTCTTTGGTGCTAACATAAGCTATCTCGATATTCCCCCTTTGTTGGTGATCCCTCAAAAAGTGATACCGAATGTCTATGTGCTTAGTGCGGCTGTGTTCAACGGGATAATCCGCCATGCGGATTGCACTCTCATTGTCACATAGGAGAGGGACTTTGCTCAATTTGTAGCCATAGTCCCTGAGGGTTTGCCTCATACAAAGTAATTGCACACAACAATGACCTACGGCAATATACTCGGCTTCGGCGGTAGAAAGAGCTACTGAGTTTTGTTTCTTTGAAGCCCAAGACACCTGAGATCTTCCCAGAAACTGACAAGTCCCTGATGTGCTCTTCCTATCAATTTTACACCCTGCCCAATCAGCATCTGAATACCTTATTAAAACAAAAGTGGATCCCTTGGGGTACCAAAGTCCAAACTTAGGAGTATAAACTAAATATCTCATGATTCTTTTCATGGCCCTAAGGTGAACTTCCTTAGGATCGGCTTGGAACCTTGCACACATGCATACGGAAAGCATAATATCCGGTCGAGATGCACATAAATAGAGTAAAGATCCTATCATCGACCGGTATACCTTTTGATCTACAAATTTACCTCCTGTGTCGAGGTCGAGATGCCCATTGGTTTCCATGGGTGTCTTGATGGGTTTGGCATCCTTCATTCCAAACTTGTTAAGTATGTCTTGAATGTACTTTGTTTGGCTTATGAAGGTGCCCTCTTAGAGTTGCTTGACTTGAAATCCTAGGAAATATTTCAACTCCCCCATCATAGACATCTCGAATTTTTGAATCATGATCCTACTAAACTCTTCACAAGTAGATTTGTTAGTAGACCCAAATATGATATCATCAACATAAATTTGGCATACAAACAAATCTTTTGCAATAGTTTTAGTAAAGAGAGTAGGATCGGCTTTTCCGACTTTGAAGCCATTAGTGATAAGGAAATATCGCAGGCATTCATACTGTTGGTACCCTGAATTAGGGGTACCCCTTACTATGGTATGAAGACGTGGTGTCCATATGGCGTTCCCTAGCCACATGGAGAACAACGCTTGACCCCACCACGTGGGCCGCTCAAGGGGCACCGTGTGGTAAGGAAATATGATACATCCCAGGATGTATTAGTCGAACCGGACCTCCGCGAGGGAGCACTGGACCCCTGTACACACAAACCAGACCCCTGGTTATGGCCCAGACTCCCAAGTAAGCATGTCAGGTCCCTTGGATGGGATCCAGATCCCTCTGAGTAAGGTCTGGGCCGCTACGAGGTCCCGGGACAGGGGAAACCCTGGCATAAGCAAGGGTCCGGTACTGACACATGTCTGGGCCTGTCGGGGACCATAATTAGGGGTACCCCCAAGACTCCTAATCTCAGCTGGTAACCCCCATCAGCACAAAGTTGCAAAGGCCTGATGGGTGCGATTAAGTCAAGGCTCGGTCCACTCAAGGGACACGATCTCGCCTCGCCCCGAGCCCAGCCTCGGGCAAGGGCAGCCGACCCCGGAGGATTCACGTCTCGCTCGAGGACCCCCTCAAGCAACGGACACACCTTCGGCTCGCCCGAGGCCCAGTCTTCGCCAAGAAGCAACCTTGGCCAGATCGCCACACCGACCGACCGTATCACAGGAGCATTTAATGCAAGGATGGCCTGACACCTTATCCTGACACGCGCCCTTCAGTCGACAGAGCTGAAGTGACCGCAGTCACTTCGCCGCTCGGACTCGGGCTCGGCCCCAGAAGACAACGAACTCCGCCTCGCCCAACCCCAGGGCTCGGACTCGGGCTCGGCCCCGGAAGACGACGAACTCCGCCTCGCCCGACCCTAGGGCTCAGACTCGGCCTCGGCTCCGGAAGACGACGAACTCCGCCTCGCCCGACCCCAGGGCTCGGACTCGGCCTTGGCCTCGGATGATAGTCTCCGCCTCGCTCGACCCGGGGCTCGGACTCGACCTCGACCTCGGAAGACAGACTCGACCTCGACCTCAGAGGAGCATCCACCTCGCCCGACCTAGGGCTCGGACCGACCACGTCGCAAGAGGGGCCATCATTACCCTACCCCTAGCTAGCTCAGGCTACGGGGAACAAGACCGGCGTCCCATCAGGCTCGCCCCGGTAAACAAATAATAATGATGGCGCCCCGCATGCTCCGTGGCGACGGCGGCTCTCAGCCCCTTACGGAAGCAAGGAGACGTCAGTAAGGACTCGACAGCCCCGATAGCTATCCTTCCTCAAGGCTCCAGCGCTCCTCCGACGGCCACGACATCACATGAACAGGGTGTCAAGACCTCTCCGGCTGCCACGACGGCATGTACTTAGGGCGCTAGCTCCTCTCTGCTAGACACGTTAGCACATTGCTACACCCCCACTGTACACCTGGGCCCTCTCCTTACGCCTATAAAAGGAAGGACCAGGGCTCTCTTATGAAGAGGTTGGTCGCGCAGGAGGATGGGACGACGCGTAGAGTCCCTCGCTCTCCCCCCACGCGGACGCTTGTAACCCCCTACTGCAAGCGCACCCGACCTGGGCGCAGGACAAAACGAAGGCCGCGGGTTTCCCCTTTTTGCCTGCCTCCCTCCTCTCTTCTCCCACCTTCGTGCTCCGTCTCGTGCCGACCCATCTGGGCTGGGACACGCGGCGACAATTTACTCGTCTGTCCAGGGACCCCCCGGGGTCGAAACGTCGACAGGGCCTTACCCTGCGCATGCACTCCCCGCTCAGGCAGAGACCCGATGCAGCCATGTGGCTCGTTGCCCGTGACATAAGCCAGCGGGCGGAGCCTGATGTAAGGCCCCTAGACCATGCAGACTCTTCATTTATTGCAGAAAGGACGCGCCGCCTGTCCACCCTACTAACAGGCGATGTGCCCCCTCAGCATTTATTGCATCCTGTCCACTCCGCTGGCAGGCGGCGCCAGGGCCACCCTGCAGACGGTGCACCTGTCTAGTCCATTGTCAAAACAGTGCGTCCGTGCTACGCGGTGCACTGTACTCATCATCACTTATACAATAAGCTTCCCCCTGCACGCCGAGGTTACGCAGATCTCGGGTGTCAAGGCGCAAGAAGATTGCTTCGGTAGCAAATATTAGTAGCTACGTCCACTATGTTCCTGGGTCCACATGTCGGGGCTCAGTACCCTTGTACATGCCCCCCTTTAGCTATAAAAGGGGAGGCATGCAACGTTACAACACAAGCTCAATCTTTAGGCTTAGACTCTCGACTCTCAAGCTTCCACAACAATCCAACACACAGTGGAGTAGGGTGTTACGCTCCGGCGGCCCGAACCACTCTAAACTCTTGCGTGTTCTTGTGTTCATTCCTACATCTTGCAACAAGCAAAACGCTTAAGACCCCTCCACATCTTAGGACTTAGGGCGGGTGCACTCCGCCACCCGACCGGAGAATTTCCTATCCGACATTTGGCGCGCTAGGTAGGGGCCTAGGCATTAGGTTTTTGCTTGTTTCCTCGCTCGGCATGATGGTGCAAATCGTTGAGCACCGCGCCGAGAATTCAACGGATTTCCTGGTGGAGGAAGAAGCTGTTTCTTCCACGCCACAGGTTTCCAACCACCCAATGCCGGGCGCCGCTGCTGTGCACGCTGCACGGCAGCATACAGCTGCACAGACATCCCGGACTCCGTCGAGGGTGGCTCCGGGAGCGTTGTCAGCAGCCAGGGAGTTGCTGCGACACCCTCCAAGCTCCACGGCCTCACCAGAGGCCACGAAGCAGTGGCGGGATGACGTCGACCGACTGCTCGGCATGGCGCATTCTACCTCGACCAGGTCGAGGTCACGGTCATCCCGGCGCCAACATGAGGCGTCGGCGTCTGTGCGCTCACCCTCAGTTAGGGGCGCATAGACCAACGACCTCCGGGCCGAACTCAACCACAGGCGCGTGGGAGAGGACGCCCAGATCTCTTTGGAAAGGGCATGCGAGCGCCACCAGAACATCGAGGGCCGCAACCTCGATCAAGATTTTTCTGCGGTAGCACCGCAGGCCCCAGTGGGCACCCGGTCCCAAACGGGTGTCCCCTTGGCCGGCGTGGGCTGCGCCGCTCTCGCGGATCATTTTTGTGCGGCGTCATGGCCACCTAAGTTCCAACCGCACCTGCCGGAAAAGTACGACGGAACGTCAAACCCGTCGGAATTCCTACAGGTGTACGTCACCGCCATCACAGCAGCAGATGGGAACACCGCTGTGATGGCGACATATTTTCATGTCACCTTGTCTGGACCTGCCCGGACTTGGCTCATGAACCTCGCCCCAGGGTCAATCTACTCCTAGGAAGAGCTCTGTGCGCGGTTCGTTGCGAACTTCGCTGATGCTTACCAGTAGTACGGTGTGGAGGCCCACCTCCATGCGGTGAGGCAGGAGCCCGGGGAGACTCTCCGGACGTTCATCTCCCGCTTCACCAAGGTGCGATGTACTATACCTCGCATTTCCGATGCTTCCATCATCACAGCCTTCCGACAGGGAGTACGTGATGAGAAAATGTTGGAGAAGTTGGCCACGCATGACGTGGAAATGGTCCCCACTCTCTTTGCTCTGGCTGACAAGTGTGCCAGGGCTACTGAGGGCCATGCGTGGCACTCAACGCCATAGACCGGGGCTGCCCAAACGGGTGGCTCAGGTGCCGTCACTCAGGACGGCAAGAAAAAGAAGAAAAAGAACCGCGACAACGAGAAGCCGCACTCTGCCGCTTTGGTCATGGCAGCTGCGACTGGGGGCTGGGGCGACCGCAGCAAACGCCCACGGCCACCGAGGGGTAACGGCGACACATGCCCCGTGCACCCCATCGGTCGCCACAGCGTCGCAGAATGTCGCGAGATCATCGACCTCGCGAAACGTGTCAGCGCGTGGCGTGAGCAGTCTTCCGGGGATGGCTCCCCACCTCGTCGTCGACCCGGCAAGGAAAGGGCCGACGACGAAGAGGTGGCCACGGCCGAACTGAACCTCGGGTATCAGTCACCCGAGGGGGTCCTGAAGGATGTCTTCACTGGAGGCTCCAATTCCGGTGAAGACAACTAGATGGACCACCAGGGGGCTCTATGCTACCTGGCCTACGAGGCCGAAGCCTGCCTTCCCCCGGAAACCCTTCTCGACTCCCCACGGGTCCAACCTTTCGATGGGTTTGTGTAGGGGCCACTACAGCGCGAGGACGTGGACTCAAGCGGCGGACTCAGATGTCAAGTTGCAACCCGAAATGCACATCATAACCAGGCGCTCAAGTACTATGACCGACGGTTCATGCATAGTAGGGAACCCAGGGTCGGGACCTAATCCTGCAGCAAAGTACTAAACCAAGAGGGGATACGCAACCTCTCCCCCAGCAGGGAGGAACCCCTCAAGGCGATGGAAATATGCCAACCCGAGGGATGCCAACTTTGCTATAGCCGAAGAAGTACCCCTTCCTATCTCTGTATGTTAAATCCATAGAAGCAACTCTGGGGGGTTTAATTTTTCTCCTTTTATAATTAAATTTCGCATATGTGTACACCAGCCCGGTGAGGTCTGCCCACATAAACCTGGCCTGATGGTTTACACCCATGCATGTCAAGTTATAAAGAGGAAATTCACCCCCTCGGATGCGTTTCTATGACAACTTTATCTTCCTGCTCCATGGATTTGGCCTACAGTTTTTAGATAATACCTTTTATCTAACCCACCCGCACGGTTCCCATCTGTCCTGACATGACGAAATCCGAATTGAGTAGCCAGGCTTGCAGTTTAGTACCTCCTTTACGAAAGCTGGGAGGTCCGATAGCCTGGGGGTCGGTTCCAAAGAACAGGAGCTCGTTCCATGGAGTGGTCCGGAGCAGTGTAGCCACTTAGCCTGGTCCCGTACCGTAAGCCTGCACAGCCCACCATTCCGTGACGGGTGCCTTAGTATTTGGAACTATAGTCCTGTGGGTCCAACAACCTGGGGTCCGGCTCCAAAAAATGAGCACTTGTCTCCTAGGGTGGTCCGGAGCCGTGTAGCCGCTTAGCCTGGTCCCGTACCATAAGCCTACACACTCCACCACCCTGCGACGGGAGTCCTAGTATCTAGAGCCACGATCCAAGGGGGTCCGAACACACAACTTGGCCACCCTGACTAAACCCTGCGAGTCCCGAGCATGTATCAAAGGATGGCTAATATCAGACAGGGGACCCTATGGGTGTAATACTAACGCTCCTTAGCTGAAGCTGTGTATAGGTCTAGATCCCGGCCGAGGCTGCCTCCCGAGAGTTGTTGACAACCCTTTCAGATACGCTGGTATCCAACCTCGACACATCAAGCCTGCATCCTAGGCGGGGGGCTAGGTACCAGGGAGGAGTCAACAACATCACACACAGCAGGAACAGGCGGTACATAGATAAGTGCTAACACTGCTTGATAAATAGTACTCAAAAGTACCTTACAAAAAGCAAAAGTATTACATCCGCCTTCAAGCGGAGTCCTAGCTCCACCTCTACTCTGCAGGTATGAACTACCTCCACACCAGTAGGGCCACGTGGTAGCTAGCTCCAAGCGGCTCGCCAGCGGAGGCGACCACCTCAACACCGATGGCAGCAGCCACCTCTGCACCGACGGCTCGCCAATGGTGACGACTACCTCGGCTCCGAGCGGCTCGCCAGCACAGGCAACCACCTCTGCAACGGGCAGCCTCACCAGCGGCGGTAACCACCTCTACGCAAGGCAGCCTCCCTAGCGGTGGCGACCACCTCAGCATGCACGCCATGGTGAAGAGGTCCTCGCCTCCGTCCCCCTACAGGGGTGAGGACAGGACCATCCAAGCCCTGGAGCTGGGAGCATAGCGGAAGGCGGTGCTTGCGGTCTGGCCGCGACCACGTAGCCGAAGTTCGCCTCCTTCACAAGGCTGGTGATCATCCTTTTCCTCCGAATGCTGGAGGAAGAGGCGGGCGCTAGCCCATGTGGGAGGCGAAGCCGCGGCTCAGCTCGCTCTCCACCACCGTGAGGCTGATGAACATCCTTGAAGCCAGGCACCGGTGGAAGAGCGTCGTTCCCACAAGGCCACGCACCTCCAGCAGAGGAAAGACAAGACCGGTAGCACCAGCCCGCTGGGGAGGACAAAAGGCATGAACTCTCTAGCGGCAAGTTCACCGGGGTGGATGGCGCCAGCGCAAATCCTTCCACCGAACGCCGGCGCATCCCATCCAAGCAGGCGGTATACCATGTCGAGCACTCACTCAGTCTGGGCACGCTCGGGATGAAGTTAGAAGGCCATGGCAAACTACGGCAATGCAAAGCAGAGACCTTGAAGGCAAAGGGGCGCAGAGAGCTCGGAGGCGAAAGGACGCCGCGAGTGGGAGAGAAGCAAGGCATGGCTGCTACTCGAGGGATGAACCCCTCTTTAAAGGCAGACTCCCCCGCTCCTGCCTCGAAGCGTCACAAAAAGTCTCCCCCCCGATGCACACCGGGGTATCCATCCTATGACACGAGGGCCCGGTCCCACAAGTCATACAGCTGGCACGCTGGTCTTCGAGTGCGAAGAAGGCAAACCACCGCACAAGGAGCATGCCACCGCCCCGTGGTAGTGCGCCCCTTCATCTTCACCGCGACCAACAGTCAAGAAGGCGAACCGCCGCACAAGGAGCATGCTACCGCCCCGCGGTAGCGCGCCCCCTCGGCTTCGCCGCAACCAGCGGTCCAACCTATGGCATGGGGGCCCAGGCCCACATGTCATGTACTCGGCGCGTCGGTTTCTGTGTGCGGAGAAGGCGAACCGATGCGTGAAGAGCGCACCACCGCCTGCGGTAGTGCTCCTCTTTGCCCCCGCCGAAACCGACAGCCCAGTCTCTGACAT
Source organism: Zea luxurians (assembly GCA_029449295.1). Taxonomy (NCBI): domain Eukaryota; kingdom Viridiplantae; phylum Streptophyta; class Magnoliopsida; order Poales; family Poaceae; genus Zea; species Zea luxurians. The sequence continues at coordinate 3,408,593 of JAOPSE010000153.1, read as the reverse complement.
GGGGGTCCGGGCCCACGAGTCACCCTCCTTGGGGCGCCGATTCCTGAGTACAGAGAAGCCGAACCGCCACTCGCGCCAGTACCACGCCTCCTCAGGGCTGCCACAGAAGACGAGAAGTTAAATTTTCAAAGCCAATGCAGCGTCTCGAGGCACCCCGCGCATGGCCCAACAAAGCCATTAAGTGCAGAGGTCATGGGTCAGTCAGCTGCGGGGACAGGCGTGGCAGTCGGTGTGACCAAGGGCGAACCAGCAGTAATTGCACCAACGAGCACGCAGGAGCCACGAGCCAATCACCAATCAAAACTTTGGCCCCACCTGCAGGCTCGTATCCTCCCCTGAGGCGGGCCCAGGGGCCACTGTCGGTACCCTGAATCAGGGGTACCCCTTACTACAGTATGAAGACACCGCGCCCGTGTTGCGATCTCTAGCCGCGCGGTGAATAGCGCCCGACCCCACCACGTGGACGACTCAAGGGGAGCAGCGTGGCCAGAAAAGATGATATATCCTAGGATGCAATCAGTTGGACTGGACCTCCACAAGGAAGCACCAGACCCCGATATGCAAAGCCCAGACCCCCGAATACGGTCCGGGACTCCCAAGTAAGCATGCCGGGCCCCTTGGATGGGGTCTGGATCCATCCGAGTAAGGTCCGGGCCACCCATAACGAGGTCCCAGGATAGGGGATACCCTAGCCTAAGCAAGGGTCCGGTACTAACACATGTCCAGGCTTTATCCTGTGCGCTTGCGCTCCCCGCTCGGGCGGAGACCCGATGCTGCCACGTGGCTTGTTGCCCGTGACGTAAGCCAGTGGGCAGAGCCTGACATAAGGCCTCTGGGCCGTGCGGTCTGTGCATTTATTGCGGAGAGGACGCGCCGCCTGTCCACCCTGCTGACAGGCGATGTGCCCCCTCAGCATTTAATGTGTCCTGTCCACTCCGCTGGCAGGCGACGCCAGGGCCATCCTGCAGACGGCGTGCCTGTCCAGTCCATTGTCAAACAGTGCGCCCATGCTGCAAGGTGCACTGTGTCCATCATCACTTATACGAGAAGCTTCCCCTGCACGCCGATACTACGCAGATCTCGGATATCAGGGCGCAAGAAGATTGCTCCAGCAGCGAACATTAGTAGCTCCAAGTACTACATCCGTTATGTTCCTGGGCCCACATGTCGAGGCTCAGTACCCTTGTACGTGCCCCCTTAGCTATAAAAGGGGAGGCATGCAATGTTACAAAGGGAGGTCCACAGACACACTTAGACCCAGCTCAGGCTCACAAGTTCACACAAGCTCTCAAGCTCAATACATCACACAGTGGAGTAGGGTATTACGCTCCGGCGGCCCGAACCACTCTAAACCCTTGCGTGTTCCTGAGTTCTTCATTCATCTACCAACAGGCAGAACGCTTAAGCCCCCTCCTCATCTTAGGATTTAGGGCAGGTGCACTCCACCACCCGGCCGGAGAATTCCCTCTCCGACAGAAACCAATGCCATCCTTAATGCTGAGAGCACCTAGAGAGGGGGGTGAATAGGTGATCCTGTAAAAACTTCAAACTTAAAGCCATAAACTTGATTAAGTGTTAGAGCAATAAAGCCAAGTGGCTAGAGAGGAGTTCTTGTGAAACATAATAACCACAAAGAGATCAACACAGAGAGGCACAGTGGTTTATCCCGTGGTTAGGCCAAGTCCAACACTTGCCTACTCCACGTTGTGGCGTCCCAACGGACGAGGGTTGCACTCAACCCCTTTCAAGAAGTCCAAAGACCCACTTGAATACCACGGTGTTTCTTCCTTTCACTATATCCCATTTGCGAGGAATCTCCACAACTTGGAGCCTCTCGCCCTTACAATTTGATGATCACAAATAAGCACGGAAGTAAGGATGGGATGAGCAACACACACAAGACACAAAATCAGAGCACAAACACGCACACAAGTCACAACTTGAGCTCGCTGATAGTCGCCTAGAGGGGGGGTGAATAGGGCGAAACTGAAATTTACAAAAATAATCACAACTACAAGCCGGGTTAGCGTTAGAAATATAAATGAGTCCGCAAGAGAGGGCGCAAAACAAATCGCAAGCAAATGAGAGTGTGACACGAGGATTTGTTTTACCGAGGTTCGGTTCTCGCAAACCTACTCCCCGTTGAGGAGGCCACAAAGGCCGGGTCTCTTTCAACCCTTCCCTCTCTCAAACGATCCCACGGATCGAGTGAGCTTTCTCTTCTTCTCAATCAACCGGGAACGAAACTTCCCCGCAAGGGCCACCACACAATTGGTGCCTCTTGCCTTGGTTACAATTGAGTGTTGATCTTAAGAACAAGTGAGAAAGAAAAGAATGCGATCCAAGCGCAAGAGCTCGAAAGAACACAAGCAAATCACTCTCTCTAGTCACTATGGAGTTGTGTGGAATTTGGAGAGGACTTGATCTATTTGGTGTGTCTAGAATTGAATGCTAGAGCTCTTGTAGTAGTTGAGAAGTGGAAAACTTGGATGGCCATGAATGTGGGGTGGTTGGGGTATTTATAGCCCCAACCACCAAAAGTGACCGTTGCTGGAACCTGTCTGTTCGATGGCGCACCGGACAGTCCGGTGCACCTGCCACGTCACCATTGCCGTTGGATTCTGACCGTTGGAGCTTCTGACTTCTGGGCCCTCCTGGGTGTCCGGTGCACACCGGACATGTACTGTTTGATGTCCGGTGCACCGGTATGGGCGATCCTGACGTCTGCGCGCGCTGCGCGCGCATTTAATGCACCGTAGGGAGCCGTTGGCGCTGCAGGGAGCCGTTGCTCCGCTGGTACACCGGACAGTCCGGTGCACACCGGACAGTCCGGTGAATTTTAGCGGAGCGGCTGCCGAGCGAACCCGAGGCTGACGAGTTCCGGAGGCCGCCTTCCCTTGGAGCACCGGACATGTCCGGTGCACACCGGACAGTCCGGTGAATTATAGCGCGCCGGCTTCCGAGAATTCCCGAGGGCGAAGAGTTTGAGTCGAAGTCCTCTGGGCGCACCGGACATGTCCGGTGCACACCGGACAGTCCGGTGCCTTCAGCCAGAGGTGCCCTCGGATGCCTCGTTGCTCCTTTGTTGAATCCAACACTTGGTCTTTTTATTGGCTAAATGTGAACCTTTTGCACCTGTATAACTTATGCACTAGAGTAAACTAGTTAGTCCAATATTTGTGTTGGACAATTCAACCACCAAAATTATTTTAGGAACTAGGTGTAAGCCTAATTCCCTTTCAATCTCCCCCTTTTTGGTGATTGATGCCAACACAAACCAAAGCAAATATAGAAGTGCATAATTGAACTAGTTTACATAATGTAAGTGCAAAGGTTACTTGGAATTGAGCCAATATAAATACTTATATGATGCGCATGGATTGTTTCTTTGTTTTTGACATATTGGACCACATTTGCACCTTAAGTTTTGTTTTTGCAAACTCTTTTGTAAATTCTTTTCAAAGTCATTTTGCAAGATAGTCAAAGGTAAATAAATAAGATTTTGCAAAGCATTTTCAAGATTTGAAATTTTCTTCCTTTGTTCAAATGCTTTTCCTTTGACCAAACAAAACTCCCCCTCAAATAAAGTCTCCTCTTAGTGTTCAAGAGGGTTTTAAGACATCAATTTTGAAAATACTACTTGCTCCCCCTTTAGAACACAAAGAGATACCAATTTTGAAATTTACCAATTGAAAATCATCAAATTTATAAAATTAGGTGGTGGTGCGGTCCTTTTGCTTTGGGCTCATATTTTCTCCCCCTTTGGCATGAATCGCCAAAAACGGAATCATTAGAGCCCAATGAGGTACTTTCTCCCCCTTTGGTCATGAAATGAATGAGTGAAGATTATACCAAAGTTGGAGAGATGATTCGGAGCGACGGCGAAGGATGAGTAGTAGAGTGGAGTGGAAGCCTTTGTCTTCGCCGAAGACTCCAATTCCCTTTCAATATACCTATGACTTGGTTGAAATACACTTGAAAACACATTAGTCATAGCATATATAAAAGAGACATGATCAAAGGTATATGGATGAGCTATGTGTGCAAGACTAGCAAAAGAAATTCCTAGAATCAAGAATATTGAGCTCATGCCTAAGTCGGGTAAAAGATTGTTCATCCAGTGGCTTGGTAAAGATATCGGCTAATTGATCTTTAGTATTAATGTAAGAAATCTCGATATCCCCCTTTTGTTGGTGATCCCGAAGAAAATGATACCGAATGGCTATGTGCTTAGTGCGGCTATGCTCGACGGGATTGTCGGCCATTTTGATTGCACTCTCATTGTCACATAGCAAGGGGACTTTGGTTAGTTTGTAACCGTAGTCCCGCAGGGTTTGCCTCATCCAAAGCAATTGCGCGCAACAATGGCCTGCGGCAATATACTCGGCTTCGGCGGTGGAAAGAGCGACCGAATTTTGCTTCTTTGAAGCCCAAGACACCAAGGATCTTCCCAAGAACTGGCAAGTCCCCGATGTGCTCTTCCTGTTAATTCTACACCCCGCCCAATCGGCATCCGAATATCCAATCAAATCAAATGTGGATCCCCGAGGGTACCAAAGCCCAAACTTAGGAGTAAAAGCCAAATATCTCAAGATTCGTTTCACGGCCGTAAGGTGTGATTCCTTAGGGTCGGCTTGGAATCTTGCACACATGCAAACGGAAAGCATAATGTCCGGTCGAGATGCACATAAATAAAGCAATGAACCAATCATCGACCGGTATACCTTTTGATCCACGGACTTACTTCCCGTGTCGAGGTCGAGATGCCCATTGGTTCCCATGGGTGTCTTGATGGGCTTGGCCTCCTTCATCCCAAACTTGCTTAGAATGTCTTGAGTATACTTTGTTTGGCTAATGAAGGTGCCCTCCTAGAGTTGCTTGACTTGGAATCCTAGAAAATACTTCAACTCCCCCATCATCGACATCTCGAATTTCTGTGTCATGATCCTACTAAATTCTTCACATGTAGATTTGTTAGTAGACCCAAATATAATATCATCAACATAAATTTGACATACAAACAAATCATTGTCAAGAGTTTTAGTGAACAAAGTAGGATCGGCCTTGCCGACTTTGAAGCCATTTGTAATAAGGAAATCTCTAAGGCATTCATACCATGCTCTCGGGGCTTGCTTGAGCCCATAAAGCGCCTTAGAGAGCCTATAAACATGGTTAGGATACTTACTGTCTTCAAAGCCGGGAGGTTGCTCAACATAGACCTCCTCCTTGATTGGTCCATTGAGGAAGGCACTTTTCACGTCCATTTGATAAAGCTTGAAGCCATGGTAAGTAGCATAGGCTAATAATATGCGAATTGACTCAAGCCTAGCCACGGGTGCATAGGTTTCACCAAAATCCAAACCTTCGACTTGTGAATACCCCTTGGCCACGAGTCGAGCTTTGTTCCTAGTCACCACACCATGCTCGTCTTGCTTGTTGCGGAAGACCCACTTGGTTCCTACAACATTTTGGTTAGGACGTGGAACTAAGTGCCATACCTCATTCCTCGTGAAATTGTTGAGCTCCTCTTGCATCGCCATCACCCAATCCGAATCTTGAAGTGCTTCCTCTACCCTGTGTGGCTCAATAGAGGAAACAAAAGAGTAATGTTCACAAAAGTGTGCAACACGAGATCGAGTAGTTACCCCCTTATGAATATCGCCGAGGATGGTGTCGACGGGGTGATCTCGTTGTATTGCTTGATGGACTCTTGGGTGTGGCGGCCTCGGTTGTTCATCCTCCTTGTCTTCATCATTTGAATCTCCCCCTTGATCGTTGCCGTCATTTTGAGGTGGCTCATCTTCTTGGTCTTCTTGTTCAACATCTTGAGCCTCATCCTCAACTTGAGTTGGAGGAGATACTTGTGTGGAGGAGGATGGTTGATCTTGTGCTTTTGAAGGCTCTTCGGATTCCTTAGGACACACATCCCCAATGGACATGTTCCTTAGCGCTATGCATGGAGCCTGTTCTTCACCTATATCATCAAGATCAACTTGCTCTACTTGAGAGCCGTTAGTCTCATCAAACACAACGTCACAAGAAACTTCAACAAGTCCTGAGGACTTGTTAAAGACTCTATATGCCCTTGTGTTTGAGTCATATCCTAGTAAAAAGCCTTCTACAGTTTTAGGAGCAAATTTAGATTTTCTACCTCTTTTGACAAGAATAAAACATTTGCTACCAAAAACTCTAAAATATGAAATATTGGGCTTTTTACCGGTTAGGAGTTCATAAGATGTCTTCTTGAGGATTCGGTGAAGATATAACCGGTTGATGGCGTAGCAAGCGGTGTTGACCGCCTCGGCCCAAAACCGATCCGGTGTCTTGTACTCATCAAGCATGGTTCTTGCCATGTCCAATAGAGTTCGATTCTTCCTCTCCACTACACCATTTTGTTGTGGAGTGTAGGGAGAAGAGAACTCATGCTTGATGCCCTCCTCCTCAAGGAAGCCTTCGATTTGAGAGTTCTTGAACTCCGTTCCATTGTCGCTTCTAATTTTCTTGATCCTTAAGCCGAACTCATTTTGAGCCCGTCTCAAGAATCCCTTTAAGATCTCTTGGGTTTGTGATTTTTCCTGTAAAAAGAATACCCAAGTGAAGCGAGAATAATCATCCACAATTACAAGACAATACTTACTACCGCCGATGCTAATGTAAGCGATCGGGCCGAATAGATCCATGTGTAGGAGCTCCAGTGGCCTGTCGGTAGTCATGATGTTTTTGTGTGGATGATGGACACCAACTTGCTTCCCGGCTTGGCAAGCGCTACAAATCCTGTCTTTCTCAAAATGAACATCGGTTAGTCCCAAAATGTGTTCTCCCTTTAGAAGTTTGTGAAGATTCTTCATTCCAACATGGGCTAGTCGACGGTGCCAGAGCCAACCCAAGTTAGTCTTAGCAATTAAGCATGTGTCGAGTTCAGCTCTTTCAAAATCTACTAAGTATAGCTGACCCTCTAACACACCCTTAAATGCTATTGAGTCATCACTCCTTCTAAAGACAGTAACACCTGTATCAGTAAAAAGACAGTTGTAGCCCATTTGACATAATTGGGATACGGAAAGCAAATTGTAATCTAAAGAATCTACAAGAAAAACATTGGAAATAGAATGGTCAGGAGATATAGCAATTTTACCCAAACCTTTGACCAAACCTTGATTTCCATCCCCGAATGTGATAGCTCGTTGGGGATCTTGGTTTTTCTCATAAGAGGAGAACATCCTTTTCTCCCCTGTCATATGGTTTGTGCACCCGCTGTCGAGTATCCAACTTGAGCCCCCGGATGCATAAACCTACAAAACAAGTTTAGTTCTTTGTTTTAGGTACCCAAACGGTTTTGGGTCCTTTGGCATTAGATACAAGAACTTTGGGTACCCAAACACAAGTCTTTGAGCCCTTGTGTTTGCCCCCAACAATTTTTGCAACTACCTTGCCGGATTTGTTAGTTAAAACATAAGATGCATCAAAAGTTTTAAATGAAATGGCATGATCATTTGATGCATTAGGAATTTTCTTTCTAGGCAACTTGGCATGGGTTGGTTGCCTAGATCTAGATGTCTCACCCTTATACATAAAAGCATGATTGGGGCCAGAGTGAGACTTCCTAGAATGAATTTTCTTAATTTTACTCTCAGGATACCCGGCAGGGTACAAAATGTAACCCTCGTTATCCTGAGGCATGGGAGCCTTGCCCTTAACAAAGTTAGACAAGTTCTTAGGAGGGGCATTAATTTTGACATTGTCTCCCCTTTGAAAGCCAATGCCGTCCTTAATGCCCGGGCGTCTCCCATTATAGAGCATGCTTCTAGCCAATTTAAATTTTTCATTTTCTAAGTCATGCTCCCTAATTTTAGCATTAAGTTGTGCTATGTGATCATTTTGTTTTTTAATTAAGGCAAGGTGATCATGGATAGCATCAACATTAATATCTCTACATCTAGTGCAAATGGACACATGCTCAATAGTAGATGTAGAGGGTTTGCAAGACTTTAATTCAATGACCTTAGCATGCAACAAATCATTTTTAGTTCTAAGGTCCGAAATAGTAGCATTGCAAACATCAAAATCCTTAGCCTTAGCAATTAATTTCTCATTCTCATTTCTAAGGCTAGCAAGAGAAATGTTCAATTTTTCAATCCTAGCAAGCAAATCATTATTATCATTTCTAGGAATTGAAACATTGCAAATATGAGAATCAACCTTAGCTAGCAAATTGGCATTTTCATTTCTAAGGTTGTCTAAAGTCTCATGGCAAATACTTAGCTCACTAGACAATTTTTCACATTTTTCTCTTTCTAGAGCATAAGCATTTTTAACCTTAACATGTTTCTTGTTTTCCTTGATTAGGAAGTCCTCTTGGGAGTCCAAGAGATCATCCTTTTCATGGATGGCACTAATTAGCTCATTTAATTTTTCCTTTTGTTCTAAGTTAAGGTTGGCAAAAAGAGTACGCAAGTTTTCTTCTTCATTTTTATCATCCTCATCACTAGATGTTTCATATTTAGTGGAGGACCTTGATTTTACCTTCTTCTTGCCGTCCTTGGCCATGAGACACTTGTGGCCGACGTTGGGGAAGAGGAGGCCCTTGGTGACGGCGATGTTGGCGGCGTCCTCGTCGTCGGAGGAGTCGCTTGAGCTTTCGTCGGAGTCCCACTCCCGACAAACATGGGCATCGCCGCCCTTCTTCTTGTAATATCTCTTCTTTTCCTTCCTCTTGCCCTTCTTGTCGTCGCCCCTGTCACTATCACTTGATAATGGACATTTAGCAATAAAGTGACCGGGCTTACCACACTTGTAGCAAACCTTCTTGGAACGGGATTTGTAATCCTTCCCCTTCCGTTGCTTGAGGATTTGCCGGAAGCTTTTGATGATTAGGGCCATCTCCTCATTGTCGAGCTTGGAGGCGTCAATTGGTTGTCTACTTGGTGTAGACTCCTCCTTCTTTTCCTCCGTTGCCTTGAAGGCCACGGGTTGCGCCTCGGATGTGGACGGCTCGTCAAGCTCGTTGATCTTCTTGGAGCCCTTAATCATGCATTCAAAACTCACAAAATTCCCGATAACTTCTTCGGGGGTCATTAGTGGATATCTAGGATTGCCACGAATTAATTGAACTTGTGTGGGGTTAAGGAAAATAAGAGCTCTTAGAATAACCTTAACCACTTCGTGGTCATCCCATTTTGCGCTCCCGAGGTTGCGCACTTGGTTCACCAAGGTCTTGAGCCGGTTGTACATGTCTTGTGGCTCCTCCCCTTGGCGAAGACGGAAGCGACCGAGCTCCCCCTCGATCGTTTCCCGCTTGGTGATCTTGGTGAGTTCATCACCCTCGTGCGCCGTCTTGAGTAGGTCCCAAATCTCCTTGGCGTTCTTCAACCCTTGTACTTTGTTGTATTCCTCCTTGCTTAGAGAGGCAAGAAGGATTGTTGTGGCTTGAGAGTTGAAGTGCTCGATTTGGGCTACTTCGTCCGTGTCATAGTCCTCATCCCCTACGGATGGTACCTGTACACCATACTCAACAACATCCCATAATCTTTTGTGGAGAGAGGTTAGATGAAATCGCATCAAATTACTCCACATAGCATAATCTTCACCATTAAAAGTTGGTGGTTTGCCTAATGGGACGGAAAGTAAAGGTGTATGTTTAGGAATGCGAGGGTAGCGTAGGGGAATCTTACTATACTTCTTACGCTCTTGGCGTTTAGAAGTGACGGACGCCGCGTCGGAGCCGGAGGTAGATGTCGATGAAGTGTCGGTCTCGTAGTAGACCACCTTCCTCATCCTCTTGTGCTTGTCCCCACTCCGATGCGACTTGTGAGAAGAAGATTTTTCCTTCTTCTCTTTGTGGTGAGAAGAGGAAGATCTTTTCTCCTTCCGCTTGGAGGATTTCTTCTTCTTCTCTCTTCTCTTGGTGCGGGACTCTTCCGATGAAGTGCTCCCTTGGCTTGTAGTGGGCTTGTCATCGCCGGTCTCCATCTCCCTCTTGGTGTGATCTCCCGACATCACTTCGAGCGGTTAGGCTCTAATGAAGCACCGAGCTCTGATACCAATTGATAGTCGCCTAGAGGGGGGGTGAATAGGGCGAAACTGAAATTTACAAAAATAATCACAACTACAAGCCGGGTTAGCGTTAGAAATATAAATGAGTCCGCAAGAGAGGGCGCAAAACAAATCGCAAGCAAATGAGAGTGTGACACGAGGATTTGTTTTACCGAGGTTCGGTTCTCGCAAACCTACTCCCCGTTGAGGAGGCCACAAAGGCCGGGTCTCTTTCAACCCTTCCCTCTCTCAAACGATCCCACGGATCGAGTGAGCTTTCTCTTCTTCTCAATCAACCGGGAACGAAACTTCCCCGCAAGGGCCACCACACAATTGGTGCCTCTTGCCTTGGTTACAATTGAGTGTTGATCTTAAGAACAAGTGAGAAAGAAAAGAATGCGATCCAAGCGCAAGAGCTCGAAAGAACACAAGCAAATCACTCTCTCTAGTCACTATGGAGTTGTGTGGAATTTGGAGAGGACTTGATCTATTTGGTGTGTCTAGAATTGAATGCTAGAGCTCTTGTAGTAGTTGAGAAGTGGAAAACTTGGATGGCCATGAATGTGGGGTGGTTGGGGTATTTATAGCCCCAACCACCAAAAGTGACCGTTGCTGGAACCTGTCTGTTCGATGGCGCACCGGACAGTCCGGTGCACACCGGACAGTCCGGTGCCCCTGCCACGTCACCATTGCCGTTGGATTCTGACCGTTGGAGCTTCTGACTTCTGGGCCCTCCTGGGTGTCCGGTGCACACCGGACATGTACTGTTTGATGTCCGGTGCACCGGTATGGGCGATCCTGACGTCTGCGCGCGCTGCGCGCGCATTTAATGCACCGCAGGGAGCCGTTGGCGCCGCAGGGAGCCGTTGCTCCGCTGGTACACCGGACAGTCCGGTGCACACCGGACAGTCCGGTGAATTTTAGCGGAGCGGCTGCCGAGCGAACCCGAGGCTGACGAGTTCCGGAGGCCGCCTTCCCTTGGAGCACCGGACATGTCCGGTGCACACCGGACAGTCCGGTGAATTATAGCGCGCCGGCTTCCGAGAATTCCCGAGGGCGAAGAGTTTGAGTCGAAGTCCTCTGGGCGCACCGGACATGTCCGGTGCACACCGGACAGTCCGGTGCCTTCAGCCAGAGGTGCCCTCGGATGCCTCGTTGCTCCTTTGTTGAATCCAACACTTGGTCTTTTTATTGGCTAAATGTGAACCTTTTGCACCTGTATAACTTATGCACTAGAGTAAACTAGTTAGTCCAATATTTGTGTTGGACAATTCAACCACCAAAATTATTTTAGGAACTAGGTGTAAGCCTAATTCCCTTTCACTCGCAACACAACTCGAAGAGTTCTATACTCAAATGGAGCTCTAGTTGCTATCACAAAGAATCAAAAGCGCGGAAATGAAGTCTTGGTGCTTAGGGATGCTCAAAGAATGCTTGGTGTCCTCCTCCATGCGCCTAGGGGTCCCTTTTATAGCCCCAAGGCAGCTAGGAGCCGTTGGAAACAATCTAGGAAGGCAAATCTTGCCTTCTGTCGGGTGGCGCACCGGACACTGTCCGGTGCGGATTGCCTTCCTAATTTGGCGCAGCCAACCGTTGAAGATTTAGAGCCGTTGGCGCACCGGACACTGTCCGGTGCACACCGGACAGTTCGGTGCCCCCATCCGACCGTTGGCTCGGCCACGCGTCACGCGCAGATTGCGTGGCCGACCGTTGGCGCGCCCGACCGTTGGCTCACCGGACAGTTCGGTGCCTCACCGGACAGTCCGGTGAATTATAGCCGTATGCTGTTGACTTGGTTCCCGAGAGCAGCGACTTCGCCGCAGACGACTCACCGGACAGTCCGGTGCACCACCGGACAGTCCGGTGATTTATAGCCGTACGCCGCCGTCGAGACCCGAGAGCAGGCAGTTCACCGGGACTGGTCCTAGCACAACTTGCTCTCTTGGAGAGCCATTAGTCTCATCAAATACAACGTCGCTAGAGACTTCAACCAAACCCGATGATTTATTGAAGACTCTATACGCCTTTGTATTTGAGGCATACCCTAACAAAAACCCTTCTACAGCTTTGGGAGTAAATTTTGAATTTCTACCTTTCTTCACCAGAATGTAGCATTTACTCCCAAAAACTCGAAAATACGAAACGTTGGGTTTGTTACCGGTTAGTAGCTCGTATGATGTCTTCTTGAGGAGGCGACGAAGGTAGACTCGGTTAATGGCGTGGCAAGCCGTATTCACAGCTTCCGACCAAAACCGTTCGGGCGTATTGAATTCTCCAAGCATCGTCCTCGCCATGTCTATAAGCGTCCTATTCTCTCTACCACACCGTTTTGCTGTGGTGTGTAGGGAGCGGAGAACTCATGCTTGATTCCTTCCTCCTCAAGAAACTCCTCCACCTGCAGGTTCTTGAACTCGGACCCGTTGTCGCTTCTTATCTTCTTCACCTTGAGCTCAAATTCATTTTGAGCTCTCCTTAGGAAGCGCTTGAGAGTCCCTTGGGTTTCAGATTTATCCTGCAAAAAGAATACCCAAGTGAAGCAGGAAAAATCATCAACAATAACAAGACCATACTTACTTCCCCCGATGCTGAGGTAGGCGACGGGTCCGAAGAGGTCCATATGCAATAGCTCCAGAGGTCTTGATGTAGTCATCACATTCTTGATGTGATGAGCACTTCCCACTTGTTTACCTGCTTGACAAGCTGCACAAGGTCTATCTTTTTCGAAAGTTACATTTGTTAGACCTCACACATGTTCTCCCTTTAGAAGCTTGTGAAGGTTCTTCGTCCCCACATGTGCTAGAAGGCGATGCCACAACCAGCCCATGCTAGTCTTAGCGATTAAGCATGCATCTAGATCGGCCTCCTCCTTCGAAAAATCAACTAAATAGAGTTTGCCATCTAGTACACCCTTAAACGCTAATGAACCATCACTTCTTCTAAAGACAGACACATCTACGTTTGTAAATAAGCAGTTGTAACCCATATTACATAATTGACTAACGGACAACAAATTATATCCGAGTGATTCTACTAAAAACACATTAGAAATGGAATGCTCGGAAGAAATAGCTATTTTTCCTAGTCATTTAACCTTGCCTTGATTCCCGTCACCGAATATGATTGAGTCTTGGGAATCTTTGTTCTTGATGTAGGAGGTGAACATCTTCTTCTCCCCCGTCATGTGGTTTGTGCATCCGCTGTCGATAATCCAGCTTGAGCCCCCGGATGCATAAACCTGCAAGGCAATTAGACTTGGGTTTTAGGTACCCAACTCTTGTTGGGTCCTACAAGGTTAGTAACAATAGCCTTAAGGACCCAAATGCAAGTCTTGTCTCCCTTGCATTTGGCTCCCACCTTTTTAGCAATCACCTTTTTATTTTTACATGAAAGAATAAATTTAGCATTGCAAGCATGAAAGATAGTGGTAGATCCATTAAACACTTTCCTAGGAGCATGAGACACAAAATTCCTCCTAGATCTACCATTAAAGCTTGAACTTGAAGCAATCATGGCATGAGAGTCAAACGCATTACAACTCCTATCATAATGAACATTTCTAGAATATTTCCTATCATGATACAAGAAAGCATGATTTTTATGAACACTATTTGCCATAGGGGCCTTCCCTTTATCCTTGGCGGAGATGGGAGCCTTATGATTTGTTAAGTTCTTAGCTTCCCTTCGAAAGCCAAGCCCATCCTTAATAGAGGGGTGTCTACCACTAGTATAGGCATCCCTTGCAAATTTTAGTTTATCAAAATCATTTTTGCTAGTCTTAAGTTGGGCATTAAGACTAGCTACTTCATCATTTAATTTAGAAATGGAAATCAAATGTTCATTGCAAGCATCAACATTAAAATCCTTACACCTATTGCAAATAACTACATGTTCAATACAAGAACTAGATTTATTTGCAATTTCTAGCTTAGCATTTAAATCATCATTCAAAATCTTCAAGCTAGAAATAGATTCATTGCAAATAGACAATTCAGAAGATAGTAATTCATTCCTTTTAATCTCTAAGGCAAGAGACTTTTGAACATTAATAAATTTATCATGTTCCTCATACAAGATGTCCTCTTGCCTCTCTAAAAGTCTATCTTTTTCATTCAATGCATCAATTAGCTCATTAATCTTTTCTATCTTAGCTCTATCTAATCCCTGGAACAAGCTAGTGTAATCAACTTCATCATCATCACTAGAGTCCTCATCACTAGAAGTAGAGTACTTAGGAGTTTCTCTAGTGATTACCTTCTTTTCCTTTGCCATTAGGCAAGTGTGGCGCTCGTTGGGGAAGAGCGACGATTTGTTGAAGGCAGTGGCGGTGAGTCCCTCGTCGTTGGAGTCGGACGAAGAACAGTCCGAGTCCCACTCTTTGCCAAGGTGTGCCTCGCCCTTAGCCTTCTTGTATGCCTTCTTCTTTTCCTTCTTCCCGCTTTTCTCTTGTCCCTGGTCACTATCATTATCGGGACAGTTAGCAATAAAGTGACCAGTCTTACCACACTTGAAGCAGGAGCGCTTTCCCTTCGTCTTGTTGTTTTTGGGATGCTCCTTGCGACCCTTAAGCGCCGTCTTGAAGCGCTTGATGATGAGGGCCATTTCTTCCTCGTTGAGTCCCGCCGCCTCAACTTGCGCCACCTTGCTAGGTAGCGCCTCCCTGCTACTTGTTGCTTTGAGAGCAACGGTTTGAGGCTTGTGGATTGGGCCATTCAACGCCTCATCAACGTATCTCGCCTCCTTGATCATCATTCGCCCGCTCACAAATTTCCCAAGTATTTCCTTGGGCGTCATCTTGGTATACCTAGGATTTTCACAAATAGAGTTAACCAGATGAGGATCAAGGACAGTGAAGGACCTTAGCATTAGGCGGACGACATCGTGGTCCGTCCATCTCGTGCTTCCATAGCTCCTTATTTTGTTGACCAGGGTCTTGAGCCTGTTGTATGTTTGGGTTGGCTCCTCCCCCCTGATCATTGCGAACCTTCCTAGTTCGCCCTCCACCAACTCCATCTTGGTGAGCATGGTAACGTCATTTCCCTCATGCGAGATCCTGAGGGTGTCCCAAATTTGCTTGGCGTTATCCAAGCCGCTCACCTTATGGTACTCTTCCCTGCACAAGGATGCTAAAAGAACAGTGCTAGCTTGTGCATTTTTGTGGATTTGTTCATTAATAAACATGGGATTATCAGAACTATCAAAATGCATTCCATTCTCTACTATCTCCCATATACTTGGATGAAGAGAGAACAAGTGACTACGCATTTTGTGACTCCAAAATCCGTAGTCCTCTCCATCAAAGTGTGGAGGTTTACCAAGAGGAATGGAAAGCAAATGTGCATTTGAATTATGCGGAATACGAGAGTAATCAAAAGAAAAGTTCGAGTTAACCGTCATCTTTTTCTCGTAGTCGTCGTCGTCGTTGTCCTTTTGGGAAGAAGAAGAAGACTCGTCGCTGTCGTCGTAGTAGACGATCTTCTTGATACGCCTCTTCTTCTTCCCATCCTTCTTCTTATGACTTGAGCCCGAGTCAGTGGGCTTGTTGTCTTTTGGCTCATTGATGAAGGACTCCTTCTCCTTGTCGTTGATCACCATCCCCTTTCCCTTAGGATCCATCCCTTCGGGCGATTAGTCCCTTTCTTGAAGAGAACGGCTTTGATACCAATTGAGAGCACCTAGAGGGGGGTGAATAGGTGATCCTGTAAAAACTTCAAACTTAAAGCCACAAACTTGATTAAGTGTTAGAGCAATAAAGCCAAGTGGCTAGAGAGGAGTTCTTGTGAAACACAATAACCACAAAGAGATCAACACAGAGAGGCACAGTGGTTTATCCCGTGGTTCGGCCAAGTCCAACACTTGCCTACTCCACGTTGTGGCGTCCCAACGGACGAGGGTTGCACTCAACCCCTTTCAAACAGTCCAAAGACCCACTTGAATACCATGGTGTTTCTTCCTTTCACTATATCCTGTTTGCGAGGAATCTCCACAACTTGGAGCCTCTCGCCCTTACAATTTGATGATCACAAATAAGCACGAAAGTAAGGATGGGATGAGCAACACACACAAGACACAAAATCAGAGCACAAACACGCACACAAGTCACAACTTGAGCTCGCAACACAACTCGAAGAGTTCTCTACTCAAATGGAGCTCTAGTTGCTATCACAAAGAATCAAAAGCGCGGAAATGAAGTCTTGGTGCTTAGGGATGCTCAAAGAATGCTTGGTGTCCTCCTCCATGCGCCTAGGGGTCCCTTTTATAGCCCCAAGGCAGCTAGGAGCCGTTGGAAACAATCCAGGAAGGCAAATCTTGCCTTCTATCGGGTGGCGCACCGGACAGTCCGGTGCACCACCGGACACTGTCCGGTGCGGATTGCCTTCCTAATTTGGTGCAGCCGACCGTTGAAGATTTAGAGCCGTTGGCGCACCGGACACTATTCGGTGCACACCGGACAGTTCGGTGCCCCCATACGACCGTTGGCTCGGCCACGCGTCACGCGCGGATTGCGCGGCCGACCGTTGGCGCGCCCGACCGTTGGCTCACGGATAGTCTGGTGCCTCACTGGACAGTCCGGTGAATTATAGCCGTACGCTGTTGACTTGGTTCCCGAGAGCAGCGACTTCACCGCAGACGACTCACCGGATAGTCCGGTGCACCACCGGACAGTCCAGTGATTTATAGTCGTACGCCGCCGTCGAGACCCGAGAGCAGGCAGTTCACCGGGACTGGTCCTGGCACACCGGACACTGTCCAGTGCACCACCGGACACTGTCCGGTGCACCCAGACCGAACAGCCCTTTGGCTGAACATAGCCAACTAATCTTCAAAGTGATTTCTCCTGTTTCTAGCACTTAGACACAGCACATTAGTCTTCACAACAATGGACTAAGACTAGAAACATACCTTTAATCTTGATTTGCACTTCTTGAGTCTTTGGCACAAATATAACTCAACACATTTTTGTGTGAAGCACTAAATCACCAAAATCTTATAGAAATGGCCCAAGGGCACATTTCCCTTTCAAATGCCAGGGCGTCCCCCATTATAGAGCATGCTTCTAGCAAATTAAAATTTTTCATTCTCTATCTCATGCTCATTAATTTTGGCAGTTAATTGGGCTATATGATCATTTTGTTGTTTAGTTAAAGCGAGGTGATCATGAATAGTTTCTACATTAATATCTCTACATCTAGTACAAATAGTAACATGATCAACAGAATATGTAGAGGGTTTGCAAGCATTTAATTCATCTATCTTAGCATGTAATATTGCATTCTCATCTCTAAGACAGAAAATAGAATCATTACAAACATTTAAATCGTTAATCTTAGAAACTAAATTGTCATTTTCATTTCTAAGACTTGCAATTGAATCATTACAAGCATTTAATTTTTCAACCTTAGCAATTAAACTAGCTTTTTCAGTTATAAGGTTTGAATAGTGTCATGGCAAATGCTAAGCTCCTTAGCCAAGTTTTCATTTTTCTCTACTTCCTGAGCATAGGCATTTTTCACTTTAACATGCCTTTTATTTTCCTTAATAAGGAATTCCTCTTGGCTATCCAAAAGTTCATCCTTCTCATGAATAGCTCCTATTAATTCATTTAATTTTTCTTTTTGTTGCATGTTAAGGTTGGCAAAAAGAGTAAGCAGATTATCTTCATCATCACTAGAACTACCCTCACCACTAGATGTAGTATACTTGGGGACGGTTCTAGTTTGTACCTTCTTCTTTTTGTCGTCCTTTGCCATGAGGCACTTGTGGCCGATGTTGGGGAAGAGGAGGCCCTTATTGACGACGATGTTGGCGGCATCCTCATCAGAGGAGGAGTCGGTGGAGCTCTCATCGGAGTCCCATTCCCAACATACATGGGCATCGCCGCCCTTCTTCTTGTAGTACCTCTTATTTTCCTTCTTCTTCCCCCTCTTGTCGTCGCCCCTGTTACTATCACAGACATAGTACATTTAGCTATAAAATGACTGGGCTTACCACATTTGTAGCACACCTTATTGGAGCGGGGTTTGTAGTCCTTCCCTCCTTTGCTTGAGGATTTGGCGAAAGCTCTTGATGATAAGCATCATCTCCTCATTGTCGAGCTTGGAGGCGTCGATGGAGAGCCTACTTGATGTAGACTCTTCTTTCTTCTCTTCCGTTGCTTTGAAGGCGACGGGTTACACCTTGGGTGTGGAAGTGATGACTTGCTCCAAGTCGACGATGTGTTTGGAGCCTTTGATCATTAGTTCAAAGCTCACAAACTTCCCAATTACCTCCTCGGGAGACATTAGCTTATATCTAGGATCATCACGTATTAATTGAGCTTGAGTAGGATTATGAAATACGAGGGATCTAAGAATAACCTTGACCATTTCATGGTCATCCCATTTTGTGCTCCTGAGGTTGCACACTTGGTTGACCAGGGTCTTGAGACGGTTGTACATCGCTTGTGGCTCCTCTCCTTGGTTGAGGACGAATCGACCGAGCTCCCACTCGATCGTCTCCCGCTTGATGATCTTGGTCACCTCATTTCCTTCGTGCGCGTTTTTAGGACGTCCCAAATCTCCTTCGCACTCTTTAACCCTTGCACCTTATTATACTGCTCTCGACATAAAGAGGCGAGGAGTATAGTAGTGGCTTGGGAGTTGAAGTGCCGGATTTAGGCAACCTCGTCTGAGTCGTAGCCCTCGTCCCCCACCATAGGTACCTGCACTCCAAACTCAACAATGTCCCATATACTTGCGTGGAGTGAGGTTAGGTGATGCCTCATTTTATCACTCCACATACAATAATCTTCACCATCAAAATATGGTGGTTTGCCTAATGGAACAGAAAGTAAAGGAGAGCGCTTAGAGATACGGGGATAACGAAGTGGCATCTTACTATACTTCTTGCGCTCATGGCGCTTAGAAGTGACGGACGCCGCGTCGGAGCCGGATGTGGAGGGCGATGAAGAATCGGTCTCGTAGTAGACCACTTTCTTCATCTTCTTCTTCTTGTCACCACTCCAATGCGACTTGACGCGAGGAGGTGATTCCTCCTTGCCTTTGGCACCAGACTCCCTTGATGGAGCCTTCCCGTGGCTTGTGACCTTCTCGCCGGTTTCCATCTCCCTTTTGGCGGATCCTCCCGACATCACTTCGAGTGGTTAGACTCTAAATGAAGTACCAGGCTCTGATACCAATTGAAAGTCGCCTAGAGGGGGGTGAATAGGCGGAATCTGAAATTTATAAACTTAAGCACACACTACAAGCCATGGTTAGCTTTAGAAATGAATTCAGGTCCGAAAGAGATGGGAAAACAAATCAACCAAGAAATAAGGCAGATGAACACGGTGATTTGTTTTACTGAGGTTTGGTTCTAAAGAACCTAGTCCCTATTGAGGTGGTCACAAAGACCGGATCCCTTTCAACCCTTTCCCTCTCTCAAACAGTCACTTAGACCGAGTGAGCCTTTTCCTTAATCTCCCGGGTCACTTAGACCCTGCAAGGACCACCACATACTTAGGTGTCTCTTGCTTCGAGTACAAATCACTTTGAGAAAAGAAATGAGAAAGGAAGAAGGCAATCCAAGAGGAAAGAGCTCAAAGGAACACAAAATCTCTCTCTCACAAGTCACTAAGTGCTTGAGTTGAATTTGGGACTTGGAGAGGCTTTGATATTTTGAATTGTGTCTAGGAGTGAATGCTGGAGCCCTTGTATTGATTGTGATGTTCAGAAATCTTGGATGCTTGGAGTGGTGGTGGTTGGGGGTTATTTATAGCCCTCAACCTCCACATAGCCGTTGGGGATGGCTGCTGTCGATGGGCGCACCAGACACTGTCCGGTGCGCCAGCCACGTCACCCAACCGTTAGGGTTCGAGCGCTGTCGACCATTGGAGTCTTTGTCTTCTAGCGGCACCGGACAGTCCGGTGCCGTACCGAACAGGCACTGTTCAGTGTCCGATGCGCCTCTGATAGGTGGCTCTGACTCTGCGTGCACTGTTCATCATTGTTCCTCTGAATCTTCCACTTTTGTAGTCGACCGTTGCGCGAAGGAGCCGTTGCTTTGCTGGTGCACCGGATAGTCCGGTGGCACACCAGATAGTCCGGTGAATTATAGCAGAGCGCGCCTGAGAAACCCGAGAGTGAGGAGTTGGACGTTGTATGGTAACCGGACACTGTCCGGTGGCACACCGGACAGTTCGGTGCGCCAGACCAAGGCACTCTTGGTTTCTTTGCTCCGTTGTTTTTGAACCCTTTCTTCAATCTTTTATTGGTTTGTGTTGAACCTTTATGCACCTGTAGAACATATAATCTAGAGCAAACTAATTAGTCCAATATTTGTGTTGGACATTCAACCACCAAAATTATTTATAGGAAAAGGTTAAACCCTATTTCCCTTTCAATATCTCATCTCCTTCTCTGTGGTCCACTTCCTCATTCCTCAGCTACGCGCTGATGACGATGTCCCACCGGCCAGCGCCTCATCACACGCGTGCACTGACTCTACCGCTGTCTGGCGCGTGGGCCCTCGCGCCAGGTTCGCCTTTGTCATACCGAAGACCATGCAGAACCTTCGTACCGGCCGCCGCATTCATGCGGGTGGTTGGTTGCCGATCGGATTTCTCAGGGCACGGACTCCTTCCTTCTGCTGAGGCTGGGTTACCGCAAGCACCTGTTCACCATAAAAGCCTCGGCGTCCTCCCCCTCGCAGCTGCACCACCCCTCCTTCTCCATCTCATTCTCGCTGGTCTCCTATGGCTGTCACACAGAGCGATGCGACGAATGGAGATGCCACCGTGGCGGAATCCACTGATCTCGGGCTCTCGATGGCTAGCAGCGGTACCGGTGGGCACCCATAGTTGTGCCGGTCGGAGTGGAAGTGCGTCGCTGTGACCGGTTCTGACACCCATGGAAGCACGGTATGAAACCTCACTGATGCTCATTTGAATCCCCACATTCGTTTGCATCAGGTAGTGACCGAATTTGGGTGGGTACTTAGTTCCTGGGCGCTCACCTGTGGCGGGCCACCGTGCGGCAGGGCAGCGCCGTCCTGGGTCGGCGATGGTGGGGAGGACGATGACCTCGTGGCCCTTCGATTAGATATGTGCGGCCACGATTAGACGCTGGGCACATCCCTGGTCGATTAAATCTCAACCGTAGATAACATTTTGGATGGCCGTGATGGGGCTTAGTGTACCAAATCGGCTAACTTAGTCTGGTTCGTCTGATTTGGATCATGCGTATCAGAATCGATCTCTGCTATTTTATGCGCGGATCGTTGATCTTGGATCCTGCGGTTAGGAGCGCATGCTAGTTCACTTACCACCGCGATCTAATCTGGGCCGTTTGTTGTGGATCAGACGGCTCTTATGGGCCGATACCCTTTCGACCTGGAAGATTTGCTAAAGAGTCCCTCAGATTAACAGAAATCAACTCGCCGTCCACCAGCATTGCTCACTCAGTCTTAGAAAATTTACGTGTTAGCCCCTATTATTCGATGAATTCATACGCGCAGTCCAGACAACGGATAAACTCATAGAAAATCATTTTTAATAAAAAAATAATGGTAGAAACTTGTATAAATCATAGTAAATTCATATTAAATCCTTTTTAGTCCATTCTAGTTCCTATAATTTTGTATTAATATTATTTATCACCTAATGACTCTGTTTTAGTATGAAAACTATATTAAATTTGATCACTTAGTTATTTCCGTACCAAACACATAAACCTTCGGAAATTCATAACTCACAATCCGTAACTTCGATTTGGTCCGTTCAAGTGGCGTTAGCTTCATCTAAATATTTACTACGCAGTAACAAGACTAATTATACCATATTGCATAATTTTATAGTTAGATATTTATTCATCCTATGTCTACTAGATTAGCTCTGCTAAATCAAAACTAACCCGACCATAATCATAATGTGGTTAAAACATGATCTCTAGTCAAGTATAATCTAGATTAAAGTTGAATTGATTATTTAGAGTATATTTTCTCATATGATGTACAATAATCAATTTATAATTTAATATTCATAACTCCTTAATCATGACTCCGATCTTAGTAGTTCTCGATCCCATGATCTCGTAGCTTCGTGTAGATCATTATTATTCAGTTTGTTCTTATGTTTGGTGTGATGTTAATTTTGTCTATACCATGTTTGTTTATATTGCTACGACTAGTGTGAGGTCACGAGTCACCTGAGGATCATCCTGGTACTGGAATCTCAAGTCCCAGGCAAGTTGTGCCCTTGTTCATATTTATTACCCAATCATGTTCTTTAATATCACTTATTAATGCATAGGTTTAATTTTGATAGGACCCAATAGGTCACCATAGACCGTTTACCTTTTTACCTTGTTTACCCCCGAATCATTGGGTAGTTATGCTATTGCTTTACATGGTTTTGGGTCAATATTCCATTATATCCATGTCCTAATTATTCTGTTATTTTATTTATGTTCATGTCAAGATCATTATTATCTTTAATTGAAACATGGAGCTTAACTTGAGAAACACGTGCCACCACAAAGGAGGAATGGGACCCCTTAGCTAACTAATTAGGAAAGCTAGTGGAAGACTACCTTACCCGAAAGGGGCAAGGGCAGTAGGGGAGTTGCATGCAAGAAAGTTCTCGGGTTGATTTTGCTCCGATGGCGGTCAGACAGGGAATTCTTGCAAGTGCTCTTCCCATAAACTGTAGCGAGTTTTTGGAAGCTAGTGGAACTTTGTAAAGACCTCATAGTGGATCCCTAGCCATTCACCTCGGTAGTATCTAAGGGCCTTGCAAACCCTTGCGACATGGGATACACGACTTGTGGGTACAGGGTACAACCTCTGCAGAGTGTAAAACTGGTATACTAGCCGAGCTCACGGTCATGAGCAGCTCAGACTCTCGCATGATTAATTTATGGAACTTAAATTTAATTTATCATTTGCATTGCATGGGATTATTTATTATTTTTGTTCTATTATTTATTATGGTTTGGTATTTACTTATATTTAGTAACTGCTAATAAAATTTGACCAACTTCTTAAAAGCAATGCTCAGCTTTAACCCCTATTGTTGATCAGCCTTACACCTCACATGAGCTCCCACCTTTGGCGAGTTCATGCACATTATTGCCCATAACTTGTTGAGCGATGAACATGTGTGAGCTCACTCTTGCTGTCTCACACCCCTCACAGGAGAAGGACAGGTGGTTCAAGAGGAGCCACGCAACGAGGAGTTCGATTTGATCTAGGTTGCGTCTCCCAGTTGACTTATTGGCGCCAAAGATGGAGTTTAGTTCGATTTATATTTATCTTTTATTTTGTAAGACTTCCGCTATGTAATAAGTACTCTGATTTTATTGTGACATTTATCTCTATACACTCTGTTATTATATGTGTTGTCTTCTTTGGCGCATGTATGAGATGCACTCGGTTTTGTCCCTTAAAACTGGGTGTGACATTTTCTTTTCTAATAATATAGTTTACTTCCTAAAATATATGATTTGGCGCTTAGCTGTTGGAGCTCAATTTTTTAGTACCCTAAACACTTCAAATGATGTAGTATTTTAATTCTTATTGCACTATTTTGAGACACATTGTCGAAGATGTTCTAATTCCTTTTGTTGAAACCTTCCACGGTTTCTCTCCTTCCAAATATTCTACCAAAAGTATACATATTGTGATCCTTTGGATCTATCCTTGTCAATCCTTCTCCCCCATTTTTTCCAAAATTTGAGGGGTGTTTGGTTTCTATGGAATAATTTTTAGTCCCTACATTTTATTTCATTTTAGAATTTTAGTTTCAGCATTTGATAATTTAGGGACTAAAATGAAATAAACGACTAAAAATTAGTCCCTAGAAACCAAACACCCTTTGAGATGCTAGATCCTGTGCAGTAGGTCCCACTTATGACACTAGATTCCACTAACCACTTATCATATTGCAACTCTCTTGCAAAGTTGCATAGATGTCTTTTTCCCTACTGGCTGTTATATAACTTGCAAAGTGTCATTTGGCCCTCCCTTGTGTACGTTATACTGCACAAATCTCCATCGATGCCCACCAAAATCTCCATCAATCGAAATCTGTACCCACCCTGCCCTTGTCACCTTCATCATTACGAAACGTGGTCGAGTAGTGCGATACATCATACATGACAGGGATGCGCGAGTTCGTCGGAGCAATCGCCGTCGCCTCTGCTTTCTTCCATGGGCGCGTCATGTCAGCAATACGAAGACGAACAAAAGACAACTCAAATCTTCTTCAAACGAAATGAATGGACAACATGCATGGTCGCCGAACAAAAGCCCAGATTTCATGCAACTGATGGATAGAAGAATTGTCTCTCAAAGGTACAGGTGGCTCTCAGCACAGCCACAGGCGGCGGAGGCATTCACGGCGCGGCAGCGCTCACAGCCTCCATGAACTCGTCGTCGGCGACGAGCCTGGCGAGCGCCTGGGGCGCCAGGCACACCTCCAGCGCCATGCTGCCCGCGCCGCCGCGGCCCTCGTACACGGTCACCTTCCCGTCTATCTTGTTCCCGGCGCCGCTGCGGACGCTCATTGGCCGGCCGCACCCGAAGTCGTTGCCGTAGACGTCAAACCGCGGCGAGCTCCCGGTCATGACCGTTGCGGCGCCGCCGTACCCGCGCGGCTCCACGTACGCGAACCGAGGGTCGCGCGCCCACGCCGCGAGCTCGGCCCTCACGCCCGCCTCGTCGAACGACGCCACGGCGCGGTTCAAGAGCCACGCCGCGCAGCCCAGCCCGCCGCCCAGCACCTCGCCGGCGGTCGACTTTGCCACGGCGAGCGTCACGGCGTTGCCCACGTACGCCTGCGGGACGCCTCGCACCCTCGCGCGGCACCCGACGAGGAGGAGGTACGCCGTCTCCGCGCCCGGCGCGAGATCCCGGGCCCGGCACACCGCCCGCCACAGGTGCGCGAGCAGGGACTGCAGAGACGACAGCACGACGGCGGCCGGCGCGGTGCCGCCTCCCGCCGCCATCTCGGCGTTCGCCTTCGCCTTGAGCTTCCGCACGCTCTCCGCAGGGAAGTCGAAGAAGCACTCCCGCACCGGCGGGTATTCGGGCTGCCGGACGATGTCCTCCAGCTTGCGCAGCGGCAGAGCGATGGGGACCGGGCAGGTGTCGAGGAACCACCTGTCCAGCACCGGCCGCGGCGTGGAGAGCTCCGCCTCGCCGCCCGCCCGGCTGATCTCCGACCAGGTGTTGAACAGGTGCCAGAACGTGGTCCCGTCGCCCACGGCGTGGTTCAGCGACATGGCGACGAAGACGCCGTCGGCGAGCTCGGTGACCTGCGCCGATAGCAGGGGGGCGCGGGAGTCGCCGTCCAGGGCGGCGTCCGTGCCCAGCAGCCCGTTCAGCGGGAAGAGCGACCAGACCAGCGCGCTGGGGACGTAGTAATGGCCTGCGGGCGGCGTGATGATGTCGCTGACGGTGACCTCCGGCGCCTCGGCGTGGACGAACTCGGCGCCCTCGCCGCTGCAGCGGAGCGAGACGACGACGCCCGGGCCGCCGGTGGCGGCATCCACGGCGAGGCGGCCGGCCAGAGGGTAGAAGCGGGCCAGGGCGCGCGCGAAGGACGAGGCGAGGCCGTCCACGAGTCGGTGCGCGTGCGCCCCGCCTGCTGCCGGGGGCTTGGGCAGGAGCAGTCCCTTCTGGATGTAGTCCACCGTGATCATGCGCAGATCCCACGGCGTCAGGTGCATTATCTCATCCTCCTCCGCCTCCGGTGGCGCGCTATTGTTGTCCGGTGAGCTCGTGGTCGGCTCCGGCCGGACGAGACGCCTGGACACGATCCGGACGCCGCCGGTGAAGCCTTCTTCCATCCTTCCTGTCACTACCGCACTGCACTACGCTACTCCGAAACTGTGACTGTGCGTGAGGGGGACCTTCGCTGCGACCGCCGGACAAATCTGAAACTGTGCGTAGGAGTGTCTCCTTGTGCAGCGCAGTTGATTGATGCTGCTCCTTATCCAACCGACAGGTCTGCCTTTTTTTCCCTTCTTTTGACGTCGTTATACCTTTGGAAAAAAATTTCTTTACATCTGAGATGGTGAAGAATCTCTTTTACGGTAACTCCACATACACCAGCTGTACATATAAATAGAGAAAAATAAATTACCAAAAGATTATTTTATGAATTTTGATCTGTCTTTATAGACCTTCAAGTAACAGATACGAGAGACTGTAAAAGATGATGTTTACATCTACCATTCCTTGGTGTTCCAGGGTAAGTGTACACTTGGCTAAAATCTTTGCGGGGTGGCAGGCCATCGTCTACTTGAGCTTGCGCAGGCCAATTTTATATTTATATATGGGCCGAAACCATCAGGGCTGAGAGAAGCATTGATCATTCGACGGCTTTCTGATCTTTTCTTTCTTTATTTTTCTAAGGCCCCGTTTGGTTACCCCAAACTAAAGTTTAGCCCCTGTCCAATCGAATGTTTGAACCTCCGTTTCGGGTATTAAATGTAGTCGGATTATAAAACAAATTTGTCAGCCGAAGATTAAAAGACGAGACGAATCTAGTCCAGTTGGTTGGGTCTATATTTCATACTCCTATTTGAAAGTCAAACGCTTGATGTGACCCGGGCTAAACTTTAGCAGGGGCAACCAAACACCCCCTAATGCTCATACCGGCCCCGGGTCTGCTACTATAGATGGCCAATAGTGCCGGGTTAATCGGGCCGGCCCGGGGCACGGCCCGGCCCGTAGTACCTGAGTACGGCATGGTACGGCCCGATTGTCGGCGTTTCGAGACCGGGGGGTCTCTGGGCCGACGAGTGAAGTGTCGCTGCGTGTCCCAGCCCAGATGGGTCGACGCGAGGCCGAGCGCGAAGGGAGGAAAGCGAGGAGGCCGGAGATGGGCGAGAGAGAGGTGGAAATCCCGCGGCCTTCGTGTTCGTCCCGCGCCCAGGTCGGGTGCGCTTGCAGTAGGGGGTTACAAGCGTCCACACGGGGGAAGGAGCGAGTGGCCTCACGCGAGCGCCCGTCTCGTCCTCGTCCCCGCGCGGCCAGCCTTCTCTATGAGGGCCCTAGTCTTTCCTTTTATAGGTGTAAGGAGAGGATCCAGGTGTACAATGGGGGGTGTAGCAGAGTGCTACGTGTCTAGCGGAGGAGAGCTAGTGCCCTAAGTACACGCCATCGTGGCGGCCGGAGAGATTTTGGCGCCCGGTTTGTGTGATGTCGTGGCCGTCGGAGGAGTGCTGGAGCCTGGCGGAGGGACAGCTGTCGGGGCCGTCGAGTCCTTGCTGACGTCCTCTTGCTTTCGTAAGGGGGCCGAGAGCCGCCATCGTCAGAGAGCGTGCGGGGCGCCATCATCGCCTATCTGGCGGAGCGAGCCAGATGGAACGCCGGTCTTGTTCCCCGTAGCCTGAGTCAGCTTGGAGTAGGGTAATGATGGCGCCTCCTGTTGACGTGGCTGGTCCGCGCCCTAGGTTGGGCGATGTGGAAGCTCCTCCGAGGTCGAGGTCGAGTCCGTCTTCCGTGGCCGAGGCCGAGTCCGAGCCCCTAGGTCAGGCGAGGCGGAGGCCGTTGGCTGAGGCCAGGGCGGAACTTGAGTCCTGGGGTCGGGTGAAGCGGAGTTCGTCGTCTTCTGGGCCTGAGCCCAAGTCTGAGCCCTGGGTCGGGCGGAGCGGAGTTCGCCGTCTTCCGGGGCTTAGCCCGAGTCCGAGCCCTGGGTCGGGCGGAGCGATGTTCGCCGTCTTCCGGGGCTTAGCCCGAGTCCGAGCCCTGGGTCGGGCGGAGCGGAGTTCGTCGTCTTCCGGGGCTTTAGCCCAAGTCCGAGCCCTGGGTCGGGCGGAGCGGAGTTCGCCGTCTTCCGGGGCTTAGCCTGAGTCCGAGCCCTGGGTCGGGCGGAGCGGAGTTCGCCGTCTTCCGGGGTTTAGCCCGAGTCCGAGCCCTGGGTCGGGCGGAGCGGAGTTTCCTATGGTGCGTGCGGTCGGGCCTGACTGCCTGTCAGCCTCACTCTGTCAAGTGGCACCGCAGTCGGAGCGGCGCAGGCGGCGCTGTCTTTCTGTCAGACCGGCCAGTGGAGCGGCGAAGTGACGGCGGTCACTTCGGCTCTGTCAGCTGGGGGCACGTGTCAGGATAAAGGTGTCAGGCCACCTTTGCATTAAATGCTCCTACGATTTGGTCGGGGTTGCTTCTCGGCGAAGACAGGGCCTCGGGCGAGCCGGGAACGTGTTCGCCGTTGGAGGGGGGCCTCGGGCGAGGCGGAGATCCTCCGGGGTCGGCTGCTTGTAGCATCCCAAAAATCCAAATCCTAAAATTTTCTCAAACTTGCTCTAAATTCAAAATGAATTTTAAATTTCGTTTCAAAATGTTTGTTTGCGAGTTGATATCAACAAATAAATTATAGTGGTCTATATTCTCTCCAAAATCCTCCTCAAAATATCATACAAATATTTCCCCAATGATCCCCTTCAAGTTCTTTCCAGAAATACTGCCCAAATATTCCACCGATAATTCTCCAGATATTTTTCTCCTCAGAAATACCTTCAGAATCATTTTTCAAGTCCCTACAAATATTTTCTTCATAACTTTCCTCATGCTCATACGTATACGTATGCCTCCGATGTCATACGGTGAGCTCTACAAGCTAATTACACTCATATAAGACAAATCCATGCTAATCTCCCACTAATCCTCTCATCCTCCCACTAATCCCCTCATCCCTCCCCCTAATCCCCCACCATGGCTATAAATAGAGGGGCAAGGGCCTCCTCTCATCCCACCCCAAGCCATTTCATGGCAACTCTCTCCCCCCCCCCCCCCCCACACACCCACTCCATGTTCCACACAAGCACACACTAGCACAAGGATCGTTCGGTCGTTCTTCGATCGTTCGTACCCCTGTTCTTAGTTTGTTCGTTCGTCCGATCGTTTATGTTTTGTTCGTCCGTTCGTCCGATCGTTCGATCGTTCGTCCGTTCGTTCGTCCAAATAATCTTTTTCCTGCCGTTATGCTGCCGAAATTCCAATCGTTCGTTCGTCCGATCGTTCATGGTTCGTTCGTCCGTTCGTCCGATCGTTCATGGTTCGTTCGTCCGTTCGTCCGACCGTTCGATCGTTCGTCCGTTCGTTCGTCCAAATAATCTTTTTCCTGTCGTTATGCTGCCAAAATTCTGATCGTTCGTTTGTTCGATCATTCGATCGTTCATCGTTCGTTCATATTTCCTATCCATCGTTACTATTTACCATCATTATTTACCGTCACTATTTACCGTTACTATCCATCGTTACTATTTACCGTCACTATTTCCTATCATACGACTATTTACTGTCACTATTTACCGTAACTATTTACCGTTACTATTCACCATTACTATTCATTGATCATCCGATCACCCCAAATTTCAACTACTCATCCGTCATGTTGTCCAGTCCACCAAAGACCAGCCAGACCCATATTCCAGTCATACGAACTCCGGTGACTATGATTTTCATTCCAGTAGGGAACTTCCCATCTGGTCACCCATCCCAGATTTCTCCAAGTTGAGCACGCTTAACTTTGGGATTCTTTCAAGCTAGACTTCCAAAAAGAAAGGCGAACCATGTTTGTATGGACACGTCTTCAATCCTATAAAACCTCTGCCCAAGAAAAGCCCAAAAATAATTCCTCGCACCCCGCCCAAAAATACATTTGTATTTTTGATTTTTCAAATATCTCTAAATATTCAAATTCTAGAATATTCCAAGAATATTCCTTTCCTTTTCTTTTTCTTCCTATGATTATAAAATCCAAAACTCCTCCATCCAAACTCAGATTCCAATCATTCCTGTTTCTAAATTATTGTCAAATTATTCCCTATCCAACCATGTCATACCTTAAGCATGGTTCATATTCCAAAAAAACTCCCAAAATACTCATGTTCCATATCCTGCCTATAGTTTCCCTGTTCAGACTAAGTCAGACAATTCATTCGTCACCATTCTCACCAATAGTGAACTTCACTATGCTACGCCACATACACCTAGCTATAAATATACCCAGCTACCCTCTCCCACTCCACACACTCAACACCCTCAGCCAAGGCAAACACCCCACCCACTCAGTTACTCCGCTCTGCCGGCTACACGCATAGTGTCGCTTTGCCTCTAGTTCACCCTCCTGGTAAGCACCTCCGCTCCACCACTAGTAGTATCTCAACACCACATGACACAGATTCTACTCAAGACTCTACCCATCCATATATCGCTATTCTGACCACTATACTAAATATTTGTTGGTATACTTGCTTGTTTGTATGTTTGCTTGTTCATGTTGCATAGTTATCGGAGCGTTCGTGTCGTCTTGTGGAGGCCAGATCTGCAAGTCTACGCCAGGCAGTGGAGCTAGGAGCCAGTTCCGCGAGCTTCCCCTTCCCCTTCGCCGAATAAGCACGGCAAGCTCACTGGATCCCTTTGATGCATAAATTACCTATGTCTTTCGACCACAACCCTCAGCCTGTTATTTTATGCATGATATGATTTTGAGACAAGTTATTATGGCCACCCAGCCGCTTGCCGCAATCAATCCTTGATATATTTGTTACAAATGATTTGAGGAAAGGTGTGAGTTTTCAAAAGAAAATGCTTTTCAAAATGTGTATGATGAAGGGTTTTCACCCTTATCACCTTTGAGTAGGGATGATCAGGGACTCCCTGGTTTAGGGGAGGGCCTAAGGTGATGGCTCAGCTGGTTTAGGCGTGAGCAGAAGGATTGTCCCCTCGTATAAGGACCGGTTTGTCATCTTTCACTACCTGTACTCATGATTAGTACAACCACTCGAGACTGTGTGGGCAGTCACTCAATCTGAACTCGTACGGTCCAACCCTAGGGTTATGAAGGCTGGGGAGCACCGGGAGGATAAGGAGGGGGAAAGTTTTGTCCGGTTTGGACATGGTGGTGGCCTGACTCCTTCTGGATAACCGTTAAGGTTAGGACGTGCGAGGAAAGAAAGAGATTCGGATTCGGGTCTCACTAGCTATGAGATCGCAGAGCCGGACTAGTGGGTAAAGTGTACACCTCTGCGCAGAGTTTGAAAACCTATTCGAATAGTCCGTGTCCACTGGAATGGACGAGTCTGGTATGGTATGGCAATTAATGTTTTGTTTTCAAAAAAAGGGGTGCGTTTGAGAAAAGATGTTTTTAAAAGGTCCGGTGGTTTAGCCGTGAGCTATGGTGGACGGGAAGTCCAGTAGCTGTTTTTGAAAATGAAAACCAGTGGGAAACTGCTGAGATACCTGGATGGTTTAGTCCAGGGGATTTTGTTCTAATACTGAAAAACTTCCTGCTCCTTTTGGAGAGGATGCGCTTTGCAAAATACAAAATGTTTTTCAAAACAACCCTGCATAAAATATTGCTATTTCTGCAAAATATCCTGAGCTCCACATATTCCATGCATTATATCTGATTTCCCCATTCCGCGGGTGAAGGTGGGCTGCTTAGTACATTTGTACTCACCCTTGTTTATTTATTTTTTTCAGAAAAAGGAGATCGGGTAAGAGTTACGACTGTTCCCAACCTTGCCTGTGGCTGTTGGACCACTGAATTGCTTCGCTGCGTATATCGGGCTGCTTCAGCCCCACTCTGATGATATGTCCCGAGTTGTGGACCAACTCTTAAAGTTGATCGCCACCTTTATAGGTTTGTCTTGTGTAAGCAGATTTGAAATCATTTGATGTATAAATGTGTTTACTAGCATCCTGGGACTAGTAATTATATCACATTTGAGTCCCAGAGGATTGGGGCGCTTCAGGTGGTATCAGAGCTGTTAGGTTGGCCGCAGGACGTAACCCTTAGCCTGATCCAAAAGTTTTTGAGTTAAAACTATTTTCTTAAAAAAATTCTTGCTCTTATCCCTTCATTTCAAAAATGGTTTCCTCCTTTCCTTCTCTCAGAAGTCAGATGGAGGTTTGCTGCCAAACCGGCTTTTGCCAGAATGAAGATGGTTTCCCCAAGTTGTTGAGAGCATGCACAGTCTGCCTCGGAATCAGGAGCCAGCCAGAGTATGATGGTCGTGAATTCGTCGAGCATGGCACGGAGAAGTGTGTCGTGACTGTATACATTGGATCCAGTCCGCACCATGTGGAATGGAGTGTCACTGCTGCTGGGCACAGATTCAAAGACACCTGCCAAGTCATCGCCCGCAAGGCATTGAGGACCCTGTGTCAGATTTATGAAGAAGTGGCCGACACCCCGCTCAGATTCTTTCCACCCTTTCAGAGAGACCGTCCCGTTTGGATGGCCAGGATGCGTGCATTAGAAGGGCAGCTGCTGCTTGAGGACGACCCCACAGTCGTGTACCTCACTGCATACCTGCTCACCCTGGATGCACAGTATGATTTCTTGGCTCGGCACCACCGTCAGATGATTGCCCGAGCAGAAGATGCAGAGAAGCTCAACCGTAAGCTCCATGTGGATCTCACCTCAGCTCAAGCCCGTGTAGCTGCCTTGGAAAGTCGTGAAGCCATTGCTGTTGAAGCCCTGAAGTAAGCCAAGGATGAGCATGTCCAGAAGTTGATGGAGGCCTACTTGGTAACCCATAACCAATGTAGAGCCCTGCGGATCCAAGAGCCCGCTCCATCCAACCCAGTTCAACCCAGGAGAGCTAAAGATCCCCAGATTCTTGAAGTTCACCCAGTCTCTATCAGAGGAGAGAAGAAGGCTTGGGAACTACCGGAAGGAGCCATAGTCTTGGAAGGAATTCCAGTCTTCCCTCAGGCTATGAATAAGCAAGAGCACCCCGAGTCCTCCCAAGATCCCCCGCCGGAGTTGTTTGAGCCCCTCACCATGAAGAAGATTCCAGCACCATCCCTTGAAGTCAAAGAAGAAGCTGCAAGCACCCCACCAGCACCGCCGCCCTCTGAGGAGCTACAAGAGTCAGTCCCGCTTGAAGAAGAGTTTGACCCCGTCTTGCCATCTTAGTCTCCGCCAGAAGAAGTCATCAACATGAGCTCCCTCTTGACCCATCCAGGAGATGTCTCAGATTGAAGTTGTGTGGAAGCCTTGCCAGAAGAGAAGCTGCCTGGTCTAAAGTTAGTTATGCCCAGTCCTCTGCATGCATTGGGTAGTGAAGTTTTTATTCACTTTGGCTAGAGCCCTGCATGTATGAGAGGTAATCGTGTAGACTCGTGTTTTGCAAAACTCTAATTGTGTGGCCCCCTAGGGCATTTCAAAATGAATTTCCCTTGATGTTTTTCTTCCCTTTTGAGTGCATATGTGATGCTTTAACGTTAGTGCTCATAAGTTGCATTTAGTATAGTTCTCAATTTAGGAGCCAAGCAATAGTCGTTATGCTTAGCCCCCGAATCTAAGTAGTCCGTGCTTTGGAAAAAAAACTCTATTCTTCCCTTATTCAAAACATTTGATTTGTTTGTGCTTATCATTGCTGAGCTTGTGTGTTTTCTTTTCGTTTTTCTTAAAAAGGTTTTCTCTAAAAACATAGATCACAAATTAGAGCTAATCCTCACCTTATGCTTCCATTCTCATCTTAACCCATCTCAAGAGAAAAGCACCTTACCCAAGAAGATACCGGAAAGCTTACCCTTGAAGCCTAGAATAAGCTACAGAAGAAACCTATCCAGCCGCTCAGTCAAAAAGGACCGACCGTGAGAATCAAAGCACTGCCCCTGAGTCAAAGTAAACAGGAAAAGAGGACAGAAAGAGTTATTACCATACAGAGAGGCAAAGATTCTTGTAACCAGAGACCACGAACATCAGGGTCATTGACCCCACCACTCACCCGTGCCCCCGCACGCGTGCCCGCTTCCATGCGCACTACCACCGCCCCATGCTCCCTTTGCAGCGCACCCACCGCCGCCATCATCGCCGGCAACACCAAGTCCCCCCTCCATCGCGCTTGCTTCCATGTAGCACCTGCTCCATCACCACCACTCCACACCCATGCATACCGCTCGCCTATAAAATCCCCCCACTAGCTCCCTCAATCCCCATCTCGCTCAAAGCAAAACAGTCCCGATAAAATCCCCTCTGCCAAATCGCAAGCAACTCCATTTTCCACTCCCTCGCCCCTAAGATCATAATGCTTGGTGATTCTTGGGTTGAAGACTGTTGTACATGGTTCAACATCTTTGGTTTCCTCCTCTGTGTGATGGTAATAGTCTTTGATAGAATCCTCGAGTGGGAAGAGCAAAGAGAAAGAAAGAGGCAGTGAGAAGTGAAAAGTGAGAAGAGAAAAGAAGATAGTGAAGAGAAGATAAGAAGAAAGTTCTCCCAGAATCAACCCTATGCCAGTCATCTCTCCACAGCCTGCTCAAGCAGCAACAGCAGAAGAAGGACCCGTAACACCCTTGTTATGAGGTACTTCAAGGAGTTCAAATCCCCCAAAATTCAAGAGTTCTACCCTCATTCTTTTTAAGTGGGGTAGTGTTCCAGCAAGGTTCCTGCTATGGAGAAAAAGAAGAAGGCCTGTAGCAAGCATGTGGAGGACCAGATCATCAAAGTGTATAAGTTTCTGGATGAGAAGTGGTCACCCAAGTTCCGTTGATGAAGCACCAAAAGGCTAATCAAGGAAGGAACCCATGTGGAAGTTCGTAAGAGGAAGGTTTGCGTGTTGGCATCGTTGCTTCTTCAGTAAGCTAGCTGCCAAGCGAAAGCTAGAAGCCTGAAGATGATCTTTGAGTAGCCAGAATCAGCGTTTGCAATCAGCAGCCGGATGCTCCGCAAGGGCCAGATTTTGTTGAAGTTCCATCTCCTCAAAGAGTTGTAAAGTGAAGATATGTAGCTGAAGTAAAGCTATACCCATAACCCTTCTAAGCCGAATCTCGAGGACGAGATTCCTTTTAAGTGGGGTAGATTTGTAGCATCCCAAAAATTCAAATCCTAAATTTTTCTCAAACTTGCTCTAAATTCAAAATGAATTTTAAATTTCGTTTCAAAATGTTTGTTTGCGAGTTGATATCAATAAATAAATTATAGTGGTCTATATTCTCTCCAAAATCCTCCTCAAAATATCCTACAAATATTTCCCCAATGATCCCCTTCAAGTTCTTTCCAGAAATACTGCCCAAATATTCCACCGATAATTCTCCAGATATTTTCCTCCTCAGAAATACCTTCAGAATCATTTTTCAAGTCCCTACAAATATTTTCTTCATAACTTTCCTCATGCTCATACGTATACGTATGCCTCCGATGTCATACGGTGAGCTCTACAAGCTAATTACACTCATATAAGACAAATCCATGCTAATCTCCCACTAATCCTCTCATCCTCCCACTAATCCCCTCATCCCTCCCCCTAATCCCCCACCATGGCTATAAATAGAGGGGTAAGGGCCTCCTCTCATCCCACCCCAAGCCATTTCATGGCAACTCTCTTCCCCCCCCCCCCACACACCCACTCCATGTTCCACACAAGCACACACTAGCACAAGGATCGTTCGGTCGTTCTTCGATCGTTCGTACCCCTGTTCTTAGTTTGTTCGTTCGTTCGTCCGATCGTTCGTCTGATCGTTTATGGTTCGTTCGTCCGTTCGTCCGATCGTTCGATCGTTCGTCCGTTCGTTCGTCCAAATAATCTTTTCCTGTCGTTATGCTGCCGAAATTCTAATCGTTCGTTTGTCCGATCGTTCGTCCGATCGTTCATGGTTCGTTCGTCCGTTCGCCCGATCGTTCATGGTTCGTTCGTCCGTTCGTCCGACCGTTCGATCGTTCGTCCGTTCGTTCGTCCAAATAATCTTTTTCCTGCCGTTATGCTGCCGAAATTCCGATCGTTCGTTTGTTCGATCATTCGATCGTTCATCGTTCGTTCATATTTCCTATCCATCGTTACTATTTACCATCACTATTTACCGTCACTATTTGCCGTTACTATCCATCGTTACTATTTACCGTCACTATTTCCTATCATACGAACTATTTACCGTTACTATTTACCATTACTATTCACCGTTACTATTCATTGATCATCCGATCACCCCAAATTTCAACTACTCATCCGTCATGTTGTCCAGTCCACCTAAAACCAGCCAGACCCATATTCCAGTCATACGAACTCCGGTGACTATGATTTTCATTCCAATAGGGAACTTCCCATCTGGTCACCCATTCCAGATTTCTCCAAGTTGAGCACGCTTAACTTTGGGATTCTTTCAAGCTAGACTTCCAAAAAGAAAGGCGAACCATGTTTGTATGGACACGTCTTCAATCCTATAAAACCTCTGCCCAAGAAAAGCCCAAAAATAATTCCTCGCACCCCGCCCAAAAATACATTTGTATTTTTGATTTTCCAAATATCTCTAAATATTCAAATTCTAGAATATTCCAAGAATATTCCTTTCCTTTTCTTTTTCTTCCTATGATTATAAAATCCAAAACTCCTCCATCCAAACTCAGATTCCAATCATTCCTGTTTCTAAATTATTGTCAAATTATTCCCTATCCAACCATGTCATACCTTAAGCATGGTTCATATTCCAAAAAACTCCCAAAATACTCATGTTCCATATCCTGCCTATAGTTTCCCTGTTCAGACTAAGTCAGACAATTCATTCGTCACCATTCTCACCAATATTGAACTTCACTATGCTACACCACATACACCTAGCTATAAATATACCCAGCTACCCTCTCCCACTCCACACACTCAACACCCTCAGCCAAGGCAAACACCCCACCCACTCAGTTACTCCGCTCTACCGGCTACACGCATAGTGTCGCTTCGCCTCTAGTTCACCCTCTTGGTAAGCACCTCCGCTCCACCACTAGTAGTATCTCAACACCACATGACACAGATTCTACTCAAGACTCTACTCATCCATATATCGCTATTCTGACCACTATACTAAATATTTGTTGGTATACTTGCTTGTTTGTATGTTTGCTTGTTCATGTTGCATAGTTATCGGAGCGTTCGTGTCGTCTCGTGGAGGCCAGATCTGCAAGTCTACGCCAGGCAGTGGAGCTAGGGGCCAGTTCCGCGAGCTTCCCCTTCCCCTTCGCCGAATAAGCACGGCAAGCTCACTGGATCCCTTTGATGCATAAATTACCTATGTCTTTCAACCACAACCCTCAGCCTGTTATTTTATGCATGATATGATTTTGAGACAAGTTATTATGGCCACCCAGCCGCTTGCCGCAATCAATCCTTGATATATTTGTTACAAATGATTTGAGGAAAGGTGTGAGTTTTCAAAAGAAAATGCTTTTCAAAATGTGTATGATGAAGGGTCCACTGGAATGGTCCGTGTCCACTGGAATGGACGAGTCTGGTATGGTATGGCAATTAATGTTTTGTTTTCAAAAAAAGGGGTGCGTTTGAGAAAAGATGTTTTTAAAAGGTCCGGCGGTTTAGCCGTGAGCTATGGTGGACGGGAAGTCCAGTAGCTGTTTTTGAAAATGAAAACCAGTGGGAAACTGCTGAGATACCTGGATGGTTTAGTCCAGGGGATTTTGTTCTAATACTGAAAAACTTCCTGCTCCTTTTGGAGAGGATGCGCTTTGCAAAATACAAAATGTTTTTCAAAACAACCCTGCATAAAATATTGTAACACTCAAAGTTGTATAAAAGAGTATATAGTGATTCCCTTATGTGATGTGTATCATTTGCATATTAAAAAGAACATACACAAAATTTAGAGATCAATTCAAACGGATGATAAAAATTGCATCATGCTGGAATTATATGTTTGTGCATTAAATAAAACAATAATTATAATAATAGTAAGTTAATAATTTTTAGAAGTTGAATTAAACCCTAAATTTGGAGGTAGGGTTTTGAAAAATGAGAAGGAGAGAAATAATCTAAAAATATAAATAATGAAGTTATATTTCCGAAATTTGTATTATTTTATTTTACAATATAGTGGAGGATAGGTTTGGCACAAATTCGAATTTAAAATTTGAATTCAAACCAAACTTAGAAATAAAGGAAAGGAAATAAAAAAAAGAAAAGAGAAGCAAACCCCATCTGGGCCGTCGTACCACAATTTGGCCCAATTCCCATTTCCCCTGCACGCGGCCCAGCAGTCATCACAAGCGCCGACAGGCGGGGCCGCTCTGTCAGCCGGTACACAGCGCTCCCCACACTCATGTCACTGCACCGTGGCCCCCACGCGTCGGATTCTTCGTCAACGACCTCGCACGCACTCCGGCGGAACTTGCGGGCACAATCGCGGCGAGGCGGTGCGGAGTTGACCGGACTCGGGGGAATATATGACCAAGAGCCACAGTACCTTGACCCTCGATAACCCTAGGTCAGTGCCCCTCCATCGCTATTCACCGCCGCCGTAAGCAAATCGCGTTGTAGAAGCCGCCGCCAGCTGCCTGCCTCTGGACTAACGATCCACCCTCGGCGTACCACCTATCGGAATCGCCGAGGCGCCGGGAAGCTTTTGGTGACCTTGTGCTGGCTTGGACGTCTTCGGAGCGCGGTGGATTTCTCACCGGGGTGCCATCCTCGCCGTGCCATCCGCACATCGCCATCGATGCTGTGCCTGCGGTCGCCAAACTAAGGTAAGGATCATCGCCGAGCCTTCGGTTACCTTTGTGAATACAGTACACCTGGAATCGTTGAGGTCAGTGCAGTTGTGGGTGTGTGATTGCTCGTCGTCGCGCGTTGAGCTGCTCCGCTGCGTGAGCAGGATCCGTGCGTAGATGATTCCTTTAATTGATAGCCCTGTGAGATTGGTTAGAGGATCCGCTACCTAGATCTCGAGTTGGGGGTAGGAATCGGAGCTTTGGATCGCGTTTGGGTGTTCCTCCGGCGATGCTCCGCCGTGCGTGGGATTGCGCCGCCGCCGCCGTCGGTAGCATTTGGGGAAATGACCGTCGACCGTCCGATTAGGGATGGACGGTGTAGATTAGGCAGAATTCATCGCCTCGGCCTGACCTCGTGCTAACCGTTGGATCGTCGACGTATGGACTGGATCGGATCGGGTGTATTTTAATCTCAACCGTTGAACGTTGATCCGATGGCCTGGTTCCATACCGCTTCGTAGCGTTCAGCGATTTAATCTGGGCCGCACACTGGTGATCCAACGGCCGAAGCCTTTCCATACCCCTTCGCGGGAGTAGTTTAACACAAAGGCCCCTCGACTTAGTTAAAACCAACACGCCGTCCTGGTGCACTGTGCTCTGGGTCTGGGGAATCTTCTGCGCTAGCCCCCTGTGTTTTCTGGAATTCGAGGCCTAGTCCAGGGGATATTAAAAACCGAGAAAATGATTAAAGAAATTAGTTTTTAATACAAAAACAATTCTAGGAACTTGTTTATTTCATAGAAAATTCATATGAGCTCCAAATTGGTCCATTCCAGTTCCTAAATTTTTGTAATAATATTGTCTACGCATTAGTGCCTCTGTTTTGGCATGAAAGACTCATTTAAATTTATCTAATACTTAATCTTGTATTAAATACATAAAAGCTACAGAAATTCATAACTTGAAATATATAACTCCAAATTTAGTGATTCCAGTTCCTATGGTTTCATTTTAATGTGTAGATTTTTACTGTATATTTCATTCATCTGTTTGGTGTGATGTTCATTTTGGCTATACTATGTATGTATTGTGTTGATGCGAGTAGACGAGCAAGCCACTGTGGAAACTGAGGTTCAACAAGTAGAAGTAGCTGAGCAGGAGCTCATTACAGGCAAGTTGTGCCCTTGATCACTTACTTTTCCCAGCCATATTCTTATTAATTTTAATGATCTGCATAGGTTAATTTTGATGGGAACCTTTATGCACCCCAGTTTTGATTACCTCTATACCTTGTTCACCCCTGGAATATTTTTGGGTAGTACTTGCTATTGCTTTATGTGGATTGGGTATGGAGATTCATTATTCATGATTATTCTGTTATTATCTTGTTATTATTATTGTTCATGTTAAGATCATTAAAGTAATGGGAACATGGAGCGACCACCCGGGAAAACAGTGCTACCACAAGGGTTTAATGGGACGCCCTTGGCTGACTAATTAGGAAAGCTAGTGGAAGACTACCTTACCCGAAAGGGGCAAGGGCAGTAGGGGAGAGGTCAGTGTAGGGGGGTCCCTGGTTGATTTTGCTGCGATGGCGGTCAGCCAGGAACCCTGCACTGGATCTTCCTATAAACTGTAGCGGGTTTTCGGAAGCTAGTGGAACTTTGTAAAGGCCTCGTAGTGGATCCCTAGCCATTCACCTCGGTAGTGTCTAAGGGCCTTGCAAACCCAGGCGACATGGGATACACGACTTGTGGGTAAAGATGCGCAACCTCTGCAGAGTGTAAAACTAGTATACTAGCCGTGCTCACGGTCATGAGCGGCTCGGACCCTCACATGATTAATTATGGAACTTAAATTCAATTTGACATATGCATCGCATTTGGGATTATTTTACTATTACTGTTCTTTATTATTATTAAGGTTTGGTATTTACTTACACTTAGTAATTGCTAATAAAATTTTGACCAACTTATAAAAGCAATGCTCAGCCTCAGCCTTTATTTCATTGATCAGCCTTACACTACATGAACTCCCACCTTTGGTGAGTTCATGCCACATTATTCCCCACGACTTGTTGAGCTATGAACGTATGTGAGCTCACTCTTGCTGTCTCACACCCCCCCACAGGAGAAGAACAGGTGGTCGAAGAGGAGCTGCCTAACACTGAAGAGTTCGATCTGATCTAGGTGGCGTTTCTCAGTCGACATTGGCGCCGACGATCCTTAGTTCGTTTTATATTTATCTTTATTTTGTAATAAGACTTCCGCTATGTAATAATTACTCTGATGTTTTATGACATTTATCTCTATACACTCTGTTATTATATATGTTGTCTTCTTGGCGCATGTATGAGATGCACCTGGCTTTGTTCCTTAAAGCCGGGTGTTACAAATATTGCTATTTCTGCAAAATATCCTGAGCTCCACATATTCCATGCATTATATCTGATTTCCCCATTCCGCGGGTGAAGGTGGGCTGCTTAGTACATTTGTACTCACCCTTGTTTATTTATTTTTTTCAGAAAAAGGAGATCGGGTAAGAGTTACGACTGTTCCCAACCTTGCCTGTGGCTGTTGGACCACTGAATTGCTTCGCTGCGTATATCGGGCTGCTTCAGCCCCACTCTGATGATATGTCCCGAGTTGTGGACCAACTCTTAAAGTTGATCGCCACCTTTATAGGTTTGTCTTGTGTAAGCAGATTTGAAATCATCTGATGTATAAATGTGTTTACTAGCCTCCTGGGACTAGTAATTATATCACATTTGAGTCCCAGAGGATTGGGGCGCTTCACTGCCCTTGTCCGAGGCCAGGCTCGGGCGAGGCGCGATCGAGTCCCTTGAATGGACTGATCCCTGACTTGATCGCACCCATCAGGCCTTTGCAGCTTTATGCTGATGGGGGTTACCAGCTGAGAATTAGGAGCCTTGAGGGTACCCCTAATTATGGTCCCCGACAGTAGCCCCCGAGCCTCAAAGGGAGTGTTAGCACTCGCTTGGAGGCTTTCGTCACACTTTTTTGCAAGGGGACCAGCCTTTCTCGTTGCGTTTTGTTCCGGTGGGTGCGCGCGAGCGCACCCGCCGGGTGTAGCCCCCGAGGCCTCGGAGGAGTGGTTTGACTCCTCCGAGGTCTTAACGCCTCGCGCAATGCTTCGACTGGTCTGGTCGTTCCCTCATGCGAGCTGGCCGTAGCCCGGGTGTACAGTCGTGTCCCAAATTCTCGGGCTGGTATGTTGACGCTGTCAACTGTTTGGCCGGAACCGGGTTTGCGAGAGCAGCCCCCGAGCCTCTGCACAGGGCGAGAGGGCAATCAGGGACAGACTCGGCTTTTTTACATACGCCCCTGCGTCGCCTTTCCGCAAGGAGGAGGGGGGGAGAGCGCCATGTTGCCCTCGGTGGGCGCCGAACATGGTGTCTCCGGTGAGCTGCAGGCGGGTGATCCGAGCGAACGTCCGTGCCCCATTCGTTAGGGGTCGGCTAGGGGCCCAGAGGCACGCCCAAAAGTACCTGCGGGTGATCTGCCGGACCCGGTCCCCTGGCGACGGGGTCCGAGGGCTCGATGCCTCCCTCTGATGGGATTCCGTTACAAGGTCGTTCCCGCTGGTCTCGGAAATGTCCTAGGGTACCTCAGGAGCGCAGCCCGAGCCTTGGTTATGTATCGAACGTACCCATGGTCATCCCTCGCTCTGTGTCTGAGGCGGCTGTGAACCCTTCGGGGGCCAGCCTTCGAACCCCTGATCAGTAGTGGGCGCGGAGCCCGAGTAGCCTGAGGCAGCCGTTGAACCCTTCCGAGGGGCCGGCCTTCGAACCTCTGACCAGTAGTGGGTGTGGAGCCCACATGCTCTAAGGCGGCTGTTGAACCCTTCCGAGGGGCCAGCCTTCAAACCTCTGATCAGTAGGGAGGCTCGGAGCCTGGTTCCTTCACAGGGAAGGATCCTTTTCGAGGTATCCCCCTTTCCCGGTCCCTGTTGCAAGAGAGAGAAAGAGGAAAAAAGGAAAAGGATACGAAATCGAACGATGCGGCGTACCTTTTTTGACGCGGTCATTATGGCGAAGGCGAAGCGTCGCTCGCTTCTCCTGCCAGAGGCGCCGCCTGTCCTACCGCGGAGTTAATGCGACGGGGCGAGTGGTTCGCGGGGTAGCCGTTGCGCGCGCACGAGCCGTTCGAGGAACGGGTCACGGGCGCGTTGTCTTCACGCCATGAGAGAGGGTTCTCTCGCTGCCCCCGGATGGGACGTGAGCTTGGCTGACGACGTGACCGCTGCTCCTGCCCGCCTGCCACCGCCATTACTGCCGGCCCGTTTTCGGCCGCATTGACCGTCGCGCCAGGCTGGAGCCGCTGGGTCGTGCGCTGGGTCGCCTCGAGTCGCGGTATTGGTTCCGCAGTCGAGGAGGCGTGGTGGTGGCGCAGGTGGCGGTGCAGTTGCCTGCACGAAGCATTCGGAGCCGGTTGCATGACGCGTGGGTCTGGGCCTCCATGCTGGGTGTATTGGGAGTCGGAGAAGCGCACCCACTTGGCGCGGTTGCATGCCGCCTGCATGGCTGCCCGCCCTTTCGCCCGCTGGTCTGGGCAAAAGTGGAGAGCCGCTTGTAACCGCTGGGCGGTTGCACGCACCACGCGCGGTGGTTTGGCTTCTTCTGCTCTGGGCCGGCTTGCATGACGT
Source organism: Zea luxurians (assembly GCA_029449295.1). NCBI lineage: Eukaryota > Viridiplantae > Streptophyta > Magnoliopsida > Poales > Poaceae > Zea > Zea luxurians. Next base: position 3,365,476 of record JAOPSE010000153.1, on the reverse strand, counting down.
GTGGGACCCAGCCCCGTGCCGTAGGGGGAGGACCTTGGAGCGTGTTGGAGAAGACTCAGCCCACGACGGCTGGGGACGCAAGTGGGGAGAGTCGCCTTTAAAAGGAGGGTGGCCCTCTTGGAAGGCGACCGTGTCTTCGCGCTCCCTTATGCATCGTGTCTTTCCACCTTCCAAGCCCCCGGATGGGGGATATCCGCCGTCTTTCCGCTTCGTTGTTGGAGGAACGCAACTCCGCGGGAGTTGGTACCTTTCAGCCGTCGTTCGGCTTCAAGGATTTTCATCATGCAGCCCGGTCGCACCCCTTCGCCGGCGGTCACCCAAGATGGTGACCTCCAGTTCGATGGCGGGGGAGAGCGAACCGGGCCGCGGCCTCTGCCCCTCCCTCAGCCTTAAGGATTTTCATCACCAGGGCTAGGGAGGGGAGTGTGCCGAGTTGGGGTCAGCCCCTGCGTGCGCGGTGGCCCGCTCCTTCCCTCAGTGATCGGTGGGAAGGGCGGGAGCCGTTTGTGGCGCTGGCAGCTGCACCGTGCCTGGCTCTCTGAGCCGAGCGGCTTCGGAGCCGCTCCCGGTGCCGCCTCTCGCCACGGCAGCTGGAAGGGGTTCCGCCACCGACGAGCTTGCCGGCGCCACCCACGGATCGACCTCCAACTCTACGGCCTTCTGCCCGTCCTTGCCTCACGAGTTTGGGCACGGGCGGGGCCTCCTGGCAGCAGCATCCGCCCTGAGGTCATCGCTGCTGCTGTTCGGCCCCCCGGAGCAGAAGTCTTCATCGTCGCTGCCGCTGGGGTGGGCGACGGTGAGCAGTTCGTCGGTCTTCTGTTGCTCCACAGGCCCTCCCCCAGTCGCGTGGGGTTGTTCGTACCTACGGAGGTGGAACCGGAGTTCCGTTTGTAATGGCACTTCGAATGCCAGTGTTTTTGTTCATTGTGGCTGTCGAGGCCTGAACATGTATGTAGATTCGGCACGGAGCCGTGTTTTTTCCCCATTTTCGAGCACTAAAACTCGCCTGTTGGTTGTCTGAACCGCTTCACCAAGCGCGAGTCGCCCCGTGTAAAGGTGACGAGTGAGGGATCCGTATCCCGGAGGCGTAGGAGTCCCTCGGCTCGGTCGGCCTTGTTGTCCGAGGCTTCCCTTGCTTAATTAGAGGAAACCCTCGGCCGCTCTTTGGTGAGCCAAGGCCAGGGGTAGCGGTGCCAGCGCGAACAGAGGCAGAGTTGGCTCAAAAAGAAGACCAGGTCGGCCGGAGCCTGGCCGGGTCGTTCGTTAGCGGGACCGACGCCGGAATTGACCTGCCGAGGCCTCGGGCCGGGCTGATGTCCTTGGGGGACAGCTAGCCGAGGCCCCGGGGTGACCGGCCGAGCCGCCTGCTCGGGCCGGATTCTTGGAGAAGACCCTGGCGGCGATGGCCCGGGCTTGGTGATGACATTGTCCTTTAGAGCGGAGGCCCTTGGACCGCGTCGCCGTCCGAGGCTAGGTCGGACCTCGCCAGAGGTGTTGTCGACGCCGAGGGTGCTGCTGCTCCCTTTAGCCGTCAGGATCCGAGGGGTACCCCTGCCTTCGGGAGGCGGAGCTCTCGGCCCGCCGGACCGCGGCGCCTTCCAGGAGATCCCTGTAACACCCGGCTTTAAGGAACAAAGCCAGGTGCATCTCATACATGCGCCAAGAAGACAACATATATAATAACAGAGTGTATAGAGATAAATGTCATAAAACATCAGAGTACTTATTACATAGCGGAAGACTTATTACAAAATAAAAGTATAACCATAAAACGAACTAAGGATCGTCGGCGCCAATGTCGACTGAGAAACGCCACCTAGATCAGATCGAACTCCTCAGTGTTAGGCGGCTCCTCTTCGACCACCTGTTCTTCTCCTATGGGGGGGTGTGAGACAGCAAGAGTGAGCTCACATACGTTCATAGCTCATCAAGTCGTGGGGAATAATGTGGCATGAACTCACCAAAGGTGGGAGTTCATGAAGTGTAAGGCTGATCAATGAAATAGAGGCTAAGGCTGAGCATTGCTTTTATAAGTTGGTCAAAATTTTATTAGCAATTACTAAGTGTAAGTAAATACCAAACCTTAATAATAATAAAGAACAGTAATAGTAAAATAATCCCAAATGCGATGCAAATGTCAAATTGAATTTAAGTTCCATAATTAATCATGTGAGGGTCCGAGCCGCTCATGACCGTGAGCACGGCTAGTATACTAGTTTTACACTCTGCAGAGGTTGCGCATCTTTACCCACAAGCCGTGTTACCCATTTGCCAAGGGGTCATGAATCCCATACACCTCTACCAAGGAAGCGAGGCAGGGCAACACTACGAGGCCTTTACAAAGTTCCACTAGCTTCAGACTACCCGCTACAGTTTATAGGAAGCTCCAGTGCAGGGTTCTTGCCGACCGCCATCGCAGCAAAATCAAACAAGGACCTCCCTACACTGACCACTCCCCTACTGCCCTTGCCCCTTTCGGGTAAGGTAGCCCTCCACTAGCTTTCCTAGTTAATCAGCCAAGGGCGTCCCATTAAACCCTTGTGGTAGCACTGTTTTCCCGGGTGGTCGCTCCATGTTCCCATTAATTTAATGATCTTAACATGAACAGTAATAATAACAAGATAATAACAGAATAATCATGAATAGTGTTTCTCCATACCCAATCCACACAAAGCAATAGCAGGTACTACCCAAAAATATTTCAGGGGTGAACAAGGTATAGAGGTAATCAAAACTGGGGTAACATAAAGGCTCCCATCAAAATTAACCTATGCAGATCATTAAATTTAATAAGAACATGGCTGGGAAAAGTAAGTGATCAAGGGCACAACTTGCCTTCAATGAGCTCCTGCTCAGCTACTTCTACTTGTTGAACCTCAGATTCCACAGTGGCTTGCTCGTCTATTCGCATTAACACAATACATACATAGTATAGCATAAATTAACATCACATCAAACATGCAAATAAAATATACAGTAAAAATCTACACATTAAAATGAAATCATAGGAACTGGAATCACTAAATTTGGAGTTATAGATTTGAAGTTATGAATTTCCTAAGGTTTAATGTGATTAAAATAGGATTAGATGAGAAATTAATTTTCTAACTGAGTTCATGTCAAAACAGAGACACTAAATGGTAGAGAACATTATTACAAAATTTTAGAAACTAGAATGGTTCAATTTGGAGTTAACATGAATTTTCTATGAATTATACAAATTCTGGCATTTAATTATTACTAAAAATTCATTTTTAAATGCATTTCTCTGGTTTTATTTGTCCTCTGGACTGGGCCCCGAATTCCAGAAAGCTCAGGGGTCACTGCGCAAGAAATCCTATGACTCAGATCACCCCTAATATGGACGGCGGGTTAATTGTTTAAGAACCTGAGGACTCATATGCAAAACTTACAGGCCGAAGGGGTATCGGGCCGTTCTGGCCGCCCGATCACAACCCTACGGCCCAGATTAGAAGCCACCCATCCACGAATCGGTAATCAACAGCGATCGGAGGATTTAAATCCGACGGCCCTAACTGATACGGAGAATGGGTATGACGTGGTCTGATCGGAGCCACGCACTGGTCGATCAACGGCTAGGAGTGACCGAAGTCCCTGAGATCCCAGATTTGATCGCGACCGCTTATGCGCGAACCAATGGTCAAGAGCGATCCTCCCAACCCGGGCCGACTCCGGCGGTGAAACAGGAACCACGCGGCGGCGCGGTTCACCGGAGCCCGATGAAACACCATACAGGTGATGGGATTGCTACGATGATGGGGAATTTACGTATATAAGCTGACAACGAACTTGATGGGGAGAAGTTTACCGTGAATCAGGGTGCAATCGACGAGGTTCACACAGAGCCGCGGCACGGCGGTGGTGTAACGAAACCGACGATGAATTCCGTCCGCTAAGGTTGCTCTAGGTGTCCGCTGGTGGTGCGCGCACCTATTCCAAGGGCAGGAGAAGCTCCCCAGGCTACCGGAGGGTGCCAATCGAGATCAGGGCGCGAAATCGACGACGGCGCGGAGCTTCGCCTCCCGGTGTCGCGCTGCTCTCAACTGTACTGCGGTGGTCGCGAGGAAGAAGGGAGGAAGAGCGAAACTGAGACCCCGAATCCTTTGTAGGCGCTAGGGTACTCAGGGCGCGGTCACCAGACCCGCGAGTATGGCGCGGTCTTCCGCCGAGTTCGGGGAAAATCCGTTGGGGGAGGTAGGAGACGAGCTGACTGGCGGGTCCCGCGATCCAACGACACAAGCAGCGGACGCACGCAGGTGATGCACTGGCCGAGCGGGCCCATGTGTAAGTGACAGATGACACTTGCGCGCGGGTGGTTAGTAATGGGCCAGTCCGGTCGGGAAGAGGGAAAAAAATCCCTGGTGGGCTGAATGAATTCGGCCCAAGTGCACGGCTGCACTTCCTCTTTTTTTTCTTTCTTTTTTTTGTTTACTTTACTTCCTTACTTTTCTGAATTTAAATTTGAATTTTGAATGCAAATTTCACCATTTAGTCAGGTATACAAATTCAAGCTTCTAGTGGATGAATAATATACTTTTATTTACTTTTCTTAATACACAAAATTCTTAATTTCTTCCCACGTTATAAAACCCTAATTTTAATTTAGGGTTTGGTTTAACTTCTAGCATTTATTATCTTATTATCCTTATTATTTTTATTTAATGCACAAACATGTAAAACTCCAACATGATGCAATTTAGTTTATTTTAGAATCATTGGCTTTAATTAATTACTCTCAATTATTTGGGTGCTCTTTTATGATGCAAATAAGGCACATAAAATGGGGAATTCACTCTATATTCTGTATACACAAACTTGAGTATTACAAATCCTACCCCCTTAAAAATAATCTCGTCCTCGAGATTTAACAAGAACGAGGGAAAAGATGGGGAAAATCTATGCGAAGCTCTTCTTCTCTTTCCCAGGTCGCTTCATCTTCTCCGTGGTGGCTCCATTGCACTTTGCACATCTTTATAACCTTATTCCTCGTGACTCGAGTCAAAGTATCCAAAATCTTGATGGGGTACTCAGTATAAGTTAGATCCTCTTGAACACTAAGGTCCTCCATTGGTAATTGTTCCTCAGGTACCCTGAGACATTTCTTCAGCTGAGATACATGAAATACATCATGAACATCCGCAAGATGATCCGATAACTCCAATTGGTATGCAACCTCTCCCACTCGCTTTAAGATTAAGAAGGGTCCAATAAAGCGAGGGGACAACTTTCCTTTAACTTTGAATCTCCTCATACCCCGGAGTGGTGACACCTTCAAATAGACATAATCACCCTCCTTAAACTCAAGTAGTCTTCTCCGGGTATCAGCATAGCTTTTCTGCCTGGATTGTGCAGTTCTCAAATTCTCCCTTATTTGCTGAACTTGTTCCTCTGCTTATTGTATAATCTCAGGCCCAAACAACTGCCTTTCACCAGTTTGATTCCAATACAAGGGAGTCCTGCACTTTCTGCCATACAAAGCCTCAAACGGTGACATCTTCAAACTGGCCTGATAGCTATTATTATAAGAGAACTCCGCATACGGCAAACTCTTATCCCAACTTCCACCATGTTTAAGAGCACAAGCTCTTAACATATCTTCCAGTACTTGGTTAGTCCTCTCAGTCTGCCCATCAGTCTATGGATGGTAAGCCGAACTAAAATTCAATCTCGTATCCAATGACTCGTGCAACTTCTTCCAATATCGAGAGGTAAACTGTGATCCCCGGTCTGACACAATCTTCTTTGGCACACCATGTAGACATACAATCCGTGACATGTACAACTCTGCCAACTTGGCTCCTGAATAAGTGGTCTTCACCGGAATAAAGTGGGCTACTTTAGTTAGCCTGTCCACAATCACCCATATAGAATCATATCCAGCAGACGTGCGGGGTAATCCAACAATGAAGTCCATGCCAATCTCTTCCCATTTCCACTCAGGTATCTTCAGTGGATGCAGTAGTCCGGCTGGCCTCTGGTGTTCAGCTTTAACTCTTTGGCATACATCGCACATAGCCACATGTGCAGCCACATCTCTCTTTAAACCATACCACCAATACTTTTGCTTCAAATCCTGATACATCTTAGTGCTCCCAGGGTGGATAGAATAAACTGAGTCATGTGCTTCCTTCAATATAGTTTCCCGAAGACTATCAATTTCGGGAACACAGATCCGATTCTTGAACCATATCGTGCCTTGCTCATCCTCTGTGAACTCCGGGCCTCTACCCTCTGTTATCAGATCCTTGATCTCCTGGATTTTGGCATCACCAACCTGACCTTTACGAATTTCTTGCTCCAAGGTAGGTTCCAATTCAATAGTCACTCCTTCCGTATGTGTAACGATTCCCAGGTTGAGCCTCTCAAAGTCTTTTGCTAATTCATCAGGTAGCTGGACAACGAAAGCGGAGTGAACATGCTCCTTCCGACTCAAGGCATCTGCAACCAAATTCGCCTTGCCTGGGTGATAGTGAATCTCCAAGTCATAATCCTTAATGAGCTCCAACCAACGGCGTTGCCTAAAATTGAGATCCTTCTGAGTGAATATATACTTCAAACTCTTATGATCCGTGTATACTTGGCACTTAGTTCCCATAATATAGTGTCTCCAAATCTTAAGTGCATGCACAACGGCAGCCAGCTCTAAGTCATGGGTGGGGTAGTTCAATTCATGCTTCCTCAACTGACGAGATGCATAGGCAATCACATGACCATCTTGCATAAGCACACATCCAAGTCCTTGGCCACATGCATCACAGTAAATGTCAAATCCCTTCTGCAGATCTGGCATAATCAATACTGGAGGTGACATCAATCTCTCCTTCAACTGATCAAAGCTTTCTTGGCACTTCTCATCCCACTTAAATTCTCTTCCTTTTTCCAAAAGCGATGTCATAGGCTTAGCAATTTTAGAGAACCCTTCAATAAATCTTCGATAATATCCTGCGAGTCCCAAGAAACTCCGAATCTCAGTAACTGTAGTGGGCACTCTCCACTCCATAATCTCCTTGACCTTAGCAGGATCCACTGCTATTCCTCCATTAGAAATAATATGACCAAGGAATGGCACCTTGTCAATCCAAAACTCGCACTTGCTGAACTTAGCGTAGAGTTGATTATCTCGTAACTTCTGTAGCACCAACCTTAGATGTTGTTCATGATCACTTTCATTCTTAGAATAGATAAGAATATCGTCGATAAACACCACGACGAATATGTCCAAATAATCCATAAACACTTTGTTCATCAAATTCATGAAATAAGCCGGTGCATTGGTTAATCCAAATGACATAACAGTAAACTCATATAATCCATATCGAGTCGAGAATGCTGTCTTGGGAATATCCGATGGTCTAATCCTCATCTGATGGTACCCCGATCGGAGATCAATCTTCGAGAACACCCTAGCACCCCTCATCTGATCAAATAAATCCTCAATACGGGGCAACGGATACTTGTTCTTCACCGTGACATCATTAAGAGATCTATAATCCACACACATCCGTTGCGATCCATCCTTCTTCTGCACAAATAACACCGGTGCTCCCCAAGGTGAGGAACTTGGACGAATGTAACCAGCCTCTTGTAACTCCGTCAACTGCTTCTTAAGTTCCTTCAACTCTTCTACGGACATTCTATATGGCCGTTTAGAAATAGGGGCGGTTCCAGGTAAGAGATCAATAACAAACTCAACTTCTCTATCAGGTGGCATCCCTGGTAACTCCTCTGGAAAGACATCTGGAAAATCTCTAACCACCCGGATGTTGTCGCCAACAAACTCCTCAGGCATAAAGAACATTGCACGCATGGATGAGGAGGTTACTGCAATATTAACTTGAAATCTTTCTCCTTTAGTGGTAGTGAGTTCTACGGTACCTCTACCACAAGCTATAACGGCCTTTGCCTTTCTTAGCCATGACATACCAAGTATTAGATCTATACTGCTTGACTCTAATATTATTGCAGTAGCTCCAAATTCTCTACCCATAATGGTTAATGTTAATCTACGTGTCATTTGATTCGCCTCAACAGGCCCTTTAGGTGTAATTACTATCATGGGTTTTCTCATATTTAGCAGTGGTATTTCATTTGTGTTGGCATATCTAGCAGACATGAATGAATGTGTAGCACCAGAATCAAATAATATGGTTGCAGGAATTGTATTAACATAAAACATACCAATTACGAGGTCCCCACCATCAGGAGTATCATCAACGCTGACTTGATTCACCCTGGCTATAGAATATCCCTTGCCAGGGGTCTGTTGCTTGTTCTGAGCTGGAGTAGTAGCAATCCTCTGTGGGCAGACATTTGCATAATGACCAGTCTTCCCACACTTGAAGCACGTAGTGCCTGGACTCTGTCCTGCAAACTTCGTCGGGGTGCCAGTGGGAGTAGCCTGTCGAGGAGGTGCCCTCAGTGGTGATTGCTGAACTGGGCGTGGTCCTCCCGGTCGAGTCGGTGTACCCTGTGGTGAACTGTAGCGAGGACGAACACTGCTGCTACCCTGTCCCTGTGAGATAGCCTTCCTCTTCAAATCACCCAGTTGAACACGCTTGTGTTCAATAGCAAGAGCCTTATCCAGTAGCCTCTGAAATGATGGAAAGGTGTGTGCAACCAGTGCATACTGCAAGGGTCCATTAAGTCCTTCAATAAAGTGCTCCTGCTTCCTTTCATCCTCAGCAACTTCCTCCGGAGCATATCTCGACAGCTGAATAAATTTGTCTCTGTACTCGCTGACCGACATGTTGCCTTGCTTCAATGCCAAAAACTCCTTCTTCTTGATCTTTATCATCCCAGCTGGAATATGGTAGTTCCTGAACTGCGTACTGAACTCTGCCCAGGTAATAGTATCAGCAGCATCATGGGCAGCAGTATAAGAATCCCACCAGTCAGCAGCAGGACCCGTCAGACGTCCAGAAGCATATAAAACCTTCTCCCGGTCAGTGCATTGTGCAATGTTGAGCATCTTCTCAATTGCTTTCAGCCAATCATCTGCATCAAGTGGATCTGGCGAACTTGCAAATGTAGGTGGCTTATGACTCATGAACTCTCGGTGCTTATCACGAGGTGGAACTGGTGGTGGTGGTGGAGGCAATGGCACTTGTTGCTATTGTTGCTGTTGTTGAAGTTGTTGTTGCAGCTGCTGTTGTTGCGCCCTCCTTTCTTGGCGTATCTCATCTCTCTCCTGGCGCAACTCCTGGCGTATGTCTTCTCTTTCCTGATGCATCTCTTGGCGTTCTTGCTGCATCTGGGCACGCATATCAGCCATAGTGTCCGCCATTTGCTGCATCACCGCCATCTGAGCAGCAAACAGTGGGTCAACTCCGCCTGGTGGAGGATTAGGAGGATTCATCTCTGCAGGTTGTGGCTGAGGTTGTCTATAAATTCTTCGAGTGTGTTGGTTAGGAGGCAAATCAATTCCACCACCCCTCCTGGTATTGACCATCTGAGTTAGATACATATGGTAAGAAAGAGCAGTAGACAAGGCAGTAATTACAATCATGTTACTTTGGGGGATTTATTAGCTAAGCAGTTTAATGTTTTACCTACCATAGCTAATTTATTACCTTATGCTGGCACATGCTAAGATGTCCATGTAATATTTCAATCAATCAAAGAAGCAAATCAGACATTGATCATCAGAACAATCAACCAATATTTTTAATAGAGAAAATAGTTTTAATTTTGTCTTAGGCTTCCTATCTCTTAAAAATGTCATAGGGGTAGGGATTCCAAGGTGTGAAATCCATCTTGTCTTAGAATAGAAAAGGTAAGAATGATCAGAGTAGAACAGTAGAAGGTGAGATGGGCTCAAGATAAGTATAGAGAGATCCAGAGTAAGGTAAGTATAGAATGAATCAGAATGAGATAAGTAGGTAAGGGTTGTCCATATCTATCTAGGTTTCATCCTACAGTCAACATTTCCTCTGATACCACTTCTGTAACACCCGGCTTTAAGGAACAAAGCCAGGTGCATCTCATACATGCGCCAAGAAGACAACATATATAATAACAGAGTGTATAGAGATAAATGTCATAAAACATCAGAGTACTTATTACATAGCGGAAGACTTATTACAAAATAAAAGTATAACCATAAAACGAACTAAGGATCGTCGGCGCCAATGTCGACTGAGAAACGCCACCTAGATCAGATCGAACTCCTCAGTGTTAGGCGGCTCCTCTTCGACCACCTGTTCTTCTCCTGTGGGGGGGGTGTGAGACAGCAAGAGTGAGCTCACATACGTTCATAGCTCAACAAGTCGTGGGGAATAATGTGGCATGAACTCACCAAAGGTGGGAGTTCATGAAGTGTAAGGCTGATCAATGAAATAGAGGCTAAGGCTGAGCATTGCTTTTATAAGTTGGTCAAAATTTTATTAGCAATTACTAAGTGTAAGTAAATACCAAACCTTAATAATAATAAAGAACAGTAATAGTAAAATAATCCCAAATGCGATGCAAATGTCAAATTGAATTTAAGTTCCATAATTAATCATGTGAGGGTCCGAGCCGCTCATGACCGTGAGCACGGCTAGTATACTAGTTTTACACTCTGCAGAGGTTGCGCATCTTTACCCACAAGCCGTGTTACCCATTTGCCAAGGGGTCATGAATCCCATACATCTCTACCAAGGAAGCGAGGCAGGGCAACACTACGAGGCCTTTACAAAGTTCCACTAGCTTCAGACTACCCGCTACAGTTTATAGGAAGCTCCAGTGCAGGGTTCTTGCCGACCGCCATCGCAGCAAAATCAAACAAGGACCTCCCTACACTGACCACTCCCCTACTGCCCTTGCCCCTTTCGGGTAAGGTAGCCCTCCACTAGCTTTCCTAGTTAATCAGCCAAGGGTGTCCCATTAAACCCTTGTGGTAGCACTGTTTTCCCGGGTGGTCGCTCCATGTTCCCATTAATTTAATGATCTTAACATGAACAGTAATAATAACAAGATAATAACAGAATAATCATGAATAGTGTTTCTCCATACCCAATCCACACAAAGCAATAGCAGGTACTACCCAAAAATATTTCAGGGGTGAACAAGGTATAGAGGTAATCAAAACTGGGGTAACATAAAGGCTCCCATCAAAATTAACCTATGCAGATCATTAAATTTAATAAGAACATGGCTGGGAAAAGTAAGTGATCAAGGGCACAACTTGCCTTCAATGAGCTCCTGCTCAGCTACTTCTACTTGTTGAACCTCAGATTCCACAGTGGCTTGCTCGTCTATTCGCATTAACACAATACATACATAGTATAGCATAAATTAACATCACATCAAACATGCAAATAAAATATACAGTAAAAATCTACACATTAAAATGAAACCATAGGAACTGGAATCACTAAATTTGGAGTTATAGATTTCAAGTTATGAATTTCCTAAGGTTTAATGTGATTAAAATAGGATTAGATGAGAAATTAATTTTCTAACTGAGTTCATGTCAAAACAGAGACACTAAATGGTAGAGAACATTATTACAAAATTTTAGAAACTAGAATGGTTCAATTTGGAGTTAACATGAATTTTCTATGAATTATACAAATTCTGGCATTTAATTATTACTAAAAATTCATTTTTAAATGCATTTCTCTGGTTTTATTTGTCCTCTGGACTGGGCCCCGAATTCCAGAAAGCTCAGGGGTCACTGCGCAAGAAATCCTATGACTCAGATCACCCCTAATATGGACAGCGGGTTAATTGTTTAAGAACCTGAGGACTCATATGCAAAACTTACAGGCCGAAGGGGTATCGGGCCGTTCTGGCCGCCCGATCACAACCCTACGGCCCAGATTAGAAGCCACCCATCCACGAATCGGTAATCAACAGCGATCGGAGGATTTAAATCCGACGGCCCTAACTGATACGGAGAATGGGTATGACGTGGTCTGATCGGAGCCACGCACTGGTCGATCAACGGCTAGGAGTGACCGAAGTCCCTGAGATCCCAGATTTGATCGCGACCGCTTATGCGCGAACCAATGGTCAAGAGCGATCCTCCCAACCCGGGCCGACTCCGGCGGTGAAACAGGAACCACGCGGCGGCGCGGTTCACCGGAGCCCGATGAAACACCATACAGGTGATGGGATTGCTACGATGATGGGGAATTTACGTATATAAGCTGACAACGAACTTGATGGGGAGAAGTTTACCGTGAATCAGGGCGCAATCGACGAGGTTCACACAGAGCCGCGGCACGGCGGTGGTGTAACGAAACCGACGATGAATTCCGTCCGCTAAGGTTGCTCTAGGTGTCCGCTGGTGGTGCGCGCACCTATTCCAAGGGCAGGAGAAGCTCCCCAGGCTACCGGAGGGTGCCAATCGAGATCAGGGCGCGAAATCGACGACGGCGCGGAGCTTCGCCTCCCGGTGTCACGCTGCTCTCAACTGTACTACGGTGGTCGCGAGGAAGAAGGGAGGAAGAGCGAAACTGAGACCCCGAATCCTTTGTAGGCGCTAGGGTACTCAGGGCGCGGTCACCAGACCCGCGAGTATGGCGCGGTCTTCCGCCGAGTTCGGGGAAAATCCGTTGGGGGAGGTAGGAGACGAGCTGACTGGCGGGTCCCGCGATCCAGCGACACAAGCAGCGAACGCACGCAGGTGATGCACTGGCCGAGCGGGCCCATGTGTAAGTGACAGATGACACTTGCGCGCGGGTGGTTAGTAATGGGCCAGTCCGGTCGGGAAGAGGGAAAAAAATCCCTGGTGGGCTGAATGAATTCGGCCCAAGTGCACGGCTGCACTTCCTCTTTTTTTCTTTCTTTTTTTTGTTTACTTTACTTCCTTACTTTTCTGAATTTAAATTTGAATTTTGAATGCAAATTTCACCATTTAGTCAGGTATACAAATTCAAGCTTCTAGTGGATGAATAATATACTTTTATTTACTTTTCTTAATACACAAAATTCTTAATTTCTTCCCACGTTATAAAACCCTAATTTTAATTTAGGGTTTGGTTTAACTTCTAGCATTTATTATCTTATTATCCTTATTATTTTTATTTAATGCACAAACATGTAAAACTCCAACATGATGCAATTTAGTTTATTTTAGAATCATTGGCTTTAATTAATTACTCTCAATTATTTGGGTGCTCTTTTATGATGCAAATAAGGCACATAAAATGGGGAATTCACTCTATATTCTGTATACACAAACTTGAGTATTACAATCCCTGAGCTCTCCATGGATTCGCCGCCCCTCGGTGGTTGATGGCTCCGGCATCGCGCGGAGGAGCATTGCTGCTGCAGCCAGGTTCTGGCCGACCCCACTGGATGCAGGTGGCGGCCTGACCCTGACATCGTCGGTGATGCGGTGCTGGAAACCCTGGGGTAGATGACGCATTTCTCCGGCCGGAGGTTGGCCCGCCCATGCCTGCCCGACGTCCCGGCGGATTGGCTCGAGCGCTCCTGCTCCCTCGTCGAGCCTGGCCTGCACCCCGCGGATTTGCTCGAGTTGTGGGTCGTGACCCCCCGCCGGAACGGGGACCACAGCTAGCTCCCGCGGGATGTCAACGCGAGGCACCGGCCTAGGGAGATCACCGTCCTCCGGCATGCCGAGATGGTTGCCTTCGGAGGGACCCCCTAGATCGATGTGGAAACATTCACGGCTCGGGCCGTAGTCCTCGTCGCCGAGGCTACGGCTACCGTCGGAACAGTCGGAAAGGCAGTAGTCGCATGCGGTCATGAGGTCTCGCATGGCATTGGGGTTGCCAAGTCCGGAGAAATCCCAACAGAAGCTGGGCTCGTCGTCTTCCTCGGACCCAGAGGGCCCGTAGGTCGAGACGTCCGTCAGCCGGTCCCAAGGCGACCGCATACGAGATCCCAGAGGGTTCGGATTTGCCTCTACGAAAGCGTCCGCCAAAGCGGAGCCGCTAGGCGGGTCGAGGCTAAATCCGAGAGGCGTGGGATGGGAATCAGTCGGTACCTCTTGGTCGACGGGCGGTGATGAGGTCGCGTCGGGGGCTGACTGCACCGTCGTCTCAGGTACGAGGGTGACACCCAGCAAGCCTTTCGCGAGCGTGCTGGCATCGTCCGTTTGCTCGGGATTGACGTGTCGCGGGGGGACAGCGCTCGTCTTCGTCTCAAGCGCGAGGCCGATGCCCGGCGCGCCCCCCGTTGGAGCGCTGGCATTGTCGACTCGCTCGACGGCCGACGGGGCGCCGCCTCCTGCTTGGCCTTGGTTGCCCCGCCTCCTCCTCCTCTGTCGACGGGGAAGAAGACGGGGCGAGCTCGAAGGTTGTTCTTCCACCACGCGGGGAAGACGTCGTCGATCCCGCCGCCGGCGGGTGGACTGTCGGCCGCCATTGTCGCTGTCGCCCGGCGGTGGAAAGAGTATCATGTCGTAGCTGCCGTCGAGGGACACGAACTCAAGGCTCCCGAAACGGAGCACCGTCCCGGGCCGGAGAGGTTGCTGGAGACTACCCATCTGGAGCTTGACGGGAAGCTGTTCGTCAACACGCAGCAGGCCCCTACCTGGCGCGCCAACTGTCGGCGTTTCGAGACCGGGGGGTCCCTGGCCGACGAGTGAAGTGTCGCTGCGTGTCCCAGCCCAGATGGGTCGACGCGAGGCCGAGCGCGAAGGGGGGAAAGCAAGGAGGCCGGAGATGGGCGAGAGAGAGGTGGAAATCCCGCGGCCTTCGTGTTCGTCCCGCGCCCAGGTCGGGTGCGCTTGCAGTAGGGGGTTACAAGCGTCCACATGGGGGAAGGAGCGAGTGGCCTCACGCGAGCGCCCGTCTCGTCCTCGTCCCCGCGCGGCCAACCTTCTCTATGAGGTGTAATACTCAAATTTGTATACAAAGGATATAGTAGATCTCCTTATTTTATGTGCCACATTGCATCATAAAAAGAGCATCCAAGTAATTAAGAGTGATTAAATTACAAAATAAATGATACCAAAATAAAATAAAATGCATCATGTTGGAGTTTTATTGTTTGTGCATTTAATAAAATGATAATGTTGATAATAATAATAAAATAATAATTCTAAAGGTTGAATTGAATCCCTAGATTAAAATTTAGGGTTTTTGAAAATGAGAAGAAGAGAAATGATATGTAAAAAGATATAAATAATATAATTATATCTCTAAAAACTTGTATTTTAACTTCACCATATGATTTGGGAATAAATTTGGCCTAAGTTTGATTCGAAATTTAAATTCAAAATTGGAAATTAGAAATAGAGAAAATAAGATTAAAAAAAGAGAAAACTAGAAGTCCCGCTGCTGGGCCACTCCTAACCATTTCGGCCCACCTTCTGGTGTACACCGCGCGGCCCAGCTTTTAACACACGCGCGCGGCTGATTTATGTGCGGGGCCCAACTGTCAACTTCCTGCGTGTCCCTGTGCTCACTGCGAACTGGGGCCCGTGTGTCATTCTCACCGTAGCCGCGTCAACCACCTGGGCGCAAGGCGCGGAGTCTCCCTCGTCGTTGAATCGGGCTCGCGTGATCCGCGGCTGGGCATCCGTGATTCCCTTCCCCAGCATGCCTATAAGCTCGTGGGAGGATCCTTGGTCTCCGCGTACTCACCCTCGCCTTTTGGACCGAGCCAACTCCACCAAATTACTGTCGTCGGCCGCCTGTGCGCGTTGGGAGGAATCACCGCCGTGACCCGCCGCCGACAATTTCCACTGCCGTCGCCGTGGTTTGCCTCGGTATCGACCGGAAAAGCTTTAGCGGGTCATAGCGGTGGTGGCCGAAGGATCGGATTGGAGGAAGGACTTGGGGCGGCACCGGAATTTCACGCTGGAGCTCGGCGTCCGCCGCTGCTCGTGGTCGGCCTCGGCTACTTCTCGTTTGCAGGTAATAAGACCCTAGATGTACTCCTTTAGTCCTTTGCATGGGATAGCATTAGTCGGCGTGATTGGGAAGCCTGGGGCTCGGCTCGACCTCACCGGCCATGGCGCCGCCGCGGCAGCACGGGCGCCGCCGTGTCTGGCCACCAGGAAAGACTATGGCAGTAGTGACACGTGGACCGTTGATCTGTTTAGCAATGGCTAGGATTTGGTCAAGCCATATCGATTTGGGGATGAAGCGTGAACCGTTGGATGTCGATCGGAGGGCTCAGGGTGGATCTCGGTTATTTAAAATCTGAGCCGTAGATCTAGCATCGGGTGGCTGTTAATGAATACCGGTTCACTTTAATAGCCTTCTAATCTTGGCCGTCCACTTGCGATCCAACGGCTGAGATCTGTAAGTAACCCTTCGCCGTGGCCATCTTGCTAAAGAGCCCCTGGGAAATCTGTAAATGGAACCCGCCGTCCAGGGGGTATTGTACACTGAGTCTAGGAATAATTACCCGCGAGCCCCTGCACTTCTCAGTAAATGACGCCCAGTCCAGAGCTCATGAAAATCAATTAAATGAATTAGAAATTGGATTTTTAATATGAAAATAAACCCTAGAACTTGTATAAATAATAGAAAATCCATTTTTAGTCCAAATTGAGCCATTCCAGTTTCTAAAATTTTGTAATATTATTCTTTAACACTTAGAGTCACTGTTTTGTCATGAACTCTGTTAGAAAATTAATTTATCAGTTAATCCTATTTTAATCACATTAAATCTTAGGAAATTCATAACTTGAATTCTATAACTCCAAATTTAGTGATTCCAGTTCCTATGATCTCATTTTAATGTATAGATTTTTACTGTATATTTTATTTACATGTTTGGTATAATGTTGATTTTGGCTATACTATGTATGTATTGTGTTGATGCGAGTAGACGAGCAAGCCACGGTGGATTCTGAGGCTCAACAAGTAGAAGTAGCTGAGCAGGAGCTCATTGAAGGCAAGTTGTGCCCTTGATCACTTACTTTTCCCAGCCATGTTCTTATTAATTATAATGATCTGCATAGGTTAATTTTGATGGGATCGTTTGTGTTACCCCAGTTTTGATTACCTCTATACCTTGTTCACCCCTGAAATATTTTTGGGTAGTACTTGCTATTGCTTTATGTGGATTGGGTATGGAGTTACACTACACATGATTATCCTGTTATTATCTTGTTATTATTACTGTTCATGTTAAGATCATTAAATTAATGGGAACATGGAGCGACCACCCGGGAAAATAGTGCTACCACAAGGGTTTAATGGGACGCCCTTGGCTGATTAACTAGGAAAGCTAGTGGAGGTCTTCCTTACCCGAAAGGGGCAAGGGCAGTAGGGGAGTGGTCAGTGTAGGGAGGTCCTTGGTTGATTTTGCTGCGATGGCGGTCAGACAAGAACCCTGCACTGGAGCTTCCTATAAACTGTAGCGGGATTTCTGAAGCTAGTGGAACTTTGTAAATGTGGCGGAACCGCCCGAATTATTCCAGCTTAAGTGCCCAAGTCGCACCCTTAAGGGCAGCAACACACTTAAACAGGAATAACCCGTCAGTCCCTCGGATCTAGTCCGATAAAGCCACTTACCAGGATCGAATACCACTAGCTCACATGAAGGTGAGGCACAGAGAAATACAATAAAACATAATACCACAAATTTAATAAGTATCATTAGTGATTACATTATCGTAGTTTCAGAAATAATAACCATAAATTTTAATGCAGCGGAAATAACTAACGGAGAAAACCGAGTAACATGGCGAAGCCTGGCCACGCTACTCCTCCTAGTCCTCTCCTGCGGAAGCAATAACCCACTTGACCGTCTATCCCGGTGGCAGGGATGGAGGCCAAGTCACACCATCAACCAAATCAAGGAGGTACCTGCAAAAATTATGCCACAAGCAAGGCTGAGTATACTAATACTCAGCTAGACTTACCCGGTGTGAGGAGTCTACTCCTCTACCTCTAGACATGCAGCTGTTTGGCTGAGGGGTTTGGTTTGCCAAAAGCACTAGCTGAGTCTAAAAACAAGTTTTAGCTTTTCAAATTTTAGTAGAATCCTTTAGACTAGATGTGTACCTAGCTAATCATACATGATATCAAACATTTTTACCAATCAACATCTTTTGTCAGTCACCTCATTTCCACTTATTACTCAATGTAGCAGCATGGATCAAGCAGTCTCATTAGCTGCGAGAAGCAGACGATTCGAATCGAGTTTTTATCCTTGCAAGGTAAACCTAAACACACGACATGTAGGGGCACTCTGTCCCCACACACATCAACCGTCCCCATCGATTCCCCGTTAGCAGATCAGGGCTCACCGCCTTGGCGTACAATGCCTCACTGACCCCGACTGCCGTCGTGCAGTGACCGCACTTGTACCCACCATAACCGGAATGGGAGACCTCGTCTCAGGTCGCGTGAGGGGTAAAGTCCACTGCCAGGTTCAATCAGGTACTAGGCTTACCGATTTACCATATTTCTCGGCATGTGCTTAGTACGTTCAAACGCTTGACTCACGGTACCACACCTTAATCCTTATTCCAATTTTTATCCCGTGGACAACCAATCCCCATGGATTGTTGTCCACAAACCAACATCATTATGATAAGAAAGTGTATACAACCAATTCCCTGATCTCGCGCGAGTGCTAGAAAAATCACTCGACTTCTACCGAAATCCCTAATTAATAAAGCAGCTACTCGGCCTAGCATACTAGTATTCATCTCAATAGGATTCCTGAGATCATGCAACTAGGGTTTCAAACAACTCCTACACTTAAGTGCACAATACAAGCCTACAAACATTAAGTGTAGTAAAATATCATATAGAACAGGTTATGCATAAAACCGGGGCTTGCCTTTAATTTTTAACACTTAGATAGTGTTTGCTGGGGGAGGTACTCGCTTGGCGAGCATCCACTGGTTAAGTCCATCACTCTTCAGGTCGTCCACCAACTGTATCTTGTTGTTGGCACCACATCACTTGCTCGATCATCATCTCTCGGTCCTATATGAGGTGCAAGATGTATATGTATGAATATAATGAAAGTAGCACAAAAATAGCACAAGATATACCAAGACACAGTGGCGAACTAAACATTAATTAGTAAGACACTGCAACAACTATACGCAAACACTAGTTATTTATGTGTCATTGGGCACACGCAAACACTACCACTGGAAAGACAACGATCACTACCTACAATTAACCAACGCAACACAATATCACTCGTACAAGCATTTATTTAGTTGCTATGGCTTTTCATTAGTTCTTCTATTGATCACACAGAAGCATCACAAACACAAGTTTATTAGAGGACCGATGCATCAATGTCGATGGACTCCTCTATCACAATCAACTACAGCAAGCAAGCACATTAATCACGAAACACATGCTAACCTAAGTTTAGCCATCACAAGTCTATGTCCGTTAAGTGCTAACTAAGCATTTTTAGCCAAAATGGTGAACTAAATATTCATTTGAGCACGTGCAGATTTTTAGGACAGCAGCACAGCAGCTACTTGTTTTAAGCATAACTTTTCAAATATTAATCCAAAAATAGCAAACTAAAACTTTCTGGAAAGTTTAGAAAGTTCTCTACAACTTTGGTATTTTTACCTCCACAGGATTCAGCACTTAGCAAGGTCAAACAGTGCTAACACAACAGTTCTGTCTAGATTTGGACAGATTCAGACTTGCAACTTCAAAAATTCACAACTACAGATTCAGATATCCAAACAAAGTAATTTTAGACTTTCTGGAAAGCTAATTAAATTTTCTACAAATTATTTATAAACATCCCTGGCTGGTTTAGCATGCATCAAGGGTAAAATATACTATGAAGGCTGTGTTGTCCAAAACTGGACAGATTCAGTCTTCACACTTCAAACACATGTAACTAAATCTTCAGACCACCAAAAAGAGTGATCTAAGACTTTTTGAAAAGCTTAGCAAAAGTACTACACAACTTTTATAATCACCAAGGGGTGATTCCATGTTGAACTGAATCAACAATTCAGTTTTCGAAATATGTTCTGTCAGTGAACAGAACACAGCAACCAAGTTGTAAAATTCATAACTCTTAAACCGTCAGGCCTTTAGTTATGAAATTTTAACACAAGCAAGATAAGAAAAGCATCTACAACTTTCTTATAATCTACAAGGACTGATTCAAACATTAACTTAAGCAAACAGTACAGTCTCTGAAATCTGTACAGAAATTGGACAGATTCAGTTACTGAATTTGTAAAAAGCATAACTCCTAAACTGTCAGTCCTATGGCTGTCAAATTTTAACACAAGTAAGATAATAAAGTTATCTACCACTTTTCTGTAGCACATATCTACAGAAAACACAATTTAGTTCATCAAACATACAGCACAACTAAAACAGTGCGTGCAGCCCAAAACAGAAATTAATAAATTTCAGCTCCTATACAATTCAAGAATTGCCATGTTTTAGAGACTTAAATCATTCTAACACTTTGACAATTGTTAGAGTTAAAATAACTAAGTGAGAACTAACATGTAGACTTACTAATTTTTATACAAGTTATTTTGCGCACTAAAAGTACCATACTCAATTAACAATGCATTATCTATAACAATCAATATCGAAGCGCTTTTCACCAATAGTTTGCATTTTAATTTAGACATCACCTAAGCACTACTACTTTTCATTCGCAACCATAACCATACACATTTAGACCACAACAAGCAATTCATCGCGACTACAAACTTAACCAAAGCCATCTAACAAGTCGGCTAGCCAGAGAAACAATATAGGCTGCTATACATCACACGCGTCGGCTAGTCTATTATTATCAAAATCTGAGACACAACATGTATATGACAATCACTTAACGAAATCGACTCCTACTTAACATGAGTTGGTTAATCGCAGTATTGGACTTAGCGAACCATTTTAGACATCACAACTCAAAAACATGGGTTGGAGCAGATTAATCAGCTTTTCCTAATCATTGCTCAACTTAAAGTTGTTACTACACAGGTCACTTAAAATGGCACATTTTTGGGATCTAACATATAGGCAATTACACATGGCGTAAAACTTCATAAGACTACATTTGCTACTGAAGGACCTGAAGCACTTATGTGCATATCTTAACGGATTGTTCTTCAATTTTAACAAGGACCGACTTATGAACGCTACTCGCCTCCAATAATTATTGGGCTGCGATAACGCTCGTATGAGACCTCTAATCAACCAACAAGATATTTATTTATCCCATGGGCATAGAATGTATTGATTGATAAAGCGAAGCATCACATTGCCACACCACAAAAATCATGACAACACCGATAGAGGCTAGCAACTAACCATGTAAAAAAACACTAAAGTTACTTCTCGCTTCGCCACTACACCACCCTTTAGTCATATGACCATCGGGAGCATCCTTCACACGGTTATACGACAGCAACCTAAACGTTGTGTTACACAATACATACATTTTGCTTCATTGCGAGTATAACCATATTACGGCATATACCCGCACACCTCAACCAAACATCTTACCCCCACCATTTACCAAAATACACCACTGCACCCACACACGTGTACTAATTCAATCCTCACATAACTTGTATTTCCAAACTTACTCATCACATAAATTTCCATCGATGCATTTCTCACAACATAACCGGCATTTTAAAAATTATCCTCACAGCAAACCACACATCAAATACATTCTTACCAAAACTTTAAAAACATCCGAGCCCTTCTTTCTACTCGTTTTCCTTAGCCCCAAACTTCAATCCATACCAATACAATTTTTAAACATGCACCACATCGACCAATTTATACGAATCATCAACCAAATCATACATATTGTAAACTATAAATCAATCAACCTGAACGAGATCGGAATTGAGTTGCGTAAGCACGTGGTTCACCCGACCGGTCTTGTATCGAACACGCGTGCGCGACGGATGGCATTGACGGCTAGCTGCGATTAGACACACACAACCGTTCAACAGTTTTACCGAGCACAAAAATAAAAATATAATAGCAGCAAGGGCAGCGGGGGTTTTCTCACCACAGGTTTCGACGGCGTCGTGGATGGGGCTGCGCACACCCGGTTGGAGGCCGACGACGAGCGCGACAAGGAAACCCCGCAGCAGTGCTGCTGCACTGGAGAAGGGCACGAGATCTGGATGGGAATAGGCGCGACAGGCATGAGGAGAGCTCGGCCAAGAAGGAGCTCGGCTGGCGAGGCGAGGGAGGACGTCGGCAAGGGATGCTGGCTGCACGCGGCCAGCGAGGAAAGGCAGCGAGTATGGATGAGGAGATTTCTGGCCAAGTGGAGGACGCCAACCATTTCAAGGCACCATGGGGGTTCCTGCGCCAAACAGAGAGCAGGGAGGAGGGGTGTTGCGCAGTAGAGAGAAGAGGAGCAGGGGGCGTGCAGAGTTGTTGCTCGACCACACACCATTGGAGCCGAGGAGGAAGGGCGCCATGGTGATATGTTGTTGCTGCTGTGAGCGGTGCCGGGAGGGAGAAGCTCGAGCTCGCAGGGGGAAACGCAGCAGGGGCGCCTTGAGCCATGGAGGGGAGCTCGCAGGGTCGAGCTGCTGGGAGATGGGAGCGGCTGCTCCCTGCCCTTGGGGAAGAAGGGCGTCGCCGAGGGAGGTGAAGCCAAGGGGGAGAGCAGGACGCCGCCGAGCAGGTCCATGGGAAGACAACCGACTGTGGGGAAGAAGGCCCCTGCTGCATTGGTGTCGCGTTGAGGAAGAAGGGGCTACTGGTTTCCATGGGAGGGCGAGCGCTGGTGAAGACAGCAACGGGGAAGGAGGAAGATAGCATGGGGAAGAATGCAGGAGGCGCCATGGGAGCAGCTCGGCAGAGAGATTCTCTGCGCCATGAACAGGAGAGAAGAGGGCTGTGCGTGTGGGAGAGGAGGAAGAAGAGAGTGGCGGCTGGAAATTTTTGAGGGGTGGGAGTGGAAAATTTCCAAGTGAGCACCCCTATTTATAGAAGATGGCTAGGGTTAGGGTTTCCTTAGTGGGCCAAATGGGCTGGGTTGGGCTGGCCCAAACACGTTATCGGGCTGCGCTAATTTATTTTCCGGAATAAAAATGCTCTCGCGGAATTCGTCGCTACGGAAAAACAGAGCGAAAAGAGTTCGGACGAACGGAAGGTTGAGCGATTAATTCGGTCGAGAGTTTGATTTGACTTCGCTCGGCAATAATTTCTCACGCGTGATTCGAAAATGAAACGTCTTAAGATTTGATCGGCTTGGGATTTTTAATCGGAGAAGGCGAATCGTGATATTTCAAAATTGCTGTCGATACGGGTTTTGAATTCGATTCAGACACAAGATATTAGGCTAAGTCGAGTAAGAATTAATTAGAGGACGACGTACTGAGTATTCCGTGTGAGAGTACGGACTCGGATAAATTAGTCGGACATCGATCGAGGTTTGAGGAATTAGACTCGGGCTTAGATCAAATAACAGCCGTCGAGAGTTTGATTAAATGAGCTTCAGATGAGATTTATAATTCGAGAATGATTTTTGAGTTCGCATTCGTGCCGAGGATAAAAGTTTTAACAGGCTCCAAAATTGGCCTTTTGCGAGACTAAGTAACTCCGAATTCGGTAAAACGTGAATGAATAATCTGGATAATCAGGGACATAGGCGAGCGAG
This sequence comes from Zea luxurians, assembly GCA_029449295.1. Taxonomy (NCBI): domain Eukaryota; kingdom Viridiplantae; phylum Streptophyta; class Magnoliopsida; order Poales; family Poaceae; genus Zea; species Zea luxurians. The sequence continues at coordinate 3,341,950 of JAOPSE010000153.1, read as the reverse complement.
AAATAGAAATTTTTACTGAGCATCCGAGATTAGGACAAATCTCGCGACGCAACACGAAACTGACACCTGGGGTGTCACAGTAAAGGCCTCGCAGTGTTACCCTGCCTCGCCTCCTCGGTAGAGGTGTATGGGATTGGCCGTCTCTTGGCAGATGGGTAACATGACTTGTGGGTAAAGATGCACAACCTCTGCAGAGTGTAAAACTAGTATACTAGCCGTGCTCACGGTCATGAGCGGCTCGGACCCTCACATGATTAACTATGGAACCTAAATTTAATTTGACATTTGCATCGCATTTGGGATTATTTTACTATTACTGTTCTTTATTATTATTAAGGTTTGGTATTTACTTACACTTAGTAATTGCTAATAAAATTTTGACCAACTTATAAAAGCAATGCTCAGCCTCAGCCTTTATCTCATTGATCAGCCTTACACTACATGAACTCCCACCTTTGGTGAGTTCATGCCACATTATTCCCCACGACTTGTTAAGCTATGAACGTATGTGAGCTCACCCTTGCTGTCTCACACCCCCCCCCCCCACAGGAGAAGAGCAGGTGGTTCAGGAGGAGCCACAAGGCGAGGAATATGATCTGATCTAGGTGGCGTTTCTCAGTTGACATTGGCGCCAACGATCCTTAGTTCGTTTTATCTTTATTATTTTATTTTGTAATAAGTCTTCCGCTATGTAATAATTACTCTGATGTTTTATGACATTTATCTCTATACACTCTGTTATTATATATGTTGTCTTCTTGGCGCATGTATGAGATGCACCTGGCTTTGTTCCTTAAAGCCGGGTGTGACAGAAGTGGTATCAGAGGAAATGTTGACTGTAGGACGAAACCTAGATAGAAATGGACAACCCTTACCTACTTACCTTACTCTGATTCTTTCTATACTTATCTTGATCCTGTCTCACCTTCTACTGTTCTACTCTGATCATTCTTACCTTTTCTACTCCAAGACAAGACGGATTTCACACCTTAGAATCCCTACCCTTGTGACAATTTTTAAGAAATAGGAAGCCTAAGACAAAATTAAAACTATTTTCTCTATTAAAAATGTTGTTTGATTGTTCTGATGAAAAATGTCTGATTTGCTTCTTTGATTGATTGAAATATTATATATGGACATCTTAGAATGTGCCAGCATAAGGTGATAAATTAGCTATGGTAGGTAAAACATTAAACTGCTTAGCTAATAAATCCCCCAAAGTAACATGATTGTAATTACTGCCTTGTCTACTGCTCTTTCTTACCTTATGTATCTAACTCAGATGGTCAATACCAGGAAAGGAAAGATTATCACGCAACAGCAAACAGAAATGAATCCTCCAAATCCTTCACGTGTTGAAATCGATCAAGTGATTGCAGCCCAAAGGCTGGTAATACAACAATTGACAGACATGGTGACCGAAATGCAAAACCAGATAAGACAAGAACGCGAGGAAATACGTCAGGCCCGTCTGGAGATACATCAAGAAATAAGGCAATCACGGTTGGAGAGACAACAACCACCATCTCCACCACCACCAACTCCACCAAGCTACATAAACATATATATAAATTACTACTATTTGTAAGATCTACATGTTCCATTAGTTAGTATTCGGTATGATACTATTTTAGGAGGAATAAAAAGGTCTATTTGACCCCATATGTTGCTAATAAAATTATGTGTCATGCTGAGATTTTGGTTTGTGCATAGGTGTTGGACAATATGAGAAAACCCATGAGAATAATTACACCTAAAGGGCCTGTTGAGGCGAATCAAATGACACATAGATTGACATTGACCATTATGGGTAGAGAATTTGGAGCTACTGCTATAATATTAGAGTCAAGCAGTATAGATCTGATCCTTGGTATGTCATGGCTAAGAAAGGCAAAGGCCGTTATAGCATGTGGTAGAGGTACCGTAGAGCTCACTACCACTAAAGGAGAAAGATTTCAAGTTAATATTGCAGTAACCTCCTCATCCATGCGCGCAATGTTCTTTATGCCTGAGGAGTTTGTTGGTAACAACATCCGGGTGGTTAGAGATTTTCCGGATGTCTTTCTAGAGGAGTTACCAGGGATGCCACCAGATAGGGAAGTTGAGTTTGTTATTGATCTTTTACCTGGAACCGCCCCTATATCTAAACGGCCATATAGGATGTCCGTAGAGGAGTTGAAGGAACTTAAGAAGCAGTTAACTGAGTTACAGGAGGCAGGGTATATTCGTCCGAGTTCCTCACCTTGGGGAGCACCGGTGTTATTTGTGCAGAAGAAGGATGGATCGCAACGGATGTGTGTGGACTATAGATCACTCAATGATGTCACGGTGAAGAACAAGTATCCATTACCCCGTATTGAGGATTTGTTTGATCAGATGAGAGGAGCCAGGGTATTCTCGAAGATTGATCTCCGATCGGGATACCATCAGATGAGGATTAGACCATCGCATATTCCTAAGACGGCTTTCTCAACCCGATATGGATTATATGAGTTTACTGTCATGTCATTTGGATTAACCAATGCACCAGCTTATTTCATGAATTTGATGAACAAAGTGTTTATGGAGTATTTGGACAGATTTGTCGTGGTGTTTATCGACGATATTCTGATCTATTCTAGGAATGAAAGTGATCATGAACAACATCTAAGGTTGGTGCTACAGAAGTTACGAGATAATCAACTCTATGCTAAGTTCAGCAAGTGCGAGTTTTGGATTGACAAGGTGTCATTCCTTGGTCATATTATTTCTAATGGAGGAATAGCAGTGGATCCTGCTAAGGTCAAGGAGATAATGGAGTGGAGAGTGCCCACTACAGTTACTGAGATTCGGAGTTTCTTGGGACTCGCAGGATATTATCGGAGATTTATTGAAGGGTTCTCTAAGATTTCTAAGCCTATGACATCGCTTTTGGAAAAAGGAAGAGAATTCAAGTGTGATGAGAAGTGCCAAGAAAGCTTTGATCAATTGAAGGAGAGGCTAATGTCGCCACCGGTATTGATTATGCCAGATCTACAGAAGGGATTTGACATTTATTGTGATGCATGTGGCCAAGGACTTGGATGTGTGCTCATGCAAGAAGGACATGTGATTGCCTATGCATCTCGTCAGTTGCGGAAGCATGAACTGAACTACCCCACTCATGACTTGGAACTGGCTACCGTTGTGCATGCACTTAAGATTTGGAGACACTACATCATGGGAACTAAGTGCCAAGTATATACGGATCATAAGAGTTTGAAGTATATATTCACTCAGAAGGATCTCAACCTTAGGCAACACCGTTGGTTGGAGCTCATTAAGGATTATGATTTGGAGATTCACTATCACCCAGGCAAGGCAAATTTGGTTGCAGATGCCTTGAGTCGGAAGGAGCATGTTCACTCCGCTTTCGTTGTCCAGCTACCTGATGAATTAGCAAAAGATTTTGAGAGGCTCAACCTGGGAATTGTTACACATACGGAAGGAGTTACCATCGAATTGGAACCCACCTTGGAGCAAGAAATTCGTAAAGGTCAGGTTGGTGATGCCAAAATCCAGGAGATCAATGATCTGATAACAGAAGGTAGAGGCCCAGAATTCACAGAGGATGAGCAAGGCACGATATGGTTCAAGAATCGGATTTGTGTTCCTGATATTGATAGTCTTCGGGAAACCATATTGAAGGAGGCACATGATTCAGTTTATTCTATCCACCCTGGGAGTACTAAGATGTATCAGGATTTGAAGCAAAAATATTGGTGGTATGGATTAAAGAGAGATGTGGCCGCACATGTGGCTATGTGCGATGTGTGCCAAAGAGTTAAGGCTGAACATCAGAGGCCAGCCGGACTACTACATCCACTGAAGATACCTGAGTGGAAATGGGAAGAGATTGGCATGGACTTCATTGTTGGATTACCCCGCACATCTGCTGGATATGATTCTATATGGGTAATTGTGGACAGGCTAACTAAAGTAGCCCACTTTATTCCAGTGAAGACCACATATTCAGGAGTTAAGTTGGCAGAGTTGTACATGACACGGATTGTCTGCCTACATGGTGTGCCAAAGAAGATTGTGTCAGACCGGGGATCACAGTTTACCTCTCGATATTGGAAGAAGTTACATGAGTCATTGGATACGAGATTGAATTTTAGCTCGGCTTACCATCCACAGACTGATGGGCAGACTGAGAGGACCAACCAAGTGCTAGAGGATATGTTAAGAGCTTGTGCTCTTAAGCATGGTGGAAGTTGGGATAAGAGTTTGTCGTATGCGGAGTTCTCTTACAATAATAGCTATCAGGCCAGTTTGAAGATGTCACCGTTTGAGGCTTTGTATGGCAGAAAGTGCAGGACTCCACTATATTAGGATCAAACTGGTGAAAGGCAGTTGTTTGGACATGAGATTATACAGGAAGCAGAAGAACAAGTCCAGCAAATAAGGGAGAATTTGAGAACTGTGCAGTCAAGACAGAAAAGTTATGCTGATACCCGGAGAAGATTGCTTGAGTTTAAGGAGGGAGATTATGTCTATTTGAAGGTGTCACCACTCCGGGGTATGAGAAGATTCAAAGTCAAAAGAAAGTTGTCCCCTCGCTTTATTGGACCCTTCTTGATCTTAAAGCGAGTGGGAGAGGTTGCATATCAATTGGAGTTACCGGATCATCTTGCGGATGTTCATGATGTATTCCATGTATCTCAGCTGAAGAAATGTCTCAGGGTACCTGAGGAACAATTACCAATGGAAGACCTTAGTGTTCAAGAAGATTTGACTTATGCTGAGTACCCCATCAAGATTTTGGACACCTTGACTCGAGTTACGAGGAATAAGGTTATAAAGATGTGCAAAGTGCAATGGAGCCACCACGGTGAAGATGAAGCAACTTGGGAGAGAGAAGAAGAGCTTCGCATAGATTTTCCCCACCTTTTCCCTAGATCTTCCTAAATCTCGAGGACGAGATTATTTTTAAGGGGGGTAGGATTTGTAATACTCAAATTTGTATACAAAGGATATAGTAGATCTCCTTTATTTTATGTGCCACATTGCATCATAAAAAGAGCATCCAAGTAATTAAGAGTGATTAAATTACAAAATAAATGATACCAAAATAAAATAAAATGCATCATGTTGGAGTTTTATTGTTTGTGCATTTAATAAAATGATAATGTTGATAATAATAATAATAAAATAATAATTCTAAAGGTTGAATTGAATCCCTAGATTAAAATTTAGGGTTTTTGAAAATGAGAAGAAGAGAAATGATATATAAAAAAAAGATATAAATAATATAATTATATCTCTAAAAACTTGTATTTTAACTTCACCATATGATTTGGGAATAAATTTGGCCTAAGTTTGATTCGAAATTTGAATTCAAAATTGGAAATTAGAAATAGAGAAAATAAGATTAAAAAAAAGAGAAAACTAGAAGTCCCGCTGCTGGGCCACTCCTAACCATTTCGGCCCACCTTCTGGTGTACACCGCGCGGCCCAGCTTTTAACACACGCGCGCGCGGCTGATTTACGTGTGGGGCCCAACTGTCAACCTCCCGCGTGTCCCTGTGCTCACTGCGAACTGGGGCCCGTGTGTCATTCTCACCGTAGCCGCGTCAACCACCTGGGCGCAAGGCGCGGAGTCTCCCTCGTCGTTGAATCGGGCTCGCGTGATCCACGGCTGGGCATCCGCGATTCCCTTCCCCAGCATGCCTATAAGCTCGTGGGAGGATCCTTGGTCTCCGCGTACTCACCCTCGCCTTTTGGACCGAGCCAACTCCACCAAATTACTGTCGTCGGCCGCCTGTGCACGTTGGGAGGAATCACCGCCGTGACCCGCCGCCGACGATTTCCACTGCTGTCGCCGTGGTTTGCCTCGGCATCGACCGGAAAAGCTTTAGCGGGTCATAGCGGTGGTGGCCGAAGGATCGGATTGGAGGAAGGACTTGGGGCGGCACCGGAATTTCACGCTGGAGCTCGGCGTCCGCCGCTGCTCGTGGTCGGCCTCGGCTACTTCTCGTTTGCAGGTAATAAGACCCTAGATGTCGATCGGAGGGCTCAGGGTGGATCTCGGTTATTTAAAATCTGAGCCGTAGATCTAGCATCGGGTGGCTGTTAATGAATACCGGTTCACTTTAATAGCCTTCTAATCTTGGCCGTCCACTTGCGATCCAACGGCTGAGATCTATAAGTAACCCTTCGTCGTGGCCATCTTGCTAAGGAGCCCCTGGGAAATCTGTAAATGGAACCCGCCATCCAGGGGGTATTGTACACTGAGTCTAGGAATAATTACCCGCGAGCCCCTGCACTTCTCAGTAAATGATGCCCAGTCCAGAGCTCATGAAAATCAATTAAATGAATTAGAAATTGGATTTTTAATATGAAAATAAACCCTAGAACTTGTATAAATAATAGAAAATCTATTTTTAGTCCAAATTGAGCCATTCCAGTTTCTAAAATTTTGTAATATTATTCTTTAACACTTAGAGTCACTGTTTTGTCATGAACTCTGTTAGAAAATTAATTTATCAGTTAATCCTATTTTAATCACATTAAATCTTAGGAAATTCATAACTTGAATTCTATAACTCCAAATTTAGTGATTCCAGTTCCTATGATCTCATTAATGTGTAGATTTTTACTGTATATTTTATTTACATGTTTGGTGTGATGTTGATTTTGGCTATACTATGTATGTATTGTGTTGATGCGAGTAGACGAGCAAGCCACGGTGGATTCTGAGGCTCAACAAGTAGAAGTAGCTGAGCAGGAGCTCATTGAAGGCAAGTTGTGCCCTTGATCACTTACTTTTCCCAGCCATGTTCTTATTAATTATAATGATCTGCATAGGTTAATTTTGATGGGATCCTTTATGTTACCCCAGTTTTGATTACCTCTATACCTTGTTCACCCTGAAATATTTTTGGGTAGTACTTGCTATTGCTTTATGTGGATTGGGTATGGAGTTACACTACACATGATTATCCTGTTATTATCTTGTTATTATTACTGTTCATGTTAAGATCATTAAATTAATGGGAACATGGAGCGACCACCCGAGAAAACAGTGCTACCACAAGGGTTTAATGGGACGCCCTTGGCTGATTAACTAGGAAAGCTAGTGGAGGTCTTCCTTACCCGAAAGGGGCAAGGGTAGTAGGGGAGTGGTCAGTGTAGGGAGGTCCTTGGTTGATTTTGCTGCGATGGCGGTCAGGCAAGAACCCTGCACTGGAGCTTCCTATAAACTGTAGCGGGATTTCTGAAGCTAGGGGAACTTTGTAAAGGCCTCGTAGTGTTACCCTGCCTCGCCTCCTCGGTAGAGGTGTATGGGATTGGTCGTCTCTTGGTAGATGGGTAACATGACTTGTGGGTAAAGATGCACAACCTCTGCAGAGTGTAAAACTAGTATACTAGCCATGCTCACGGTCATGAGCGGCTCGGACCCTCACATGATTAACTATGGAACCTAAATTTAATTTGACATTTATATTGCATTTGGGATTATTTTACTATTACTGTTCTTTATTATTATTAAGGTTTGGTATTTACTTACACTTAGTAATTGCTAATAAAATTTTGACCAACTTATAAAAGCAATGCTCAGCCTCAGCCTTTATCTCATTGATCAGCCTTACACTACATGAACTCCCACCTTTGGTGAGTTCATGCCACATTATTCCCCACGACTTGTTGAGCTATGAACGTATGTGAGCTCACCCTTGCTGTCTCACACCCCCCACAGGAGAAGAGCAGGTGGTTCAGGAGGAGCCACAAGGTGAGGAATATGATCTGATCTAGGTGGCGTTTCTCAGTTGACATTGGCGCCAACGATCCTTAGTTCGTTTTATCTTTATTATTTTATTTTGTAATAAGTCTTCCGCTATGTAATAATTACTCTGATGTTTTATGACATTTATCTCTATACACTCTGTTATTATATATGTTGTCTTCTTGGCGCATGTATGAGATGCACCTGGCTTTGTTCCTTAAAGCCGGGTGTGACATGAGGGCCCTGGTCCTTCCTTTTATAGGCGTAAGGAGAGGATCCAGGTGTACAATGGGGGTGTAGCAGAGTGCTACGTGTCTAGCGAAGGAGAGCTAGTGCCCTAAGTACACGCCATCGTGGCGGCCGGAGAGATTTTGGCGCCCGGTTTGTGTGATGTAGTGGCCGTCGGAGGAGTGCTGGAGCCTGGCGGAGGGACAGCTGTCGGGGCCGTCGAGTCCTTGCTGACGTCCTCTTGCTTTCGTAAGGGGGCCGAGAGCCGTCATCGTCAGGGAGCATGTAGGGCGCCATCATCGCCTATCTGGCGGAGCGAGCCAGATGGGACGCCGGTCTTGTTCCCCGTAGCCTGAGTCAGCTTGGAGTAGGGTAATGATGGCGCCTCCTGTTGACGTGGCTGGTCCGCGCCCTAGGTTGGGCGATGTGGAAGCTCCTCCGAGGTCGAGGTCGAGTCCGTCTTCCGTGGCTGAGGCCGAGTCCGAGCCCCTAGGTCGGGCGAGGCGGAGGCCGTTGGCTGAGGCCAGGGCAGAACTTGAGTCCTGGGGTCGGGTGAAGTGGAGTTTGTCGTCTTCTGGGGCTGAGCCCAAGTCCGAGCCCTGGGTCGGGCGTAGCGGAGTTCGCCATCTTCCGGGGCTTAGCCCGAGTCCGAGCCCTGGGTCGGGCGGAGCGATGTTCGCCGTCTTCCGAGGCTTAGTCCGAGTCCGAGCCCTGGGTCGGGCGGAGCGGAGTTCGCCGTCTTCCGGGGCTTTAGCCCAAGTCCGAGCCCTGGGTCGGGCGGAGCGGAGTTCGCCGTCTTCCGGGGCTTAGCCCGAGTCCGAGCCCTGGGTCGGGCGGAGCGGAGTTCGCCGTCTTCTGGGGCTTAGCCCGAGTCCGAGCCCTGGGTCGGTGTCACACCCGGCTTTAAGGAACAAAGCCAGGTGCATCTCATACATGCGCCAAGAAGACAACATATATAATAACAGAGTGTATAGAGATAAATGTCACAAAACATCAGAGTATTATTACATAGCGGAAGACTTATTACAAAATAAAAGTATAAATATAAAACGAACTAAGGATCGTCGGCGCCAATGTCAACTGAGAAATGCCACCTAGATCAGATCATACTCCTCGCCTTATGGCTCCTCCTGAACCACCTGCTCTTCTCCTGTGGGGGGTGTGAGACAGCAAGGGTGAGCTCACACATGATCATAGCTCAACAAGTTGTGGGGAACCAGTGGACATAAACTCACAAAGGTGTGAGGTCATGTGATGTGTAAGGCTAATCAATGATAGGGGTTAAAGCTGAGCATTGCTTTTAAGTAGTTGGTCAAAATTTTATTAGCAATTACTAAGTGTAAGTAAATACCAAACCATAAGTAAAGTAATAGAACAAAATTAATAACAAACCCATGCATATGCGAATGACAAATTGAATTTAAGTTCCATAATTTAAACATCAGAGAGTCCTGAGCTGCTCATGACCGTGTGCTCGGCTAGTATACCAGTTTTACACTCTGCAGAGGTTGTACCCTTTACCCACAAGTCATGCTACCCATCTGCCAAGGGGTCGCGAATCCCATACACCTCTACCTAGGAAGCGCGGCAGGGCAACACTACGAGGCCTTTACAAAGTTCCACTAGCTTCCGAAAACCCGCTACAGTTTATAGGAAGTTCCAATGCAGGGTTCTTGCCTGACCGCCATCGCAGCAAAATCAAGCAAGGACCTCCCTACACTGACCACTCCCCTACTGCCCTTGCCCCTTTCGGGTAAGGTAGTCTTCCACTAGCTTTCCTAATTAGTCAGCCAAGGGCGTCCCATTAAACCCTTGTGGTGGCACGTGGTTCTCAAGTTAAGCTCTATGTTCCAATTAACATTAATGAACTTGACATGAACATAAATAGAATAACAACAGAATTAGAACATAGAGGTAATAAATGATTATCCCAAAACCAGGTAAAGCAATAGCAAACTACCCAAGTGAATCAGGGGTAAACTAGGTAATGAGATAAACAATCTAGGGTGACCTATCGGGTCCCATCAAAATTAACCTATGCATGAATAAGTGATATTAAAAAACATTATTGGGTAAAAAGTGGTCAAGGGCACAACTTGCCTTCAATGAGCTCCTGCTCAGCTACTTCAACCTGCTGCTCACCAGGATCCTCCGCAACGGGCTCTTCTACTCGCCACAATACAAACAAGCACAGTGTGCAGGGAAAAATTAACATCACACCAAGCATGTAAACAAAATACACAGTAATAATCTACATATTAAAATAAAAACCTAGGAACAGAAATCATAATTTTTGGAGTTATAGCTTTTAAGATATGAATTTATAAAGGCTTTATGTGTTTAAAATAGGGTTAAACGAGATATTAATTTCCTTACTGTTTTCATGACCAAACAGAGACTCTAAGTGTTAGAGAATAAAATTATAAAAATTTAGAAAGTGGAATGGATTAATTTGGAGTTAGTATGAATTTTCTATGAATTTACAAAGTTCTAGTAATTATTTTCATGTTAGAAATCCATTTTCTATTCATTTATTCGATTTAAACTAACTCTGGACTGGGCCTCAATTACCAGAAACGTCAGGGGGCTCGAGGTAATAATCCGCAGACACAGAGCACAGTGCAAGTGGACTGTGGGTTTGTTTCTCTAAAACTCAGGGTCTCTTTAGCAAAAGTCTCGGGCGAAGGGGTATTGTAATATCTGGGCCGTTGGATCAATTCTGGACGGCTCGGATTAGGCCGTGGCTTTTATGAAAGGGGGTATGATGAACCCACCGTGGGATCAAGATCGGACGCTCACAATTTACTCGAAGCTCATCCGAGTCAGTACGCAATCACGATCGTACGATCTAAGATCTATGGTTAACAACACACCCAGCAAGATTCAATCTGAACCGCCCATAGCCGATCGAGTGGCCAGGGTGTTTCTTCTACCTACGCACCAGCGCACGACAGTGGCGCCGCCGGCCACGAATCCGAGTGCCACCCTCCCTTAGGGAGCACCAAACTACCGCGAATGTGCGCTAAAACGGAGAGGAGAAAGCGACGAACATGGGAATAGTAGTTATACCACTGATTAAGCTCCCAGGTATCCCGTCCTCGGCGCAAGGCGGAAGATCCGAATTTCGCCATGGACAGCGAGCAATTACCCAGGGCACCGGTGAACTCCGCTCGATTTGATGAGGCGCACGTCTTCCCCGAGACACGAGGATCACCAACCGCTCTCTCACTCTCTCCTCGGTCTCTCTTCTCCCGACGTAGATGCACACGGCGGCGGCAATCTTCTCCCTTGCCCCTGGTGTTCTCTCTCCCCTATTACCGGCGGTGGAAGTTCTCCACTAGGTTTCACAAGCACTGGGCTGACAAGGCGTGGGCGCCATGGGATCTTATGGCCAAGGCGCAAGGGCCATACCAACCGCGCCCGGGTCGGAGGAATCCGTTCGTGCAGCGCCGTTTTCGCGGAGACGACGACTGGTGGTCGTGGGACCCACACGCCAGCGGTACACAGAGCGTGCGCGAGCAGCTGCCAAGTGGGGGCCAGGCGTCGGCGTAAGCAGGCGGAAAAAGGGACTATTGGGTTGCGCAGTGGACCACTGGGTGAATGGGCCGAATTGGGAGTTTGCGGCCCATGTGAGGTTTTATTCTTTTCTCCTTTTATTTTCTGTTTTCTTCTTTCTTCTTTTTTTCTTATTTTTGAATCTAAATTTGAATTTCAAATCTGTGATGAACTTGTACTCAAATTTCTGAGTATATGATTTGGGTAAGTCATTGTGGAATAAATTTATCTATTTATAGGTTTTATTTTTGTATTGCATAGTATTTTCTTTCTTTCTTTCCAATTTCTAGAATTTCTTTTAGATTTTAAATTCCCATTTGGGTCCTAAATATATTTCTTTTCACACTATTCTATGTTGTCACAAATGCCCACAAAATAAAAATACCAGCATGATGCACATTTTTTTTGTGATAAGTCTTTTATGAACTATTTTTTTTTTGAATATGGTGTTCACATGTGATGATAAGTAGGTTCAATCATACACATAAAATATTGGAAAATAACTTTTCTCCTCTTTTATTACCTTTACAAATTAGGTATTACAAATCCTACCCCCCTTAAAAATAATCTCGTCCTCGAGATTTAAGAAGATCTAGGGAAAAGGTGGGGAAAATCTATGCGAAGCTCTTCTTCTCTTTCCCAAGTTGCTTCATCTTCGCCATGGTGACTCCATTGCACTTTGCACATCTTTATCACCTTATTTCTTGTAACTCGAGTCAAAGTATCCAAAATCTTGATCGGGTACTCCGTGTAAGTCAAATCACCTTGAACACTGAGCTCTTCCATTGGTAACTGTTCCTCGGGGACACGGAGACACTTCTTCAGTTGAGATACATGGAACACATTATGCACATCCGATAGAGTAGCAGGTAACTCGAGTTGATATGCCATCTCCCCAACTCGCCTAAAGATCAAGAATGGTCCAATGTAGCGAGGGGACAATTTGCCCTTAACTTTAAATCTCCTCATTCCACGAAGTGGTGACACCTTGAGGTACACATAATCTCCTTCTTCAAATTCCAGTGGCCTCCTTCTATTATCAGCATAGCTCTTTTGCCTGGTTTGAGCCACTCTCAAATTCTCTCGAATTATATGGACTTGTTCTTCTGCTTCTTGAATCAATTCAGGCCCAAAGAACTATCTCTCTCCAGCCTGATCCCAATATAGAGGAGTCCTGCACTTTCTCCCATATAAAGCTTCAAAAGGTGACATCTTCAGACTGGCCTGATAGCTATTATTGTATGAGAATTCAGCATAAGGTAGCCTTTTATCCCAACTTCCTCCATGCTGAAGGGCACATGCTCTCAACATATCTTCCAATACTTGATTAGTCCTTTCAGTCTGTCCATCAGTCTGAGGGTGATAAGCCATACTGAAATTCAACTTCGTGCTCATGTTCTCCTAAAAGCTTCTCCAAAATCTTGAGGTAAACTGTGAACCTCGATCAGACATGATCTTCTTTGGTACTCCGTGTAAACACACAATCCGAGCCATATATAACTCTGCTAGCTGAGAACCTTTATAAGTAGTCTTGACAGGAATAAAGTGAGCCACTTTAGTCAATCTACCCACAATCACCCATATAGCATCATATCCTTTCTGGGTGCGAGGCAATCCAGTAATGAAATCCATACTAATCTCTTCCCACTTCCACTCGGGTATCTTCAGTGGGTGTAGTAGTCCAGCTGGCCTCTGGTGTTCAGTCTTAACTCTTTGACATACATCGCACATAGCCACATGTGCAGCCACATCTCTCTTCAATCCATACCACCAATACTTCCTCTTCAAATCCTGATACATCTTAGTACTACCAGGGTGAATAGAATAATCCGAATCATGGGCCTCCTTTAAAATAGTCTCTCGAAGGCTTTTAATATCAGGAACACACATTCTGTCCTTGAACCATATGGTGCCTTGCTCATCTTCCGTGAATTCCGGAACTCGACCTTCAGTAATCAGATCCTTAATCTCTTTTATTTTAGCATCACCAATTTGTCCTTTGCGGATCTCTTGCTCCAAAGTAGGTTCCACATCAATAGTAACTCCTTCAGTATGAGCAACTATCCCCAGGTTAAGTCTCCTGAAATCCTCAACAATCTCATCGGGTAGCCGGGCAACAATAGCTGAATGAACATGCTCCTTGCGACTCAAGGCATCTGCAACCAAATTTGCCTTGCCCGGGTGATAGTGAATCTCCAAATCATAATCCTTAATAAGCTCCAACCAACGGCGTTGCCTAAGGTTGAGATCCTTCTGAGTGAATATATACTTCAAACTCTTATGATCCGTATATACTTGACACTTGGTCCCCATGATATAATGTCTCCAAATCTTAAGCGCATGCACAACGGCTGCCAATTCCAAGTCATGAGTGGGATAGTTCAATTCATGTTTTCGTAACTGACCCGACGCATAGGCGATCACATGTCCTTCTTGCATGAGCACGCATCCTAAGCCTTGGCCACATGCATCACAATAGATATCAAATCCTTTCTGTAGGTCTGGCATAACCAATACTGGGGGCGACATCAATCTTTTCTTCAATTGATCAAAACTGTCTTGGCACTTCTCATCCCACTTAAATTCTCTTCCTTTCTCCAAAAGTGAAGTCATAGGTTTAGCAATCTTAGAAAATCCTTCAATAAATCTCCGATAATATCCAACAAGTCCCAAGAAACTCCGAATCTCAGTACTGTAGTGGGTACTCTCCACTCCATTATCTCCTTAACTTTAGCAGGATCCATTGAAATTCCTCCATTAGAAATAATATGACCAAGAAATGGCACCTCGCCAATCCAAAACTCGCACTTGCTGAACTTGGCATATAGCTGGTTATCTCGTAGCTTCTGTAGCACCAATCTCAGATGTTCCTCGTGATCACTATCACTCTGAGAATAAATAAGAATATCGTCGATGAATACCACGACGAATCTGTCCAAATATTCCATAAACACCTTATTCATCAAATTCATAAAGTAAGCTGGTGCATTGGTTAATCCAAACGACATCACGGTGAACTCATATAATCCATATCGAGTCGAGAAAGCCGTCTTGGGAATATCCGATGGTCTAATCCTCATCTGATGGTAACCGGATCAGAGATCAATCTTCGAGAATACTCTAGCACCTCTCATCTGATCAAATAAATCCTCAATACGGGGTAACGGATACTTGTTCTTCACAGTAACATCGTTGAGAGATCTATAATCCACACACATTCTTTGTGATCCATCTTTCTTCTGTACAAACAGTACCGGTGCTCCCCAAGGTGAGGAACTCGGACGAATGTACCCAGCCTCTTGTAACTCAGTTAACTGCTTCTTGAGTTCCTTCAACTCCTCTACGGACATCATATATGGCCGTTTAGAAATAGGGGTGGTTCCAGGTAAGAGATCAATAACAAACTCAACTTCTCTATCAGGTGGTGTCGGCGTTTCGAGACCGGGGGGTCCCTGGGCCGACGAGTGAATGTCGCCGCGTGCCCCAGCCCAGATGGGTCGAGCGCGAGGACGAGCGCGAAGGGGGGAGAGCGAGGCGGCCGGAGACCGGCGTGAGAGAGGTGGGAATCCCGCGGCCCTCGTGTTCGTCCCGCGCCCAGGTCGGGTGCGCTTGCAGTAGGGGTTACAAGCGTCCACGCGGGAGAGGGAGCGAGCGGCTCCAAGCGAGCGCCTGTTCTCGTCCTCGTCCCCACGCGGCCAACCTTCTCTAAGAGGGCCCTGGTCCTCCCTTTTATAGGCGTAAGGAGAGGATCCAGGTGTACAATGGGGGGTGTAGCAGGGTGCTACGTGTCTAGCGGAGGTGAGCTAGCGCCCTAGGTACATGCCGTTGTGGCAGCCGGTGAGATCTTGGCACCCAGCTGGTGTGATGTCGTGGCCATCGAAGGAGCGATGGAGCTTGGCAGAGGGACAGCTGTCGGAGCGGTTGAGTCCTTGCTGACGTCCTCTTGCTTCCGTAAGGGGGCGGAGAGCCGCCGTCGTCACAGAGCATGCGGGGCGCCATCATTGCCTATCTGGCGGAGCGAGCCAGATGGGACGCCGGTCTTGTTCCCTGCGGCCCGAGTCAGCTCGGGGTAGGGTGATGATGGCGCCTCCTGTTGACGTGGCTGGTCTACGCCCTAGGTTGGGCGATGTGGAAGCTCCTCCGAAGCCGAGGTCGAGTCCGAGCCCCCGGGTTGGGCGAGGCGGAGATTGTCGTCTTCTGGGGCCGAGCCCAAGTCCGAGCCCTGGGTCGGGCGAGGTGGAGATCGTCGTCTTCTGGGGCCGAGCCCAAGTCCGAGCCCTGGGTCGGGCGAGGCGGAGATCATCGTCTTCTGGGGCCGAGCCCAAGTCCGAGCCCTGGGCCGGCGAGGCGGAGATCGTCGTCTTCTGGGACTTAGCCCGAGTCCGAGCCTTGGGTCGGGCGGAGTTCGCCGTCTTCTGGGACTTAGCCCGAGTCCGAGCCCTGGGTCGGGCGGAGTTCGCCGTCTTCCGGGACTTAGCCCGAGTCCGAGCCCTGGGTCGGGCGGAGTTTGCCGTCTTCCGGGACTTAGCCCGAGTCCGAGCCCTGGGTCGGGCGGAGTTCGCCGTCTTCCGGGACTTAGCCCGAGTCCGAGCCCTGGGTCGGGCGGAGCGGAGCTTCCCATGGTGCCTCCGTCAGAGCCTGACTGCCTGTCAGTCTTACTCTGTCCAGTGGCGCTGCAGTCGGTGTGGCTTAGGCGGCGCTGTCCTTCTGTCAGGCCGGTCAGTGGAGCGGCGAAGTGACGGCGGTCACTTCGGCTCTGCCGGCTGGGGGGTGCGCGCCAGGATAAGGGTGTCAGGCCACCTTTGCATTAAATGCTCCTGCGACTTGGTCGGTCGGTGCGGCGATTTGGTCAGGGTTGCTTCTTAGCGAAGGCAGGGCCTCGGGCGAGCCGGGAATATGTTCGCCGCTGAAGGGGGGCCTCGAGCGAGACGGAAATCCTCCAGGGTCGGCTGCCCTTGTCCGAGGCTAGGCTCGGGTGAGGCATGATCGTGTCCCTCGAATGGACTGATCCCTGACTTAATCGCACCCATCAGGCCTTTGCAGCTTCGTGCTGATGGGGGTTACCAGCTGAGAATTAGGAGCCTTGAGGGTACCCCTAATTATGGTCCCCGATAGGTGGCATCCCTGGTAACTCCTCTGGAAAGACATCCGGAAAATCTCTAACCACCCGGATGTTGTCACCAACAAACTCCTCCGGTATAAAGAACATTGCACGCATGGGTGAGGAGGTTACTGCAATATTAACTTGAAACCTTTCTCCTTTAGTGGTAGTGAGTTCTACGGTACCTCTACCACATGCTATAACGGCCTTTTCCTTTCTTAACCATGACATACCAAGGATCAGATCTATACTGCTTGACTCTAATATTATAGCAGTAGCTCCAAATTCTCTACCCATAATGGTCAATGTCAATCTACGTGTCATTTGATTTGCCTCAACAGGCCCTTTAGGTGTAATTACTATCATGGGTTTTCTCATATTTAGCAGTGGTATTTCATTTGTGTTGGCATATCTAGCAGACATGAATGAATGTGTAGCACCAGAATCAAATAATATGGTTGCAGGAATTGCATTAACATAAAACATACCAAGTACGATGTCCCCACCATCCAGAGTAGCATCAACGCTGACTTGATTAACCTTGGCAATAGAATATCCCTTGCCAGATCCTGGAGTTTGCTGCCTGTTCTGAACTGGAGTAATAGCAATCCTCTGTGGGCAGACATTTGCATAATGGCCAGTCTTCCCACACTTGAAACAAGTAGTGTCTGGACTCTGTCCTGAAAACTTCGTCGGGGTGCCAGTAGGGGTAGCCTGTCGAGGAGGTGGAGTCCTCAGTGGTGATTGCTGAACTAGGCGTGGTCCTCCTGGTCGAGTCGGTGTACCCTGTGGTGAATTGTAGCGAGGACGAACACCGCTGCTTCCTTGTCCTTGAGATATTGCCTTTCTCTTCAAATCACCCAGCTGAACACGCTTGTGTTCAATAGCAAGAGCCTTATCCAGCAGCCTCTGAAATGATGGAAAAGTGAGTGCAACCAGTGCATACTGTAGGGGTCCATTAAGTCCTTCAATAAAGTGCTCCTGCTTTCTTTCATCCTCAGCAACTTCCTCCGGAGCATATCTCGACAGCTGAATGAATTTGTCTCTGTACTCACTGACCGACATGTTGCCTTGCTTCAATGACAAAAACTCCTTCTTCTTGATCTTTATCATACCAGCTGGAATATGGTAGTTCCTGAACTGTGTACTAAACTCTGCCCAAGTGATAGTATCAGCAGCATCGTGGGCAGCAGTATATGAATCCCACCAGTCAGCAGCAGGACCCGTCAGACATCCAGAAGCATATAAAACCTTCTCCCGGTCAGTGCATTGTGCAATATTCAGCATCTTCTCAACGGACTTCAGCCAATCATCCGCGTCCAGTGGATCAAGAGAGCTTGCAAATGTAGGTGGCTTATGACTCATGAACTCCCGGTGCTTATCACGAGGTGGAACTGGTGGTGGTGGTGGAGGCAGTGGTACTTGTTGCTGCTGTTGTTGCTGTTGTTGTTGCATTTGTTGTTGCAGCTGCTGTTGTTGTGCCCTCCTTTCCTGGCGTATCTCCTCTCGCTCCTGGCGCAACTCCTGTCGTATATCTTCTCTTTCCTGACGCATCTCCTGGCGTTCTTGCTGCATCTGGGCACGCATATCAGCCATAGTGTCCGCCATTTGCTGCATCACCGCCATCTGAGCAGCAACCAGTGGGTCAACTCCGCCTGGTGGAGGATTAGGAGGATTCATCTCTGCAGGTTGTGGCTGAGGTTGTCTATGTATCCACCGAGTGTGTCGATTAGGAGGCAAATCAATTCCACCACCCCGCCTGGTATTGACCATCTGAGTTAGATACATATGGTAAGAGAATAGCAGACAAGGCAGTTAATTACAAATCAGGTTACTTTGGGGGGGATTTATTAGCTAAGCAGATTAATGTTTTACCTACCATAGCTAATTCAATACCTTATGGTGGTACATACTAAGATGTCCATCTATAATAATTCAATCAATCAAAGAAGCAAATCACGCATGTAGCATCAGCACAATCAAACAACATTTTTTTTAAAGAAAATAGTTATAAATTTTTTTTTGTCTTGGGTTCCCTATCTCTAAAAAGGATCATAGTGGTAGGATTCCAAGGTGTGAAATCCATCTTGTCTTAGAGTAGAAAAGATAAGATTAATCATAGTAGAATAGCAAAAGGTGAGACAAGATCAAGATGAGATGAGTATAGAATGAATCAGAGTAAGGTAAGTAATGAAGGGTTTGTCCATTTCTATCTAGGTCTCGTCCTACAGTCAACATTTCCTCTGATACCACTTCTGTCACACCCGGCTTTAAGGAACAAAGCCAGGTGTATCTCATACATGCGCCAAGAAGACAACATATATAATAACAGAGTGAATAGAGATAAATGTCACAAAACATCAGAGTATTATTACATAGCGGAAGACTTATTACAAAATAAAAGTATAAATATAAAACGAACTAAGGATCGTCGGTGCCAATGTCAACTGAGAAATGCCACCTAGATCAGATCATACTCCTCGCCTTGTGACTCCTCCTGAACCACCTGCTCTTCTCCTGTGGGGGGGTGTGAGACAGCAAGGGTGAGCTCACACATGATCATAGCTCAACAAGTTGTGGGGAACCAGTGGACATAAACTCACAAAGGTGTGAGGTCATGTGATGTGTAAGGCTAATCAATGATAGGGGTTAAAGCTGAGCATTGCTTTTAAGTAGTTGGTCAAAATTTTATTAGCAATTACTAAGTGTAAGTAAATACCAAACCATAAGTAAAGTAATAGAACAAAATTAATAACAAACCCATGCATATGCGAATGACAAATTGAATTTAAGTTCCATAATTTAAACATCAGAGAGTCCTGAGCTGCTCATGACCGTGAGCTCGGCTAGTATACCAGTTTTACACTCTGCAGAGGTTGTACCCTTTACCCACAAGTCATGCTACCCATCTGCCAAGGGGTCGCGAATCCCATACACCTCTACCTAGGAAGCGCGGCAGGGCAACACTACGAGGCCTTTACAAAGTTCCACTAGCTTCCGAAAACCCGCTACAGCTTATAGGAAGTTCCAATGCAGGGTTCTTGCCTGACCGCCATCGCAGCAAAATCAAGCAAGGACCTCCCTACACTGACCACTCCCCTACTGCCCTTGCCCCTTTCGGGTAAGGTAGTCTTCCACTAGCTTTCCTAATTAGTCAGCCAAGGGCGTCCCATTAAACCCTTATGGTGGCACGTGGTTCTCAAGTTAAGCTCTATGTTCCAATTAACATTAATGAACTTGACATGAACATAAATAGAATAACAACAGAATTGGAACATAGAGGTAATAAATGATTATCCCAAAACCAGGTAAAGCAATAGCAAACTACCCAAGTGAATCAGGGGTAAACAAGGTAATGAGATAAACAATCTAGGGTGACCTATCGGGTCCCATCAAAATTAACCTATGCATGAATAAGTGATATTAAAGAACATTATTGGGTAAAAAGTGGTCAATGGCACAACTTGCCTTCAATGAGCTCCTGCTCAGCTACTTCAACCTGCTGCTCACCAGGATCCTCCGCAACGGGCTCTTCTACTCGCCACAATACAAACAAGCACAGTGTGCAGGGAAAAATTAACATCACACCAAGCATGTAAACAAAATACACAGTAATAATCTACATATTAAAATAAAAACCTAGGAACAGAAATCATAATTTTTGGAGTTATAGATTTTAAGATATGAATTTATAAAGGCTTTATGTGTTTAAAATAGGGTTAAACGAGATATTAATTTCCTTACTGTTTTCATGACCAAACAGAGACTCTAAGTGTTAGAGAATAAAATTATAAAAATTTAGAAAGTGGAATGGATTAATTTGGAATTAGTATAAATTTTCTATGAATTTACAAAGTTCTAGTAATTATTTTCATGTTAGAAATCCATTTTCTATTCATTTATTCGATTTAAACTAACTCTGGACTGGGCCTCAATTACCAGAAACGTCAGGGGGCTCGAGGTAATAATCTGCAGACACAGAGCACAGTGCAAGTGGACTGCGGGTTTGTTTCTCTAAAACTCAGGGTCTCTTTAGCAAAAGTCTCGGGCGAAGGGGTATTGTAATATCTGGGCCGTTGGATCAATTCTGGACGGCCCAGATTAGGCCGTGGCTTTTATGAAAGGGGGTATGATGAACCCACCGTGGGATCAAGATCGGACGCTCACAATTAACTCAAAGATCATCCGAGTCAGTACGCAATCACGATCGTACGATCTAAGATCTATGGTTAACAACGCACCCAGCAAGATTCAATCTGAACCGCCCATAGCCGATCAAGTGGCCAGGGTGTTTCTTCTACCTACGCACCAGCGCACGACGGTGGCGCCGCCGGCCACGAATCCGAGCGCCACCCTCCCTTAGGGAGCACCAAACTACCGCGAATGTGCGCTAAAACGGAGAGGAGAAAGCGACGAACATGGGAATAGTAGTTATACCACTGATTAAGCTCCCAGGTATCCCGTCCTCGGCGCAAGGCAGAAGATCCGAATTTCGCCATGGACAGCGAGCAATTACCCAGGGCACCGGTGAACTCCGCTCGATTTGATGAGGCGCACGTCTTCCCCGAGACGCGAGGATCACCAACCGCTCTCTCACTCTCTCCTCGGTCTCTCTTCTCCCGACGTAGATGCACACGGCGGCGGCAATCTTCTCCCTTGCCCCTGGTGTTCTCTCTCCCCTATTACTGGCGGCGGAAGTTCTCCACTAGGTTTCACAAGGACTGGGCTGACAGGGCGTGGGCGCCGTGGGATCTTATGGCCGAGGCGCAAGGGCCATACCGACCGCGCCCGGGTCGGAGGAATCCGTTCGTGCAGCACCGTTTTCGCGGAGACGACGACTGGTGGTCGTGGGACCCACACGCCAGCGGTACACAGAGTGTGCGCGAGCAGCTGCCAAGTGGGGGCCAGGCGTCGGCGTAAGCAGGCGGAAAAAGGGACTGTTGGGTTGCGCAGTGGACCACTAGGTGAATGGGCCGAATTGGGAGTTTGCGGCCCATGTGAGGTTTTATTCTTTTCTCCTTTTATTTTCTGTTTTCTTCTTTCTTCTTTTTTTCTTATTTTTGAATCTAAATTTGAATTTCAAATCTGTGATGAACTTGTACTCAAATTTCTGAGTATATGATTTGGGTAAGTCATTGTGGAATAAATTTATCTATTTATAGGTTTTATTTTTGTATTGCATAGTATTTTCTTTCTTTCTTTCCAATTTCTAGAATTTCTTTTAGATTTTAAATTCCCATTTGGGTCCTAAATATATTTCTTTTCACACTATTCTATGTTGTCACAAATGCCCACAAAATAAAAATACCAGCATGATGCACATTTTTTTTGTGATAAGTCTTTTATGAACTATTATTATTATTTTTTTTAATATGGTGTTCACATGTGATGATAAGTAGGTTCAATCATACACATAAAATATTGGAAAATAACTTTTCTCCTCTTTTATTACCTTTACAAATTAGGTATTACAGTCGGGCGGAGCGGAGTTTCCTATGGTGCGTGCGGCCGAGCCTGACTGCCTGTCAGCCTCACTCTGTCAAGTGGCACCGCAGTCGGAGCGGCGCAGGCGGCGCTGTCTTTCTGTCAGACCGGCCAGTGGAGCGGCGAAGTGACGGCGGTCACTTCGGCTCTGTCAGCTGGGGGGCACGCGTCAGGATAAAGGTGTCAGGCCACCTTTGCATTAAATGCTCCTGCGATTTGGTCGGGGTTGCTTCTCGGCGAAGACAGGGCCTCGGGCGAGCCGGGAACGTGTTCGCCGTTGGAGGGGGGCCTCGGGCGAGGCGGAGATCCTCCGGGGTCGGCTGCCCTTGTCTGAGGCTAGGCTCGAGCGAGGCGCGATCGAGTCCCTTGAATGGACCGATCCCTGACTTGATCGCACCATCAGGCCTTTGCAGCTTTATGCTGATGGGGGTTACCAGCTGAGAATTAGGAGCCTTGAGGGTACCCCTAATTATGGTCCCCGACACCGATAGGTAGTGCCGTGCCTAGGCCGAGCACCGGACACACTGGGCTGGCACGGGCACGGCCCGATTAGCCCATAGGCATGGTTAGGCACGATTATGCATGATTAGATCCAAGCACGACTAGTTAGCTGTATACTGTACTCTTTTTTTCTATCTAGGGTTTTCTCACAAGGGTGAATTTTTACCTAGATAGGTTTTTAATGAGTCAGCCATTGCACTAAACAGCTTAATATTAGCTATTTTAGTATGTTTTAACTGTGTTTATGAATGTCTGACTAAAATTCTGTGGTGTAGTACTAAACGGGCCTACCGTGTCGGCACGACACGGCTAAGTAGGCTTAGTGCCATGCTTGGGCCTGATCTCAGGCACTAGTGCCGTGCCGGCACGACACGGCTATTAAACGGGCCAAACGGACTGTGTCCTAACCGTGCCCGGACCGGACCGCCCATTTAACCATGTATATCTGCTACCACCATTTCGGCGTGCCGCCGTACGAGAGGAGATGCGCAGGAGGAGTAACTGCATCCACGCACGGCCATCACTCCATGGGCTCCACCACCATTGCCGGCCGGCCATGCATGATTCTCCATCCATCTCCACCCACTTCAGCTTCATTCAATTCACACATGCATGCATGGTGGATTGGTGGCGTAGCTAGTTAGCACCAGCAGCCTCCATGCATCTCTGAAAACCATTGTCCATTTCGCGCCTCCGATCGATCGAGCACACTAGCTAGCTAGCGCGCTGACGCGCGGCAACTTTTCATTTATCTGACACACGTACGTACGTACTTACGGCCCACGATGGCCGCCGCCGGCGGCTTCCCGCGGTGGCTGCTGCTCCTCGCCGTCGTCCCGGCGGCCGTCACCGCTGCGGCCACCGCCGGCGGAGAGGGGAGGGCGCCGGCGCTGTTCGTGTTCGGCGACTCGCTCATCGACAGCGGCAACAACAACAACCTCGCGTCGCTTGCCAAGGCCAACTACTTCCCCTACGGCATCGACTTCGCCGGCGGCCCCACCGGCCGCTTCTGCAACGGCTACACCATCGTCGACGAGCTCGGTACGTACTCATCCCTTTGTCTCTTGACCGCATGCATGCAACTGCGGCATGCATGGAGGCAGTCATTGATGTTGTCGTGTTCGTAGCCGAGCTGCTTGGACTGCCCCTGGTGCCACCCTACTCTGAAGCCTCGTCCGTGCAGCATGTCCTGCAGGGCGTCAACTACGCCTCTGCCGCCGCCGGGATCCTCGACGACAGTGGCGGCAACTTTGTAAGCAGCCATGCCATGCTCAGACATGCATGACTGACTGACTGACAAAAAACATATACATATATGAGCATCTCTCCAAATAATCCAATGCAGGTCGGGCGGATCCCATTCAACCAGCAGATCCAGAACTTCGAGACGACCGTGGCACGGATCGCCGGCGCGGTGGGCGCGGCGGCGGCGGCGGACCTGGTGGCGCGCTCCGTCCTGTTCGTGGGGATGGGCAGCAACGACTACCTCAACAACTACCTGATGCCCAACTACGACACGCGGCGGCGGTACGGCCCGCAGCAGTTCGCGGACCTGCTCGCGCGCCAGCTGGCCGCGCAGCTGGCCAGGCTGCACGGCGCCGGGGGCAGGCGGTTCGTGGTGGCCGGCGTGGGGTCCGTGGGCTGCATCCCGAGCGTGCGCGCGCAGAGCCTCGCGGGGCGGTGCTCGCGCGCGGTGGACGACCTCGTGCTCCCCTTCAACGCCAACGTGAGGGCGCTGGTCGACCGCCTCAACGGCAACGCTGCCGCCGGCCTTCCCGGCGCCAGGCTCACGTACCTCGACAACTTCGCGGTGTTCAGGGCCATCCTCGCCGACCCGGCCGCGTTCGGCTTCGCCGTCGTCGACCGCGGGTGCTGCGGCATCGGCAGGAACGCCGGGCAGGTCACCTGCCTGCCCTTCATGCCGCCGTGCGACCACAGGGAGCGCTACGTGTTCTGGGACGCATACCACCCCACGGCGGCCGTCAACGTCATCGTCGCCAGGCTGGCGTTCCACGGCGGCGCGGACGTCGTCTCGCCCGTCAACGTCCGTGAGCTTGCCGGCATGTGAGAAGATGATCGGAGCATACATATATATATTCTCCTATATAGCAATAATAATCTGTTTGGTGAATTATTTGTATCAGCAGATTTTGTGCTACAAAGCCTCCATCCACAAACCATGCATGTAGTGGTTATTTGTTACTTCGATCTATTTATAAATTTGCTTTGCACTGTATGAGCTTTTTTACTTATGTGTTTATTTTCGGTACTCGGATAGGCCAGTTGAGAGACTAAAGTTTAGTTAGCCAACTAAAATTTTAGTTCCTGCTCTGTTTTGTTGTAGGGACTAGAAGGATTCAGAGCATATTAAATAAATCATAAGAAGGGTAAAATACCTCTTAGCATTCACCTCCAATTAGTCCCTTAACATTCTCCTACTAATTAAGGGGTAAAAAGTGAAATTAATATGGTTTAGTCATTTTTAGTCACCCTTTAGGGACTAGAGACTAAAGCAGTTTAGTCTCTATTTTAATCTCATCGTTTGTAATTTAGAGATTAAATAAGACTAAAATGAAGAGACTAAGGGCTACTTTAGAAACCTTATTTTCCCAAGAAATTTTTATTTTTCCAAGGGAAATTAGTTCATTTCTCTTGAAAAAATTAAAATCCTTTGGAAAACGGCGTTCCCAAACTAGCCCTGATCTTTAATCCCTCAAACAAAACGGGTCCTACATATGGTACCGAGATTGGAGATATGAAATGCTATTGGTTGCCCCAATTGATTGGTTGTTATCTGTTTCAAGCCATTGTGGGAATCGTCTCAATTAGGCTCGTTTGGTCCCTTTTAGTGTTATTTAGTTCCTGAATTACCAAACGATTAGAACTAAAATAGAGACTAAATTGTTTTAGTCCCTAGTCCTTAAAGGGTGACAAATGAACTAAACCATATTGATTCCACATTTTGCCTCTCATTTATTTCAGTTGCAATAATGACATAAGAATGTTAAGGCACATTTTGATCTTCTTACGAGTCATTTAATACTTTTAAATACTTTTAGTCTCTATAACTAAACATGGTAGAGACTAAACGTTAGTCTTCTAACTAAACTTGTCTAGTAACCAAACATGCCATTAAGCGATGCATATGTCACGCTTTGATCATCGTGAAAAAAATAGACTAATCATGAACCTTCTTTCATGGGCAACAATTTAAAAAAAATGGCTTCAAATGATTGATGCGAGCTTATAATTATAAAGAAATAATAGAATCTATCACAGTTCGTGGTCAAAGAGCTCATCGATTGTTAACGGATTTGATCTGGTTAGTTGGTATGTTCAGTAGGCGTCAGTCTTTGTTTTGTTTTTCTGTTTTATCTTATGTTGGTGTCTTTCCTTTCTAATATATTTCTAATATATTGTAGCGGAAATTCTTTTGCCACTCTCTAAAAAAACATGTCTCTCGACTACTGCAGAGTGCAGAGAGATTACGAACGTGTTTGCTTAGCGACGTGGAACGGTTTGAAGTGATCCGAGCCTGAAATGTCGTTTGATCAGCGTCACAGAGCCGATCCGTCTGTTAGCGAACCATTCCTCCCAGAACAATCGAACGACCTCGCTCTTTATTAATTTGGGATCATCATCTGGCGAGGAATGAATCCATTCTGGATCAGTCAGTTCCGAATAGAGTTACTCCCCTAACTAAACACGTCGGTACGTGTTTAGCATATTTTAACTCTGATTAGAGCATCTCCAACAATGCCTCAAACTAGTGCCTCAAATTGAAATATAGGGCTCTACACAGGAAAAACCACTCCAACAGTGCCTCAATTCAACAAATTTTGTTAAAAAACTATAGGGCACTCTCTCAAGTGCCTCAAATATACTACACCGTAGTGGGCTGCCCTATAATCTAGATTTGAGGCTTTACTGTTGGAGCGGGGTGCTTTATTGGTGCCCTAAATTCTATAAAATTTACTTATTTTTAAATTATAAGGCATTTTTATAGGTCACGTTGTTGGAGATGCTCTTATCAGATATATGGACCCGGATACCTTACCATCTGTAGTAACTACGCCTATGATCAAGTCACGTAGCATAGATAATTTGTATTCTAATCTTTGCAGGAGATGATTCAATGATCTGTTTTATTGTATGTTCTATCTTCTATCTAACTAGGAAACATGTCTGTTACACTACACCAAAATCATATACTTTCTATGGTTTTTTAACTTCCTACAGCTTTTATAACAAACCGTACGAAATAAATAACTTTCGAGAGGCAACTGGTACCTCTAGAAAATAAACATAACTTCTTACGGTTTTTTATAAAAGATGTCGGAAGTTAAAAAACCGTAGGAAGTTAACTAACTTCTAAGGCCTCCTCTAGGAAGTTAGGTTTCATCTGTTCACAAGCCAATCGAATAGCTAACTTTCTACGACTGGCTCTAGGAAGTTAGCTGCCCAGTTAACTTCCTACGGCCTCCTCTAGGAAGTTAGGTTTGAGCTGTTGACCAGTCAAACGAAAACCTAACTTCCTACGGCCTCATCTAGGAAGTTAGCTGGGTAGCTAACTTCCTACGACCTCCTCTAAGAAGTTAGGTTTCAGCTATTGATCAGTCAAACAAAGATCTAACTTCCTACGGCTAGCACTGGTGCAGTGCCCAGTGATGTTTAAATATACCTTAGGGGGCACAGAAGACCAGATCCTGCAAATCCAGATGTGTTGTGCAGCCAAAAGGCAACAGATCGTGTGGTGAGTGTTTGGAAATGTTTGGTAAGTTCTATTTATATTGATTTTTGTATGTAAGATTGCATTGTTCTTTTGTATGAGGTTGCATATGGCGAGGCGATGTCTAGTCAGCACCGACCAGACTATGACCGGAGGACCTCACCTATTGATCCTCAGGCTGTGTATGCAAGTGGTGGAAAAGCTCATGGAAGGTGAGGACTCTACATATCTTATATTGTTTCATTGGTTGAGTGCAATACATGTATTCTTAATCCTGTCGTGATGTTACTTGTTTTGTAGGTACACAATGTTTGTTAACGTCATCGACTCGAGTCAGGTGAGGGTTCAGCGTGGAGGTTCATCGAGGTCTGCTGCTCGTAGCTCCCGTCGCTCCACTCAAGATCCAACAGAAGTGGAGCAACTGCGAGAAGAACTTAGGCGACATCAGGATTACTTGAAGCAAACAAGCTGCGCAACATGAATATTATGCTACACAGATTCAGCAATAGCAAACACTCATACAAGTAAGTTCAAAAGATAATAGCTTTCACTTTAAGATATGTATTGATTTAAAACGCTGATGTGAATGAGTTCGATAAATTTGTAGCAACTAGCACAGGCCCAAGGGATACATGTCTCGGTGCCCCCCCCCCCCACCACCTCTCGTTTATTATCCTTGGTCTTCACCTCCACATATACCTACATCTCCATCTACTGAACATCAGGTATGCATATTCATCATCATTTACTTGTTGTTAGTTATATTATGATGTAACTCAGCAAATGTCATTTGTACATATATATTAGATCCCTCCAGTTACCTTGCCGATGCATGAACAAGAGGACGGGTTAGACTTTGTCGAAACCCTCTTCAATAGTGGAGGTATCGACCATCACTCTTCACTGTAACCCGATGGTGATCGGCGACCGTGAGCTTCCATGTTATTGTGTTCTGATAATTGAGACTTTTATTATGACTATGTATGAGATATTGTCTCTTATTAGTACCGGACGATGATATGTGTCTTATTATGACTATGGATGAGACTTTTGTGATGTAATTGATGAGACTATGGATGAGACTTTTGTGATGTAATTGATGAGACTATGGATTTAAATATTATTATGTGATTGTGTGTGAGATGTTTTATGCGAAAATATGTTGTGCTATATAGCTGTTGATATATTTGTTATGTTGTGGAATGTGGTGTAAAATATAAACAACATTTGTAATGCTGGTCAAATTAACTTCCTAGGGGCTACAGTAAGCCGTAGGAAGTTAGCCAGCTAACTTCCTAGAGGCTACATTCAGCCGTAGGAAGTTAGCCAGCTAACTTCCTAGGGGCTACAGTAAAACGTAGGAAGTTAGCCAGCTAACTTTCTAGGGGTTACAGTCAGCCGTAGGAAGTTAGTCAGCTAACTTCCTAGGGGCTACAGTAAGCCGTAGGAAGTTAGTCAGCTAACGGCGTGAAACTACTAACTTCCGAGAATCTACTAACTTTCGAGAGGCTTATTAAGCCGTAGGAAGTTAGCTAACTTTCTAGAGCCCTCTAGGAAGTTAAGCTAACTTCCGACAAAAAATTTCGAGAGCCAAACTGTCACACCCGGGTTTTAGGGGTCCAAAACTCGGGCGCGAACAAATCACCAGGTGTGCTGGGACCACGTCTCACACATATGATGAATCATGGCACAGGATCGAATGTCACATCTTTACTATATAACAGGAGTTCTATACAAAATAAATAATTACATTATAAGGAGACAACGGTCCAGCAACCCAAAGTTGACTGGGAGACGACGGCCTAGACCTCTCACGAACACATCACAGCATCCTCCATGTGCATTATCCTGCGGTACCTGTTCTTGACCTGTGGGGGGGTGTGAGACAGCAAGAGTGAGCTCACATACGTTCATAGCTCAACAAGTTGTGGGGAATAATGTGCATGAACTCGCCAAAGGTGGGAGCTCAAGTGAAGTGTAAGGCTTACCAAAGAGGATGGTTAGAGCTGAGCTTTGCTTTTAAAGTTGGTCAAAATTTTATTAGCAGTTACTAAGTACAAGTAAATACCAACCCAATTAAATAGTAGAACAAAAGTAACAACATCACCTGCGATGCAATGCATATGACAAATTGAATTTAGTTCCATAAATTAATCATGTGAGTGTCCGAGCTGCTCTTGACCGTGAGCACGGCTAGTATACCAGTTTTACACTCTGCAGAGGTTGCGCATCTTTACCCACAAGTCATGTTACCCATCTGCCAAGGGATCGCGACTTCCCATACACCTCTACCGAGGAGGCGAGGCAGGGTAACACTACGAGGCCTTTACAAAGTTCCACTAGCTTCAGAAAACCCGCTACAGTTTATAGGAAGCTCCAATGCAGGAATCCCTTGCAGGACCGCCATCGCAGCAAAATCCTCCCGAGGGCCTCCCTACACTGACCACTCCCCTACTGCCCTTGCCCCTTTCGGGTAAGGTAGTCTTCCACTAGCTTTCCTAATTAATCGGCCAAGGGCGTCCCATTAAACCCTTGTGGTAGCACTGTTTTCCCGGGTGGTTCTCCATGTTCCAATTAACATAATGATCTTATCATGAACAGTAATAATAAACATATAATAAAAGTGTGATCATGAATAATGTACCTTCATACCCAAAACCACATAAAGCACTAGCAAGTACTACCCAAAAAGTTCAGTGGTAAACAAGGTATAAAGATAGACAAACTAGGGTAACCTATTGGGTCCCATCAAAATTAACCTATGCAGATCATTATGATTAATCAGAACATGGCTAGGTAAAAAGAAGTGATCAAGGGCACAACTTGCCTGGGACTTGAGATTCCAGGTACTAGGATGATCTTCAGATGACTCGTGACCTCACGCTAATCGTAGCAATACAAACGAACATGGTATAGGCAAAATTAACATTACACCAAACATATGTAAAATACATATTATTAATCTACACATTAAAATAAGATTCTAGGAACATGAATCATTAATTTTGAAGTTGTAGATTTTAAGTTATGAATTCCTGAAGGTTCTATGTGCTTTGTACAAGATTAACTAGGATATCAATTTTAATATGGCTTTTATGTTAAAACAGTGACACAAAATGATAAACAATATTATTACAAAATTATAGGAACTGGAATGGATTAATTTGGACTTGATATGAATTTTCTATGGATTATACAAGTTTTACAATTATTTTTATACTCAAAATCAATTTCTAAATCTCATTTTCCTATTCTCTTTAATTCCTGGACTGGGCGCACTAATACAGAGAAGGTCGGGGTTTATTCTGTAAAATATACCAGACTCAGATTCAACCCGCGGTGGACGGCGGGTTTATTTCATTTAACCAGAGGGTCCTATTTGCAAAGCGCAAGCCGAAGGG
Source organism: Zea luxurians (assembly GCA_029449295.1). Taxonomy (NCBI): domain Eukaryota; kingdom Viridiplantae; phylum Streptophyta; class Magnoliopsida; order Poales; family Poaceae; genus Zea; species Zea luxurians. The sequence continues at coordinate 3,311,204 of JAOPSE010000153.1, read as the reverse complement.
GTATCTCGCGCTAACAGTCGTCCGATCAACATCCGACGATGAGGATTAGAAGTCTGTTCAAACGAACCGGTATTCACTCTGGGCCCTCAGATCCTGGTTCTACGTTTACGATTTAATGATGTCTGATGCACGTGTCGATCGTCCGATCCGATCCAACGGTCTTAATCAAATCACCCAGGAGTAATCGCCCGATTCTAATCCGGCCGTCCGTTAACGGATCAACGGCCCGCACGGCTTCCCTCGTTCACCGGCGGCGGACGACAGAAATCCGAGCGCCGCCGCGGCACCATTGCCGGCACACGACGATACGACGCTAGCGTGACCTAAACTCGAATTCAATCGGCGCTACACGATGCACAAGCTAAAGGGAAGAGTTCGGACAGCTGCTCACCGACAATTGCGACCCGCAGTGCCTTGGCCACGAAGAGGTGCTGTTCTCCGCCGCGGACGCACTCTGGTGAGAAATTCGCCGGCGCCGGACGCTCCCAACCTGATGCCGCTGCCGCGGAATCAATTGCCGAGCCGAGGCGAAGCTCCCGACCGACGACGACCCCCAAACGGCGGTGCTTTCCACTGGCGTCAAACTTCTGCCCACCGTGCCCCGCAATCCGTCCACCAGACTCTCCTCTCTGATGGCTTATGGGTGGTGCTAGGGAACGAGTCAATCGGTCGGGACGGCCCAAGGGTTCTATATATACAGCAATGGCCGAGGCAACGGTATGGCCGAATTCCTCGGCGAATTCTGCGCGGCGGGTATGGAGATCCCCCAACGACCATGGTGAGCTGCATGGGGGAGAAGTCCATCAGACGAGGCGGAGTCCGCGGGGTTGTTGCCCTGTCGCAACAGTCGCAGCGGAATTCACGGGATTCGATACGGGGCTTCGCCGCGTGCGCGAGCCGCCATTGCGAAGAACAGACGAAGGTGACTGCAGACCGAGCGGGCCAGCTGTTCGGTGACCAGGCGAGACGTGTTTGTGGGGCGGCACCGTGCCGAGCGAGCGCGGGAGCTGTGCCTGTGGATCCATCCTTCGAGCGCTAGCTGCCTGCGGTGCGGAGTCCCTCCGTCCGTCCGTCCGTGCCTCCGATGTCCAGGCGGCCAGCAGAGGAAACGTGAGCAGACAAGCCAGCGTGGGGTAAGGAGGAAGAAGAAAAAAAGAAAAAAAATAGTAAATGGGCCGCGGAGGTAGCTGGGCCAAAGGGAGGTTCGGGTACGAGAGCGTGTTTTCCTTTTTTTTGTTCCCTGTTTTGAATTTCAGTATCCAATTCTGTTTTGATTTCTACACTTGATTTTAAATGCACAGATCAAAACCTAGCATGATGCAAATTTAATTTAGTCTTAATTATTTATTTAATAGAAAGAAAATAATTTCTACTATGTAGTTTTTTTATACGAAATGATTTGACTTACATCCTTTATAGGGTACTTATATAGTTCAACAAAAAAAATAACTTAATTTATAAGAGGATCTCTTTATTCCTCCTTTTATTAAAAACATTTAATAAAAATAAATTTTAATTCAAAATCTTTGGAGAATTTTACTAAACTCTCAAAATAATAGTTTGGGTGTTACAAATTCTACCCCCCTTAACAAAAAAAATCTCGTCCCCGAGATTTGTAAGAAAAGGGATACATAAGGATTGGTTTGTAAATAGGTTCAAAATCCAGAGTCTCATATTTTTTTTAGAGACAATAGTGAGTGATTAGAAGAGCATAGGTATCTAGCTACTTATTATGTACGATAAAAGATGGGTAGGTTAAGGTAAGAAATATTATGGCAAGGAAATACCCCATCTTGGGTGGTGACACATCTAAAGATCTAGTTTGACTTTTATCCTTCCTTGGCGAGGTTGATCTTCTCTTCTTGAGTCTGAGTTAGAGACCTTCGGTCTTAGTGTTAGACATTATTATCCGTGTTGGGATAACAATTGTGGGTGCATGGGGTAGGTAGGTTAAACAGAGTTTTACTTTTCTTTTGGGATAGATGGATTAGGCAACCTATGATGTAGGTTAGGTTGTTGTTCACAGATAAGTTGGTCTAAGACATTTATTTAGGTTAAGATATGTTTGTAGAAGCAGTGTCTAATCCATATCACCAGATTAACTAACATGTTATGTAACTCACTTTAGACTGGATCATATTAGATTAGATCAGATTAACCATATTAGTTTAGGTCACATTAGATTACATTAAGTTAGATAGGATCTAGATTAGACTGAATGTGACAAGATTAGACTAGTTTAGATTAGATAGATATATTAGGATAAGATGAATCTATTATGGTAAGAGAGTCTTTTAAAATAAGATGGATCTTATGAAGTTAAATATATTTTAATGGGAAATATTCTAAATTTGTATAGTCATCTTATGATTATATATATATATATGCCTATACGTATATGTAGACGTAATTGTGGATATTACTCCACGACTCATCACACTCAATCAAAGATCCAAATCAGACAAGTATCATAAGAAAAAAACACTTAAGCGTATAGATAAAAAAATAGTTTTGTTTTTGTTCCTAAGAGTAGGTCTCCTAGTCTTAAAGGTCACTTTAGGTACAGGATTTCAAAGTGTGAAATCCATATTTGTCTTTAGAAGTGAAAAGGTGAGAATAATCAGAGTAAAGCGGAAATAAATGAGAAAAGGTTAAGAAAAGTTTAGAAAGGATCAGAGTAGCAGAGGTAAGTAAATATTGGTTGTCCAGTTCTATCTAGGTTTCGTCCTACAGTCAACATTCCTCTGATACCACTTCTGTCACACCCGGGTTTTAGGGGTCCAAAACTCGGGCGCGAACAAATCACCAGGTGTGCTGGGACCACGTCTCACACATATGATGAATCATGGCACAGGATCGAATGTCACATCTTTACTATATAACAGGAGTTCTATACAAAATAAATAATTACATTATAAGGAGACAACGGTCCAGCAACCCAAAGTTGACTGGGAGACGACGGCCTAGACCTCTCACGAACACATCACAGCATCCTCCATGCGCATTATCCTGCGGTACCTGTTCTTGACCTGTGGGGGGGGTGTGAGACAGCAAGAGTGAGCTCACATACTGTCGGGGACCATAATTAGGGGTACCCTCAAGACGCCTAATTCTCAGCTGGTAACCCCCATCAGCATAAAGCTGCAAAGGCCTGATGGGTTTGATTAAGTCAGGGATCAGTCCACACGAGTGACTTGACCACGCCACGCCCGAGCCTAGCCTCGGGCGAGGGCAGCCGACCCTAAGATGACTCCGTCTCGCCTGAGGTCTCCTCTTTCACGGCAGGCGCATCCCCGGCTCGCCCTAGGCCCCGCCTCCGATAAGGAGAAACCCTGACTAAATCACCGCACCAACCGACCGAGTCACCAGGGCGTTTAACGCAAAAGGTAAGACCGACGGGCGGCCAGACTTCGCCAGTGGTGCCATAGGAAACTCCGCCCGACCCAGGGCTCGGACTCAGGCTAAGGCCTCGGAAGACGGCGAACTCCGCTCCGCCCGACCCAGGGCTCGGACTCAGGCTAAGGCCTCGGAAGACGGCGAACTCCGCTCCGCCCGACCCAGGGCTCGGACTCAGGCTAAGGCCTCGGAAGACGGCGAACTCCGCTCCGCCCGACCCAGGGCTCGGACTCAGGCTAAGGCCTCGGAAGACGGCGAACTCCGCTCCGCCCGACCCAGGGCTCGGACTCAGGCTAAGGCCTCGGAAGACGGCGACCTCCGCCTCGCCCGACCCAGGGCTCGGACTCCGCCTCGGCCTCTGCCGAATAATCTCCGCCTCGCCCGACCAGGGCTCGGACTCTGTCTCTGTCTTGCAGGACGGACTCGGCCACAGCCTCGGAGGAGCCTCCACGACACCCGACCTAGGATACGAGACCGCCACGTCAACAGGAAGCGTCATCATCACCCTGCCCTAAGCCGACTTGGGTCGCAGAGAACAAGACCGGCATCCCATCTGGCCAGCTATGCCAGATAGGCCATGATGGCGCCCCGCTAGATCATGACGACGGCGGCCCCCAGCTCCCTTACGAAAGCAGGAGAACGTCAGCAAGGACCCAGCCACCTCGACAGCTGTCCCCCCGTCCGGCTCCGTTACTCCTCCAACAGCCACGACGCCACTCCAACAGGGTGCCACGATCTCTCTGGCTGCCACCTGGGCATGTACATAGGGCGCTAGCTCTCCCTCGCTAGACACGTAGCACCTTGCTACACCCCCATCTTGTACACCTGGACCCTCTCCTTACGACTATAAAAGGAAGGGCCAGGGCCTTCTTAGAAAGGGTTGGCCTCGCGGGGACGAAAGGAAGGGGCAGGCGCTCTCTCGGGGCCGCCCTCTCCCTTCACCTCGTGCGGACGCTTGTAACCCCCTACTGCAAGCGCACCCGACCTGGGCGCGGGACGAACACGAAGGCCGTGGGAATTTCTCCGACTCCCTCGCGATCCGGCTCCGGCCACCGACCTCTCTCTCACTCCGTTCCCCCCTTTGCGCTCGCTCCACGCGCTCGACCCATCTGGGCTGGGGCACGCGGCACTCTCACTCGTCGGCTCGAGGACCCCCCGGTCTCGGAACGCCGACAGTTGGCGCGCCAGGTAGGGGCTGCGCTGCGTGTTGACGTTCGATTTCCCGTCAAGCTCCAGATGGGCAGTCTTCAACAACCTCTTCAACCCGGGACGGTGCTCCGTTTCGGGAACCTCGAGTTCATGTCTCTCGACAGCGGCTACGACATGATACTCCTTCCACCGCCGCGCGATAGCGACATTGGTGGCGGACAGCCCGCCCGCCGGCGGCGGAATCGACGACGTCTTTCCCGCGTAGGGGAAGGACAACGTTCGAGCTCGCCCCATCCTCTCCCTCGCCATCGGAGGAGGAGGAGGCGGGGCAACCAGGGCCGGGCGGGAGGCCGCGCTCCGACGGCTGTCGGGCAAATCGACATCCCCGGCGCCTCGACGGAGGACACGCCAAGCGTCGCCCTCGCGTTCAAGGCAGACGCGAGCGCCATCCCCCCGCAACACGTCGACTCCGAGCAAGTGGACGACGCCAGCACGCTCACGGAGGGCCTGCGGGACGTCGCCCTCGGACCCAAGACGACGACGCGGTCAGCCCCCGACGCGACTTCATCGCTCCTCGTCGACAAAAAGGTATCGACTGCTACCCATCTTTCGTTATTTCGACTCGGCCTCAGCCCGCCTGGCGATCTCGCTTTGGCGGGTGCTCACATTGAGGCGAGTGCAACCTCTCTGGGGTTTCCTGTGCGGTCGCCTTGGGACCGATTGACGGGTGTCTCGACCTACGGACCCTCTGGGTCCGAGGAAGACGACGACCCCAGCATCTACTGGGATTTCTCCGGATCTGGCAACCCTAGTGCCATGCGGGACTTCATGACCGCATGTGACTACTGCCTCTCCGACTGTTCCGACGGCAGCCGCAGCCTTGGCGACAAGGACTGCGGCCTGAGTCGCGAATGTTTCCACATCGAGCTAGGGGATCCCTCCGGAGGCGGCTGTCTCGGCATGCCGGAGGATGGTGATCCCCCTAGGCCAGCGCCTCGCGCTGACATCCCGCGGGAGCTAGCTGTGGTCCCCGCTTCGGCGGGAGGTCACGACCCACAGCTCGAGCAAGTCCGCGGGGCGCAGGCCGGGTTCGATGAAGGAGCAGGAGCGCTCGAGGCAATCCGTCAGAACATCGGGCAGGTATGGGCGAGCCAACCCCCGGCCGGAGGAATACGTCACTTGCCCCAAGGTCTCCAGCACCGCATCGCCAACGATGCCAGGGACAAACCGCCACCCGCATCCGGCGGGACTGGCCAGGACCTGGTCGCTGCAGCAATGCTCCTCCGCGCGATGCCGGAGTCATCAACCACCGAGGGACGGCGGATCCAGGGAGAACTCAGGCATCTCCTGGAAGGCGCTGCGGCCCGGCGGGCAGAGAGCTCTGCCTCTCGAAGGCGGGGATACACCCCGGATCCTCGTGCCGCGACTTCCCGACTCACGCGGGAAGCCTCGGTCTTCACCGGGCGCACGCGCAACACCGCGCCTGCGGCCCCGGGCCACCTCGGCGACGAGCACCCTCATCGTGACCGTCGGGCACGCCTCGACGAAAGGGTGCGCCGAGGCTACCACCCCAGGCGTGGGGGACGTTATGACAGTGGGGAGGATCGAAGTCCCTCGCCCGAACCACCCGGTCCGCAGGTCTTTAGCCGAGCCATTCGGCGGGCGCCGTTTCCGCCCCGATTCCGACCCCCGACTACTATCACGAAGTACTCGGGGGAGACGAGACCGGAATTGTGGCTTGCAGACTACCGCCTGGCCTGCCAGCTGGGTGGGACGGACGACGACAACCTCATCATCCGAAACCTCCCCCTATTTCTCTCCGACACCTGTCTTTTCTCGATGCCTACTCAGGGTATCATCAAATCAAGATGAAAGAGTCCGACCAGCTCGCGACTTCTTTCATCACGCCCTTCGGCATGTACTGTTATGTCACAATGCCGTTCGGGTTGAGGAACGCGGGTGCAACGTACCAGCGGTGCATGAACCATGTGTTCGGCGAACACATTGGTCGCACGGTCGAGGCCTACGTCGACGACATCGTGGTCAAGACGAGGAAAGCCTCCGACCTTCTCTCCGACCTCGGACTGACATTCCGGTGTCTCAAGGCGAAGGGCGTCAAGCTCAATCCCGAGAAGTGCGTCTTCGGGGTGCCCCGGGGCATGCTCTTGGGGTTCATCGTCTCCGAGCGGGGCATCGAAGCCAATCCGGAGAAGATCGCAGCAATCACAAACATGGGACCTATCAAGGACTTAAAAGGCGTACAGAGGGTCATGGGATGCCTCGCGGCCTTGAGCCGCTTCATCTCGCGCCTCGGCGAAAGAGGCCTGCCCCTGTACCGCCTCTTAAGGAAGGCCGAATGCTTCACTTGGACTCCCGAGGCCGAAGAAGCCCTCGGGAGCCTGAAGGCACTCCTCACACAGGCGCCCATCTTGGTACCCCCAACTGATGGAGAGACCCTCCTGGTCTACGTCGCCGCAACCACTCAGGTGGTCAGCGCCGCGATCGTGGTCGAAAGGCAGGAAGAAGGGCATGCTTTGCCCATTCAGAGGCCAGTTTACTTCGTCAGCGAAGTGCTGTCCGAGACCAAGACCCGCTACCCACAAGTCCAGAAGCTGCTATACGCTGTGGTCCTGACGAGGCGAAAGTTGCGACATTACTTCGAGTCCCATCCGGTGACTGTGGTGTCATCCTTCCCCCTGGGGGAGATCATCCAGTGCCGAGAAGCCTCGGGACGGATCGCAAAGTGGGCGGTGGAAATCATGGGCGAGGCGATCTCGTTCGCCCCTCGGAAGGCCATCAAGTCCCAGGCACTGGCGGATTTCGTAGCCGAATGGGTCGATACCCAGTTACCAACGGCTCCGATCCAACCAGAACTCTGGACCATGTTTTTCGACGGGTCGCTGATGAAGACGGGAGCTGGCGCGGGCCTGCTTTTCGTCTCGCCCCTCGGAAAACACCTGCGCTACGTGCTTCGCCTCCATTTCCCGGCGTCTAACAATGTAGCTGAGTACGAGGCTCTGATCAACGGGTTGCGAATCGCCATCGAGCTAGGGGTTCGACGCCTCGATGCACGCGGTGACTCGCAGCTCGTCGTCGACCAAGTCATGAAGAATTCCCTCTGCCGTGACCCGAAGATGGAGGCCTACTGCGAAGAGGTTCGACGCCTGGAGGACAAGTTCTACGGGCTCGAACTTAACCACATCGCCCGACGCTATAACGAGACTGCGGACGAGCTGGCGAAGATAGCCTCGGGGCGGACAACGGTTCCCCCGGACGTCTTCGCCCGGGATCTGCACCAACCCTCAGTCAAGATAGGCGACGCGCCCGAACCCGAGGCACCCTCGGCCTCGTCCGAGGTAACCTCGGCTCAGCCCGAGCCGTCCTCGGCTCAATCCGAGGAACCCTCGGGGCCCGAGCGCGTAGCGCTGCACGTCGAGGAGGAGCGGAACGGGGTCGTGCCAGATCAAGATTGGAGGACCCCGTACCTGCAATATCTCCGCCGAGGAGAGCTGCCCCTCGACCAAACCGAGGCTCGGCGGGTAACGCGACGAGCAAAATCGTTCGTCCTGCTGGGCGACGAGAAGGAGCTCTACCACCGCAGCCCCTCGGGCATCCTCCAGCGATGCATCACCATCGCCAAGGGTCAGGTCCTCCTGCAGGAAATACACTCGGGGGCTTGCGGTCATCATGCAGCACCTCGAACCCTCGTCGGGAATGCTTTCCGCCAAGGCTTCTACTGGCCAACGGCGGTGGCTGACGCCACTAGAATTGTCCGCGCCTGCGAAGGGTGCCAATTCTATGCGAAGCAGACCCACCTGCCCGCTCAGGCTCTGCAGACGATACCCATCACCTGGCCCTTCGCTGTGTGGGGTCTGGACCTCGTCGGCCCACTGCAGAAGGCACCCGGGGGCTACACGCACCTGTTGGTCGCCATCGACAAATTCTCCAAGTGGATCGAGGTCCGACCCCTAAGCAGCATCAGGTCCGAGCAGGCGGTGGCATTCTTCACCAACATCATCCATCGCTTCGGGGTCCCGAACTCCATCATCGCCGACAATGGCACCCAGTTCACCGGCAAAAAATTCTTGGATTTTTGCGACGATCACAACATCCGGGTGGACTGGGCCGCCGTAGCTCACCCCATGTCGAATGGGCAAGTGGAACGTGCCAATGGCATGATTCTACGAGGGCTTAAGCCTCGGATTTATAACAGTCTCAACAAGTTCGGCAAGCGATGGATGAAGGAACTCCCCTCGGTGGTCTGGAGCCTGAGGACGACTCCAAGCCGAGCCACGGGTTTCACGCCGTTCTTCCTGGTCTACGGGGCCGAGGCAATCCTGCCCACGGACCTGGAATACGGTTCCCCGAGGACGAGGGCTTACGACGAAGAAAGCAACCAAGCCAGCCGAGAAGACTCGCTGGACCAGCTGGACGAGGCTCGGGACAGGGCCCTACTACACTCAGCGCGGTATCAGCAGTCCCTGCGACGCTACCACGCCCGAGGGGTCCGACCCCGAGATCTCCAGGTGGGCGATCTGGTGCTTCGGCTGCGGCAGGACGCCCGAGGGAGGCATAAGCTAACGCCCCCCTGGGAGGGGCCGTTCATCATCGCCAAAGTTCTGAAGCCCGGAACTTACAAGCTGGCCAACAGTCAAGGCGAGGTCTACGGCAACGCTTGGAACATCCAACAGCTACGTCGCTTCTATCCTTAAGAATGTTTCCAAGTTATTCTTATACCCCGTACCCACGCGAAGTTTAGTCAACAAGGAAGGGTCGGCCTCGCCTCAGCGGAGCCCGACCCTCCCTCGGGGGCTAAAAGGGGGTTAACCCCCTCTGCGTCAAAATTTTCCTCGAACAAAAAACCTCTTTTACCAGAACATCTTTCGTGCTTTTTGACTACTTCGAAAAGTGGGTCCTAGAAACGACGGGGTACACGTAAGCAGCCAAGGCCGACCGAGCCGAGGGACTCCTACGCCTCCGGGATACGGATACCTCACTCGTCACCTTCTGTGATAAGTAACTCACGTTCGGATAAGGTGACTCCGCGGATCGAATGAGTCTTTACGTACGGAGGCTCTTCTGTTGAAGCAGGTTCTTCGAGCCTTCTCGACCGAGTCGGTGACAGGGCCTCATGGATGGGTAAAAGTACGCGTAAGCGGCGAGGCCGACCGAGCCGAGGGACTCCCACGCCTCCGGGATACGGATACCTCACTCATCACCTCCCGCGAGAAGCAACTCTTGCTCGCACTAACATCCCTGCTACCGACAAAAAGTCCAGATACTCGAAGCAAGAGGAAAAGAGACACAGCTTTATAACGCGACAAGGGTGTGTGTTCTGGCCTCAACGGCCGCACAAGGCCCACGCTACAGGACGACTTGACCCTGCAGGCGCGGACCTTGGCACTGGAAGAGGGTGGCGACACCCTCGGCATCAGCAGCACCTTCGGCAAGACCCGACCTGGCCTCGGGTGGCCACGCGGTCCGAAGGCCTTCGCTCCAAAGGACGACGTCGACACCGCGCTCGAGCAATCTCCGCCAGAGGCTTCCCCGAGAATCCGGCCCAAGCGGACGGCTCGGCCGGCCACCTCCGGGGCCTCGGCCGACCCCTTCCGAGGGCGCCAGCTCGGTCCGAGGCCTCGGCCAATCAACTCCGGCGCCGAGCCTGCCAGCAGACGACCCAGCGGGGCTCCGGCCAACCAGGTTCCATTTCCGAGCCAACAACGCCTCTGCTTGTGCTGATATCGCTACCCCTGGCCTCGGCACGTCGAAGAGCGACCGAGGGGTCTTTTTAACTAAGCTAGAGGAGCCTCGGACAACAGGTCCGACCGAGCCGAGGGATTCCTACGCCTCCGGGATACGGATACCTCACTCGTCACCTGGACACGGGGCGACTCATGCTTGGTGAAGCGATTCAGACAATCGATAGGCAAGTCTTATTGCTCAGAAATGAGGAAAAAACACGGCTCTGTGCCGGAGTTACATACATGTTCAGGCCCCGAAAGCCGAAATGAACAAAAAAAACCCGGCACTCGAAGCGCCATCGTAAATGGAACTCTGGTTCCGTCCCCGCGGGTACGGACAACCTCCCCGCCTGGGAAGCCCGTGGAGCAACAAGCTCCAGGCGAATCACCAGCAAACGCGGGACACCCCTACTCACCCCGGCAGATCCTCGCAGCCGCCCTCGCCGCGAACGCGAGGAGGGAGGCGGAATGTTGCATCCTAGCTGGACAGCAACAGTTCTCCTTCCCCGGCATGGCTGGAGGATGTCTCCGCCATGGGGCTAAAAGGCGATTGCCGCCACCAGAAGCTGGAAAATGAGGTGGCCCGCCGACCCGCGTAGGAGGTGGGGCCCCGGCTCGCCTCGATCTCCGCCCCGGCGAGGATGACGAACACCCTCAACACTGGGGGCAGGGCCAAGACCACAGCCCGGTTTGCCCCTCCCCATTCGGGAGCTGGAGGCCACCACCTTGGGTGACCACCGGCGGAGGGAAGCCGCTGGGCTGTGTGATGAAAATCCTTGAAGCCGAACGATGGCCGAAAGGTACCAACCCCCGCGGGGTCGCGTTCCTCCGACGATGGAGCGAAAAGACGGCGTTTCCCCCCATCCGGGGGCCTGGAAGATGGAGAGACACAATGCATAAGGGAGAAAGGAGACATGGTCGCCTCACGAAGGGGGTCGCCCTCCTTTTAAAGGCAACTCCCCCTGCTAGCGCCCTCAACCGTCATGGGCTGAGTCTTCTCCAACACGCCTCCAAGGCCCTTCCCCGCGGCACGGGGGCTGGGGCCCGCCTGTCATGAAGACCAGCTCCAAGCAGAGGGAGCCAAATCGCCGCGCACGACGCACGCAACCGCCCAGCGGTTACAAGTAACCCTCCACTTTTGCCCAGACCAACGGGCAAAGGGGGCGAGCGGCCATGCAAGCGGCATGCAACCACGCCAAGTGGACGCGCCTCCCCGACTCCTGACAGGCCAGCGCGACGGCTCAAGACCACGCGTCGTTCAACTGGCGCGCCAGGCGCTGCATGCGAACCGCTGCGCCTCTCGCTCCACCACCGCACCTCCTCGATTGCGGAACCGATACCGCGACTCGAGGCCGCCCAGCCTGCGATCCAGCGGCGCCAGCCTGGCGCAGCGGTCAAACGCGGTCAAAAATGGGCCGGCAGTAATGACGGTGGCAGGCGTGTGAAGGCAGCGGTTACGCCATCGGCCAGGCTCACGTCCCATCCGGGGGCAGCAAGAGAACCCTTCTCACGGCGTGAAGACGACGCGTCCGTGACCCGTACCTCGAACGGCCCGCGCGCGCACAACGGCGACCTCGCCAACTACTCACCCCAGCGCATTAACTCCACGGCGAAATAGGCGACGTTTCTGGCAGGGGCAGCTGGCGGCGCTTCGCCTCCGCCAAAAAACGGCCACGCCGAGAAAGGTACGCCACGAAGTTCAATTTCGAATCCCTTTTTCCCTTTCCCTTCTTTCTCTATCTCTTGCAACAGGGACCGAGAAGGGGGATAACCCCAAAGGGATCCTTCCCCGTGAAGGAACTAGGCCCCGAGCCTCCCTACTGATCAGGGGTTCGAAGGCTGGCCCCCCGAAGGGTTCGACAGCCGCCTCAGATCGCGTGGGCCCGACACCCACTACTGGTCAGGGGTTCGAAGGTCGGCCCCCGAAAGGTTCCATGACCGCCTCAGGCTACTAGGGCTCCGTGCCCCCTACTGATCAGGGGTTCGAAGGCTGGCCTGTCGAAGGGTTCACAGCCGCCTCAGACGCCGAGCGAGGGATGACCAGGGGTACGTTCGATACATAACCAAGGCTCGGGCTGCGCTCCCGAGGTACCCTAGGACATTTCCGAGACCAGCGGGAACGACTCTGTAACGGAATCCCATCGGAGGGAGGCAACGAGCCCTCGGACCCCGTCGCTAGGGGACCGGGTCCGGCAGATCACCCGCAGGTACTTTTGGGCGTGCCTCCGGGCCCCTAGCCGACCCCTAACGAACGGGGCACGGACGTCCACTCGGATTACCCGATCGCAGCTCACCGGAGACACCATGTTCGGTGCCCATCGAGGGTAACATGGCGCACTCCCCCCCTCCTCCTTGCGGAAAGGCGACGTAGGGGCGTATATAAAAAGTCGAGTCTGTCCCTGATCGTCCTCTCGCTCCGTGCGAAGGCTCGGGGGCTGCTCTCGCAAACCCGGCTCCGGCCGAACCGTTGACAGCGTCAACATACCAGCCCGAGAACTTGGGCCCCGACAGTGCACCTGGGTTACGCCCTGCTCGCATGAGGGAACCGCTAGTCACGCCGAAGCATTGCGCGAGGCATTAAGACCTCGAAGGAGTGAAACCACTCCTCCGAGGCCTCGGGGGCTACACCCGGCGGGTGCGCTCGCGCGCACCCACCGGAACAAGGTACCTCCGAGAAAGGCTGGTCCCCTTGCAAAAAAGTGCGATGCAAGCCTCCAAGCGAGTGTTAACACTCTCTTCGAGGCTCGGGGGCTACTGTCGGGGACCATAATTAGGGGTACCCTCAAGACGCCTAATTCTCAGCTGGTAACCCCCATCAGCATAAAGCTGCAAAGGCCTGATGGGTTTGATTAAGTCAGGGATCAGTCCACACGAGTGACTTGACCACGCCACGCCCGAGCCTAGCCTCGGGCGAGGGCAGCCGACCCTAAGATGACTCCGTCTCGCCTGAGGTCTCCTCTTTCACGGCAGGCGCATCCCCGGCTCGCCCTAGGCCCCGCCTCCGATAAGGAGAAACCCTGACTAAATCACCGCACCAACCGACCGAGTCACCAGGGCGTTTAACGCAAAAGGTAAGACCGACGGGCGGCCAGACTTCGCCAGTGGTGCCATAGGAAACTCCGCCCGACCCAGGGCTCGGACTCAGGCTAAGGCCTCGGAAGACGGCGAACTCCGCTCCGCCCGACCCAGGGCTCGGACTCAGGCTAAGGCCTCGGAAGACGGCGAACTCCGCTCCGCCCGACCCAGGGCTCGGACTCAGGCTAAGGCCTCGGAAGACGGCGAACTCCGCTCCGCCCGACCCAGGGCTCGGACTCAGGCTAAGGCCTCGGAAGACGGCGAACTCCGCTCCGCCCGACCCAGGGCTCGGACTCAGGCTAAGGCCTCGGAAGACGGCGACCTCCGCCTCGCCCGACCCAGGGCTCGGACTCCGCCTCGGCCTCTGCCGAATAATCTCCGCCTCGCCCGACCAGGGCTCGGACTCTGTCTCTGTCTTGCAGGACGGACTCGGCCACATCCTCGGAGGAGCCTCCACGACACCCGACCTAGGATACGAGACCGCCACGTCAACAGGAAGCGTCATCATCACCCTGCCCTAAGCCGACTTGGGTCGCAGAGAACAAGACCGGCATCCCATCTGGCCAGCTATGCCAGATAGGCCATGATGGCGCCCCGCTAGATCATGACGACGGCGGCCCCCAGCTCCCTTACGAAAGCAGGAGAACGTCAGCAAGGACCCAGCCACCTCGACAGCTGTCCCCCCGTCCGGCTCCGTTACTCCTCCAACAGCCACGACGCCACTCCAACAGGGTGCCACGATCTCTTTGGCTGCCACCTGGGCATGTACATAGGGCGCTAGCTCTCCCTCGCTAGACACGTAGCACCTTGCTACACCCCCATCTTGTACACCTGGACCCTCTCCTTACGACTATAAAAGGAAGGGCCAGGGCCTTCTTAGAAAGGGTTGGCCTCGCGGGGACGAAAGGAAGGGGCAGGCGCTCTCTCGGGGCCGCCCTCTCCCTTCACCTCGTGCGGACGCTTGTAACCCCCTACTGCAAGCGCACCCGACCTGGGCGCGGGACGAACACGAAGGCCGTGGGAATTTCTCCGACTCCCTCGCGATCCGGCTCCGGCCACCGACCTCTCTCTCACTCCGTTCCCCCCTTTGCGCTCGCTCCACGCGCTCGACCCATCTGGGCTGGGGCACGCGGCACTCTCACTCGTCGGCTCGAGGACCCCCCGGTCTCGGAACGCCGACACATACGTTCATAGCTCAACAAGTTGGGGGAATAATGTGCATGAACTCGCCAAAGGTGGGAGCTCAAGTGAAGTGTAAGGCTTACCAAAGAGGATGGTTAGAGCTGAGCTTTGCTTTTAAAGTTGGTCAAAATTTTATTAGCAGTTACTAAGTACAAGTAAATACCAACCCAATTAAATAGTAGAACAAAAGTAACAACATCACCTGTGATGCAATGCATATGACAAATTGAATTTAGTTCCATAAATTAATCATGTGAGTGTCCGAGCTGCTCTTGACCGTGAGCACGGCTAGTATACCAGTTTTACACTCTGCAGAGGTTGTGCATCTTTACCCACAAGTCATGTTACCCATCTGCCAAGGGATCGCGACTTCCCATACACCTCTACCGAGGAGGCGAGGCAGGGTAACACTACGAGGCCTTTACAAAGTTCCACTAGCTTCAGAAAACCCGCTACAGTTTATAGGAAGCTCCAATGCAGGAATCCCTTGCAGGACCGCCATCGCAGCAAAATCCTCCCGAGGGCCTCCCTACACTGACCACTCCCCTACTGCCCTTGCCCCTTTCGGGTAAGGTAGTCTTCCACTAGCTTTCCTAATTAATCGGCCAAGGGCGTCCCATTAAACCCTTGTGGTAGCACTGTTTTCCCGGGTGGTTCTCCATGTTCCAATTAACATAATGATCTTATCATGAACAGTAATAATAAACATATAATAAAAGTGTGATAATGAATAATGTACCTTCATACCCAAAACCACATAAAGCACTAGCAAGTACTACCCAAAAAGTTCAGTGGTAAACAAGGTATAAAGATAGACAAACTAGGGTAACCTATTGGGTCCCATCAAAATTAACCTATGCAGATCATTATGATTAATCAGAACATGGCTAGGTAAAAAGAAGTGATCAAGGGCACAACTTGCCTGGGACTTGAGATTCCAGGTACCAGGATGATCTTCAGATGACTCGTGACCTCACGCTAATCGTAGCAATACAAACGAACATGGTATAGGCAAAATTAACATTACACCAAACATATGTAAAATACATATTATTAATCTACACATTAAAATAAGATTCTAGGAACATGAATCATTAATTTTGAAGTTGTAGATTTTAAGTTATGAATTCCTGAAGGTTCTATGTGCTTTGTACAAGATTAACTAGGATATCAATTTTAATATGGCTTTTATGTTAAAATAGTGACACAAAATGATAAACAATATTATTACAAAATTATAGGAACTGGAATGGATTAATTTGGACTTGATATGAATTTTCTATGGATTATACAAGTTTTACAATTATTTTTATACTCAAAATCAATTTCTAAATCTCATTTTCCTATTCTCTTTAATTCCTGGACTGGGCGCACTAATACAGAGAAGGTCGGGGTTTATTCTGTAAAATATACCAGACTCAGATTCAACCCGCGGTGGACGGCGGGTTTATTTCATTTAACGAGAGGGTCCTATTTGCAAAGCGCAAGCCGAAGGGGTATCTCGCGCTAACAGTCGTCCGATCAACATCCGACGATGAGGATTAGAAGTCTGTTCAAACGAACCGGTATTCACTCTGGGCCCTCAGATCCTGGTTCTACGTTTACGATTTAATGATGTCTGATGCACGTGTCGATCGTCCGATCCGATCCAACGGTCTTAATCAAATCACCCAGGAGTAATCGCCCGATTCTAATCCGGCCGTCCGTTAACGGATCAACGGCCCGCACGGCTTCCCTCGTTCACCGGCGGCGGACGACAGAAATCCGAGCGCCGCCGCGGCACCATTGCCGGCACACGACGATACGACGCTAGCGTGACCTAAACTCGAATTCAATCGGCGCTACACGATGCACAAGCTAAAGGGAAGAGTTCGGACAGCTACTCACCGACAATTGCGACCCGCAGTGCCTTGGCCACGAAGAGGTGCTATTCTCCGCCGCGGACGCACTCTGGTGAGAAATTCGCCGGCGCCGGACGCTCCCAACCTGATGCCGCTGCCGCGGAATCAATTGCCGAGCCGAGGCGAAGCTCCCCGACCGACGACGACCCCCAAACGGCGGTGCTTTCCACTGGCGTCAAACTTCTGCCCACCGTGTCCCGCAATCCGTCCACCAGACTCTCCTCTCTGATGGCTTATGGGTGGTGCTAGGGAACGAGTCAATCGGTCGGGACGGCCCAAGGGTTCTATATATACAGCAATGGCCGAGGCAACGGTATGGCCGAATTCCTCGGCGAATTCTGCGCGGCGGGTATGGAGATCCCCCAACGACCATGGTGAGCTGCACGGGGGAGAAGTCCATCAGACGAGGCGGAGTCCGCGGGGTTGTTGCCCTGTCGCAACAGTCGCAGCGGAATTCACGGGATTCGATACGGGGCTTCGCCGCGTGCGCGAGCCGCCATTGCGAAGAACAGACGAAGGTGACTGCAGACCGAGCGGGCCAGCTGTTCGGTGACCAGGCGAGACGTGTTTGTGGGGCGGCACCGTGCCGAGCGAGCGCGGGAGCTGTGCCTGTGGATCCATCCTTCGAGCGCTAGCTGCCTGCGGTGCGGAGTCCCTCCGTCCGTCCGTCCGTGCCTCCGATGTCCAGGCGGCCAGCAGAGGAAACGTGAGCAGACAAGCCAGCGTGGGGTAAGGAGGAAGAAGAAAAAAAGAAAAAAAATAGTAAATGGGCCGCGGAGGTAGCTGGGCCAAAGGGAGGTTCGGGTCCGAGAGCGTGTTTTCCTTTTTTTTGTTCCCTGTTTTGAATTTCAGTATCCAATTCTGTTTTGATTTCCACACTTGATTTTAAATGCACAGATCAATACCTAGCATGATGCAAATTTAATTTAGTCTTAATTATTTATTTAATAGAAAGAAAATAATTTCTACTATGTAGTTTTTTTTATACGAAATGATTTGACTTACATCCTTTATAGGGTACTTATATAGTTCAACAAAAAAAATAACTTAATTTATAAGAGGATCTCTTTATTCCGCCTTTTATTAAAAACATTTAATAAAAATAAATTTTAATTCAAAATTTTTGGAGAATTTTACTAAACTCTCAAAATAATAGTTTGGGTGTTACACAAACTTCCGACGGGATAACTTAACTTCCGAGAGTTTCGCTAACTTTCTAGAGTTTAGACCTAACTTCCTAGGGTTTAGGCTCTAGAAAGTTTACTATTTTGGTGTAGTGTTAGCCAAATCGATATGTCCTGTCTGGTTGCGCGCTTAAGGAGAAAATAATAAAAACAACATGCTGGATCTTAAAACTCATTATATTTTATTCAATTAAATTTATTATACAATTATTACGAGAAAAAACTTGTTGTAGCTCTAAACTATTTATGAGAAAAAAGACAATTATATTAGTTCGATGTGGTTTTTTTTTGTTGCCACGTCTTTTTGATATGATCTCTAATTTTAGGACCATACTCATGTAATTATTTTTCAAGATTAGGATCACTGGCAATGTCATCTAAATTAATAATATGTGAGAATTCATTTTGACCTTGTGCTTGAGTTTGTCTCTCCGTTGCCCTAGCCTGATCTCGCCTTTTTTCCCAGTGCCCTCGCACTTTGAGGAGATCGATATTCGATAAGGTATGGACGACTTCGATTCGTCAAGACGAACTTAGAGATATGTTTGCTTCTTTTGTTAATATAGTTTTCTTCTTTGAACTTGTATCATGCATTGATATCAAACTTGAATTCTATGGTGACACTAGTTTTTTATGGTGTTGCTTGATTCTGACATGTGGTCTTTTTTCCCTCAATAAATTTTCGTCGGTCACTAATTATTAGCTAGTATTGCTCGTGTTAATGCTAAGGTCCTGTGGACGGAAGCGGAGGGGAGGGGGAGGGGCCGACAGCTAGCGATGGCACAAGTGAGGGGGAGGGGGCGGCAGGGTCGCGGGGGAATTGAGAGCCAGTGGTTAATGTGCGTGTAAGTGATGCAGGAGGAATGATGATCCAAATAATGTCGGTCTTTAGATTTGAGTGAGCGAATCATTCAGCTTGAGGGTGTGTAATATACTAATATGTGGGGTGTAATTTGTTGGGTGAATTTAGGTAAGTTTATGGGCCTGAATTGATTTTGGATGGGTGAGTTTTACAAAGTTATTAAGATATACCGTGGGATAGCTGCTGGTCCACTCACTCTCGGCAGTGGCACCACCTCTTGGCCGCATGCGTGTGTGCATGCATGGGGCGGTTAATTAACAAAAGGTCGGAAATGTCGCACCGTTTCTAATTAAACTAAGTTAGTGCAGTGAACCAAACGGAATCACTATAAATATATAACTACTGTCTAAAAATGGCTAATAGCCTGTGATGAAATTAACTACTATCCATGCAGGGAACATAAAATAAAACTCTGTGCAAAGTCAACGAGAGGCACCATTACTTAGCTTTGTGCACAGCAAGTTCTGTATATAATCCATCGTATATGCATGATATGCGCCTCTAGCTAGCTTGATCACTAGTGCTAATACGTGATCTATCCATCATCTAGCTATCCTCCTAGCTAGTGACACAAGCACCATGCCGAGAAGTGAGCTGGTGGACTGAAATTCGATCATGTCAACTTTTCTTGCATGCATGGCCCACTGCAGCAGCAGCAGCAGCTCAATCGCCTCTCGCAGAAACAGATGCTGGGTGACGCAGCCGCAGGTTCTTCCAGCACGCGCGCGCAGTGCATGCGGCCGTGAACAGCGAGCGATCGAGGCGATAGATGCCAACTCCCGAGCCATTGGCAGGGCGGCTAGCTTGTTGCTGCTGCATCTTCTTTCCATCCACGCACCAGCGCTGCACTGCACTGCATCAGCATGCTTGTAGTTGATAGATGCATGGACTGTCATGGAGGATGGCGGCCGGGGAGAGTGATGACCCACCCACTCACGGCCACCGATGGCGACGGCCGGCATGCAGGTCGATGAGCCGGCCGGTGAGAGTGATGTGCACTTCTTCTTCTTTTTTCACTAGAGGAAGAAAAAATTAGTGGACGATGGATCATGGATGGATGGATGGATGGATCTCCTAGTGGCCATGCATGTTTTGGTCTTTTGGGTTTCATCCATGTACTGCACTCACTATAGCACTAGCAGCATGCCAGTATACCTGGCTGAGTCCTGACTGATTTTTGAACTCCTGATGCATGCATGCGCTGATTGCATCGGCGCGCGCATTATAAATAGCTGCTCCCGGTGCACGTACTCTCCACAGCAATTAAGTGCTCACTCATACTCATTCAGCTCGTCTTCTTCTTCCTCCGCTCGGCCTCTCGTTGCGGCCAGGGGTAGCTAGTGTGCTCGATCGATGGCGAAAAAGACGATGAGCACGGCCAAGAACCTCGTGAGGCTCCTCGTTCTCGTGCAGGTGTCCTTAGGCCTGCTGGTGGGCGGCGTCGCGGCGCTCAGCTTCGACTACTACGGCATGACCTGCCCGTTCGCGGAGATGATGGTGCGCAGCGTCGTCTACGACGCCCTCATGAAGGACCCCACCCTGGCGGGCAGCCTCCTCCGGCTGCACTTCCACGACTGCTTCGTGCAGGGCTGCGACGCGTCGGTGCTGATCGACTCGGCGGACGGCAACACGGCGGAGAAGGACGCGCAGGCGAACCTGACCCTGCGGGGCTTCGAGGTGATCGACCGCATCAAGGAGCTGCTGGAGTCGCAGTGCCCCGGCGTCGTCTCGTGCGCCGACGTCCTGGCGCTGGCGGCGCGCGACGCCGTGCTCCTGGCCCGGGGCCCCTACTACGGCGTGCCCCTGGGCCGGCGCGACGGCACGCGGTCGGTGGACTCCGACACCTTCACGGCGCTCCCGCCGCCCTTCTTCAACGCGACCATGCTCATGAAGCTCTTCGCCTCGCACGGGTTCACGGTCCAGGACATGGTGGCGCTGTCCGGCGGCCACACGCTGGGCGTCGCGCACTGCGCCAACTTCAAGGGTCGGCTCGCCGAGACGGACACGCTGGACGCCGCGCTGGGCTCGTCGCTCGGCGCCACCTGCACCGCCAACGGGGACGCCGGCGCGGCAACCTTCGACCGCACCAGCACCAGCTTCGACACCGTCTACTTCCAGGAGCTGCAGATGCGGCGCGGGCTGCTCAGCTCCGACCAGACGCTGTTCGAGTCGCCGGAGACCAGGGGCATCGTCAACATGTTCGCCATGAACCAGCCCTACTTCTTCTACGCGTTCCAGCAGGGGATGCTCAAGATGGGGCAGCTCGACCTCAAGGAGGGCGACGCCGGTGAGATCAGGCACACGTGCAGGGTCATCAACTCCTCCTAGGCAAACACAGCTTACTAGTGTTGTCAATCCCGTACGTACGTGTGTGCAATGGTACGTGTGCTTATATATATATGGTCCCGTACGTGTAGCTTGTAAAAGTAAATGTGTATGATACATGTGCCCCATGCAAACCAAGATAGGAGCTAAGAATGAAGAAGCTCTTGAAGCAAATAATAATAATGCAAGGATATACACTATATTGTGTACTATGTGTAAAAATTAATTGGAAGAAGAAGAACCAGAGATCCCTGCTTGTGTGTAAAAAAAGAAGAATGTTCTATCTGGTCCGACTGCGCCGTCTGCCGTTTGATACTCTTGCAGCAAATGTTTGAAGGAACACTACAGTAAACGAAGAAAGTTCCGACGGTCACTCTATCTCCGACGGCTTCCTACGAGGCCGTCGGATATTATCTTATGTCCGACGGCCAACAGGGGCTCTCGGACATAAAGACTTATGTCCGACGGCTAGTTACTAGCCGTCGGACATAAGCTTATGTCCGACGGCCTCGTAACTAACCGTCGGACATAAGCTTTTTTAACACACGGTTCCGCCCGGCGCGGTTCATTTTCACGCGCGCGCGCTCCTCGCTTCTCTCTCTCTGCCCGCTTGTCGCCGCCGCCGTCGACGCTCGCCGCCGTTGACGCTCGCCGCCGCCACCGTCGAGGCCTGCCGCCCCGCCGCCCCGACGCCCGCCACCCGCCGCCCCGCCGCGGCCGCCCGCCGCCCCGCCCGCCGTCGGCCGCCACGCCCGACGTCGGCCGCCACGCCCAGCCCGCCGTCGACTCCCGCCCCGCCCGCCCGCCGTAAGGTATTTAATATTAATGTATTTAATGTATTATTAATATTTTGTATATATTAATATTGTTTTGTAGTTTATTTTATTATATCCGAGGGCCTAAATTTAATTAGTAGTGCTTAGATAATTTTAATTTTTAATTTCCGACGGTAATTATTATGCCCTCGGAATTAAGGTCAGTTTATATGATTTGTCACCCGTAATAATGTTATATAGTGGTGTCTATATAATTTAAACTCTTAATTTCCGAGGGTAATTATTAAGCCCTCGGAAATAAGGTTGTTTTATTTGATTTAGGGTCCCGTGAAATGTTTTTTTGTAGTGCTATTGTATTAGTTTGGTTAATTAGTGGTTATTGTATTAGTGTGGTTAATTAGTAGTCATAACTAATTAAGTTAACGAAACATAGACGTCACCCGTTTCGGCCCAACACACCTTACATGCGACGCATGTGAGGTATGTTGGGCCGGAATTGTCCCTTTATTGGACAGCCTCGGGGTGACCGACAGAGTCCGTGTTTATGACAAAGGCATGTGCTCCTGCTTAGTTTTGGCAGCATAACCCCTGTGTTCTCCAATTGCACCATTTTTAGGCGTGCGATTGGAGAACAACAGGGTTATGCTGCCGAAATTTCGCACGACCACATGTCTTGTCATAAACACGGGCTCGTCGGTCACGCTTGGGTGGGTTTAGGACCTATCCTTTCCTACAGATGTAGGGCCGTGATTTCTTCGTAAAAACAGATTGTCCGTGCATTACTTATCTAATTAAGTTAACGTCTCGTATCTAGTATGGAGGAGAATCGTCGATGGATGTATGAAGGTTGGAAGAAAAGAGGTGCTCTATCAAGTGAGTGGGTTGCCAAGACTGATGCTTTTCTCGACCATGCTTTTGCTCGGTCAGAGACTGGAACCGATGTTAGGTGCCCTTGTAGCAAGTGTCGGAACATTAATTTCCTTGACAGGAGGACTATGTCGATACATATTTGCAAAAACGGTTATATGCCAGGCTATGAGGTGTGGGTGCACCACGGTGAGGACCCACCTACTCGTATTGTATCGGAAGTTCAGTCACATGAAGAGGAGGACTACGATAGGATGGAAGAGATGCTTGACGATGTACGCCATGAGCTTCTAACCGTCGATTCGGAGAACCCCGGTCAACCCACCGAGTTTGAGGATCCAGCTACACCTGAGGTTCAGAAGTTCTTCGAGCTCCTTAAAGCTGCCGAAGAGCCGTTGCATGAGCACACAAAAGTGACCGTCCTTGTATTTGTGACTCGACTTATGGCTATTAAGTCTAAGTTTGCATTCTCAAACAACTGTTACAAGGAGCTTTTGAACTTGATCAGTGATGTACTTCCGGAGAATCACAAGATGCCAAAGGACATGTATCAGTCTAAAAAGCTGTTATCTGGCCTCGGTATGGACTACGAAAAAATCGATGTCTGTGAAAATAATTGTATGCTTTTCTGGAAGGAGACCGCAGGTGAGAAGGAGTGTACTGTATGTGGTGAGCGTAGATTCGTTGAGGTTGAAAACGACGATGGTTTGACCGTGACTACGAAGATTGCACGTAAGCAGCTTCGTTACATGCCTCTTATACCTCGGTTGAAACGTTTGTTCATCTCCAAGAATACAGCCAGACACATGAGGTGGCACAAAGAAGGGGTACATGAGAATCGAAATGTCATGGTGCACCCAGCTGATACAGATGCATGGAAGGCACTAGATGCTTTTGATTCCAGCTTTGCTGATGAAGTGAGGAATGTTCGCTTCGGTTTGGCAACAGATGGTTTCTCACCATTCAATCTAACTGCAACGTCGTACTCATGTTGGCCCGTCTTTGCTGTTCCATACAACCTTCCACCAGCTCTTTGCATGAAATATGAATTTATTTTCTTGTGTCTTGTAATACCTGGTCCAGATCATCCTGGAACAAAGATCGATGTGATGATGAGGCCCCTGATTGAAGAATTGAAAATTTTGTGGGAATGAGTCGAGGCGTACGATTGTTACAAGAAACAGAAGTTCAACCTGAGAGCCGCGTTTTTATGGTCTATTCATGATTTTATGGCTTATGGTATCTTTGCTGGATGGAGTTGTCATGGGATTTTGACATGTCCGATATGCGTTGAAGACACTTCATGCTTTCGACTAAAGTTTGGTGGAAAGATATGTTACTTCGATTGCCATAGATGTTTTTTGCCAGAGGATCACCCGTTCAGGTTCGATAGGAACGCTTTTAAAAAGGACACGATTGTGACGAGGGGACCACCCAAGCGTCTAAGTGGTCCAGAGATTCTCGCGAGACTTAATAATTTGAAACTAAACGAACATGGAAATCGTTTTGAAGGTTATGGAACCGAGCATACTTGGACTCACAAATGTGGTCTATGGGAACTCCCTTATATGAAAGCCTTGATTCTAATGCATAACATTGATGTCATGCACCAGGAACGAAATATGGGTGAAAGCATTATCAGCACTTGCATGAATATCACTGACAAAACAAAAGACAACCCTAAGGCAAGGAAAGACTTGGCCTTAATCTGTAGAAGACCAACTATGGAGATAGGAGAGAATCAGAAGAAGCCACGTGCTCCTTTCAGTATTAAACCTAAAAGGAAGAAACAATTGATGAAATGGTTGAAAAACTTAAAGTTCCCAGATGGTTACGCCGCGGGCTTTAGAAGGTCTGTGAATTTGAAGACGGGCAAGTTTTCTGGGTTGAAGAGTCATGACTACCACATAATAATGGAAAGACTCCTTCCTGTTATGTTTCGTGGTTTTGTAAAAAATGATGTATGGAAAGCATTAGCGGAGCTAAGCTACTTTTATAGACATCTTTGTGCCAAAGAAATAAAGAAAGAGATGATGGAGAAGCTTGAGCAACAAATACCGATTTTGGTATGCAAACTTGAAAAACTATTTCCACCAGGTTTCTTCAATCCGATGCAACATCTACTTGTTCACCTACCATACGAAGCTAAGGTAGGAGGTCCTGTGCAATATAGATGGATGTATCACATCGAAAGGACACTAAAGAAGCTACGTGCAATGGTTGGTAATAAGAGACGAGTTGAAGGGTGCATCACTGAAGAATTCAAATATAAAGAGATAGCATCATTCACGGGCCTGTACTTTGCAGAGGAACACAATGTCAATGCCCATACGTTGCGGTATCATGTCGACGAGCCCCCTATCAGTGATATTGAAATTTTTCAATGGAGGGGCAAAACTGTAGGACCCAGCACAACATACTGTTTCACCAACGACGAATGGAAGACTGCTTTACTCTACATGTATAACAACATGGAAGAGATGAGTCAGTTTCTCCTGTAAGTGTAAACTTTATTTTAGTCATTGCCGCTAGAATTTTTGTTGTGAGACTAAAATGTTTGTTTCCTTGTACTAACAGGGAATTTGATTCTCAAAATTGCATCTCTGGCTGTGAACGTGACCAGATTCGTCGAGAGGGAAAAGATGGGGGACTTAATTTCTTGTGTTGGTTTCGAGATTATGTAGATAAAAATGACAATATACACCCGGACCTTCGACAATTATCCCTAGGAGCAGTAACTGGCAGATGTTATGGTCGGTATGATGTCAATGGTTTTAGATTCCGTTCCACAAGGTTCGAAGATGATCATCCTCTAGCAGCCACGACAAATTCCGGAGTTGTAACTAGAGCTGTCGATGATGAAGGGAAGGTGACTAATTATTGGAGTCATTAATGATATAATCGAGTACAAGTTTTTTTGGAGATAAACAACTCAAAGTGGTGTTCTTTGATTGTGATTGGTTTTCTCCAAACTCAACGCGAGAAAATCAATATGGCATGGTGGAAGTCAAACACAACGACAGATTAAAAGGCCACGACACTATAATCCTTGCCCACCAATGCGAGCAGGTGTATTATATGACATATCCATCTAATAAAAAGGGTTTGGTTGATTGGAGGGTAGTGTACAAAGTTAATCCTCGTGAACGACTATATGCTCCTGGTGATGCTGGTTATGTTGAAAGTCAAATCGAGCACGAAGTGGGGGCTGCTGAGATTTTCCAAGACGAAGAACTTGCAAGCACGTTTAATGTACAAACTGAAATGTTGGAAGAATCTTTATTAGGTGATCAAAATGATGTAGAGGTTCCTCCAAAACGAAAACGAGTGACGAGAAAGAAGAAAGCTACTTGGCGTCCATTAAATCGACGAAAGCAACTAGATCCTGATTTTGATTACGATTACGATTGACGAGTATGGAACATGATTTTATTGCATATTTTATTATTTTATTGCATATTTTATGATTTTGTTGCATATTTTATTGTCGATTTATGTACTAACTTGTTGTTGTTAAAATAGGATGTCAAAGAAAATGAAGTCTTTTGCTCGTAGTTTGCTTGGGACGAGGAGTAGCTCGAGGAGCAGCTCGAGGGGTGAGGATTCAGTTTTTCAGGGCACAGGTTCTACCATGAGCAGACGGAGAGCGCTGGCAGAACATTTGCCTCCACAAGATGTAAGTTAGTTGTTAAATTACATTATTTGAGTTACTTAATATTGTATGATGTAAGGTATTTGTTTCATAGGATGCTGAAATTGAGGAACCAGTGGTAGAGGATCATGCAAGAGATGATGTTGAAGATGATGGTGGAGATAATGTGGGAGATGATGCTGGAGACGATGCTGGGGATTCTGGGGCTGGTGGAGATTCCGCAGCTGGGTCTGGAACTTCTCGAGTTAGGAGAATGAGGAAGCTGCATTTTGTTGGACCACCTCCAGAGCTTCCACCCGAATCTCGGGTTTTGATAAAGCCTAGTGGAAAGTGAGTGACATGTCTTTGCTTAAATGTTATTGAAAGTTATGTTTTAATTTCCACATTGTTTATACTATTTCCAGGTCTTGGATCGACGACTCGTTCACAGGCACAGGACACTACAGGCAGGTGAACATGGTCCTTGCTAATCTTGTTCGTCTGCACTGGCCTGGTGTTGTGACTTTGCCTACTGGCGAGTCTGTCCCCGCCACCACTTGGGAGCATTATCGCTATGGTGTCTGTAGAACGTTTGGCAACACACAGGCACTAGTTTGGGATGCATTCTGGGTATGAATTATTTATACTATTTTAGTTATTCCATACATGTTTGCTTTTATGATAACACTAATTTTTTTGGCAGAAACGGTACAAGTTGTCGGACGATGGATCATATGATATGAACGCTCGTTACGTGTTTGAGTATAACGCGAACGATGTCGTTGCAGATGCAATGTACTATGCACGAATTCAGGCTATAAAGGCATGGTACAGAGCAAATGCTGATGATCGACCGATGCCAAATACCAAGGCCGAGTGGTCATCAATTTACTTGACGGAGGAGCAATACCTAGAGGTAAACAGGTTCTTGCCTCTCAAATCGCACGAAGCCATGTATTTGCTTGCTTTATTTAAAAAATTTCATGTAGGTGTCGGTGCCGTGGATGGCCACCCGATCGGAGGGTTATCGGGCATTGTGCAGATGGTGGGCTTCCCCTGAGTTTCGTGCCATTTCCGAAAGGAACAGGGGAAACCGTGGGACCGAGTCGTTCCACAACTACGGTGGTGATGGTCATGTGCGCTTGGCTAAGCGAATGGTAAGTCACAGTTTGTTGTAACTTTTGAATTACATAGAAATGTGTCATTGTAACTTTTATGTACAGGAAGTCAAATCCGGTCGTACGCCCACGGATGTGGAGGTGTATATGCAAGGGCATAGGGGTTCTGATCCTCAGAATCCTGATGTGTTATGCACTCAGACGGCCACCGACCGTCTAGTGAGTTTTTGATACTCTATTATGTGTTTGATATTGTTTGCAAGGGCATAGGGGTTATGCACTTATATTTGATATTGTTTGCCTCCAGGCTTCGTATGGGCAGGAGATGGTTCAACGCCATGGGCAGGAGTACGATTGGAGGAGCCAGCCAATCGACCCTCAGGCAGCATATGCTAGCGGAGGAGGACAAGCCCACGGACGGTGAGATTATTTAATTTGGATTACAAAATTGTCATCATATGCTTGCGATTCAACTGAGGCATGAGTTACTATACTAAGTGCATGGTTCACTCTTGTAGGTTGGGTATTTTTGATTCTACGATTGATTCCAGAGAGCTAAGACGCCGTGGACGACAGTCCACATCGTCGTCTTCACAGTCGTCCCGTTCACGATCATCCGCCCACGACATAGAGATGGCAGTGTTGCGTCAACAGGCAGAGTACCATCAATCAGTCTTGAGGGAACAATTGGAGTACCAGAGGCAACAATCTGAGTACCAGAGGCAACAAGCCGAGTACCAGAAGAAGAGGGACGAGTATTATGCAAACCTCCAGGCCCAAAATCAAGCTCTTCTCTCGGTAAGCTGAAGTAACATTTTGTAGCTTATTTTGCAAAACACTTGATGTGTATCTTATTAGCTCAACAATGACTTGTATATAATTTGTGGCAACTAGCCCAACAAGCGGGCGTCCCGATGCCGACATATGGGATGCCGCCTCCGGAGTTTGCACTGCCAATGCCAATGTTGGCGCCTCCACCTCCGCCTCCGCCTCCGTCACAATTCCCTATGGTATGTACACATATGCGTGTGTGACATGATCATAGATGTCTTATATGTTTAAATGAACAACTGAGTGGTTACTATTTTATGTGCTTGTGTTATAGGGATTTCAGACACCACCTGCTTCAGTTGCCGCACCTGGTGATGGGTCTGGTCAAGACGACACAACACATTTGTGGGTGAACAACCTTTTCAACACGCAGAGTCCAGCCGGAGGAGGTGGCTATGGATATGATTGATGTGTCGTGATGTTAATTTATGAAACACTTTGCAACACTTGTTTGTGAGACACAATGTCAGTTTGCAACAATCGTCGGACCTATATGTTGATGTTAAATTTGTGAATGTTAATATT
Organism: Zea luxurians; assembly: GCA_029449295.1. Taxonomy (NCBI): domain Eukaryota; kingdom Viridiplantae; phylum Streptophyta; class Magnoliopsida; order Poales; family Poaceae; genus Zea; species Zea luxurians. The sequence continues at coordinate 3,282,641 of JAOPSE010000153.1, read as the reverse complement.
TGTGAGAATATTTGTGATTGTGAATACTTATTTGAATGTGTATACTTGTGATTGTGAATGTGAATGTGTATATGTGCATGAAATCTGTTTTTGTTTTGTAAATGTCAGATTTTTTAAAAAACAGAATTTTGTGTAAATTCTGTAATTTATTATGTCCGACGGCTACCACTAGGCCGTCGGACATAAGACTTCATTATGTCCGACGGCCTAGCGCCGGGCCGTCGGATATAAGGCTTCATTATGTCCGACGGCCTAGCGCCGGGCCGTCGGACATAGGCATGTGGGCCCCACAGGCTGACCGTTAAAACGGTTGTTGTGTATTACGTCCGACGGGCAGACGCGGCCGTCGGACATAGTGTATATCCGACGGCTGCCGTCGGATATAACGTTATTTCCGACGAATTATCTCCGACGGCTTAAAGCCGTCGGAGATAAGCTAAAGCCGTCGGACATTATCTATCTCCGACGGTTTTAGCCTTATGTCCGACGGCTTCGGCCGTCGGACATTGTTCTGTTTACTGTAGTGGAAGAAGAACCCGTTGATCCCTAATGGTGTGTCACCATCCTCGACTGAGCTCATCACCATTGTTAAAGTCTAGATGGACACACAAGAGGGAATAACCTATAAAAATATTATAAGCAAAGTGGTGAGCACCATTTGTGCACTGGATACCGCTGGACGGTCTGACCCAAAGGACCGGACAGTCTGTCCATAGACATGGACCGTCCGTAAATAGATCAGATCAGGCAACTAAACTGTAATCTTCTCGCATGTTTATTCGCCTAGGAATAGGTCTATTAAACAACCAACAATCGATCAAAGAATCAATTTATCTTTTGTTCTTTACTTTTCGCCCAAGAAGTTGATAGTGATATAGATTTTTTCCTCTAATCTTCACATCTCTCCAGTTCTACGTCGTTTAGAGTCGTCTTGGATGGCCTACCGATCCCAAGACAAACCCTAGGATCTCTCCTCCCCGATAGAGTCCCTCCTGGGAGCGATATCTAGGTGTTGTGGGCGAACTCCGCCGCCTCTACACACGCGCGGACTGTCCGTCCACCAGACGCGGATCGTTCGGCTCGTCGGGCAAAAACCCTAGCCTCTGTGTAAGGTCACGGACCGTCCGCCCCTCGGCCACAGACCGTCCGCGCCTCCGTAGACAGCACCACTGTTGGTACTCATAACTGTGATTGCCGCCCAAATCGGCACCAACACACTTTTTGGCGACTCCAGTGGGGACATCGCGTTAGGATCTATCAGATCGGCCCTCAATGGCCAGTTCAAAAGATAGCACTGACGTCTCTCCCAGCAACATCATTGAGACGACTTGGGAAATTATGTCGACTGAAGAACAACAGGAGATTGAGGAGCACAAGGAACAGTTGATCAAGGAAGCACATGCGAAGTTCCTGGCCAATTTTAAAGTGGACACGAATAACAAGGTCGTAATAGGGGAGACCTTGAATATCACCATCACGACCTCCAACGCTGGGGGCAGGCATAGGCAGGCGGCCAGGCACGACCCCTGTCCTTCACACCACAAACGGTCCAGCACATAGACGCTAAGGCCGATTTTGGGCGAGGCGGATTTATCTCCCAAGGCTAGGGCTATGCCTAGACATCGCATGTCCCATCCGAATTTTGTTGAGAACAATGACCGGAGCAGGGAGCAATGTTCGGTATTTGCGGGCGTGCATCATCGTAGGCGATGAAAGTAGGTGGGACCGTGGTCCCATCGTCCTCTATTGACTGCGGTAACATTGGTGGAGCAGGTATTCGTATCTACCGCATTTAATGCGCATGTCTTGGGGTTCCTAAGAACTTTGGTCGAGGCCGAGCTCGAGGCTAGCCATCGTCTGAGATGCCCTCGGGCGAGGCAGAGATTGCTTTCCGTAAGGGGGGGCTTTGGGTGAGCCTAGGATCGGGTGCAGCCTTTGTCCGATGATGGGCTCGGGCGAGGCGTAGTTTTGAGCAACCATTGAGCGAGGTCTTGGGCAAATTGTGATTCGACCCTTTGTGACTTCAAGGAGCATGTTTTTTGGTTTATGATTTCCTAGTACTCAGGTGTTAATTATGCTTAGGGACATAATCCGGGTACCCTTAATTATGGGCAACAACTAATATGCAATTAGACCTTATGTGCAAGCATGCAAGCAAGCCTCTTGGTCAGACCAAGAGGCTCGCTTGCACATAAGATCTGATTGCATATTAGTTGTTCCTCTAATTATGGGCAATGACTAATATGCAAGCAATCATTATGTGCAAGCATGCAAGCAACTCTCTTGGTTCGTTAGATCTAGATCGAACCGTATGTGTAATTGAAAGTCGCCTAGAGGGGGGTGAATAGGCGAAACCTGAAAATTAAAACTTTATACCCCAACTAGATCCCTTGATTAGTGGTTAGAACAAGATGCATAATTATCGGAGTATAAAAACTAAGTCCTTTGCTTGTAAAGAGTATTGCTTTCAAATAATGCGGAATTGATAAATCAATGCAACTAAAAGATTTATGAGAATAAAGCAAGAGGGCTTAGATAAGAAGAGCAATAACACAAGTTCTTTCTTGCAAAGTGTTGCTTCACCAAATGAGAATTTAACTTAAAGCAACACCAAATAGTATTAGCAAAGAATAGTGCAAGAAAAAACTTAGAAAGGGAAAGTAAAAAACAAATCACAAGCAATAAGCACACGAGACACGGGTGATTTGTTTTACCGAGGTTCGGCCCTCGAAGGCCTAGTCTCTGTTGAGGAGTCCACTAAGGACGGGACTCTTTCAACCCTTTCCCTCTCTCCATCGATCACCAAAGACCGGCGAGCTCTTCTTCTTCTCAAGGATCACTTAAGACCCCGCAAGGATCACCACACTCTTTGGTGTCTCTTGCTAGCTTTACAAGCCTCCAAAACTTTGGAGGAAGTTCAATGGGAGTCAAAACTCCACACACAAATAAACACAAAGATGTAGCACACACTGTCTCTCAATGAATCTCACAAGGCACTAGTGCTAAACTCAAATGAGTAGCTCTCTCTTGCTTGCTCTCTCTTTTGTGGCACTTGTGTTGGTTGTAGTGGTCTAAATCTTGTGTATAGGATGGATCAATAAATAGAGGTGGTTGGGAGGGCTTGAATATGTCAACTAGATGACTTGGAATGTTGCTTGGGCTCCCACTTTTTGAAGTGGCCGGTTCGGGTGGTATTTATAGCCACCATCCAAAATGTAGCCGTTGGAGAAGGCTGCTGGAGATGGGCGCACAGGGCAGTCCGGTGCGCCACCGGACAGTGTCCGGTGTGCCGCCACGTCATTCTTCCGTTAGGGCTTGGAGCTGGTCGACCGTTGGAGGCTTTGTCCTTGAAAGGGAATTAGGCTTACACCTTTTTCCTAAATGATTTTGGTGGTTGAATTGCCCAACACAAATAATTGGACTAACTAGTTTGCTCTAGATTATATGTTCTACAGGTGCCAAAGGTTCATCTACAAACTATACTAAATCGACTGTCCGGAATACCGTAGATTATTCCGGACAGGAGAAGCTTTTTCGAAAAAACAGGCCAAGCGCGGACCGTCCGGGCCTTTGCGGCGGACCGTCCGCGACACCTAAATGACCCTCGGACAGAACCAATGCAAAAAACACATGTCTCTACTGCGGACCGTCCGATGGAAGAGCAAGCACCGTCCGAGACCACGCGCGGACCATCCGGCCTCAGGTGCGGACCGTCCGGTAGGTGAGGAACCGAAAACCCGAAGGTGACGGGTTCGGTAAAATGAATTATAGCGTCCTCGCGGACCGTCCGGAGAGCACGACCGGACCGTCCGCGACTGCTTTTGTCTGACATCTGACGTCGCATTAAATGCAATATAGCCGTTGATATAGCCATTACTGCTGACCGTTGTGTTTTCAGCCGTTGATCTGCAGGGGCGGACCGTCCGGACTAGGAGGGCGGACCGTCCGCGGTCGGCAGAAAGGAGCAACGGGTAGGAAGTGGTTGGTGGCTATAAATACAACCCCAGCCACTTCCATTCAAAAAAACCAAGCATTCCAACCTTCAACATTCAATACAAGAGCTAGCAATCCATTCCAAGACACAATCAAAGCCTCCAATCTCTCCAAGTTCCACAATTGAGACAAGTGATCATTAGTGATTAGTGACTTGAGAGAGAGAGAGTGATCCGTGTGTTATTTGTCGCTCTTATCGCTTGGCTTTTGCAATCGTGCTTTCTTCCTTTCCATTCTTATTCTCAAGGCACTTGTAATCAAAGCAAGAGACACTAAGTTTGTAGTGGTCCTTGTGGGGTCTAAGTGACCCGTTTGATTAAGGAGAAAGCTCACTCGGTCTAAGTGTCACACCCGGGTTTTAGGGGCACCAAGACCCGGGCGCGAACATAATCACCAGGTGTGCTGGGACCAAGTCTCACACATATTATGAATCATGGCACAAGATCGAATGTCGCATCTTTACTACATAACAGGAGTCCTATACAAAATAAATAAATAATTACAATATACGGAGACAACGGTCCAACAACCTAAAGTTGACTGGGAGACGACGGCCTAGACCACTCACGAACTCATCACAACATCCTCCATGCACCTCATCCTGCGGTACCTGTTCTTGACCTGTGGGGGGGTGTGAGACAGCAAGAGTGAGCTCACATACGTTCATAGCTCAACAAGTTGTGGGGAATAATGTGCATGAACTCGCCAAAGGTGGGAGCTCACGTGAAGTGTAAGGCTTACCAAAGAGGATGGTTGAAGCTGAGCATTGCTTTTAAAGTTGGTCAAAATTTTATTAGCAATTACTAAGTATAAGTAAATACCAACCCAATTAAGTAGTAGAACAAGAGTAACAACATCACCTGCGATGCAATGCATATGACTAAATTGAATTTAGTTCCATAAGTTAATCATGTGAGTGTCCGAGCCGCTCTTGACCGTGAGCACGGCTAGTATACTAGTTTTACACTCTGCAGAGGTTGCGCATCTTTACCCACAAGTCATGTTACCCATTTGCCAAGAGACGGCCAATCCCATTCACCTCTACCGAGGAGGCGAGGCAGGGTAACACTATGAGGCCTTTACAAAGTTCCACTAGCTTCAAAAATCCCGCTACAGTTTATAGGAAGCTCTAGTGCAGGGTTCTTGTCTGACCGCCATCGCAGCAAAATCAGCCGAAGGACCTCCCTACACTGACCACTCCCCTACTGCCCTTGCCCCTTTCGGGTAAGGAAGACCTCCACTAGCTTTCCTAGTTAATCAGCCAAGGGCGTCCCATTAAACCCTTGTGGTAGCACTGTTTTCCCGGGTGGTTCTCCATGTTCCAATTAACATAATGATCTTATCATGAACAATAAATAACAACTGATAATAAAAGTATAATCATGAATAAAATGTATCTCCATACCCAAAACCACATATAGCACTAGCAAGTACTACCCAGAAAGTTCAGTGGTAAACAAGGTATAAAGATAGACAAACTAGGGTATCCTATTGGGTCCCATCAAAATTAACCTATGCAGATCATTATGATTAATTAGAACATGACTTGGTAAAAAGAAGTGATCAAGGGCACAACTTGCCTGGGACTTGAGATTCCAGGTACCAACTTGCTCTTCAGATAACACGTGTCCTCACGCTAGTCGTAGCAATACAAACAAACATGGTATAGGCAAAATTAACATTACACCAAACATAAAAATAAGTTGCGTAATAATAATCTACGCGTTGCTATGAGATCGTAGAAGCAAGAACCACTAAATTAGGAGCTACGGTTATTAAGTTAGGAATTTCTGAAGTTATTTAATACCTAGAATAGAGTTATTCATGTGAATAATTTTAAATCAAGTTTCATGGTTAGACAAAGGTACTAGGTAATAAACAATACTTAAACAAAATTAATGCCACTGGAATGAATCAATTTGGAGCTAAATTCATCAAGTTATGAATTTTCTAAGTTTATCATATTTTTTATCCTGAAAATTATTTTAGATTTTATTTCCTGAAATTCCCAGACTCTGGACGGCGGCCACTATTTCCCGAAAACTCGGGGGCTAACACGTGAAATCCCCCAGACACAGAGAACTCCGCACAGGATGGCGGGTTTATTATGCAAACTATGGGGGGCTCTTTAGCAAAAGATCCCATCGAAGGGGTATCACCTGTTGTGAGCCGTCCGATCACAACGCACGGCCCAGATTAAATCGCCGCTAAGTGAACGGGGATGCGATCCTGCCCGCTGGATATGAGATCCATGGCCAGCCATCGCCCAAGCCACCCGCCATCCGATCCCATTTTGACGCTCCAGATCTAATGCGGCAAAAGGGTTATCTTAGCATTGAATCTCAGCCAACCGTCACACATCTGACGGCCGAGAGCTTGTCTTCTCAACCCCAAACACCAGGGTGGCGAAGCAAAGCAGGTGCGGCGGCGCAAGCATGGGCGTGGTGGCGCCTTGGCTCCTACGCTTGGCGCTCTACGCGACACGCGCCTAGTCGAGTCGATGGCCGAAGGAACCTAGGGTGCAGGCGTACATATAGTCGATAGCTAGGGGATCTTGGTTGGGCTTACACGGAGGTGGTTGCAAACAAACACCGCGATCCCTGGCGAGGTTGCCGCACGCGAGTCCGGAGATGCAGGCGGCGAAGAAGAGCTTGAACTAGGGCTCGGCGGCGGCGAAATCCCCCACGGACAAGGCGGACCGATCCAATCCGGTAGAGGGTCCTAAACGATGGCGAAGATGCCCCTTCCCGGCGACGGCCACCACGCATCTCCCCCGCTTCGCACAGCGCGCGCGACAAGGATACAACCTGCGCCGATTTGGCTTATCCATAGAGGGACGACGTTGCTCAAGCTTTATACTCCTACCTCCGCTATTGACGTCCGAGCTCGACCCTAACAACCCCGAAGCGACGGCGGCGGCTTCGCTCTGGTTTGTTACGCAGGTGGGAGAAGAAATAGCTGACGCCCGGGACCCATCAGACAGCGAGGGAAGGAGAGAGCACGGTTGTGTGGAGCATCTGCCCAAGTGGGGCCCACACGACAGCGAATCAACAGCGAGTGAACGGCTGGATTGGCAGGTACTGCGGAAGGGAAAAAATTAGGCCGGCCTGAGAGGTAGTTGGGCCGAGACAGAGGAAATTCGGCCCAGGCGCAGGGAAACCTCTTCTATTTTTCCTTTTTTTTATTCTTTTTATTTTTTTAAGCTTTTCAACTCCTACTTCAAATTCAAACATGATTCAACTTTGAATTTCGAACATAATTCTAATGTGAACCCCAAATCCTAACTTCATATTTTTTTATTATTTTTACTTATCTTCCCCTCATCATTTAATTCGAAAATGATTAAATGATTTATCATAATTATCTTTCTCATTTTTTTGACTCTAACAATAATTGTCTTTATAACAAATTTCTTTTCTCATTACCTATTTCCAAAGGTACTATAATAACTGTATAAAAAAAACTCTACTAATTTTAGATCTTACAAATCCTACCCCCCTTAACAGAAATCTCGTCCTCGAGATTTGTAAGGACAGGGATGTAAAAAGCTTTATTTATAGTTTAGCCTTTAACTTCTAAGAAGTGTCATGTTATTTAAAAACTGGTTATGAAAGCAGGGGTATATATAGGTATAGTCTCCTTATTGTGTAGGATGAAAGATAGGTTAGGGCAAGAATAGCCTAAGGTAAGAAAGTTTATGGTGGAAAGAATTTCGTGTTGAGTGGTAATGCATTTGAAGATTGAGTTTGACTTCTCTCCTTCCTTGACGAGGTTGATCTTGTCCTTCTTCGATCTTGGTCTCATTGATTTGAGGTTAGCGTATATCATCTGAGTTGGGGAATAAGGTTAAGATAGAATCTGTTAAGGTGAGATAGATATTGACTATATGATGTAGGTCAAAAGTTAGTTTGATGTTAGGTGGGGATAGACAGATTATGCAACCCATCATGACTCTATTGGCTGGGTTGTTTGCCCCAGATTGGTTGGATAGGTTATGTACCCTATTATGCAGGTCAAGTTGTTGGGTGTAGCCGAGTTAATCTGAGTCCCCAATTTAGGCCTAAGTGAATTAGGAGTATGGCCTTATCTTTTGTACCAGCATTAAGTAACTTACTCTAGATTAGATCATAATAGATTAGATAAAATCTAGATTAGGATGGATATGACTAGATTAGACTAGTTAAGATCTAAATAAATTTTGGATTAGCTTATGGTTGTTATTCTAGAGTGGGATAAATATGTTGATTAGGGCAAGATGAATCCATAAGGATAGGGTAGAATCATTTGAGGTCAGTTAGATCTATTAGGGTGACATAAGATCTTTTCAAGATAAGATGAGTATCTTTTAAGATAAGATGGATCTACGAGTGTAGGATATAATCTTTTAAGATGAGATGGATACTGTTAGGCGACATACTTTAATGAGGGATAATCTAGTTTATCTAGTTATTTTTATAAGCATTTTTTCCTATATGTATATGCAGATGTAATTGTGGACATTACTCCACATCACATTCAACCAAAGATCCAACTCAGACAAGTATCATAAGAACAAACATTCAAGCATACAAATATTTATATAAAAATAGTTTTGTTGTGGTTCCTATGAATAGGTCTCCTACTCCTCAAAGTCACTTTAGATATAGGACTTCACAGTGTGAAATCCACATTTGTCTTTAGAATGAAAAGGTAAGAATAATCAGAGTGAAGCGGAAATAGATGAGAAAAGATTAAGAAAAGTTTAGAAAAGAATCAGAGTAGCAAAGGTAAGTAATGGTTGTCCAGTTCTATCTAGGTTTCGTCCTACAGTCAACATTCCTCTGATACCACTTCTGTCACACCCGGGTTTTAGGGGCACCAAGACCCGGGCGCAAACATAATCACCAGGTGTGCTGGGACCAAGTCTCACACATATGATGAATCATGGCACAGGATCGAATGTCGCATCTTTACTACATAACAGGAGTCCTATACAAAATAAATAAATAATTACAATGTACGGAGACAACGGTCCAGCAACCCAAAGTTGACTGGGAGACGACGGCCTAGACCACTCACGAACTCATCACAGCATCCTCCATGTGCCTCATCCTGCGGTACCTGTTCTTGACCTATGGGGGGTGTGAGACAGCAAGAGTGAGCTCACATACATTCATAGCTCAACAAGTTGTGGGGAATAATGTGCATGAACTCGCCAAAGGTGGGAGCTCACGTGAAGTGTAAGGCTTACCAAAGAGGATGGTTGAAGCTGAGCATTGCTTTTAAAGTTGGTCAAAATTTTATTAGCAATTACTAAGTATAAGTAAATACCAACCCAATTAAGTAGTAGAACAAGAGTAACAACATCACCTGCGATGTAATGCATATGACAAAATTGAATTTAGTTCCATAAGTTAATCATGTGAGTGTCCGAGCCGCTCTTGACCGTGAGCACGGCTAGTATACTAGTTTTACACTCTGCAGAGGTTGCGCATCTTTACCCACAAGTCATGTTACCCATCTGCCAAGAGACGGCCAATCCCATTCACCTCTACCGAGGAGGCGAGGCAGGGGAACACTACGAGGCCTTTACAAAGTTCCACTAGCTTCAGAAATCCCGCTACAGTTTATAGGAAGCTCCAGTGCAGGGTTCTTGTCTGACCGCCATCGCAGCAAAATCAGCCCAAGGACCTCCCTACACTGACCACTCCCCTACTGCCCTTGCCCCTTTCGGGTAAGGAAGACCTCCACTAGCTTTCCTAGTTAATCAGCCAAGGGCGTCCCATTAAACCCTTGTGGTAGCACTGTTTTCCCGGGTGGTTCTCCATGTTCCAATTAACATAATGATCTTATCATGAACAATAAATAACAACTGATAATAAAAGTATAATCATGAATAAAATGTATCTCCATACCCAAAACCACATATAGCACTAGCAAGTACTACCCAGAAAGTTCAGTGGTAAACAAGGTATAAAGATAGACAAACTAGGGTATCCTATTGGGTCCCATCAAAATTAACCTATGCAGATCATTATGATTAATTAGAACATGACTTGGTAAAAAGAAGTGATCAAGGGCACAACTTGCCTGGGACTTGAGATTCCAGGTACCAACTTGCTCTTCAGATAACACGTGTCCTCACGCTAGTCGTAGCAATATAAACAAACATGGTATAGGCAAAATTAACATTACACCAAACATAAAAATAAGTTGCGTAATAATAATCTACACGTTGCTATGAGATCGTAGAAGCAAGAACCACTAAATTCGGAGCTACGGTTATTAAGTTAGGAATTTCTGAAGTTATTTAATACCTAGAATAGAGTTATTCATGTGAATAATTTTAAATCAAGTTTCATGGTTAGACAAAGGTACTAGGTAATAAACAATACTTAAACAAAATTAATGCCACTGGAATGAATCAATTTGGAGCTAAATTCATCAAGTTATGAATTTTCTAAGTTTATCATATTTTTTTATCCTGAAAATTATTTTAGATTTTATTTCCTGAAATTCCCAGACTCTGGACGGCGGCCACTATTTCCCGAAAACTCGGGGGCTAACACGTGAAATCCCCCAGACACAGAGAACTCCGCACAGGATGGCGGGTTTATTATGCAAACTATGGGGGGCTCTTTAGCAAAAGATCCCATCGAAGGGGTATCACCTGTTGTGAGCCGTCCGATCACAACGCACGGCCCAGATTAAATCGCCGCTAAGTGAACGGGGATGTGATCCTGCCCGCTGGATATTAGATCCATGGCTAGCCATCGCCCAAGCCACCCGCCATCCGATCCCATTTTGACGCTCCAGATCTAATGCGGCAAAAGGGTTATCTTAGCATTGAATCTCAGCCAACCGTCACACATCTGACGGCCGAGAGCTTGTCTTCTCAACCCCAAACACCAGGGTGGCGAAGCAAAGCAGGTGCGGCGGCGCAAGCATGGGCGTGGTGGCGCCTTGGCTCCTACGCTTGGCGCTCTACGCGACACGCGCCTAGTCGAGTCGATGGCCGAAGGAAGCTAGGGTGCAGGCGTACATATAGTCGATAGCTAGGGGATCTTGGTTGGGCTTACACGGAGGTGGTTGCAAACAAACACCGCGATCCCTGGCGAGGTTGCCGCACGCGAGTCCGAAGATGCATGCGGCGAAGAAGAGCTTGAACTAGGGCTCGGCGGCGGCGAAATCCCCCACGGACAAGGCGGACCGATCCAATCCGGTAGAGGGTCCTAAACGATGGTGAAGATGCCCCTTCCCGGCGACAGCCACCACGCATCTCCCCCGCTTCGCACAGCGCGCACGACAAGGATACAACCTACGCCGATTTGGCTTATCCATAGAGGGACGACGTTGCTCAAGCTTTATACTCCTACCTCCGCTATTGACGTCCGAGCTCGACCCCAACAACCCCAAAGCGACGGCGGCGGCTTCGCTCTGGTTTGTTACGCAGGTGGGAGAAGAAATAGCTGACGCCCGGGACCCATCAGACAGCGAGGGAAGGAGAGAGCACGGTTGTGTGGAGCATCTGCCCAAGTGGGGCCCACACGACAGCGAATCAACAACGAGTGAACGGCTGGATTGGCAGGTACTGCGGAAGGGAAAAAAATTGGGCCGGCCTGAGAGGTAGTTGGGCCGAGACAGAGGAAATTCGGCCCAGGCGCAGGGAAACCTCTTCTGTTTTTCCTTTTTTTTATTCTTTTTATTTTTTTAAGCTTTTCAACTCCTACTTCAAATTCAAACATGATCCAACTTTGAATTTTGAACATAATTCTAATGTGAACCCCAAATCCTAACTTCATATTTTTTTATTATTATTTTTACTTATCTTCCCCTCATCATTTAATTCGAAAAGGATTAAATGATTTATCATAATTATCTTTCTCATTTTTTTTTGACTCTAACAATAATTGTCTTTATAACAAATTTCTTTTCTCATTACCTATTTCCAAAGGTACTATAATAACTGTATAAAAAAACTCTACTAATTTTAGGTCTTACACTAAGGGGCCATTTGAGAGAGGGAAAGGGTTGAAAGAGACCCGGTCTTTGTGACCACCTCAACGGGGAGTAGGTTTGAAAGAACCGAACCTCGGTAAAACAAATCCGCGTGTCACACTCTTCGTTCGCTTGCGATTTGTTTTTGCGCCCTCTCTCTCGGACTCTTCATTATATCTAACGCTAACCCGGCTTGTAGTTGTGATTAACTTTGTAAATTTCAGTTTCGCCCTATTCACCCCCCCTCTAGGTGACTTTCAATTGGTATCAGAGCCCGGTGCTTCATTAGAGCCTAACCGCTCGATGTGATGTCGGGAGATCACACCAAGAGGGAGATGGAGACTGGCGACAAGCCCACTAAAAGCCACGGGAAGACTTCATCGGAAGAGTCCCGCAACAAGGGAAAGGGGAAGGAGAAGAAATCTTCTTCCCACAAGTCGCATCGAAGTAGCGGCAAGCACAAGAAGATGAGGAAGGTGGTCTACTACGAGACCGACACTTCATCACCATCGACCTCCAGCTCCGACGCGTCGTCCGTAACTTCTAAGCGCCATGAGCGCAAGAAGTTTAGTAAGATCCCCCTACGTTATCCTTGCATTACTAAACATACACCTTTACTTTCCGTCCCATTAGGCAAACCACCAACATTTGATGGTGAAGATTATGCTAGGTGGAGTGATATGATGCGATATCACCTAACCTCACTCCACAAAAGTATATGGGATGTTGTTGAGTTTGGTGTACAGGTACCATCCGTAGGGGATGAAGATTATGATGAGGACAAAGTGGCCCAAATCCAACACTTCAACTCCCAAGCCACAACTATACTCCTCACCTCTCTAAGTCGAGACGAGTATAATAAAGTGCAAGGGTTGAAGAGTGCTAAGGAGATTTGGGACGTGCTAAAGACCGCGCACGAAGGAGATGAGGTGACCAAGATCACCAAGCGGGAAACGATCGAGGGGGAGCTCGGTCGCTTCTGTCTTTGACAAGGAGAGGAGCCACAAGATATGTACAACCGGCTCAAAACCTTGGTGAACCAAGTGCGCAACCTCGGGAGCAAAAAATGGGATGACCACGAAGTGGTTAAGGTTATTCTAAGATCACTTGTTTTCCTTAACCCTACTCGAGTTCAATTAATTCGTGGCAATCCTAGATATACACTAATGACTCCCGAGGAAGTAATCAGGAATTTTGTGAGCTTTGAATTGATGATCAAAGGCTCAAAGAAGATCAACGAGCTTGATGGCCCCTCCACGTCCGAAGCACAACCGGTCGCATTCAAAGCGACGGAGGAGAAGAAGGAGGAGTCTACATCAAGTAGACAACCCATTGACGCCTCCAAGCTCGACAACGAGGAAATGGTGCTCATCATCAAGAGCTTCCGCCAAATCCTCAAGCAAAGGAGGGGGAAAGATTACAAGCCCCGCTCCAAGAAAGTGTGCTACAAATGTGGTAAGCCTGGTCACTTTATTGCCAAATGTCCTATTTCTAGTGACAGTGACAGGGGTGACGACAAGAAGGGGAGAAGAAAGGAGAAGAAGAGATATCACAAGAAGAAGGGCGACGATGCTCATGTATGCCGCGAGTGGGACTCCAACGAGAGCTCCACCGACTCCTCCTCCGACGAGGACGCTGCAAACATCGCCGTCACCAAGGGTCTTCTCTTCCCCAACGTCGGCCACAAGTGCCTCATGGAAAATGACGGCAAAAGGAAGAAGGTAAAATCAAGATCCTCCACTAAATATGAGTCCTCTAGTGATGATAATGCTAGTGATGAGGAGGATAACTTGCGTACCCTTTTTGCCAACCTAAACATGCAACAAAAGGAAAAATTAAATGAATTAATTAGTGCCATCCATGAAAAGGATGAACTCTTGGATTCCCAAGAGGACTTTCTAATCAAGGAAAACAAAAAACATGTTAAGGTTAAAAATGCTTATGCTCTGGAAGTTGAAAAATGTGAGAAATTAACTAGTGAGCTAAGCACATGCCATGATTTGATTGCCAACCTTAGAAATGAAAATGCTAGATTAATTGCTAAGGTTGATTCTAATGTTTGTGATGATTCAATTTCCAATCTTAGAGATGATAATGCTAATTTGCTTGCTAAGATTGAAAAATTGAATGATTCTCTTGCTAGCCTTAGAAATGAAAATGAAAAATTAATTGCTAAGGCTAAAGATTTTGATGTTTGCAATGTTACTATTTCTAACCTTAGAAGTGAAAATGATATATTACATGCTAAGGTTGTAGAATTAAAATCTTGCAAACCCTCTACATCTACCGTTGAGCATGTTTTTATTTGCACTAGATGTAGAGATGTTGATATTGATGCTATTCATGATCATATGACTTTAATTAAACAACAAAATGATCATATAGCAAAATTAGATGCTAAAATTGCCGAGCATGAACTTGAAAATGAGAAATTTAAATTTGCTCGTAGTATGCTTTATTGTGGGAGATGCCCTGTCATCAAGGATGGCATTGGCTTCCAAAAGGGAGACAATGTCAAACTTAATGCTCCTCCTAAAAGATTGTCAAATTTTGTTAAGGGCAAGGCTCTCATGTCTCAGGATAATGAGGGTTACATTGTATACCCTGTCGGTTATCCCAAGAGCAAAATTAGGAGAATTCATTCTAGGAAGTCTCACTCTGGCCCTAATCATGCTTTCATGTATAAGGGTGAGACATCTAGCTCTAGGCAACCAACCCGTGCTAAGTTGCCTAAGAAGAAAACTCCTAGTGCATCAAATGAACATGACATTTCATTTAAAACTTTTGATGCATCTTATGTGTTAACTAACAAATCCGGCAAGGTAGTTTCCAAGTATGTTGGGGGCAAGCACAAAGGGTCAAAGACTTGTGTTTGGGTACCCAAAGTTCTTGTGTCTAATGCCAAAGGACCCAAAACCATTTGGGTACCTAAAGTCAAGAACTAAACTTGTTTTGTAGGTTTATGCATCCGGGAGCTCAAGTTGGATCATTGTAATACCCAAAAAAGTGTAAAAGAAGACATAGTTGAGTTACATACATGTTTTTGCCTCTGATTATTATAACATGTAAACCAAAACTTCAAAAGACATTAATTAACCAATGACACCTACAAAAACATGTGCATCATGCTGGGTTTTATTGGGTGTGCATTTTGTGACAACATAAAATAATTTGAAGAAGAAATATATTAAATTCCCAAAAATAAAATTTAGAAAAAGAGAAGAAGGAAACAATATTATGGGAGTGAAATGAGTATAAAAAAAATATATAAAATATATTATCTCTGCAATAGGTTTTAAGGTGTACATTGGACTCAAATATGCAACTCCTAAAAAGATCCAAATTCAAATTTTGAATCCAAAATAAAGAAGACAAAAATAGAGAAAAATGGAATTGTAAAAGAAAATCAGTGCTGTGCGCAGTTGGGCCAACTTCACCCATTTCGGCCCACCAGAAGCAACCCGCACGCCAGCCCAGTTATCCCTTCCGCCATCAGACGCTAGCTGGTGGACCCCACCGGTCAGTTACTCACGCACACACACGACCACGAATGACTGACACTCTAGGCCTACATGTCGGGCGGTACTGTGTTTCTTCCTGAGGCGCTGCGCAACCACCCTCCCCGCAGTCCGCGCGAGCACCTCCGCTCCTCTCGCCAGCTACGCCTGTACGACCCGTCCGCCCATATAATCCGCCTGCAGCCTCGCCGCCTCAACCCCACGAAGTCAAAGCCACCACGGGATCGGGTAGAAACCACTAGTGCGCTGTGAATTTGAGGGTCAGTGGAGAGGGCACTGGAGTAATCCCGCCGTCGTCGCCGTCGTTGGCGCGAAATTACGCTCGGGGCGTGTCGTTTTGAGTCTGCCATCCTCAGAAGCCAGGACTCCGGGACCGTGGTCAACCTGGGCGCAACTAATTTCTCGTCAGAGATCGAAGGCGCCGTGGACCATGGGAACTTCGTGGACGGGGCTCTGCAATTCACGCTTTCAGTAAGAACAATTTCCCTCCTCGCGGTCGTTCCACGTTCTAGGTTATGGTGCGCTTCGAACTAGGGAGTCGGAGGGCCCGGGTACCGGTAGTTGGTCGCCCGGCGTCGTCGGCGCCGTGGCCGTGCCCAATGTCGGCATAGTTGTGTCGTGACACACCTCGAATCGGGTGAGCACCCCCCTCCCATGGTTTGCCGGGATGCTCTAGTGGAATGGCGGGGTCCAATTTTGGGAATTGCGGTGGCAGATGGAAATCGGCAGGGTTGGTTCACCACCAATGGCGACGCCGTGCCTTCGTGTTCTGTCGCCGGTCGGGCGCCGTGGTGAGAGAGAGAGGATTGGGGGAGAAATATGAAGGGCTTGGGCTGTTGGATCATACACGGACGGCCCTGATCTAACCGCGCTACCCCTTCGGATAGGAAGAACCCGGGCCGTAGATCTGCAATCCTGTGATTGTGATTCGATCTCAGTTATTTTGGAACCGAGCCATAGATATAGGATCCAGCGGCTATCAGCGCGTACCGGTTCGAGCGGCTATGGATCTAATCCTCACCATCGAGATCTGATCGGACGACTGAAATCCCACGATACCCCTTCGCCCAGACCTTTTGCATAAAAACCCCCATAGTTTTAATAAATGAACCCGCACTACACGACTGGGCCGGCTCTGTGTCTTGGACACATTTGCGCTAGAAACCCCCAGTCTCCCCGGTTATTGTCGCCCAGTCCAGTAAATAGAAAATCCAGGGAAATAAATAGAAAATGGATTTTTAATATAAAAATAATGGCTAGAATTTGTTTAATCCATAGAAAATTCATACTAATTCCAAATTGAGTCATTCTAGTTCCTATAATTTTATAATATTATTGTTTATCTAATAGTGCCACTAATTTGACACGAAAGCCACCTTAAAATTTATTTCCTAATTAGATCCATATCAAATACATAAAACCTTAGAAAAGTCATAACTCCTTCGTTTTAACTCCGATTTGATCCGTTCAAGTTGCGTTAGTCTCGTAGCAACGCGTAGGTCATTATTATGCAGTATATTCTTATGTTTGGTGTGATGTTAATTTTATCTATACCATGTTTGTTTGTATTGCTACGACTAGCGCGTGGACACGTGTCATCTGAAGAGCAAGTTGTTACCTGGAATCTCAAGTGCCAGGCAAGTTGTGCCCTTGATTCACTTTTGTTACCCAATAATGTTCTTTATAATCATTTACCATGCATAGGTTTAATTTTGATGGGACCCAATAGGTCACCCTAGATTGTTTATCTCATTACCTTGATTACCCCTGAATCACATGGGTAGTTTTTGCTATTGCTTTATATGGTTTTGGGATAATCATTTATTATATCCATGTTCCAGTTGTTTTTGTTATTCTACTTATGTTCATGTCAAGATCATTATATTATTGTCAATTGGAACATGGAGCTTAACTTGAGAAACACATGCCACCACAAGGGTTTAATGGGACGTCCTTGGCTGACTAATTAGGAAAGCTAGTGGAAGACTACCTTACCCGAAAGGGGCAAGGGCAGTAGGGGAGTGGTCAGTGTAGGGAGGTCCTTGGATGATTTTGCTGCGATGGCGGTCAGACAAGAACCCTGCATTGGAACTTCCTATAAACTGTAGCGGGTTTTCGGAAGCTAGTGGAACTTTGTAAAGGCCTCGTAGTGGATCCCTAGCCATTCACCTTGGTAGTGTCTAAGGGCCTAGCTAACCCTGGCGACATGGGAAACACGACTTGTGGGTAAAGGGTACAACCTCCGCAGAGTGTAAAACTGGTATACTAGCCGAGCTCACGGTCATGAGCGGCTCAGGACTCTCCGATGATTAAATTATGGAACCTAAACTCAATTTGTCATTTGCATTTGCATGGGTTTATTATTAATTTTGTTCTTTATTATTATTTAAGGTTTGGTATTCACTTACACTTAGTAACTGCTAATAAAATTTTGACCAACTTATAAAAGCAATGCTCATCTTTAACCTCTATTGTTGATCAGCCTTACACTTCATGAACTCCCACCTTTGTGAGTTCATGTCACATTATTCCCCACAACTTGTTGAGCGATGAACATGTGTGAGCTCACCCTTGCTGTCTCACACCCCCCCCCCCACAGGAGAAGAACAGGTGGTTTCAAGTGGAGTCAAGTATCGAGGAGTTTGGTCTGATCTAGGTGGCGTTTCTCAGTTGACATTGGCGCCGACGATCCTTAGTTCGTGTTATATTTATCTTTTATTTTGTAAGTCTTCCGCTATGTATTAAATACTCTGATTATTGTGACATTTCTCTCTATGCACTCTGTTATTATATATGTTGTCTTCTTGGCGCATGTATGAGATGCACCTGGCTTTGTCCCTTAAAGCCGGGTGTGACAATCATCGACAGCGGGTGCACAAACCACATGACAGGGGAGAAGAAGATGTTCTCCTCATATGAGAAAAACCAAGATCCCTAACGAGCTATCACTTTCGAGGATGGAAATCAAGGTTTGGTCAAAGGATTGGGTAAAATTGCTATTTCACCTGACCATTCTATTTCCAATGTTTTTCTTGTTGATTCATTAGATTACAATTTGCTTTCCGTATCTCAATTATGTCAAATGGGCTACAACTGTCTTTTTACTGATGTAGGTGTCACTGTCTTTAGAAGAAGTGATGATTCAATAGCATTTAAGGGAGTGTTAGAGAGTCAGCTATACTTGGTAGATTTTGATAGAGCTGAACTCGACACTTGCTTAATTGCTAAGACTAATATGGGTTGGCTCTGGCACCACCGACTAGCCCATGTTGGAATGAATAATCTTCATAAGCTTCTAAAGGGAGAGCACATTTTAGGATTAACAAATGTTCATTTTGAGAAAGACAGGATTTGTAGCGCATGCCAAGCCGGGAAGCAAGTTGGTGTTCATCATCCACATAAGAACATCATGATGACTGACAGGCCACTGGAGCTCCTACACATGGATTTATTCAGCCCGATCGCTTACATAAGCATCGGCGGGAGTAAGTACTGTCTAGTTATTGTGGATGATTATTCTCGCTTCACTTGGGGATTCTTTTTGCAGGAAAAAACGCAAACCCAAGAGACTTTAAAGGGATTCTTGAGACGAGCTCAAAATGAGTTCGGCTTAAGGATCAAGAAAATAAGAAGCGACAATGGAACGAAGTTCAAGAATTCTCAAATTGAAGGCTTCCTTGAGGAGGAGGGCATCAAGCATGAGTTCTCCTCTCCCTACACGCCACAACAAAATGGTGTAGTGGAGAGAAAGAATAGAACTCCATTGGACATGGCAAGAACCATGCTTGATGAGTACAAGACGCTAGATCGGTTTTGGGCCAAGGCGGTTAACTGAAAGGGAAATGTGCCCTTGGGCCATTTCTAAGTATTTTGGTGATTGAGTGCCAACACAAGTGTTTTTGTGCTAACCTATGCAAAGTGGTGGACAAAGTACAAATCATGTCAAAAGGTATGTTTCTAGACTTAGTACATTGTTTTATGGACTAATGTATTGTGTGTAAGTGCTGGAAACAGGAGAAATTGGATTGGAAATGAGATGACTTTGTTCAGCCAAAGTTTGCTCAGTCTGAGTGCACCGGACTGTCCGGTGGTGCACCGGACAGTGTCCGGTGCGCCAGGCTGGCTCTGGCGAACAGGCTGCTCTCGGGACTTCGACGGCGGTGTACGGCTATAATTCACCGGTCTGTCCGGTGGTGCACCGGACTATCCGGTGAGCCGTTCACAGGCGAACTCATCGCTCTCGGGAGATGATTAACAGCGTACGACTAAAATTCACCGGTCTGTCCGGTGGTGCACCGGACTGTCCGGTGAGTCAACAGTCAGCCGGGACAACGGTCGGCCGAGGATTCCGCGTGTGACGCGTGGCCGAGCCAACGGTCACATTAGTGCACCGGACTGTCCGGTGTGCACCGGACAGTGTCCGGTGCGCCAACGACTCTCAATCAGCAACGGTCGGCTTTGCCAAATAAGGAAGGATATCTGCACCGGACAGTGTCCGGTGGTGCACCGGACTGTCCGGTGCTCCAGTCGACAGAAGGCAAGATCTGCCTTCCAGGATTGCTCCCAACGGCTCCTAGCTGCCTTGGGGCTATAAAAGGGACCCCTTGGCGCATGGAGGAGTACACCAAGCATTCCTTGAGCACTCTTGATCACTCACACTCCATTCTTGCGCACTTGTTCGACATTCTAGTGATTTGAGCTTCGTTCTAGTGTGCTAGTCTCTTGAGCTTAAGTCTGGGTCTTGTGTGTGCGTATTTGTTGTGATCTTTGTGTCTTGTGTGAGTTGCTAATCCCTCCCTTACTTCGTGCTTCTTTGTGAACTTTAAGTGTAAGGGCGAGAGGCTCCAAGTTATGGAGATTCCTCGCAAACGGGATTAAGAAAAGCAAAGCAAAACACCGTGTTATTCAAGTGGGTCTTTGGACCGCTTGAGAGGGGTTGATTGCAACCCTCGTCCGTTGGGACGCCACAACGTGGAGTAGGCAAGCGTTGGTCTTGGCCGAACCACGGGATAACCACCGCGCCATCTCTGTGATTGATCTCTTGTTGGTTATTTTGTTTTGTCGAGACTCCTCTCTAGCCACTTGGCGATTATTGTGCTAATACTTAACCAAGTTTTGTGGCTTAAGTTTTAAGTTTGACAGGATCACCTATTCACCCCCCCCCTCTAGGTGCTCTCAATTGGTATCAGAGTCGTTCTCTTCACAAAGGGACTAATCGCCCGAAGAGATGGATCCTAAGGGGAAGGGAATCGTGATCAACGATAAGGAGAAGGAGTCCTTCGTCAACGAGCCTAAGGATGACAAGCCTATCGACTCGGGCTCGGGCCGCAGACGCAAAGATGGAAAGAAGAAGAAGACGAAACGCATCAAGGAGATCGTCTACTACGACGACAGTGATGAGTCCACTTCTTCCCATAAGGACAACGACGACAACGACTACGACAAACGAAAGACGGTTAACTCAAACTTTTCTTTCGATTATTCGCATATTCCTCAAAGTTCAAATTCACATTTGCTCTCCATTCCTCTCGGCAAGCCTCCACACTTTGATGGGGAGGACTACGGATTTTGGAGCCACAAAATGCGTAGTCACCTGTTCTCTCTCCATCCAAGCATATGGGAGATTGTTGAGAATGGAATGAAGTTTGATAGCTCGGATAGTCCTATTTTTATTAATGAACAGATTCATAGAAATGCACAAGCTACTACTGTGTTGTTAGCTTCCTTGTGCAGGGACGAGTACCATAAGGTGAGCGGCTTGGACAATGCTAAGCAAATCTGGGACACCCTCAAGATCTCTCATGAGGGGAATGACATCACCTTGCTCACCAAGATGGAGTTGGTAGAAGGCGAGCTCGGAAGATTTGTGATGATAAGGGGCGAGGAGCCAACCCAAACATACAACCGGCTCAAGACCCTTATCAACAAAATAAGGAGCTACGGAAGCATGCGATGGACGGACCATGACGTCGTCCGCCTAATGCTAAGGTCCTTTACCGTTCTTGATCCACATTTGGTGAATAATATTCGTGAGAATCCCAGGTACACCAAAATGTCGCCCGAAGAAGTCCTTGGAAAATTCGTAAGCGGGCGAATGATGATCAAGGAGGCGAGGTATGTGGACGACGCACTGAATGGTCCAATCAATGAGCCTCAACCCGTTGCTCTCAAGGCAACGAGAAGCAAGGAGGCGTTACCTAGCAAGGTGGCGCAAGTTGAGGCGACAGGGCTCAATGATGAAGAGATGGCCCTCATCATCAAGCGCTTCAAGACGGCGCTTAAGAGTCACAAGGGACAGCCAAGCAAGACCAAGTCAAAGGGGAAGCGCTCATGCTTCAAGTGTGGTAAGCTTGGTCATTTTATTGCTAACTGTCCCAATAATGATAGTGACCAGGAAAAAGGAAACAAGAGGGAGAAGAAGAAGAATTACAAGAAGGCCAAGCGCGAGGCACATATCGAAAAGGAGTGGGATTTGGATTGCTCCTCCTCCAACTCCGACAATGAAGGACTCGCCGCCACTGCCTTCAACAAGTCATCCCTCTTCCCCAACGAGCATCACACATGCCTCATGGCGAAGGAGAAGAAGGTATGTACTCGAGACAGTACTACTTATGATTCTTCTAGTGATGATGAGTCTAGCGATGAGGAAATAGATTACTCTAGCTTGTTCAAGGGATTGTATAGAAATAAAATTGATAAAATCAATGAATTGATTGATGCCTTGAATGAAAAGGATAGACTTTTAGAAAAGCAAGAGGATTTGTTGTATGAAGAACATCATAAATTTGTAGAGGCACAAAAATCCTATGCTTTAGAAGTTAAAAGAAATGAAATGCTTTCTTATGAACTATCTACTTGTCATAAAACCATTTCTACTTTAAAAGGTGTTAATGATGATTTAAATGCTAAACTAGAAGTAGCTAATAAATCTAACTCTTGTGTAGAACATGTTTGCACTAGGTGTAAAGATCTTAATGTTGATACTTGTAGTGAACACCTAGAGTGCATTTATAAACTAAATGATGAAGTAGCTAATCTTAATGCTGAACTTAAGACTAGCAAGAATGAATTTGACAAACTAAAATTTGCAAGGGATGCCTACACAATTGGTAGACGCCCCTCAACTAAGGATGGTCTTGGCTTCAAGAGAGAAGTCAAGAACTTAACGAGCCATAAGGCTCCCATCTCCGCCAAGGAGAAAGGGAAGGCCCCTATGGCTAGTAGTGTGCAAAAGAACCATGCTTTTATGTACCATGATAGGAGACAATCCAGAAATACTTATAGGAGTTGTAATGCATATGATGCTTTTGATTCTCATACCATGTTTGCTTCTAGTTCTTCCTATGTGCATGATAGAAATGTTGGTAGGAGAAATGTTGTTCATAATATGCCTAGGAGAAATGTTGTTAATGTTCCTAGGAAAGTTAATGAACCTTCTACAATATATCATGCTTGCAATGCTTCATTTACGATTTGTAGAAAGGGTAAGAAGGTTATTGCTAGGAAATTAGGGGCAAGATGCAAGGGAGATAAATCTTGCATTTGGGTCCCTAAGACAATTGTGACTAACCTTGTAGGACCCAACGAGAGTTGGGTACCTAAGACCCAAGCCTAAATTTGCCTTGCAGGTTTATGCATCCGGGGGTATAAGCTGGATTATCGACAGCGGATGCACAAACCACATGACGGGGGAAAAGAGGATGTTCTCCTCCTACGTCAAGAACAAGGATCCCCAAGATTCAATAATATTCAGTGATGGGAACCAAGGCAAGGTAAAAGGGTTAGGTAAAATTGCTATTTCATCTGAGCACTCTATTTCTAATGTGTTTTTAGTTGAGTCGCTTGGATATAATTTGTTATCTGTTAGTCAATTATGCAACATGGGATATAATTGTCTGTTTACAAATGTAGATGTGTCTGTCTTTAGAAGATGTGATGGTTCACTAGCTTTTAAGGGTGTACTAGACGGCAAACTTTATTTGGTTGATTTTGCAAAAGAAGAGGCCGGTCTAGATGCATGCTTAATTGATAAGACTTGCATAGGCTGGCTGTGGCATCGCCGCTTAGCACATGTGGGGATGAAGAACCTCCACAAGCTTCTAAAGGGAGAACATGTGATAGGTCTAACTAATGTACATTTCGAAAAAGATAGACCTTATGCAGCTTGTCAAGCAGGGAAACAGGTGGGAGGCTCTCATCACACCAAAAATGTGATGACCACATCAAGACCCTAGGAGATGCTTCATATGGACCTCTTCGGACCCGTCGCCTATCTAAGTATAGGAGGAAGTAAGTATGGTCTTGTTATAGTTGATGATTTTTTCCGCTTCACTTGGGTATTCTTTTTGCAGGATAAATCTGAAACCCAAGGGACCGTCAAGCGCTTCCTCAGGAGAGCTCAAAATGAGTTTGAGCTCAAGGTGAAGAAGATAAGGAGCGACAACGGGTCCGAGTTCAAGAACCTTCAAGTGGAGGAGTTTCTTGAGGAGGAGGGGATCAAGCACGAGTTCTCCGCTCCCTACACACCTCAGCAAAATGGTGTGGTAGAGAGGAAGAACAGGACACTCATCTATATGGCGAGGACTATGCTTAGAGAGTTCAAGACCCCCGAGCGTTTTTGGTCGGAAGCCGTGAACACGGCTTGCCACGCCATCAACAGGGTCTATCTTCATCGCCTCCTCAAGAAGACTTCATATGAGCTGCTAACTGGTAACAAACCCAATGTGTCTTATTTTCGTGTATTTGTGAGCAAGTGTTATATTCTTGTGAAGAAAGGTAGAACTTCTAAATTTGCTCCCAAAGCTGTAGAAGGGTTTCTATTAGGTTATGATTCAAATACAAAGGCGTATAGGGTCTTCAACAAATCATCGGGTTTGGTTGAAGTCTCTAGCGACGTTGTATTTGATGAGACTAATGGCTCTCCCAGAGAGCAAGTTGTTGATCTTGATGATGTAGATGAAGAAGACGTTCCAACGGCCGCAATGCGCACCATGGCGATTGGCGATGTGCGACCACAGAAACAATTGGAGCAAGATTAACCATCTTCCTCAACAATGGTGCATCCCCCAACCCAAGATGACGAACAAGTACCTCAAGTGGAGGCGCATGATCAAGGGGGAGCACAGGATGTTCAAGTTGAAGAGGAAGAAGCACCTCAGGCACCTCCAACCCAAGTTCGAGCAATGATTCAAAGGAATCATCCCGTCGACCAAATATTGGGTGATATTAGCAAGGGAGTAACTACTCGTTCAAGATTAGTTAATTTTTATGAGCATTACTCCTTTGTCTCTTCCATTGAGCCTTTCAGGGTAGAAGAGGCCTTGCTAGATCCGGACTGGGTGTTGGCCATGCAGGAGGAACTCAACAACTTCAAGCGCAATGAAGTTTGGACACTGGTGCCTCGTCCCAAGCAAAATGTTGTGGGAACCAAGTGGGTGTTCGGCAACAAACAGGACGAGCACGGGGTAGTGACAAGGAACAAGGCTCGACTTGTGGCAAAAGGTTATGCCCAAGTCGCAGGTTTGGACTTTGAGGAGACGTTTGCTCCTGTGGCTAGGCTAGAATCAATTCGTATTTTGCTAGCGTATGCCGCTCACCATTCTTTCAGGTTGTACCAAATGGATGTGAAGAGCGCTTTCCTCAACGGGCCGATCAAGGAGGAGGTGTACGTGGAGCAACCCCCTGGCTTCGAGGATGAACGGTACCCCGACCACGTGTGTAAGCTCTCTAAGGCGTTATATGGACTTAAGCAAGCCCCAAGAGCATGGTATGAATGCCTTAGAGACTTTTTAATTGCTAATGCTTTCAAGGTTGGGAAAGCCGATCCAACTCTTTTCACTAAGACTTGCGATGGTGATCTTTTTGTGTGCTAAATTTATGTCGATGACATAATATTTGGTTCTACTAACCAAAAGTCTTGTGAAGAGTTTAGCAGGGTGATGACGCAGAAATTCGAGATGTCGATGATGGGCGAGCTGAACTACTTCCTTGGGTTCCAAGTGAAGCAACTCAAGGACGGCACTTTCATCTCCCAAACGAAGTACATGCAAGACTTGCTAAAGCGGTTTGGGATGAAGGACGCCAAGCCCGCAAAGACGCCGATGGGAACTGACGGACACACCGACCTCAACAAAGGAGGTAAGTCCGTTGATCAAAAAGCATACCGGTGAAAGGGAAATGTGCCCTTGGGCCATTTCTAAGTATTTTGGTGATTTAGTGTCCAACACAAGTGCCTTAGTGTAAAAAGGTGGACAAAGTACAAATCAAGTATAAAGGTATGTTTCTCAGACTTAGTACATTGTTTTAGAGACTAATGTATTGTGTCTAAGTGCTGGAAACAGGAAAAATCCGATTGGAAATGTCTTGGCTCGAGCAGCCAAGACTCTGCTCAGTCTGGGTGCACCGGACTGTCCGGTGGCTCACCGGACAGTGTCCGGTGGTGCACCGGACAGTGTCCGGTGCGCCAGGCTGGCTCGAGCGAAGTGGCCGCTCTCGGGATTTCACCAGCGACGTACGGCTATAATTCACTGGACTGTCCGGTGTGCACCGGACTGTCCGGTGAGCCAACGGTCGGCAGGGTCAACGGTCGGCCGCGCGATCTGCGCGGGACACGTGGCCGAGCCAACGGCTAGAAGAAGGCACCGGACTGTCTGGTGTGCACCGGACATGTCTGGTGCGCCAACGGCTCTCAGGCTGCCAACGGTCGACTGCGCCATTTATGGAAAGAAATCGGGCACCGGACAGTGTCCGGTGTGCACCGGACTGTCCGGTGCGCCAGTCGACAGAAGGCAAGATCAGCCTTCCTTGATTGCTCTCAACGGCTCCTAGCTGCCTTGGGGCTATAAAAGGGACCCCTAGGCGCATGGAGGAGGACACCAAGCATTCCTACAACATTCCTAAGCACCAAGACATCGATTTCGCGCATTCTTTTCATTGTGATAGCATATAGAGCTCTAGTGGAGTTGTGAACTCATTGAGTTGTGTTGCGAGCTCTTGTTGCGATTTGTGTGCGTGTTGACACTCTGATTCTTGTGTCTTGTGTGCATTGCTAATCCCTCCCTTGCTCCGTGTTCTTTGTGAATTTCAAGTGTAAGGGCGAGAGGCTCCAAGTTGTGGAGATTCCTCGCAAACGGGATTGAGAAAAAGCAAGCAAAACACTGTGGTATTCAAGTGGGTCTTTGGACCGCTTGAGAGGGGTTGATTGCAACCCTCGTCCGTTGGGACGCCACAACGTGGAGTAGGCAAGCGTTGGTCTTGGCCGAACCACGGGATAACCACCGTGCCATCTCTGTGATTGATCCTTGTTGGTTATTGTGTTTTGTTGAGAATTCCTCTTTAGCCACTTGGCAATTATTGTGCTAACGATTAACCAAGTTTTGTGGCTTAAGTTTTCAAGTCTCACAGGATCACCTATTCACCCCCCCCCCTCTAGGTGCTCTCAATTGGTATCAGAGCCGTTCTCTTCACAAAGGGACTAACCGCCCGAAGAGATGGATCCTAAGGGGAAGGGTATCGTGATCAACGATAAAGAGAAGGAATCCTTCGTCAATGAGCCGAAGGACGACAAGCCCACCGACTCCGGCTCGGGCCATAGACGGAAAGAAGGGAAGAAGAAGAAGACGAGACACATCAAGGAGATCATCTACTACGACAGCGATGAGTCTACTTTCTCCCAAAAGGACGACGACCACAACGACTACGAGAGAAGGAAACCGGTTAATTCGAACTTTTCTTTTGACTACTCTCGTATTCCTCAAAGTGCAAATGCTCATTTATTATCCATTCCACTCGGCAAGCCTCCACACTTTGATGGGGAGGACTACGGATTTTGGAGCCACAAAATGCGTAGTCACCTATTCTCTCTCCATCCTAGTATATGGGAGATTGTAGAGAGTGGAATGCACTTTGATAGTTCGGATAGTCCCATGTTCATTAATGAGCAAATCCATAAGAATGCACAAGCTACTACTGTTCTTCTAGCTTCATTGTGCAGGGATGAATATCACAAAGTGAGCGGCTTGGATAACGCCAAGCAGATCTGGGACACCCTCAAGATTTCTCATGAGGGGAACGACGTCACCTTGCTCACCAAAATGGAGTTGGTGGAGGGCGAGCTTGGACGGTTCGCGATGATAAGGGGCGAGGAGCCAACTCAAACATACAACTGGCTCAAGACCCTTATCAACAAAATAAGGAGCTACGGAAGCACGCGATGGACGGATCACGACATCGTCCGACTGATGCTAAGGTCCTTTACCGTTCTTGATCCTCATTTGGTGAATAATATTCGTGAGAATCCCAGGTACACCAAAATTTTTCCCGAAGAAGTCCTAGGAAAATTCGTTAGCGGGCGAATGATGATCAAGGAGGCGAGGTACGTGGACGACGCTGTGAATGGTCCGATCAACGAGCCGCAACCCCTTGCTCTCAAGGCAACAAGAAGCAAGGAGGCGCTACCTAGCAAGGTGGCACAAATCGAGGCGGCCGAACTTAATGATGAAGAGATGGCCCTCATCATCAAGAGATTCAAGACGGCGCTGAAGGGTCGCAAGGGACAGCCAAGCAAGACCAAAGCCAAGGGGAAGCGCTTGTAACACCCTAAAGTTCAATCTTGTGAAGACAAGGAAAAATTCTCAAAGATTTTAAATCAAAACACCTTTCCTTAAAAATAATCATAATTTAGAAGCTTCCACTCATGAATATGTTAAAAATACATAATTAAAGATACTTAGATAATCTAAATTGCCTTTTGGGTTAGGATATATGAAAGAATTAGGGTTAAACTATTTCTTAATAGATATAAGTTTACAATATAAATTTGATTTCCCTAGAACTAATAAGGTATGGGTTAATCTCTACTATATGATTGAAAGCTTGTCTAAAAGAACTAAAATAAATAAAGAAATACATAAAATAGGTTTTTGCACATTATGCTAAAAGTTCTATATGTGTATTCAAATTAAGTGTTTGAACTTTAAACTTGTGTTGATTTGAAATTCAAATGGAAAGGAAAAATAGAAAATAGAAAACAAATGGGAAAGTGAGAAAAGAGAAGAGATATGAAAATATACATAAAATGAATAACCAAATATCTTCAGGTTGAGCATTTTTAATTTCAAAAAGGATGAGTTTATAAATGAAGATCCACACAAAGTTTGAATTTGAACTTGAACTCAATTTGGATTTGAAAATGAAAAAGGAAAACAGAAAATATAAAAAGAAAAAGATAAAAGGAGTTAGCTGGGCCGACTTGGCGCATTCGGCCCATCTCCACTCATCTCGCGCGCAGCCCACTCACCCCGAATCCTGGCGCCGACACGCGGGCCCCACCGGGCAGACTCACGCGCGCGCGCTTCTCACCGCCCTGTCGCTTACGCGTGGGACCCACTTGTCAGGGTCGTCCCCTTCGCGTAACAGAAGCCGCGCGGAAGACTCGGCTGCCGTTGCGAGACCGGGTCGCTCGCCGCCGCCGCGGAATCCTCGCGCATGACCGGTTCAACCGTCGCGGGGGATAAAAGACACCGTCCCCTCACCTTTTCCCTATAGCTATCCAGACGACGTGCGATCAGAGAAGGTAGAGAAGGGAAAGCGGGTGCCGCCGTGGGGCCTCCCATCGCGACACCGGGAATACGGCCTCGGGGTGGAGCCTAGGGTGCTCGGTGACCTTCGGCTAGGTGTGTGGATCCAGTTGGAGAGGGGATTGGCGCCCGAGAGTCCTTTGTGCGGCGTGAATTGCTCGCCGGAGCAACGACCCCGCGGTGGAGCCGCTCGTGCGCGTGAGCCGGTGGCTGTGTTGCCGCCGTATCGGTATGTGACCCTCTCCCATGTTCGTTGTGCTCTACCATGCGTCCTGCGGGGCTCGGATTGGCGATTGGCGCACGGAATCGCCGGTGAGAGTTCGCCGGAGTTCCTTGTGCCGCGCGGTGTGCGCGCCGCTGCCCTGGGAAGAACGGGGGTAGGTGATGACCCCTGGACCGTTAGATCGGGCGTGTTCGGTCAGGATTAGAAGCAGGCGTAGTGAGCTCGGGTACCGTTGATCTGATAGCGTACGGTCCCGATTGGATGCGTCGTACCCGTTCACTGATTTCGTCCGAGCCGTTGGATCTGAATCCGTAGGTTAGGAATGGTCCGAGGTTCATAAAATCCAGGGCGTTGATTGACAATCCAACGGTCCCTGTGGCGTACCGGTTCACTCAAGTGATGATTTAATATGGGCCGTGGGCTTTTAATCCAACGGCTGATACAGATTCGTACCCCTTCGCCGTGGATGTTTTATAAAAGAGTCCTCGGAGTTTTGTGGAATCAACCCGCCGTCCACCTATCACTGTTGACTGAGTCTTGGAAAATTTACACCGAGCCCCCTGGACTTTCCTGTAATTGAGGCCCAGTCCAGCACTCAGTTAAATTGAATAAATAGAATAGAAAATAGATTTTTAATATGAAAATAATTGCTAGAACTTAATTAATTCATAACTAATTCATTTTAGCTCCAAATTGAGTCATTCCAATTCCTAAAATTTTGTAATAATATTCTCTACCATTTAGAATCACTGTTTTGACATAAACTCTGTCAGAGAATTTATTTATCATTTAATCATATTATAATCACCTTAAATCTTAGGGAATTCATAACTTAAAATCTACAACTCCAAAATTAATAATTCTTTTTCCTGTGGTCTTATTTTAATATGTAGATTATTAATATGTATTTTGCATATATGTTTGGTGTAATGTTAATTTTGCCTATACACTATTTGTTTGTATTGCTACGACTAGTGCGAGGTCACGTGTCACCTGAAGATCATCCTGGTACCTGGATCTCAAGGCCCAGGCAAGTTGTGCCCTTGATCACTTCTTTTTACCCAGCCATGTTCTGATTAATCATAATGATCTGCATAGGTTAATTTTGATGGGACCCAATAGGTTACCCTAGTTTGTCTATCTTTGTACCTTGTTTACCACTGATCTTTCTAGGTAGTACTTGCTAGTGCTATATGTGGTTTTGGGTATGGAGATACATTATTCATGATTACACTTTTTGTTATCAGTTGTTATTTAATGTTCATGTTAAGATCATTATGTTAATTGGAACATGGAGCGACCACCCGGGAAAACAGTGCTACCACAAGGGTAGTATGGGATGCCCTTGGCTGATTAATTAGGAAAGCTAGTGGAAGACTACCTTACCCGAAAGGGGCAAGGGCAGTAGGGGAGAGGTCAGTGTAGGGAGGCCCTCGGGAGGATTTTGCTGCGATGGCGGTCCTGCAAGGGATTCCTGCACTGGATCTTCCTATAAACTGTAGCGGGTTTTCGGAAGCTAGTGGAACTTTGTAAAGGCCTCGTAGTGGATCCCTAGCCATTCACCTCGGAAGTGTCTAAGGGCTTTGCAAACCCTGGCGACATGGGATACACGACTTGTGGGTAAAGATGCGCAACCTCTGCAGAGTGTAAAACTGGTATACTAGCCGTGCTCACGGTCATGAGCAGCTCGGACCCTCACATGATTAATTTATGGAACTAAATTCAATTTGTCATATGCATTGCATTGCAGGTGAAGTTGTTAACTTTTGTGCTACTATTTAATTGGGTTGGTATTTACTTATACTTAGTAATTGCTAATAAAATTTTGACCAACTTTAAAAGCAATGCTCAGCTCTAACCATCTTCTTTGGTAAGCCTTACACTTTATGAGCTCCCACCTTTGGTGAGTTCATGCACATTATTCCCCACAACTTGTTGAGCGATGAACGTATGTGAGCTCACTCTTGCTGTCTCACATACACCACAGGTCAAGGACAGGTACTGCAGGATGATGCTCATGGAGGATGCTGCGATGAGTTCGTGAGAGGTCTAGGTCGTCGTCTCCCAGTCAACTTTTGGGTTGCTGGACCGTTGTCTCCTTATAATGTAATTATTTATTTTGTATAGAACTCCTGTTATATATAAAGATGTGACATTCGATCCTGTGCCACTATACATCATATGTTTGAGACTTGGTCCCAGCATACCTGGTGTTTATGTTAACCCCGGGTTTTGGACCCCTAAAATCCGGGTGTTACAGAAGTGGTATCAGAGGAATGTTGACTGTAGGACGAAACCTAGATAGAACTGGACAACTCTTGTCTACTTACCTCTGCTACTCTAAACTTAACTTAATCTTTTCTCATCTATTTCCGCTTCACTCTGATTATTCTTATCTTTTCTTTCTAAAAGACAAATGTGGATTTCACACTTTGAAATCCTGTGCCTAAAGTGACTTTAGGAATAGGAGACCTACTCTTAGGAACAAAAACAAAACTATTTTTATAAGTATCTATGCACTTGAAAGTTTGTTCTTATGATACTTGTCTGATTTGGATCTTTGTTTGAGTGTGATGGGTTGTGGAGTAATATCCACAATTACATCTGCATATACGTATAGGCATAAATAGAATTCATAAGAAAACTAAGCCACTTAGATTATCCTCCATTAAAATGTATCTATCTCATAGAGATCCCTCTAATCTTAAAAGACTCTCCCATATTTTAATAGATTCATCGTATCTTATAAGATTCTCTCTTATCTTACTAAGATCCATCTCATCTTAAAAGATTCTTCTTGCCTTAATAAATTCATCTTATCTTGAAAAGATTTTGTTATCCTAATAGATCTAATTTACCTCAAAAGATTCTACCTTATGAATTCATCCTACCCTAATTAGCATATTTATCCCAGTCTAAAATATCAACCATGATCTAATTCAAAATAATTAGATACTGTCTAGTCTAATCTGGTTATACCAATCTAACCTAAAACTGGTGCCCTAGACCAACTACAACTACCTAACCATATGCCACTACCTTACCCATCTGATAGTTGCATAACCCCTCTGTTTTAACCTAACATAGATTTTTAACATATTCTGATAAAATATATCCTACCCAGGAAGATCAAACTGACTTTAACTAGTCTAATCTAGTCATATTCAAACTAATCTAATGTGGCCTACTTAATCAGACTAATGTTACAGGTAAAAAGAGATTAGACCTTACTAGCCAAGTGTTAACTTAGCACATTAGACTAACTCAACCATGAGCAGAAGATCTAACTAGACCAATAGATTCATAATGGATTGCATGATCTGTTTACCCCCACCTAAAACAAACTTGTAACCTACATCTTGTAGTCTATCTCACCCATATATATCTCTCATCTTGACAGATTCCATCCTACCCTTAGATATTCACCTTATACGATTGGTTACCCCAATCTGAACATAAAACAAAGATTAAGCCCTACTAAAGAATCTTCAGATTATAACCAGTTACTAGCTTATTCATTCCACTTATTGAACAATTCCCTTTGCAAAACTATTGCCATGTGCCTCTAACTTTCATGGTCAATACCAGGAAAGGAAAGATTATCACATAACAGCAAACAGAAAATGAATCCTCCAAATCCTCCACCTGTTGAAATCAATCAAGTGGTTGCTACCCAAAGACTGGTAATACAACAGTTAACAGACATGGTGACCGAGATGCAGAATCAGATAAGACAACAACGCGAGGAAATACGTCAGGCCCGCCAAGAAATAAGGCAAGCACGGTTAGAGAGACAACAACAACAACCTCCACCACCACCACCAGCATCACCAAGCTACATAGATATAAATTATGATGATTTGTAAGGTCTAGATGTTACTTTAGTTAGTAGATGATATGATTCTAGAAGGAACAATAAGGTCTATTGACCCTATGTTTTGTTAAAGAATTATACCTCATGCTGAGATTTCTTTGTTTGTGCATATGTTCCTTTTTATTACAAATCTCGAGGACGAGATTATTTTTAAGGGGGGTAGGATTTGTAACACCCTAAAGTTCAATCTTGTGAAGACAAGGAAAAATTCTCAAAGATTTTAAATCAAAACACCTTTCCTTAAAAATAATCATAATTTAGAAGCTTCCACTCATGAATATGTTAAAAATACATAATTAAAGATACTTAGATAATCTAAATTGCCTTTTGGGTTAGGATATATGAAAGAATTAGGGTTAAACTATTTCTTAATAGATATAAGTTTACAATATAAATTTGATTTCCCTAGAACTAATAAGGTATGGGTTAATCTCTACTATATGATTGAAAGCTTGTCTAAAAGAACTAAAATAAATAAAGAAATACATAAAATAGGTTTTTGCACATTATGCTAAAAGTTCTATATGTGTATTCAAATTAAGTGTTTGAACTTTAAACTTGTGTTGATTTGAAATTCAAATGGAAAGGAAAAATAGAAAATAGAAAACAAATGGGAAAGTGAGAAAAGAGAAGAGATATGAAAATATACATAAAATGAATAACCAAATATCTTCAGGTTGAGCATTTTTAATTTCAAAAAGGATGAGTTTATAAATGAAGATCCACACAAAGTTTGAATTTGAACTTGAACTCAATTTGGATTTGAAAATGAAAAAGGAAAACAGAAAATATAAAAAGAAAAAGATAAAAGGAGTTAGCTGGGCCGACTTGGCGCATTCGGCCCATCTCCACTCATCTCGCGCGCAGCCCACTCACCCCGAATCCTGGCGCCGACACGCGGGCCCCACCGGGCAGACTCACGCGCGCGCGCTTCTCACCGCCCTGTCGCTTACGCGTGGGACCCACTTGTCAGGGTCGTCCCCTTCGCGTAACAGAAGCCGCGCGGAAGACTCGGCTGCCGTTGCGAGACCGGGTCGCTCGCCGCCGCCGCGGAATCCTCGCGCATGACCGGTTCAACCGTCGCGGGGGATAAAAGACACCGTCCCCTCACCTTTTCCCTATAGCTATCCAGACGACGTGCGATCAGAGAAGGTAGAGAAGGGAAAGCGGGTGCCGCCGTGGGGCCTCCCATCGCGACACCGGGAATACGGCCTCGGGGTGGAGCCTAGGGTGCTCGGTGACCTTCGGCTAGGTGTGTGGATCCAGTTGGAGAGGGGATTGGCGCCCGAGAGTCCTTTGTGCGGCGTGAATTGCTCGCCGGAGCAACGACCCCGCGGTGGAGCCGCTCGTGCGCGTGAGCCGGTGGCTGTGTTGCCGCCGTATCAGTATGTGACCCTCTCCCATGTTCGTTGTGCTCTACCATGCGTCCTGCGGGGCTCGGATTGGCGATTGGCGCACGGAATCGCCGGTGAGAGTTCGCCGGAGTTCCTTGTGCCGCGCGGTGTGCGCGCCGCTGCCCTGGGAAGAACGGGGGTAGGTGATGACCCCTGGACCGTTAGATCGGGCGTGTTCGGTCAGGATTAGAAGCAGGCGTAGTGAGCTCGGGTACCGTTGATCTGATAGCGTACGGTCCCGATTGGATGCGTCGTACCCGTTCACTGATTTCGTCCGAGCCGTTGGATCTGAATCCGTAGGTTAGGAATGGTCCGAGGTTCATAAAATCCAGGGCGTTGATTGACAATCCAACGGTCCCTGTGGCGTACCGGTTCACTCAAGTGATGATTTAATATGGGCCGTGGGCTTTTAATCCAACGGCTGATACAGATTCGTACCCCTTCGCCGTGGATGTTTTATAAAAGAGTCCTCGGAGTTTTGTGGAATCAACCCGCCGTCCACCTATCACTGTTGACTGAGTCTTGGAAAATTTACACCGAGCCCCCTGGACTTTCCTGTAATTGAGGCCCAGTCCAGCACTCAGTTAAATTGAATAAATAGAATAGAAAATAGATTTTTAATATGAAAATAATTGCTAGAACTTAATTAATTCATAACTAATTCATTTTAGCTCCAAATTGAGTCATTCCAATTCCTAAAATTTTGTAATAATATTCTCTACCATTTAGAATCACTGTTTTGACATAAACTCTGTCAGAGAATTTATTTATCATTTAATCATATTATAATCACCTTAAATCTTAGGGAATTCATAACTTAAAATCTACAACTCCAAAATTAATAATTCTTTTTCCTGTGGTCTTATTTTAATATGTAGATTATTAATATGTATTTTGCATATATGTTTGGTGTAATGTTAATTTTGCCTATACACTATTTGTTTGTATTGCTACGACTAGTGCGAGGTCACGTGTCACCTGAAGATCATCCTGGTACCTGGATCTCAAGGCCCAGGCAAGTTGTGCCCTTGATCACTTCTTTTTACCCAGCCATGTTCTGATTAATCATAATGATCTGCATAGGTTAATTTTGATGGGACCCAATAGGTTACCCTAGTTTGTCTATCTTTGTACCTTGTTTACCACTGATCTTTCTAGGTAGTACTTGCTAGTGCTATATGTGGTTTTGGGTATGGAGATACATTATTCATGATTACACTTTTTGTTATCAGTTGTTATTTAATGTTCATGTTAAGATCATTATGTTAATTGGAACATGGAGCGACCACCCGGGAAAACAGTGCTACCACAAGGGTAGTATGGGATGCCCTTGGCTGATTAATTAGGAAAGCTAGTGGAAGACTACCTTACCCGAAAGGGGCAAGGGCAGTAGGGGAGAGGTCAGTGTAGGGAGGCCCTCGGGAGGATTTTGCTGCGATGGCGGTCCTGCAAGGGATTCCTGCACTGGATCTTCCTATAAACTGTAGCGGGTTTTCGGAAGCTAGTGGAACTTTGTAAAGGCCTCGTAGTGGATCCCTAGCCATTCACCTCGGAAGTGTCTAAGGGCTTTGCAAACCCTGGCGACATGGGATACACGACTTGTGGGTAAAGATGCGCAACCTCTGCAGAGTGTAAAACTGGTATACTAGCCGTGCTCACGGTCATGAGCAGCTCGGACCCTCACATGATTAATTTATGGAACTAAATTCAATTTGTCATATGCATTGCATTGCAGGTGAAGTTGTTAACTTTTGTGCTACTATTTAATTGGGTTGGTATTTACTTATACTTAGTAATTGCTAATAAAATTTTGACCAACTTTAAAAGCAATGCTCAGCTCTAACCATCTTCTTTGGTAAGCCTTACACTTTATGAGCTCCCACCTTTGGTGAGTTCATGCACATTATTCCCCACAACTTGTTGAGCGATGAACGTATGTGAGCTCACTCTTGCTGTCTCACATACACCACAGGTCAAGGACAGGTACTGCAGGATGATGCTCATGGAGGATGCTGCGATGAGTTCGTGAGAGGTCTAGGTCGTCGTCTCCCAGTCAACTTTTGGGTTGCTGGACCGTTGTCTCCTTATAATGTAATTATTTATTTTGTATAGAACTCCTGTTATATATAAAGATGTGACATTCGATCCTGTGCCACTATACATCATATGTTTGAGACTTGGTCCCAGCATACCTGGTGTTTATGTTAACCCCGGGTTTTGGACCCCTAAAATCCGGGTGTTACAGCGCTCATGCTTCAAATGTAGTAAGATTGGTCATTTTATTGCTAACTGTCCCATAATGAAAGTGACCAGGAACACGGAAGCAAGAGGGAGAAGAAAAAGAACTATAAGAAGGCAAAGGGTGAGGCACATCTTGGCAAGGAGTGGGATTTGGATTGCTCCTCGTCCGACTCCGACAATGAAGGCCTCGCCGCCACCGCCTTCAACAAGTCATCCCTCTTCCCCAACGAGCGTCACACATGCCTTATGGCAAGGGAGAAGAAGGTATGTACTCGAGACTCTACTTATGCTTCTTCAAGTGAAGACGAATCTAGTGATGAGGAAATAGATTACTCTAGCTTGTTCAAGGGATTGGATAGGAATAAAATTGATAAAATCAATGAATTGATTGATGCCTTGAATGAAAAGGATAGGCTTTTAGAAAAGCAAGAGGATTTGTTGTATGATGAACATGATAAATTTGTAGAGGCACAAAAATCCTATGCTTTAGAAGTTAAAAGAAATGAAATGCTTTCTTATGAACTATCTACTTGTCATGAAACCATTTCTACTTTACAAGGTGTTAACAATGATTTAAATGCTAAATTAGAAGTAGCAAATAAATCTAATTCTTGTGTAGAACATGTTATGATTTGCACTAGGTGTAAGGATTTTGATATTGATGCCTGTAATGGACACCTAGTTTCAATTTCGAGATTAAATAATGAAGTAGCTAGTCTTAATGCCCAACTTAAGACTAGCAAGAGTGATTTCGATAAGCTAAAATTTGCAAGGGATGCCTACACGATTGGTAGACACCCCTCAATTAAGGATGGACTTGGCTTCAAGAGGGAAGCCAAGGACTTAACAAGCCATAAGGCTCCCATCTCCGCCAAGGAGAAAGGGAAGGTCCCTATGGCAAGTAGTACTAAAAGGAACCATGCTTTTATGTACTTTGATAAAAGACAGTCTCATAGGAGTTGTAATGCTTTTGATTCACATGATTCTTATGCCATGTATGCTTCTAGTTCTTCCTATATGCATGGTAGAAATGTGCCTAGGAAAAATATTCATCATGTTCCTAGAAAGTTGTGAATGGTCCCTCTATAATTTATCATGCTTTAAATGCTTCCTTTGCTATTTGTAGAAAGGATAGGAAGATAGTTGCTAGGAAATTAGGGGCAAAATGCAAGGGTGATAAAACTTGCATTTGGGTCCCTAAGGAAATTGTGACTAACCTTGTAGGACCCAACAAGAGTTGGGTACCTAAGACCCAAGCCTAAATTTTCCTTGCAGGTTTATGCATCCGGGGGTTCAAGCTGGATTATCGACAGCGGATGCACAAACCATATGACGGGGGAGAAGAAGATGTTCACCTCCTACGTCAAGAATAAGGATTCCCAAGATTCAATCATATTCGGTGATGGGAACCAAGGCAAGGTGAAAGGATTAGGCAAGATTGCAATATCAAATGAGCATTCTATCTCTAATGTGTTTTTAGTGGAGAGTCTTGGATATAATTTACTATCTGTTAGTCAATTATGTAATATGGGATATAACTGTTTATTTACAAATGTAGATGTGTCTGTCTTTAGAAGATGTGATGGTTCACTAGCTTTTAAGGGTGTACTAGACGACAAACTTTACTTAGTTGATTTTGCAAAAGAAGAGGCCGGTCTAGATGCATGCTTAATGGCTAAGACTTGCATGGGCTGGTTGTGGCATCGCCGCTTAGCACATGTGGGAATGAAGAACCTCCACAAGCTTCTAAAGGGAGAACACGTGATAGGTCTAACCAATGTTCATTTCGAAAAAGATAGACCTTGTGCAGCTTGTCAAGCAGGTAAACAAGTGGGAGGAGCACATCACAGCAAGAATGTGATGACCACGTCAAGACCTCTGGAGCTGCTGCATATGGACCTCTTCGGACCCGTCGCCTATCTGAGCATAGGAGGAAGTAAGTATGGTCTAGTTATTGTTGATGACTTTTCCCGCTTCACTTGGGTGTTCTTTTTGCAGGATAAGTCTGAAACCCAAGGGACCCTCAAGAGCTTCCTCAGGAGAGCTCAAAATGAGTTCGAGCTCAAGGTGAAGAAGATAAGGAGCGACAACGGGTCCGAATTCAAGAATCTTTAAGTGGAGGAGTTCCTTGAGGAGGAGGGGATCAAGCACGAGTTCTCCGCTCCCTACACACCTCAGCAAAATGGTGTGGTAGAAAGGAAGAACAGGACGCTCATTGATATGGCAAGGACTATGCTTGGAGAGTTCAAGACCCCCGAGTGTTTTTGGTCGGAAGCCGTAAACACGGCTTGTGTAATACCTACTTTGTAAGAAAAAAATCAAAAAGGAGAAATGAAATCCATGTATATATGTATGTGTGATATCTCTACTTGTCATTTCATGTGGACACCCCACTTATACAAATGAATAAGTAAAAAAGGGCATTCAAATAAATTATGCATCATGCTGGTATTTTATTTTGTGTGCATTTTGTGACAACATAGAATGATGTGAAAAGAAATATACTAATACCCAAATGGGAATTTAAGATCTAAAAGAAATTCTAGGATTTGGAAGGAAAGAAAGAAAGATTATGCAATACAGAATGATATCATTAAATAACTTCATCGCATGAGGATATGACCAAATTGCAGGGTTAATATGAGTTTAAATTTGCACTTAATTTTGAATTCTAAATTTGGATTCAAAATAGTTGAGAATAAAGGAAAAACAGAAAACAAAATTAAAAAGATAAAGATAAAACTGTCGCATGGGCTTATCTAGACCAATTCGGCCCACTGCCACCATTTTCCCTCCGCGTGACCCATCAGGCTGGGATCAGCGCCGACAGGTGGACCCGGGGGATCAGCCTCCCGTGCATCACGCGACTCACTGCCTGGGCGCGCCTGGTGACCTACGTGTGGGGCCACCGTGTAAGACCCATCACCCACCTCCGTTCATCGCGCAGCTTCCGCGTAACGAGGACCGGGCGCCGTGGGCTTTGGGAATCTCTCAACAAAAACCTGGTTCGCCCGAGATTTCTGTCATGGCTCGTCCGAATCTCTCGCAGCCGCGTACTTACCCTCCCCACGCGCTCGTATCTCCGCATGGCTCACCGCTCAATCCTGGAACCCGTCGTGATCTGGTCAATGGGATGTGCCCTTGATCCAAAACTCGTGCCGAGATCTCGAGTTGCGTTTGTCGCCCCCATGGCCTTGCTCAGGTGCATATAAGTAGGCCCTGTTCCTCCTTGCCCGACTAACGGCCGTTAGCCCAGCCACTGACACCACCGGGAGCCGCCCGCGTCGACCTGGTCGACGACTACGGCTCGGAGCCCACGTTGTGGCCATAGATGATCTACGAAGCTCATGGAGTGTATCTGTTGCCGTTTTGGGTGGAATCGTGTGCGGGGCGATGCGGAATTTCTTGCCAGAAATCACACGGCGCCGCCGAACCGCACTCTGCCGTGGCCAGCGCCGCTCGGCAATCGATGTCTGGTGAGGACTCCCTCCCTGTGTTCGCCAAGTTCTTTATTACATGTTGCGCACTGTGGATTGGGATCTAGGGTGTGTCTGTGTAGTTTCGTCGTGCTCCGGCGAGCTCTGCGGTGGGGGAAGCAGGGCACCGCCGGGTGCCGTGACCGGAGAAGGGGGGCAGGCCGTTCGGCCGTCTGATCTTAACGGACGGCTCAGATCGAGTGAGCGAACTGTTTTCCATGGAGCACACCGTGATCGTTGATCTGTTATTCAACGGCGATGATTGGAGGATGGCATACCCCACCTCCGCGCGTGTAACTCTGGGCCATAGATTTGAGAGTAGATGGTTGGGATTAGAAATTGCTTATTCCTTCGCGATATTGAATCCGGCCCGTCCATCTGAAATCGGGCAGATCCGGAGGGCTTGGGTCTTGCGCTGGCATCGATCATCGGATTTTAATCTAACGGTCCACATCCGGTACCGGTTCGGGTAATGAATGATCTAATCCGAGGCGCACATTTTAGATCTGACGGCAGAGACTCTCCCATACCCCTTCGCAGGCGCAAATAGTCAAAAGAGACCCTCTGTTTTTACAGAATCAACCCGCCATCCACGAGAGCTGTGCTCTGTGTTTGCGGTGTTTTACTCCGTAGCCCCTGTGTTTCCATTTATTGAGGCCCAGTCCAGAACCTTATAAAACCAGAGAAAATAATTTATAAATGGATTTTCAATAGGAAAATAATTGTTAGAACTTCAATAATTCATAGAAAATGCATATGAACTCCAAATTAATCCATTCCAGTTCCTAAAATTTTGTAATTTTATTGTCTATCACTTAGAGCCTCTGTTTTATCATGACAACAGTAAGAAAATTAATCTCACACTTAATCTTATTTAAAACACATGAAACCTTTGAAAATCCATAACTTAAATTCTATAACTCCAAAAATTGTGATTCCTGTTCCTAGGATTTTATTTTATTATGTAGAATATTTCTGTGTATTTTGTTTATATGTTTGGTGTAATGATTAATTTCTCTATATGCACTGTGCTTGTTTGTATTGTGGCGAGTAGAAGAGCCCGTGACCGAGGATCCTGGTGAGCAGCAGGTTGAAGTAGCTGAGCAGGAGCTCATTGAAGGCAAGTTGTGCCCTTGACCACTTCTTACCCAATGATGTTCCTTAATATCATTTATCCATGCATAGGTTAATTTTGATGGGACCCAATAGGTCACCCTAGATTGTTTATCTCATTACCTTGTTTACCCCTTACTCACTTGGGTAGTTTGCTATTGCTTTACCTGGTTTTGGGATAATCATTTATTACCTCTATGTTCCAATTCTTTTTGTTATTCTATTTATGTTCATGTTGAGATCATTAATGTTAATTGGAACATAGAGCTTAACTTGAGA
Source organism: Zea luxurians (assembly GCA_029449295.1). Lineage (NCBI taxonomy): Eukaryota > Viridiplantae > Streptophyta > Magnoliopsida > Poales > Poaceae > Zea > Zea luxurians. The sequence goes on along the minus strand of JAOPSE010000153.1, from coordinate 3,240,976 downwards.
ACCACGTGCCACCACAAGGGTTTAATGGGACGCCCTTGGCTGACTAATTAGGAAAGCTAGTGGAAGACTACCTTACCCGAAAGGGGCAAGGGCAGTAGGGGAGTGGTCAGTGTAGGGAGGTCCTTGTTTGATTTTGCTGCGATGGCGGTCAGACAAGAACCCTGCATTGGAACTTCCTATAAACTGTAGCGGGTTTTCGGAAGCTAGTGGAACTTTGTAAAGGCCTCGTAGTGTTGCCCTGCCGCGCTTCCTAGGTAGAGGTGTATGGGACTCGCGACCCCTTGGCAGATGGGTAGCATGACTTGTGGGTAAAGGGTACAACCTCTGCAGAGTGTAAAACTGGTATACTAGCCGAGCTCACGGTCATGAGCAGCTCAGGACTCTCTGATGTTTAAATTATGGAACTTAAATTCAATTTTGTCATTTGCATTGCATGGGTTTATTATTAATTTTGTTCTAATATTCTTATTATGGTTTGGTATTTACTTACACTTAGTAACTGCTGATAAAATTTTGACCAACTACTTAAAAGCAATGCTCAGCTTTAAACCCCTATCATTGATAAGCCTTACACATCACATGAACTCACACCTTTGTGAGTTTATGTCCACTGGTTCCCCACAACTTGTTGAGCTATGATCATGTGTGAGCTCACCCTTGCTGTCTCACGCCCCCCCCCCCCACAGGAGAAGAGCAGGTGGTTCAGGAGGAGCCACAAGGCGAGGAGTATGATCTGATCTAGGTGGCGTTTCTCAGTTGACATTGGCGCCGACGATCCTTAGTTTGTTTTATCTTTATTATTTTATTTTGTAATAAGTCTTCCGCTATGTAATAAGTACTCTGATGTTATTGACATTTATCTCTATACACTCTGTTATTATATATGTTGTCTTCTTGGCGCATGTATGAGATGCACCTGGCTTTGTTCCTTAAAGCCAGGTGTGACAGAAGTGGCATCAGAGGAAATGTTGACTGTAGGACGAAACCTAGATAGAAATGGACAAAACCCTTACGTACTTACCTTACTCTGATTCTTTCTATACTCATCTTGTCTTGATCCTGTCTCACCTTTTGCTATCATACTCTGATTACTCTTATCTTTTCTGCTCTAAGACAAGATGGATTTCATACCTTGGAATCCTACATTTATGAACTTTTTTTTAGAGATAGGGAACCCAAGACAAAATTTAAAACTATTTTCTTTGAAAAAAAATGTTGGTTGATTGTGCTGATGCTAAATGCCTGATTTGCTTCTTTGATTGATTGAATTATTATAGATGGACATCTTAGCATGTACCACCATAAGGTAATGTATTAGCTTTAGTAGGTAACACACTAATCTACTTAGCTAATAAATCCCCAGCGGTAACATTTCTTGTAATTACTCGCCTCGTCTACAATTCTTCCTTTCTTACCCTATGTTTCTAGCCCAGATGGGCTACCCCTGTAAGTGTTAGAAGAGAGCACTATAGACGTGATCCTTGGCATGCCATGGTTAAGAAGGGCAAAGGCAGTATATACACTGTGCTAAGGGAATCATAGAACTCACCGGTTCCAAAGGACAAAAATTTGAAGTTGAAATCGTAGTAAGTACCACCACTAGACTAGCGACATTCTTTGTGGATGAGAAGTTTGTGGGTGGCAACATCCATGCAGTTAGAGATTTTCTAGATGTCTTTACAGAGGAGTTACCAGGAATGCCACCTGACAGAGAAGTTGAGTTTGTTATTGATCTCTTACCTGGAACCGCCCCTATTTCTAAACGGCCATATAGGATGTCCGTAGAGGAGTTGAAGGAACTTAAGAAGCAGTTAACTGAGTTACAAGTGGCTGGGTACATTCGTCCGAGTTTCTCACCTTGGGGAGCACCGGTTTTGTTTGTATAGAAGAAGGATGGATCGCAGCGGATGTGTGTGGACTATAGATCTCTGAACGATGTTATTGTGAAGAACAAGTATCCGTTACTCCGTATTGAGGATTTGTTTGATCAAATGAGAGGTGCTAGAGTATTCTCGAAGATTGATCTCCGATCTGGTTACCATCAGATGAGGATTAGACCATCGGATATTCCCAAGACGGCTTTCTCGACTCGATATGGATTATATGAGTTTACTGTTATATCGTTTGGATTAACCAATGCACCAGCTTATTTTATGAACTTGATGAATAAGGTGTTTAGGGAGTATTTGGACAGATTCGTCGTGGTGTTCATCGATGATATTCTTATCTATTTTAAGAGTGAAAGTGATCATGAAGAACATCTAAGGTTGGTGCTACAGAAGCTACGAGATAACCAGCTATATGCCAAGTTTAGCAAGTGCGAGTTTTGGATTGGCGAGGTGCCATTTCTTGGTCATATCATTTCTAATGGAGGAATTTCAGTGGATCCCGCTAAGGTTAAGGAGATAATGGAGTGGAGAGTACCCACTACAGTTACGGAGATTCGGAGTTTCTTGGGACTTGCTGGCTATTATCGGAGATTTATTGAAGGATTTTCTAAGATTGCCAAACCTATGACTTCACTTTTGGAGAAAGGAAGAGAATTTAAGTGGGACGAAAAGTGCCAAGACAGCTTTGAGCAATTGAAAAAGAGGTTGATGTCGCCACCAGTATTGGTTATGCCAGACCTATAGAAAGGATTTGATATCTATTGTGATGCATGTGGCCAAGGCTTAGGATGTGTGCTCATGCAGGAAGGACATGTGATTGCTTATGCTTCTCGTCAGTTGCGGAAACCCGAATTGAACTACCCCACTCATGACTTGGAATTGGCAGCCGTTGTGCATGCACTTAAGATTTGGAGACATTATATCGTGGGGACCAAGTGTCAAGTATATACTGATCATAAGAGTTTGAAGTATATATTCACTCAGAAGGATCTCAACCTTAGGCAGCGCCGTTGGCTGGAGCTTATTAAGGATTATGATTTGGAGATTCACTATCACCCGGGCAAGGCAAATTTGGTTGCAGATGCCTTGAGTCGCAAGGAACATGTTCATTCAGCTATTGTTGCCCAACTACCCGATGAGATTGTTGAGGATTTGAGGAGACTTAACCTGGGGATAGTTGCTCATACTGAAGGAGTTACTATTGATGTGGAACCTACTTTGGAGCAAGAAATTTGTAAAGGTCAAATTGGTGATGCCAAAATAAAAGAGATTAAGGATCTGATTACTGAAGGTCGAGTTCCGGAATTTACGGAAGATGAGCAAGGCACTGTATGGTTCAAGGACAGGATGTGTGTTCCTGATATTAAAAGCCTTCGAGAGACTATTTTAAAGGAGGCCCATGATTCGGATTATTCTATTCATCCTGGTAGTACTAAGATGTATCAGGATTTGAAGCGGAAGTATTGGTGGTATGGATTGAAAAGAGATGTGGCTGCACATGTGGCTATGTGTGATGTATGTTAAAGAGATAAGGCTGAACACCAGAGGCCAGCTGGACTATTGCATCCACTGAAGATACCCGAGTGGAAGTGGGAAGAGATTGGTATGGATTTCATTACAGGATTGCCTCGCACCCAGAAAGGATATGATGCTATATGGGTGATTGTGGATAGATTGACTAAAGTGGCTCACTTTATTCCTGTCAAGACTACTTATAAAGGTTCTCAGCTAGCAGAGTTATATATGGCTCGGATTGTGTGTTTGCATGGAGTGCCGAAGAAGATCGTGTCTGATCGAGGTTCACAGTTTACCTCAAGATTTTGGAGAAGCTTTCATGAGAATATGAGTACAAAGTTGAATTTTAGTAAAGCTTATCACCCTCAGACTGATGGACAGACTGAAAGGACTAATCAAGTTTTGGAAGATATGTTGAGAGCTTGTGCCCTTCAGCATGGAGGAAGTTGGGATAAAAGTCTACCTTATGCTGAATTCTCATATAATAATAGTTATCAGGCCAGTCTGAAGATGTCACCTTTTGAAGCTTTGTATGGGAGAAAATGCAGGACTCCTTTGTATTGGGATCAGACTGGAGAAAGACAGTTCTTTGGGCCTGAACTGATTCAAGAAGTAGAAGAACAAGTTCGTATAATTCGAGAGAATTTGAGAGTGGCTCAAACCAGGCAAAAGAGCTACGCTGATAATAGAAGAAGACCACTGGAATTTGAAGGAGATTATGTGTACCTCAAGGTGTCACCACTTCGTGGAATGAGGAGATTCAAAGTTAAGGGCAAATTGTCCCCTCGCTACATTGGACCATTCTTGATCTTTAGAAGAGTTGGGGAGATGGCATACCAACTCGATTTACTGGATAGTTTATCGGATGTGCATAACGTGTTCCACGTATCTCAACTAAAGAAGTGTCTCCGTGTTCCCGAGGAACAGTTACCCATGGATGAGCTCAGTGTTCAAGGTGATTTGACTTACACAGAGTACCCGATTAAGATTTTGGATACTTTGACTAGAGTTACGAGAAATAAGGTGATAAAGATGTGCAAAGTGCAATGGAGTCACCACGGTGAAGATGAAGCAACTTGGGAAAAAGAAGAAGAGCTTCGTATAGATTTTCCCCACCTTTTCCCTCGTTCTTCCTAAATCTCGAGGACGAGATTATTTTTAAGGGGGGTAGGATTTGTAATACCTACTTTGTAAGAAAAAAAATCAAAAAGGAGAAATGAAATCCATGTATATATGTATGTGTGATATCTCTACTTGTCATTTCATGTGGACACCCCACTTATACAAATGAATAAGTAAAAAGGGCATTCAAATAAATTATGCATCATGCTGGTATTTTATTTTGTGTGCATTTTGTGACAACATAGAATGATGTGAAAAGAAATATACTAATACCCAAATGGGAATTTAAGATCTAAAAGAAATTCTAGGATTTGGAAGGAAAGAAAGAAAGATTATGCAATACAGAATGATATCAATAAATAACTTCATCGCATGAGGATATGACCAAATTGCAGGGTTAATATGAGTTTAAATTTGCACTTAATTTTGAATTCTAAATTTGGATTCAAAATAGTTGAGAATAAAGGAAAAACAGAAAATAAAGTTAAAAAGATAAAGATAAAACTGTCGCATGGGCTTATCTAGACCAATTCGGCCCACTGCCACCATTTTCCCTCCGCGTGACCCATCAGGCTGGGATCAGCGCCGACAAGTGGACCCGGGGGATCAGCCTCCCGTGCATCACGCGACTCACTGCCTGGGCGCGCCTGGTGACCTACGTGTGGGGCCACCGTGTAAGACCCATCACCCACCTCCGTTCATCGTGCAGCTTCTGCGTAACGAGGACCGGGCGCCGTGGGCTTTGGGAATCTCTCAACAAAAACCTGGTTCGCCCGAGATTTCCGTCATAGCTCGTCCGAATCTCTCGCGGCCGCGTACTTACCCTCCCCACGCGCTCGTATCTCCGCATGGCTCGCCGCTCAATCCTGGAACCCGTCGTGATCTGGTCAATGGGATGTGCCCTTGATCCAAAACTCGTGCCGAGATCTCGAGTTGCATTTGTCGCCCCCATGGCCTTGCTCAGGTGCATATAAGTAGGCCCTGTTCCTCCTTGCCCGACTAACGGCCGTTAGCCTAGCCACTGACACCGCCGGGAGCCGCCCGCGTCGACCTGGTCGACGACTACGGCTCGGAGCCCACGTTGTGGCCATAGATGATCTACGAAGCTCATGGAGTGTATCTGTTGCCGTTTTGGGTGGAATCGTGTGCGGGGCGATGCGGAATTTCTTGCCAGAAATCACACGGCGCCGCCAAACCGCACTCTGCCGTGGCCAGCGCCACTCGGCAATCGATGTCTGGTGAGGACTCCCTCCCTGTGTTCGCCAAGTTCTTTATTACATGTTGCGCACTGTGGATTGGGATCTAGGGTGTGTCTGTGTAGTTTCGTCGTGCTCCGGCGAGCTCTGCGGTGGGGGAAGCAGGGCGCCGCCGGGTGCCGTGACCGGAGAAGGGGGGCAGGCCGTTCGGCCGTCTGATCTTAACGGACGGCTCAGATCGAGTGAGCGAACTGTTTTCCATGGAGCACACCGTGATCGTTGATCTGTTATTCAACGGCGATGATTGGAGGATGGCATACCCCACCTCCGCGCGTGTAACTCTGGGCCATAGATTTGAGAGTAGATGGTTGGGATTAGAAATTGCTTATTCCTTCGCGATATTGAATCCGGCCCGTCCATCTGAAATCGGGCAGATCCGGAGGGCTTGGGTCTTGCGCTGGCATCGATCGTCGGATTTTAATCTAACGGTCCACATCCGGTACCGGTTCGGGTAATGAATGATCTAATCCGAGGCGCACATTTTAGATCTGACGGCAGAGACTCTCCCATACCCCTTCGCAGGCGCAAATAGTCAAAAGAGACCCTCTGTTTTTACAGAATCAACCCGCCATCCACGAGAGTTGTGCTCTGTGTCTGCGGTGTTTTACTCCGTAGCCCCTGTGTTTCCATTTATTGAGGCCCAGTCCAGAACCTTATAAAACCAGAGAAAATAATTTATAAATGGATTTTCAATAGGAAAATAATTGTTAGAACTTCAATAATTCATAGAAAATGCATATGAACTCCAAATTAATCCATTCCAGTTCCTAAAATTTTGTAATTTTATTGTCTATCACTTAGAGCCTCTGTTTTATCATGACAACAGTAAGAAAATTAATCTCACACTTAATCTTATTTAAAACACATGAAACCTTTGAAAATCCATAACTTAAATTCTATAACTCCAAAAATTGTGATTCCTGTTCCTAGGATTTTATTTTATTATGTAGAATATTTCTGTGTATTTTGTTTATATGTTTGGTGTAATGATTAATTTCTCTATATGCACTGTGCTTGTTTGTATTGTGGCGAGTAGAAGAGCCCGTGACCGAGGATCCTGGTGAGCAGCAGGTTGAAGTAGCTGAGCAGGAGCTCATTGAAGGCAAGTTGTGCCCTTGACCACTTCTTACCCAATGATGTTCCTTAATATCATTTATCCATGCATAGGTTAATTTTGATGGGACCCAATAGGTCACCCTAGATTGTTTATCTCATTACCTTGTTTACCCCTGACTCACTTGGGTAGTTTGCTATTGCTTTACCTGGTTTTGGGATAATCATTTATTACCTCTATGTTCCAATTCTTTTTGTTATTCTATTTATGTTCATGTTGAGATCATTAATGTTAATTGGAACATAGAGCTTAACTTGAGAACCACGTGCCACCACAAGGGTTTAATGGGACGCCCTTGGCTGACTAATTAGGAAAGCTAGTGGAAGACTACCTTACCCGAAAGGGGCAAGGGCAGTAGGGGAGTGGTCAGTGTAGGGAGGTCCTTGTTTGATTTTGCTGCGATGGCGGTCAGACAAGAACCCTGCATTGGAACTTCCTATAAACTGTAGCGGGTTTTCGGAAGCTAGTGGAACTTTGTAAAGGCCTCGTAGTGTTGCCCTGCCACGCTTCCTAGGTAGAGGTGTATGGGACTCGTGACCCCTTGGCAGATGGGTAGCATGACTTGTGGGTAAAGGGTACAACCTCTGCAGAGTGTAAAACTGGTATACTAGCCGAGCTCACGGTCATGAGCAGCTCAGGACTCTCTGATGTTTAAATTATGGAACTTAAATTCAATTTTGTCATTTGCATTGCATGGGTTTATTATTAATTTTGTTCTAATATTCTTATTATGGTTTGTTATTTACTTACACTTAGTAACTGCTAATAAAATTTTGACCAACTACTTAAAAGCAATGCTCAGCTTTAAACCCCTATCATTGATAAGCCTTACACATCACATGAACTCACACCTTTGTGAGTTTATGTCCACTGGTTCCCCACAACTTGTTGAGCTATGATCATGTGTGAGCTCACCCTTGCTGTCTCACGCCCCCTCCCACAGGAGAAGAGCAGGTGGTTCAGGAGGAGCCACAAGGCGAGGAGTATGATCTGATCTAGGTGGCGTTTCTCAGTTGACATTGGCGCCGACGATCCTTAGTTTGTTTTATCTTTATTATTTTATTTTGTAATAAGTCTTCCGCTATGTAATAAGTACTCTGATGTTATTGACATTTATCTCTATACACTCTGTTATTATATATGTTGTCTTCTTGGCGCATGTATGAGATGCACCTGGCTTTGTTCCTTAAAGCCGGGTGTGACAGCTTGCCACGCCATCAACAGGGTCTATCTTCATCACCTCCTCAAGAAGACCTCATACGAGCTGCTAACTGGTAACAAACCAGATGTATCGTACTTTCGTGTATTTGGGAGTAAATGCTACATTCTAGTGAAGAAGGGTAGGAATTCCAAATTTGCTCCCAAAGCTGTAGAAGGGTTTTTATTTGGTTATGATTCAAATACAAAGGCGTATAGGGTCTTCAACAAATCATCGGGTTTGGTTGAAGTCTCTAGCGACGTTGTATTTGATGAGACTAACGGCTCTCCAAGAGAGCAAGTTGTTGATCTTGATGATATAGATGAAGAAGACGTTCCAACGACCGCGATTCGCACCATGGCGATTGGAGATGTACGGCCTCAGGAACAATTGGAGCAAGATCAACCGTCTTCCTCAACTATGGTGCATCCCCCAACCCAAGATGACGAACATGTACCTCAAGTGGAGGCGCATGATCAAGGGGGAGCACAAGATGTTCAAGTTGAAGAGGAAGAAGCACCTCAGGCACCTCCAACCCAAGTTCGAGTGACGATCCAAAGGGATCATCCCGTCGACCAGATATTGGGTGATATTAGCAAGGGAGTAACTACTCGTTCAAGATTAGTTAATTTTTGTGAGCATTACTCTTTTGTCTCTTCTATTGAGCCTTTCAGGGTAGAAGAGGCCTTGCTAGATCCGGACTGGGTGTTGGCCATGCAGGAGGAACTCAACAACTTCAAGCGCAATGAAGTTTGGACACTGGTGCCTCGTCCCAAGCAAAATGTTGTGGGAACCAAGTGGGTGTTCCGCAACAAACAGGACGAGCACGGGGTGGTGACAAGGAACAAGGCTTGACTTGTGGCAAAAGGTTATGCCCAAGTCGCAGGTTTGGACTTTGAGGAGACGTTTGCTCCTGTGGCTAGGCTAGAATCAATTCGTATTTTGCTAGCATATGTCGCTCACCATTCTTTCAGGTTGTACCAAATGGATGTCAAGAGCGCTTTCCTCAACGGGCCAATTAAGGAGGAGCTGTACGTGGAGCAACCCCCTGGCTTCGAGGATGAACGGTACCCCGACCACGTGTGTAAGCTCTCTAAGGCGCTCTATGGACTTAAGCAAGCCCCAAGAGCATGGTATGAATGCCTTAGAGACTTTTTAATTGCTAATGCTTTCAAGGTTGGGAAAGCCGATCCAACTCTTTTTACTAAGACTTGCGATGGTGATCTTTTCGTGTGCCAAATTTATGTCGATGACATAATATTTGGTTCTACTAACCAAAAGTCTTGTGAGGAGTTTAGCAGGGTGATGACGCAGAAATTCGAGATGTCGATGATGGGCGAGTTGAACTTCTTCCTTGGGTTCCAAGTAAAGCAACTCAAGGATGGCACCTTCATCTCCCAAACGAAGTACACGCAAGACCTGCTAAAGCAGTTTGGGATGAAGGATGCCAAGCCCGCAAAGGCGACGATGGGAACCGACGGACACACCGACCTCAACAAAGGAGGTAAGTCCGTTGATCAAAAAGCATACCGGTCCATGATAGGGTCTTTACTTTATTTGTGTGCTAGTAGACCGGATATTATGCTTAGCGTATGCATGTGTGCTAGATTTCAATCCGATCCAAGGGAGTGTCACTTGGTGGCCGTAAAGCGAATTCTTAGATATTTAGTCGCTACGCCTTGCTTCGGGATCTGGTATCCAAAGGGGTCTAACACTACAGGAAAACAGTTAATTCCCGTCGGCCAGGAACCGACGGGAATAAGCACTAAACCGACGGGAATAAGTAATTCCCGTCGGTTGTCAGCCGCCAGGCGTCCCTTATCGGGGATACGGTTATTCCCGTCGGCCGCCGACGGGAATACGTAATCCCCGTCGGCCAAAATTTTGCCGACGGGAATAAGGGCTAATTCCCGTCGGCTCTACAACCGACGGGCGTTACTAATTAATCCCCGTCGGCTGACCTGGCCGACGGGAGTTACTAATTAATTCCCGTCGGCCAGGTCAGCCGACGGGAATTATCTGGGCCGACGGGAGGTAATAGTCAATTCCCGTCGGCTATGGTCAAACCGACGGGAATTAACTGGGCCGACGGGAGTTAACCTATATTTCTGCAACAGCAACACCAAATTAGATATTTCTCACACATAACATACACAAAACATATATATCACAAACATATGACAAAACATATCACATAAACATATAAATCACAAACGCATTGACATCACACATCACAAACACATCATTGACATCACACATCACAAACACATTGATATAATTCACACATCACAAACATTTCAGATACGAGAGTGTTTACACAAACATAACGTCCAGGAGTTAAAAACATAACGAGCACGAGTTTAAGTGTTTAAAGATAACCACCACTTGGGTGGTTAGAGCTTTGACCGCTGCCGCCTTCACCACCAGGAGGAGGGTACGCGAAGAGCGAGTCAACAAATCCAGTCCCTGCTGCTGGATCAGACCCACTGCCACCCGCTTCAGGCGTAACCTATGCAAGTTAGCAAATATCAACACGTTAAATGCAAATATCAAAAAGTATACAAGTGTATAAATTAATGGAGAGTTATCAAACGTACCCTATCTCCAGGTACAGGTATATGTGTCGGAGGGGTGGTGAACTGTGGTGGTGGAACTGGTGTGTTTGCAAATTGGCTCCATTGTGGTGGCGGTGGAAAATTTGATGTCATGCCTTGTTGCTGCATTAACTGTTAAACACATATGTGTTACTACCGAAGATGTTGTATTGAAATATAATAATTTAGAGTTCGGATTATGTGTACTCACTTGATACATCGCTTGATTATGAGCATTGCAAGCTTCCATAAATTCGCGTTGTTGTCTCATCTCTTCGCGCATCCTCATAATCTCCAACTCCTGCTCGTTCGGTCGACGAGAGCATGAGCTACGGGAAGATGAACCCGTCCTCTGAGATCTCACCGACGACGAGTCAATGAATCCGTCGAAGAGTGCGTATCTATAAGTTATTCAAAAAATGTGATTATTGTATAGTCAATTTAGTGTCAACCATATAATTTCATAAGTTAGAGCTTACCGTCCATGCGCTTTGCCACCACCACTTGCGTACACCACCGAGGGATCCACCGGTTCATGGCGCCAGTCGAAGTCAGGGCCATGGCGACGAACCATCTCCTCCCCATATGCCGCCTATACATCATTGACAACCTTACAAATGCAAGAATTTATATACTTTGAACGTTTGAACTTTTGAGCCAAAACTCACCAAGCGATCCGTGGCTGTCTGGCTGCAGAGCTGGTCAGGGTTGTTCGGGTCTGGTCCTTTGTGGCCCTCCTGGTAGACCTCAATGTCACTAGGCTTTTGGCCACTCGTAGCTTCCTGTATAAACAAAAAACATTCATAAGCAATAGTATTATTTGCTGATCGACATAGATAGATCAAACTTACCATTCTTTTAGCTTTTCGTATCATGTCGTCACCGCCAAACTTGTGGTTAGGATTGGTTCCTCGACATTGTCTGTGATGCGCTGATGCTTTCTGGAAGCCTTCGGAAGCCCAATATCGACACCAAGCATAGTACGCATCAGGCACGGGCGCCATCCATGGAACCATCACCTGCACACACACAATGTTACATATTATCAATCACAACAATAAATATAAAGGGTAAAATAAATTGAATACTAACCTCACGATATTGATCCTCAGTCAAATATATCTTTGACGACCCTTCCTTTTTAGTCAAGGGGCCTGCTTCTTCCGGATGCTTTTGAAAATACAGGTTTGTAGCCTGAATTCTCGCATAGTATATGGCATCCTTCACCAGCTTCTTTGCATTGTTTTGGAAGACACGTTCAGCGTGCCCCATGTAATCCTCTCCGTCAGGCAACCGATATCGAAGCTACAACATAAAGAATACAAATACAATGGTATAAGTCATAGATTTACAATATTAAGAAACATAACAAAAATAATAAAGAATTCATACCCAAAAGTCATTACGCACAAGTCCCTGTCTGTCGGTGTGGTTTCGTTCCTTTTTAAACTTGTACTCGTCCCAGGTACTGACGAGCACCTCATCCTCGGTATCACCGTTTGACACCTTCACTATACCAGGGTAGTGAAGGCAGCAAAGAGAACCCAACGTAAGGTTAACCTGAGTGTGGTGTCCCTTGCCGTCAAAGGACAGGTCCTCCCAATTCCTGCATTACACAAAAACATTAACAATACACATAATAGTTATATGAGATAAGTTAATATATTACACTCACCGATCTCCATGTGGCATGATTAAAGTCCTATCAGCCTCTCGCTCTATCGCGTGACGAGGCTTTACTGAGTGGCTTTTTCTTGAGCGACGTGTGCGTGTCGCTGAAGAGCCTCCCGAGCCATCATCCATCGGGTTGTCAGCCGGTTCGCCCTGTTGGCCCCACTGGTCCCACGCCTGTTGCTGCTCTCTCTGGTGGTCCCACTGGTCCCATGGCTGGTGATGCTGTGCGGCCTGGTCCCATGTCACGTGCTCCACCTCCTCAATGTGCTCCACCTCCTCATTGTGCTGCTCAGCCTCATTGTGCTGCTCCTCCTCAATGTGCTGCTCCTCTGTGTGCTGCTCATCCTGGTACATACAACTCAAGATTTATTTGTAAATTTGTAAACAAATTTATTTGTACAAGATATGTTACCTCATCTCCATGTACCGCGCTCAACAGCTCTCGACGTCTGCTGCTGCTCGAAGAACTGCCCTGAAAAAGGCCCAGGCCCTTGAACAACCCTTTCACTGACTTCTTTGATTTTGGCGGCATCCTGCATAAAAAATAAGAAATTATTCATTAGTGCATCAAAAATGACATAATACTTAAAATATAAACAAATGAAATAACAAAACAACTTTACTTGTTAAATATCATCAAAATCAGGATCTATTTGTTCTCTTCTATGCAGAGGTCGCCATGTAACTTTTCTCCTAACAGGTTGTCTTCTCCGCCTCTCCGGAAAAGTTAAGTCGTTAACGTCTGCGACTAGTGAATCTAATGCCGGTGCAGGATCAATATGAAAACTAGTTGGCAACTCTTCTTCTTGAAACACCTCATCAACCTGCTCAAGGTGACCAATTTGATATTCGTCCTCACCAGGAGTGTATAGGCGTTCGCGGGGATTTACATTGTACACAACCCTCCATTTAGACAACTTTTTGCATGGATATGTCGAGAAATAAACTTGGTCTGCTTGATGGGCAAGGATATACGTGTCGTGTCCTTGAAGCAATTTCTCAGGTTGGATCTGTGTCATCCCAAATTCGGTCCTATAATACTTCGGGTCATACCATTTACACTCAAAGAAAACTAGCGCTAAAGGCTTATTTCCAGCAAATGTAATCTCGATTATATTTTTGATTTTCCCGTAATAGCAGGCTTCGTGTCCTTCCATGTCGGTTGCCCTAGTAACGACTCCACTATTTTGAGTGGCGGCCATAGGATGACTTGATTCGAAAATGCTTGAACGAAAGCGATATCCATTGACGTCGTAACGTCCATAGCTTTTGGCAGTTACGCTTCCAATAGATAACTGACGTAAGTCATCATTCAAATTCATTTCCTCCCCAAACTGTCAATCATGCCACAAAGCATTAGCAAATTCTGTAATATTTGTTAATTGAAATTAGCTCTCGGACCCACATAATTAAGACTTACACGGTCCCGAAGCCACATAATGAAATTAGGTCGTCCATGCATACCATCGCGTCGCAATTTGTCTATGTCTCTCGCTGTTGGCCTACCGAGACACCTCATGTTTTGTTCATCAAACTCGCTGTCAAATATTATTGTGTGACATGAGATATTTGATAACATAAACTAATTCACATATGAACAGTTTAAGAAAATAAGTCTTACACAAAGTATTTCTCCACCTCAGGCATATTCGTGAACATGTATAGTAAAGCAGACTTCCGTTCTTCCATACTGAGGTGATATGCCTTGGGTGGACCAACGGCTTTGCCGTTTGTCTGAAAAATCGAAAGATCACTACAAGGAGGCATCTCTCGTTCATCATCATGGTACCTTTTCTTTCGAGCAAATACATTATGTTCTTCTGCAAAGTAACAACTTGTGAAGTGTGCTACCTCCTTTAGTTTAAATTGTTCTGCAATACATCCTTCAACTCTTGCCTTATTGCCCACCATTGCTCTAAGCTTCTTTAATGCTCTTTCTATATGAAACATCCACCTATACTGAACAGGACCACCGACCTTAGCCTCATATGGAAGATGTATAAAGAGATGTTGCATAGGATTGAAGAAACCCGGTGGAAATATTTTTTCCAATTTGCACAAAAGCACCGGTGCCTCTTTCTCCAGCTGTTCCATCACATCTCTTCTGATTTCTTTAGCACACAACTGTCTGTAGAAATAGCTAACTTCAGCTAACGTTTTCCACACAGCTTTAGAAATGTACCCACGAAACATTACAGGCATGAGCCTCTCCATAATTATGTGGAAGTCATGGCTCTTCAGTCCATTCATCTTCATTGTCTTCAAGTTCACAGATCTTCTAAAACCAGCGGCATAACCATCGGGGAATTTAATATCCTTCATCCACTTCATCACTTCTTTCCGTTGCTTAGATTTCAGACAATAGTCAGCTTTTGGTTTGCCTCCGTTTTCTCTAAGCACCAGGGTTGGACGATCACATATCACTGCTAAGTCCATGCGTGCCTTGTCATTGTCTTTCGTTTTATCAGGGAAATCCATGCATGTATTTATGAGGGCTTGGCAAAAGTTACTCTCTTGATGCATGACGTCGATGTTGTGCATCAAAATCAATGACTTAGCATAAGGAAGCTCCCACAAGCCACATATGTGAGTCCAGTTATGCTCCTCACCAAAACCTTGATACCTTTTCCCACTCTCGTCTAGGACAAGTTTCATATGCTCTTCTGTAATTTCTATCCCACTACGTCGCTTGGGCGGTCCCTTCGTGACGATGGTGCCCTTCCTAAATTCCTTTCTCTGCCTTCTGAAGGGGTGATTGAAGGGTAGAAAACATCTATGGCAATCAAAGTAACATATCTTGCCACCAGCACTAAGACGAAAACAATCTGTATCTTTAGCACAATAAGGACACGTCATTCTACCATGCACGCTCCATCCAGAGAAAATACCATACGCCATAAAATCATGAACCGAGAACAGATATGCAACACGAAGATTGAATTTCTGCTTCTTGAAGCAGTCATAGGCTTCCACACCTTGCCATAGCTTCTTCAACTCTTCAATCAGTGGTTGAAGCATCACATTGAGGCGTACGCCAGGATGCTCAGGACCAGGTATAACAAGACATAGGAACATAAACTCATATTTCATGCAAAGAGCAGGTGGAAGGTTGTACGGTATGGCAATGACAGGCCAACATGAATACGACGCAGCGGTCATATTGAACGGCGTGAAACCATCAGTTGCCAAGCCGATACGAACGTTTCTTGCATCGCTGGCAAAATCTGGATCAAATTTGTCAAGAGCCTTCCATGCATCACCATCTGACGGGTGCACCATTAACCCATCTTGTCTGTCCGTACAATCTTTATGCCACCTCATGTGCATAGCGGTCTTCCTCGAGAGAAACAAACGTTTCACTCTAGGAGTGAGAGGCATGTACCGAAGCTGTTTATGTGCAACCTTTGTCACCACCTTCTCCCCATCTTCATTTACAAGCTCCACGTACCTCGACTTCCCACATTTTAAGCATTTCTGTTCTCTGTCATGTTCCTTCCAAAAAAGCATACAGTTGTCTTGGCAAACATCAATCTTCTCATACTCCATACCAAGACCTTCAAGCAATTTCTTGGACTGGTACATGTCTTTCGGCATCTTGTGACCCGTAGGAAGAACCTCGCTAATCAAATCCACAAGCTCCTTGTAACAATTAATTGAGAATGCAAACTTGGACTTGATTGACATCAGCCGGGTCACAAATTCCAGTACGGTCACGTCAGTGTGCCCGTGAAGAGGCTCTTCTGACGCTTTGAGAAGGTCGAAGAACTTCTGAACCTCCGGTGTAGGTGAATCATGATGATCTGGTGCCAGTTCAGGCTGCAGATCCTCAAGCATCTGGTCCATCCTATCAACATCATCTTCACTGTCATCAACTTCTACTTCTGCTGCTCGTTCAAGGCGTGACTCCCCGTGGAGATACCAGACCTTATAGCCTGGCACAAAACCATGCGAACACAGGTGTAGCGTGACCTGCCTCTTGGTGTGGCTCGTCATATTTCTACATTTATTGCATGGACACCTAATATTATCTATTTGTGACAAAGCAGCTGCATGGTCCAGAAACATCTGCGTCTTTGCAAACCATTCACTTGTGTGACACCCACCCTTCTTGAAACCTTCATACATCCAATCACGTCTATCACCCATTATTGCGGCTGTGTGTACGAGTAAAGAGTGCGTGTGAGACATTCATGTTTCTACACGTCACACATACATCTATAGGTACGTAGTAAAACTATATATATATATATATACATAAATAACTATATATACACATAAATAACATCAAATTAACATGATATTCATCAATTAACAATATTTTCAAACATCCAATCCATCAAATTAAATTATAATTGCAGAACATCAAATTCATTACCTATAACATCAAATCTATCAAATTGATTAATGCTTGCATAACATCAATTTCATTAAATAATAACATCAAATACATCATATCATATTTACAAAATCAAGTTACAAATAACAAATATCATACATCAAATAATATTAGGTCAAACCATACTAACAAATAACAATATTAAACAAATTATAATCGCATTACAGTTAACTCCCGTCGGCCATAAAAACCGACGAAAATTAAAACATAAACCATTTGTTAAATCAACTATAATAATATAATTAATTTTTACTTAACATCAAGCCACACATGATATTAAAACTAGCAAGTATAATGCATAAAATCATATGAAAACTAAGAACACTATCAATTAACAATTTTAAACTACTTGATTAGAAAGTTAACTCCCGTCGGCCACAACAAACCGACGAAAATAATCACATATTAATTAGAAATACGATTATACCTCGGTTGCGGTGGTTGACCGGTGCGTCGAGGCACTGGCGGACAGCGGACGACGGTGGGCTGGGGACGGCGACGCTTGTGGACGGCGGCGACTTGTTGAGGGCGGACGGCGTGAGCTAGGGGGCGGCGCAGCTCGAGCGGGTCGTGGGTGGTGTGGGGGCGCTCGAGGCGGGGGTGCGGGTCGGGGCGGCGTCGTGTGGGGCGCTCGGCGGGGGCAGCGGCGGCGCAGCTCGGGCAGGGGCAGGGCCGGCGGCGCGCGGGCAGGCGGCGCAGCGGCTAGGCGCGCGGGCGGGGGCGGATAGGGGCGGCGGCCCTCGGGGCGGGCGCGGCAAGGGGCGTCGGCGCTCGGGGCGGGCGCGGCGGGAGCGGCGGCGCTCGGGGCGGGAGCGGCGGCGCTCGGGGCGGCCGCGGCTACGAGCGGCGGCGCTCGGGGCGGGCTACGCGCGGCGGTGCTCGGCGGGCGCGGCTAGGGGCGGAGGCGGCGGCGACGTAGAAGCCGGCGGCGGTTTGAAGACGAAGGTGAATGAGATCGCGCGTGGCCGTGGCCGGTCTCATAACTGGTTAATTCCCGTCGGCCTGTGACGTGGCCGACGGGAGTTAACGTAATCCCCGTCGGCCTGGGACATGGCCGACGGCGTTAAAGTAATCACCGTCGGCCTGGGATACGGCCGACGGGAGTTAACATAACTCCCGTCGGCTGCTAGTGGGCCGACGGGAATTACTCTATGACCGTCGGCTTTTGCTCTGGCCGACGGGAGTTAGTTTAGCCGACGGGAATCTTTAGAATTCTTGTAGTGTAACTTTGACTTGATTGGATATTCAGATTCCGACTATGCTGGATGTAAGGTCGATAGGAAGAGTACATCGGGGACGTGCCAATTCTTAGGAAGGTCCCTGGTGTCGTGGAACTCTAAGAAACAAACTTCCGTTGCCCTATCCACCGCTGAGGCCGAGTATGTGGCCGCAGGACAGTGTTGTGCGCAACTACTTTGGATGAGGCAAACCCTCCGGGACTTTGGCTACAATCTGAGCAAAGTCCCACTCCTATGTGATAATGAGAGTGCTATCCGAATAGCGGAAAATCCTGTTGAGCACAGCCGCACAAAGCACATTGACATCCGGCATCACTTTTTGAGAGACCACCAGCAAAAGGGAGATATCGAAGTGTTTCATGTTAGCACCGAGAACCAGCTAGCCGATATCTTTACCAAGCCTCTAGATGAGAAGACCTTTTGCAGGCTGCGTAGTGAGCTCAATATCTTAGATTCGCGGAACTTGGATTGAATTGTAGCATACATGTGTTTATGCTTTTGATCATTCTGCATTTTGTTACTTATTGTGGTGCTCAAGTTGTACAAACACTCCTTGGACCTCACAAGTCCTTTTTGCAAGTGATGCACATTTTAGGGGGAGCTGTGCTACAACTTGACCCTTTGAGACTAACCATATGCTTGAGTTTGTTTGTTTTAGTCTCAAAGGAGATTTGAAAGGGAAAAGGTGGACTTGGACCATGCAAGACTTCCACTGCTCTCCGATGATAAGAGTAACTTTTCCAAGTTCATCTTTATACTCTTATTGCCTTTGTACTCTTATTTGAAGATTTTGGTGAGGCAATGGGGTTATAGGGCCAAGATTGATCCCGTTTTGGTGCTTGATGCCAAAGGGGGAGAAAATAAAGGCCAAAGCAATAGATGGATCAGCTACCACTTGAGAAATTTTGAAAATAGTAGATTAGAGCTTGTTGGTTTGTCAAAACTCTTTTATTGTCTCTTATGTCAAATGTTGGCCTCTTGTGGGGAGAAGTGTTGATTATGGGAAAAAGGGGAAGTTTTTGAAATCCTTGATCAAATTTCTTTGGAAAACCTCTTTTTATGTCTCTACAAGTGGATTTGACTTAGAGATAGGAATTTGAGTTCGATTTGCAAAAACAAACCAAGTGGTGGCATAGAGTGATCCATATATGTCAAAATTGAATCAAAACAATTTGAGTTCTTGTTTGAATTGATTTTGTATTTGTTCTACTTGCTTTATGTTGTGTTGGCATAAATCACCAAAAAGGGGGAGATTGAAAGGGAAATGTGCCCTTGGGCCATTTCTAAGTATTTTGGTGATTTAGTGTCCAACACAAGTGCCTTAGTGTAAAAAGGTGGACAAAGTACAAATCAAGGATAAAGGTATGTTTCTCAGACTTAGTACATTGTTTTAGAGACTAATGTATTGTGTCTAAGTGTTGGAAACAGGAAAAATCCGATTGGAAATGTCTTGGCTCGAGCAGCCAAGACTCTGCTCAGTCTGGGTGCACCGGACTGTCCGGTGGCTCACCGGACAGTGTCCGGTGCGCCAGGCTGGCTCGAGTGAAGTGGCCGCTCTCGGGATTTCACCGGTGACGTACGGCTATAATTCACCGGACTGTCCGGTGTGTAACACCCCTGGTGTTACTCTAACTAAAACTTGAGCATGACATCATGAGCATGGGCATTGCATATGTTTGACACACCTAGAGTGCATTCACTAGGCCAAAAATTTCAAACAAGTTGTATTGTTTTACTGTTTTACAAATAGGACCCTGGTTTAAGGACTTAACCCTAAATAGTGGTTAAAGGGACAAAACTTAATCCAAGTTGAGAAACACTTTAGGGCTTGTGAGAAAAGTCATAAAATATCCCCAACCACTAAGTTGAATCACATTTATACCCCTGGAATACTAGAAACCCTAATTAGAACCCTGGGAAACCCTAAAACTAAACCCTAGGGACCTAAGTGCAAAATTAGTCCACTTTTGGACTAAAGTGCAAAAACCAAGTCAAATAAGTGTGTTAAGTCAATTGGATCACAAATGTGTGGATTTGAAGGCCAAACCCTAAGTTTTGGACCTAAATGCAAAATGGACCCTATTGAGTTTTACTCTAAGTGTGGATTTCAGTGATATTGGCCCAACTTTGGGGCTTTGTAACTTTCAAAGCATAGGGTTTTTGCCCTAGGTCACCACATCAAAATTGTAGCCTAATCATAGGAGAACAACTTTGCTAAAGGGTGCAAGCATTGTTGTTATGAAGAAATTAGAGAAAAACCCCATCAAAGTTTGGCTGTCAGGCTGTTTGATCTGAAATTCAGTTTAGCAGTGAACTGACACCAACTTCTAGCTCAGATTCAAGCATGATCCAGTGCTCAAATGTGATTAAGTCCTATAGTGGAGTTGTAGCTGGTATGTAGCACTACAACTTTGGTATAGAGACTGGGACCTGTCATCACATGAAATCTGGAGAGAAATGGCTCTAAAATTGCTCGGTCAGACACCCTGATGAACTTTGGCCATGGTACAGTAACCGTGAACACTGAAGAAGAATCTCTTCGTCCTCACCGCCGGTAGCTCCCGCCGTCGATCGCCGCTCGCTAAGATTCGTGCTCGACGGTCACCGGATAAGCTTGCCGCGGTAAAGGCCTCGTCACCGGTGAGCTGGCCACCACTCCGACGGCTACACCCCCCCTGGCTCACCGCCCGCAGTAAAGCGCTCGCCGTCGACCGCCGCCTCCTAGTCTTGCGCCGCGTGGCTCAACGTTTCTACCGTGTCGCCGTAACCTTCTTTGACCCCTCCGTGGCTCACCGGAGTTATCGCCACGTCGTTGGCCACGAATCCGTGAAGCCAGTGCACCTTCCCCGTCTCCGGCCGCCAGCGCAATTTGCTCCAATTGATCGCCACCGCTCTCGGAGCCTATAAATTGAGCCCCCCCTCGGCTGCTCCATGTATTTGGCTAACTATTGCACCCACCCCCACACTCGATCGCCCACTGGCTCGCCGGAATTTCGCGTTGCCACCAAATCAGTTTTCCGCCGCCGTGTTGTGAGCTCGCCGTGGTCAGCCTTCCTTAGGTCAGCACCGGTCCTCTGTTGCTTCGTTTGAGCACCCTCTCACCTCCGTGATGCTTGCCGAGCCGTTCAATTGAACTAGACCGGCGCCTATCGCCGGGAACACGATCACCTTGCCATTGTGCTTACGGCCACCGTGGCCGGAGCTTCATGATCCGCCAATAGCGCAATTACCTTAGGGGAAATGCTCCTTAGGGGTTGAATTTCGTGTATGCCGCTCGGAGAGCTCAGCCGCTGCCTCAATCGGCCGGTCTGCTCGCTCGCCGGAGCGCGGCCGCGCGGAGCGCCGTCGTGGACTTGTAATTGCGAATTGACCAGAACCCAGGGGTCTTTTTGTGAGCTGTCAGTGACTTAGAAAAACAGTAAACAAACCTATCTCCAGTTAAGCAAAAAGCCGAGGACCTCTGCGCAAAGTCGCCTCGCGGGCGCGGCGCGCGCGCGAAACCGCTTGGGCCTGGGCCGCGGGATTTGAAATCAGCCCAGTTCTGTTTAAAAGCTTTTCCTTTTCTTTTACAGCAGAGCTTTAGAAATGTGTAGAAAAATGTAGAAAAATGCTAAACTTATGAGACCAATTTTCCTAGGTTTGTTATTTTCCATAGAATTTATTAAAAATAGTTTCATGATTTTTAGATCAAATAGGGAATTTTAGGGTATTTAAAATAGCCTAAACTATTGATTCTGGATTTTTAGAGAATAAATAATAAGTCCAAAATTTCCCAAACTTTTTATGTGAGCTTATCACATTATTTAGAAGCCATGGGTAGAGTTTGGTTTGATTTGGACCTTGTTTGATCACTAAACCCAAAACCACCCCCCCTGCCCTATGAACTCCTTTACCGACTCCGGAAACCCTAAGTTCCCGGAACTCTGTGAAGGAAAGTTGTATTCAAGACATAACTAATAAGTTTATGTTATCTTTGCATCCTCATGAGCATTCCATGACATCCATCCTTATGTATGTATATGGTTATATTAGAGCAAGAAGAAGAAGAAGAAGTTATTGAAGAGGGGATACCACCCACCTCTGATCCTCAGGCAGACAGCTGCTTCTATTTTGATATCTGTGGATCCGAGCCAGACCCATCTGATAACAAAGGCAAGCCCCGGTGCATTTGCCACTTACCTTGATGTTTTTAAAATCTTTCTCACTTACTTGCTGCATTAGGTGATAGGAGTTGATTGATTAAACAATTCCTGCATTGCCTTCCTTGATTTTGATTACCCTCCTTGAAATCCTGTATTTACAAAAAGGTTTTACTTTGCTTAGTATTGCTTTAGAAAAACAAAAGGATTTGTTTTTACAAAAGTTGATGTGGCAAAGGTGGGTGGGTTGTTTTCAAAAATAAAACTTGATGGTGAATCCATCACGGCCGTGATGGATTCAACATCGGAAAAGATGTACCTCTGTCAGGTACCAAGTTTTTGGGTTAAAAAGATTAAGCTGAGACCAGGCGGGTGACTTGCACGAGAAGAGAGTCTCGGTGTAGTGTCTCCGTCTGAGTCGATTAAGGACCGTCTCGATGTAGGCTTGATGATCGAGGACCCTTTAACTGGTCACATGCCTCGTCATGGGTAAGCCTTGTCTCGGGTAGACTAAGGCCGGAATAAGATAACACGAAATGGGAGTGGAGCGGTGGCGAGAGTAGCGTGTACCCTCCGTGGCAAGAGGCTGGACGGTGGTGTATCTGTGCTCTCGGTTTGCGTGAACCTGATCCGGTCTTAAGAACCCCGGTGGCGGGTTGACATATGCAAGGGTTAAGTGCTACATATGTCGTGTGATTGGAGATCCTCAGCTGAGTATAATCGATTCGGATCGCCGTACCTTCGCGGTTATGAAGACTTGGTCACTGACCTACACGTAGCTTTCCACTAAAGATGATGGGTTTTTGGTTAAGAAAATGGCTAGTGCAGGACCAGTGATTGAACTAGGATAGAAAGAACTCTAGCACAGGTAATCCTACCTAACTTGACGAATAAAATTGGATTTTTAAGGATCCACTTTAGTAAGCATTTCTGCAAAACAGAGTCTTTGACTATTGGAAAGCCTTACCTTGACTCCCATATATCCAGCATACCCTTGAGAGTCTTTTCCTTAGTCGGGTAAGACTTGCTGAGTAATTCCATACTCAGGGTTTATCCCTTTGTTGTTTTTAGGTGGGGAAGTAGCAGATTTTTGCTGCTTCTGTACTAAGGTGGTTCCAAAAGACGAAACCCAAGACTGAAGTGCGGGAGGACTCGGTCCTCCATCTTAAGATCTTTTGTTCTAGTCCTTCGGGAGAAGTTTGTGTCTCCCTGGTTTGTATAATTAATACTTTTATGCACTCGTTTTTAGAACTGGTCTGTAATAACTTAACTTGAGCTTACTTTGGAAATAAATGTAAGATTATGTAATCGCTTCCGCATATCTTTATCTCCGATGATCTGTAATGTCTGCAAGACGGGTGAAACGTTCCTGGTGAGGTAAGGAAAGATACCGAACTTGTCAAGTAACTTAGGAACATCTACAGGGTGTCTGATGTCCGTTAGACAAGGACAACTGTAGGTGGGCCTGATTACTTGGGAGGTTCCGTCACAGCTGGTATCGGAGCGTAGCCCTTCTTTGCAGATATTCCGGGACATCTTCAAAAGGATTTTCAAAAGTCTTACCTAAAGATTCTTTTCTCTTCTTACCTAAGTATTCTGAAGAGTTTATATTAAAGACCAGTTAGGAAGAGTGCAACGTATAGAAGGTTGAATCAACCAAGGTTGATTCTGTACTTACTCATGCATCATATTAAGAATTTTACTAATAAATTTCCCCCTTTAGAAAATGCCGCCGCGCACAAGAAAGACCGCGCGTAAGTCGACTGGACCTCTTGGAGTGCCTCGACATCAGCTTGCTCCGCGAGATGTAGATAGTAGTAGCGGGAGCAATGATCCTATAGGGGATCTAGAAGCAGAAGTAAGCAGGCTCCAATTGGAACTCCGCCGCAGGACAGCTATATGGATTGGAGATGGTGACCGTATAAATGAGTTACGAGCAGACGTTCGCCATCTACAAGACCAGCTGGCCGATCGGGATTTGGCACTCGATTGGGCTGTTCAATCTCGTTCATCGGCATGGGCCAGGGAGGCAAGGGCTCAGGCCCGAGTTAGAGAACTCAGCTCCGCGGTGGACGACCTGCAGGTGTACTGCAATACACTCCATGAAGAAGTCCATATGCTCTACTCGCAACTACACCCTAATGAGCCTACACCCCCTTCTGAGGCGGAAGCCGGACCTTCTCACGCCGCGGGACGCGCGTCGGGTGGGGAATTAGACTTGTATGAACCCCCTCCTTCTTTGAGGTTGGTGGACGTCTGGACTCCCACCCCTGATGAGGAAGCCGCCAAAGGCAATGGAAAACAGGACTAGTGGTGTAGTAAGAGTAGAGTAGTGTATTGTGGAGTGTACTGTTATAGTAGAGTAGTGTATTGTAGGGTGTACGGTTGTATAATAGGTTAAACTTTTGTAAAATGGGTAATGTATCCTGTTGTGTAATGTCGAGTCTGTACCATTACTCTTTACAGTAATGTAAAACGGAAGGTTTCTTTGGCGCATTATGTTTATTCAAATGTTTTTGCCTCAGATGCCGACCCGTACTCGAGGACAGGATGCAGCTGGAACATCCGGGGGTGGGGATGCTACCCCGAATCCACCTCCCGTTCCACCCACGCTTGCCGAGGCAATCGCTGCCTTGGTAAATGCTACAGCCGACAATACCCGCTTCCTGAGGGAGATGGCGAGTCAGCAACAGCTTCAGCAACAAGCAGGAAGAGGATTTCAACTGGGTCCCCGTGAGACCACTTATCTGGATTTCTCAGAGACTCGTCCGCCTCTCTTCGTCAAAGCAGAAGATCCGCTCGAAGCTGACGAATGGATAAGAGTTATTGAACAGAAATTTGGCCTTCTTCGCTGCTCAGAAACCCAGAAGCCGTTATTTGCGGCTCAGCAACTTCGAGGCCCTGCCAGCACTTGGTGGGGGAATTTTGTGGCCATCCAACCGGATAATCATCAAATTACATGGAACGAGTTCAAAGCAGCATTCCGCGAGCATTATATTCCTGAGGGAGTGCTGCACATGAAGCAAGAAGAGTTTATGAAATTGAAACAAGGGGGAGATACTGTGAACCAGTACCTTAACAAGTTCAATCACCTATCTCAGTACGCAATTGATCAGGTGAACACAGATTTGAAAAAGAAGAATTGTTTTATGAGAGGTCTGAACGACCGGATGCAGCGAAAGATGGCTGCATGTATTGATCTTACTTATGGAAAGGCTGTCAGCACAGCCCTATCTGTGGAGGCCAAGTATGCAAATTCTGGGAAAAGTAAGGGGTTCAGTGGTGATCGGCCTAATCAGGGCCCTGTAAAGAGGCAACGGTTCATTCTCCGGCCCTCTAACCAGAACCGTTCAAGTGCACCACCTTTCCCTTTCAAGCAACCTATAATTATTCGTCCCAACAAAGCTCCCACTGTCCAAAGTCAGCCAGGTGCCCCAGGCACTCGATTCCCTGCACTGCCAAGTTCTGCAACTGGATGTTTTAACTGTGGCAAATCTGGGCACTTTATTAAAGATTGTCCCTATCCTCGGCAAAATCAGGCCAATAATCAGCAAGGATCGGGAAGTTCAGCTCCAGGCAAGGGAAGTACTTCGGGCAAGAATACCAAGAAAACGGGGCGAGTATATTATACACAAGTGGCTACGACACCGGAAGGAGAGCCGGTGATGATGGGTACGTTCCCTGTGGCCAGCCACCCAGCAGTAATTCTTTTTGATTCTGGTGCTTCGCATACCTTCATTAGCAAGACATTTGTGGAGCAACATCACATTACATGTCATGAATCAAAAGAGGGTTTTAAAATTCATTCACCTGGGGGACATATTTTTACTAAAGAAGTGGCCTATGGAGTGCCAGTAACTATGGCCGAACGGAACTTTCCTGCTAACATGATTGTTCTAAGAGGCCAGGATATAGATGTAATTTTGGGGATGAATTGGTTAACCCAACACAAGGCAGTACTCAACACTGAACTCAGAACCGTCAGGTTGAGTTATAATCAAGAAGAAATTCTCTTATCTCTCCCCAAGACCAATCCAGCCAAAGCTTCTGGTAGAATCTTTGAAGCCATTGTACCGGAGATCAAGAACATTCCGGTAGTGTGTGAGTTTCCAGATGTGTTTCCGGAAGATTTGCCTGGACTGCCCCCAGAAAGAGATGTAGAATTTGTAATTGAGCTAAAACCCGGTACGGCTCCCATTTCCCGAAGGTCGTACCGTATGCCCCCTAATGAATTAGCAGAATTGAAGATCCAATTGCAAGATCTGCTGAATAAAGGATTTATTCGGCCAAGCTCGTCTCCTTGGGGTTGTCCCGCCATCTTTGTGAAGAAGAAGGATCAAACCTTGCGAATGTGTGTGGACTATCGGCCCCTAAATGAGGTCACCATTAAGAATAAGTACCCTCTTCCAAGGATCGACATCTTATTTGATCAACTGACTGGGGCGAGGGTATTTTCCAAAATTGATCTCAGGTCGGGCTATCATCAAATCCGTATTCAGCCCGAGGATATACCGAAGACCGCTTTCACTACGCGGTATGGATTGTTCGAATATCTAGTAATGTCCTTCGGGCTCACAAATGCTCCTGCCCACTTCACCTATTTGATGAACTCGGTGTTTATGCCCGAGTTAGACAAGTTCGTGGTGGTCTTCATTGATGATATTTTGATATATTCTAAAAATGAAGAGGAACATGCTCAGCACTTACGGATTGTATTGACGCGCCTGAGGGAACATCGGCTGTATGCCAAGTTCAGCAAGTGCGCGTTCTGGCTGGAAGAAATTCAATTTCTGGGGCACGTATTATCATCCAAGGGAATTGCGGTAGACCCTAGCAAGGTCAAGGATATTCTGGAATGGAAACCTCCAACAACTGTTCACCAAGTCCGGAGTTTTCTTGGACTCGCAGGATATTATCGCAGATTTATACCTGATTTTTCTAAGCTTGTGAAGCCAATCACAAGTTTATTGAAGAATGATACTAAATTCAATTGGTCTTCTAAGTGTAACGAAGCCTTTGAGCAACTGAAGACACTATTGACCACTGCTCTGGTATTGGCTCAACCGGACATCACCAAGCCTTTTGATGTATACTGTGATGCGTCAGGCAGTGGACTCGGCTGTGTGCTAATGCAAGAAGGCCGAGTAATTGCGTATGCTTCAAGGCAGTTACGCCGACATGAAGAGCATTATCCAACACATGATCTCGAGCTAGCTGCTGTGGTTCATGCCCTGAAAATATGGCGTCACTATCTGCTGGGAAATATCTGCCACATATATACAGATCATAAGAGTTTGAAGTATATATTTACCCAGTCAGAGTTGAACATGAGGCAACGGCGATGGCTTGAGCTTATTAAAGATTATGAACTGGAAATCCATTATCACCCAGGCAAGGCCAATGTGGTGGCAGATGCCTTGAGTCGCAAGACTTCCTGCCACTGTATTTTGGTGAAGACCTCCGAAAACACTTTGTGTCAAGACATGGAAAGGTTAAACCTGGGGATAATCCAGCAAGGGACTCTGAATCAACTAAAGCTTGAGTCAACCATTTTGCAAAGGATAATTGATGCTCAAAGGGATAATCAGGGTATGAAGCATATCCGAGAGAAGATCAGGGCTGGAACAGCCCAATGTTTCAAGGAAGATAATCAAGGTGTGTTATGGTTCAACAACCGCATAGTAGTGCCAAAGAATGAAGAACTCCGCCAGCAAATCTTAGACGAAGCGCATCTTAGTCGCTACTCCATTCATCCGGGAAGCACTAAGATGTATCATGATCTGAAACAACATTACTGGTGGACGAAGATGAAGATTGAGATTGCACGCTATGTGGCTAAGTGCGACACTTGCAGACGTGTCAAAGCCATACACCTGAAAACTGCTGGTCCATTGCAATCTTTGCCAATCCCAACATGGAAATGGGAAGACATCAGCATGGACTTCATTGTGGGATTGCCCAGGACCGCAAAAGGGTACGACTCTATCTGGGTGATTGTTGACCGACTTACAAAGGTTGCTCATTTTCTGCCGGTCAAGACATATTACCCGGTACTTACCTATGCGGAGTTATACATTGCCCGTATTCTCAGTTTGCATGGTGTTCCAAAGACCATAGTGTCGGATCGTGGACCTCAGTTCGTATCCAAATTTTGGGAAGAACTTCATAAATCCCTGGGAACTAAGTTGCTCCACAGTTCGGCCTACCATCCTCAAACCAGTGGACAAACTGAAAGAGTGAACCAAATACTTGAAGATATGTTGCGGGCATGTGTCCTGGATTTCTCGCAAAAATGGGATGAATGTTTGCCCTTGGCGGAGTTTTCATATAATAACAGTTACCAGGAAAGTATCAAGATGGCACCTTTTGAAGCTTTGTATGGGCGACGGTGTCGAACTCCGCTAAATTGGTCTGAACCTGGTGAAAGGTATTTCTTTAGGCCTGATATGGTAAAAGAAACCGAAGAAAAGGTTCAGAAAATAGTTCATAATATGAAGAGAGCACAAACTCGTCAGAAAAGTTATGCAGACAAACGGCGAATGCCCTTATACTTCTTGGAAGGAGACTACGTCTACTTAAAGGTTTCACCAATGAAAGGCGTATCGCGTTTTGGGATTAAAGGAAAACTTGCACCAAGGTACATTGGTCCATTCCCTATTCTTCAAAGATATGGGCCAGTGGCGTATCAACTTCAACTTCCCGAAACATTGTCTGCTATACATAACGTGTTCCACGTGTCACAATTGAAGAAGTGTCTTCGGGTTCCCGATCGAACCGTTGAAGTGACTGATGTTGTCCTGGAACCAGATTTAACGTACTCGGAACATCCCCTTCGAGTTCTGGATCAAAAGGACAGGGTTACCCGGAGAAAGACTCTCAAGTTTTATAAGATACAGTGGAACCAGCATTCGGAAGATGAGGCTACATGGGAAACCCAAGATTTCTTAGATAAGAATTTCCCAGGCTTTCTAGCCTCTTGCAAATTGTAAAGTTTGTATAGCTGTGTAATAAAGGAATGAACCCCCACACCACCCCTGCCTTGTACCAGAAATCAGGAAATAAAAACATGACACATTTCCTTTTCCATTACTCACCCTAGGACTTTAAATCTCGGGACGAGATTCTTTTATGGGGGGAAGGATGTAACACCCCTGGTGTTACTCTAACTAAAACTTGAGCATGACATCATGAGCATGGGCATTGCATATGTTTGACACACCTAGAGTGCATTCACTAGGCCAAAAATTTCAAACAAGTTGTATTGTTTTACTGTTTTACAAATAGGACCCTGGTTTAAGGACTTAACCCTAAATAGTGGTTAAAGGGACAAAACTTAATCCAAGTTGAGAAACACTTTAGGGCTTGTGAGAAAAGTCATAAAATATCCCCAACCACTAAGTTGAATCACATTTATACCCCTGGAATACTAGAAACCCTAATTAGAACCCTGGGAAACCCTAAAACTAAACCCTAGGGACCTAAGTGCAAAATTAGTCCACTTTTGGACTAAAGTGCAAAAACCAAGTCAAATAAGTGTGTTAAGTCAATTGGATCACAAATGTGTGGATTTGAAGGCCAAACCCTAAGTTTTGGACCTAAATGCAAAATGGACCCTATTGAGTTTTACTCTAAGTGTGGATTTCAGTGATATTGGCCCAACTTTGGGGCTTTGTAACTTTCAAAGCATAGGGTTTTTGCCCTAGGTCACCACATCAAAATTGTAGCCTAATCATAGGAGAACAACTTTGCTAAAGGGTGCAAGCATTGTTGTTATGAAGAAATTAGAGAAAAACCCCATCAAAGTTTGGCTGTCAGGCTGTTTGATCTGAAATTCAGTTTAGCAGTGAACTGACACCAACTTCTAGCTCAGATTCAAGCATGATCCAGTGCTCAAATGTGATTAAGTCCTATAGTGGAGTTGTAGCTGGTATGTAGCACTACAACTTTGGTATAGAGACTGGGACCTGTCATCACATGAAATCTGGAGAGAAATGGCTCTAAAATTGCTCGGTCAGACACCCTGATGAACTTTGGCCATGGTACAGTAACCGTGAACACTGAAGAAGAATCTCTTCGTCCTCACCGCCGGTAGCTCCCGCCGTCGATCGCCGCTCGCTAAGATTCGTGCTCGACGGTCACCGGATAAGCTTGCCGCGGTAAAGGCCTCGTCACCGGTGAGCTGGCCACCACTCCGACGGCTACACCCCCCCTGGCTCACCGCCCGCAGTAAAGCGCTCGCCGTCGACCGCCGCCTCCTAGTCTTGCGCCGCGTGGCTCAACGTTTCTACCGTGTCGCCGTAACCTTCTTTGACCCCTCTGTGGCTCACCGGAGTTATCGCCACGTCGTTGGCCACGAATCCGTGAAGCCAGTGCACCTTCCCCGTCTCCGGCCGCCAGCGCAATTTGCTCCAATTGATCGCCACCGCTCTCGGAGCCTATAAATTGAGCCCCCCCTCGGCTGCTCCATGTATTTGGCTAACTATTGCACCCACCCCCACACTCGATCGCCCACTGGCTCGCCGGAATTTCGCGTTGCCACCAAATCAGTTTTCCGCCGCCGTGTTGTGAGCTCGCCGTGGTCAGCCTTCCTTAGGTCAGCACCGGTCCTCTGTTGCTTCGTTTGAGCACCCTCTCACCTCCGTGATGCTTGCCGAGCCGTTCAATTGAACTAGACCGGCGCCTATCGCCGGGAACACGATCACCTTGCCATTGTGCTTACGGCCACCGTGGCCGGAGCTTCATGATCCGCCAATAGCGCAATTACCTTAGGGGAAATGCTCCTTAGGGGTTGAATTTCGTGTATGCCGCTCGGAGAGCTCAGCCGCTGCCTCAATCGGCCGGTCTGCTCGCTCGCCGGAGCGCGGCCGCGCGGAGCGCCGTCGTGGACTTGTAATTGCGAATTGACCAGAACCCAGGGGTCTTTTTGTGAGCTGTCAGTGACTTAGAAAAACAGTAAACAAACCTATCTCCAGTTAAGCAAAAAGCCGAGGACCTCTGCGCAAAGTCGCCTCGCGGGCGCGGCGCGCGCGCGAAACCGCTTGGGCCTGGGCCGCGGGATTTGAAATCAGCCCAGTTCTGTTTAAAAGCTTTTCCTTTTCTTTTACAGCAGAGCTTTAGAAATGTGTAGAAAAATGTAGAAAAATGCTAAAATTATGAGACCAATTTTCCTAGGTTTGTTATTTTCCATAGAATTTATTAAAAATAGTTTCATGATTTTTAGATCAAATAGGGAATTTTAGGGTATTTAAAATAGCCTAAACTATTGATTCTGGATTTTTAGAGAATAAATAATAAGTCCAAAATTTCCCAAACTTTTTATGTGAGCTTATCACATTATTTAGAAGCCATGGGTAGAGTTTGGTTTGATTTGGACCTTGTTTGATCACTAAACCCAAAACCACCCCCCTGCCCTATGAACTCCTTTACCGACTCCGGAAACCCTAAGTTCCCGGAACTCTGTGAAGGAAAGTTGTATTCAAGACATAACTAATAAGTTTATGTTATCTTTGCATCCTCATGAGCATTCCATGACATCCATCCTTATGTATGTATATGGTTATATTAGAGCAAGAAGAAGAAGAAGAAGTTATTGAAGAGGGGATACCACCCACCTCTGATCCTCAGGCAGACAGCTGCTTCTATTTTGATATCTGTGGATCCGAGCCAGACCCATCTGATAACAAAGGCAAGCCCCGGTGCATTTGCCACTTACCTTGATGTTTTTAAAATCTTTCTCACTTACTTGCTGCATTAGGTGATAGGAGTTGATTGATTAAACAATTCCTGCATTGCCTTCCTTGATTTTGATTACCCTCCTTGAAATCCTGTATTTACAAAAAGGTTTTACTTTGCTTAGTATTGCTTTAGAAAAACAAAAGGATTTGTTTTTACAAAAGTTGATGTGGCAAAGGTGGGTGGGTTGTTTTCAAAAATAAAACTTGATGGTGAATCCATCACGGCCGTGATGGATTCAACATCGGAAAAGATGTACCTCTGTCAGGTACCAAGTTTTTGGGTTAAAAAGATTAAGCTGAGACCGGGCGGGTGACTTGCACGAGAAGAGAGTCTCGGTGTAGTGTCTCCGTCTGAGTCGATTAAGGACCGTCTCGATGTAGGCTTGATGATCGAGGACCCTTTAACTGGTCACATGCCTCGTCATGGGTAAGCCTTGCCTCGGGTAGACTAAGGCCGGAATAAGATAACACGAAATGGGAGTGGAGCGGTGGCGAGAGTAGCGTGTACCCTCCGTGGCAAGAGGCTGGACGGTGGTGTATCTGTGCTCTCGGTTTGCGTGAACCTGATCCGGTCTTAAGAACCCCGGTGGCGGGTTGACATATGCAAGGGTTAAGTGCTACATATGTCGTGTGATTGGAGATCCTCAGCTGAGTATAATCGATTCGGATCGCCGTACCTTCGCGGTTATGAAGACTTGGTCACTGACCTACACGTAGCTTTCCACTAAAGATGATGGGTTTTTGGTTAAGAAAATGGCTAGTGCAGGACCAGTGATTGAACTAGGATAGAAAGAACTCTAGCACAGGTAATCCTACCTAACTTGACGAATAAAATTGGATTTTTAAGGATCCACTTTAGTAAGCATTTCTGCAAAACAGAGTCTTTGACTATTGGAAAGCCTTACCTTGACTCCCATATATCCAGCATACCCTTGAGAGTCTTTTCCTTAGTCGGGTAAGACTTGCTGAGTAATTCCATACTCAGGGTTTATCCCTTTGTTGTTTTTAGGTGGGGAAGTAGCAGATTTTTGCTGCTTCTGTACTAAGGTGGTTCCAAAAGACGAAACCCAAGACTGAAGTGCGGGAGGACTCGGTCCTCCATCTTAAGATCTTTTGTTCTAGTCCTTCGGGAGAAGTTTGTGTCTCCCTGGTTTGTATAATTAATACTTTTATGCACTCGTTTTTAGAACTGGTCTGTAATAACTTAACTTGAGCTTACTTTGGAAATAAATGTAAGATTATGTAATCGCTTCCGCATATCTTTATCTCCGATGATCTGTAATGTCTGCAAGACGGGTGAAACGTTCCTGGTGAGGTAAGGAAAGATACCGAACTTGTCAAGTAACTTAGGAACATCTACAGGGTGTCTGATGTCCGTTAGACAAGGACAACTGTAGGTGGGCCTGATTACTTGGGAGGTTCCGTCACACGGTGTGCACCGGACTGTCCGG
The DNA here is from genome assembly GCA_029449295.1 of Zea luxurians. Lineage (NCBI taxonomy): Eukaryota > Viridiplantae > Streptophyta > Magnoliopsida > Poales > Poaceae > Zea > Zea luxurians. The sequence goes on along the minus strand of JAOPSE010000153.1, from coordinate 3,207,656 downwards.
TGAGCCAACGGTCGGCAGGGTCAACGGTCAGCCGCGCGATCTGCGCGGGACACGTGGCCGAGCCAACGGCTAGAAGAAGGCACCGGACTGTCCGGTCTGCACCGGACATGTCCGGTGCGCCAACGGCTCTCAGGCTGCCAATGGTCGACTGCGCCATTTATGGAAAGAAATCGGGCACCGGACAGTGTCCGGTGTGCACCGGACTGTCCGGTGCGCCAGTCGACAGAAGGCAAGATCAGCCTTCCTTGATTGCTCTCAACGGCTCCTAGCTGCCTTGGGGCTATAAAAGGGACCCCTAGGCGCATGGAGGAGGACACCAAGCATTCATACAACATTCCTAAGCACCAAGACATCGATTTCGCGCATTCTTTTCATTGTGATAGCATATAGAGCTCTAGTGGAGTTGTGAACTCATTGAGTTGTGTTGCGAGCTCTTGTTGCGATTTGTGTGCGTGTTGACACTCTGATTCTTGTGTCTTGTGTGCGTTGCTAATCCCTCCCTTGCTCCGTGTTCTTTGTGAATTTCAAGTGTAAGGGCGAGAGGCTCCAAGTTGTGGAGATTCCTTGCAAACGGGATTGAGAAAAAGCAAGCAAAACACCATGGTATTCAAGTGGGTCTTTGGACCGCTTGAGAGGGGTTGATTGCAACCCTCATCCGTTGGGACGCCACAACGTGGAGTAGGCAAGCGTTGGTCTTGGCCGAACCACGGGATAACCACCGTGCCATCTCTGTGATTGATCCTTGTTGGTTATTGTGTTTTGTTGAGAATTCCTCTTTAGCCACTTGGCAATTATTGTGCTAACAATTAACCAAGTTTTGTGGCTTAAGTTTTCAAGTCTCACAGGATCACCTATTCACCCCCCCCCCTCTAGGTGCTCTCAACCGGTCCATGATAGGTTCTTTGCTTTATTTATGTGCTAGTAGACCGGATATTATGCTTAGCGTATGCATGTGTGCTAGGTTTCAATCCGATCCTAAGGAACGTCACTTAGTGGCTGTGAAGCGAATTCTTTGATATTTAGTCGCTACGCCTTGCTTCGGGATCTGGTATCCAAAGGGGTCTAACTTTGACTTGATTGGATACTCAGATTCTGACTATGCTGGATGTAAGGTCGATAGGAAGAGTACATCGGGGACGTGCCAATTCTTAGGAAGGTCCCTGGTGTCGTGGAACTCTAAGAAACAAACTTCCGTTGCCCTATCCACCGCTGAGGCCGAGTACGTTGCCGCAGGACAGTGTTGTGCGTGTTGGAGCGAAGGCAGAAACGCCACCCTTCGCCCGAAGTCTCCACCGCTTAGCCCCTGCCCTGACAGACAAAGCAGGCAGGGACACCCTTCGCTACATCGGCACCAGACGAAGGCCTGCGGCAACGCCTCCCCACGGCGCGGCCTCGGTCAGCTCCGAGGCCCACATGAGATCAGGCCCATTGTAACGGGCCCTGCGTGGCCGCGTTTGTGTTACGGGCCTAATTTGTAAAGGTGTACTTGTAATTACAGCTTGTAACCCCGCTTTATGGGAATATTCTGGGGATAAACTAGGTACCTGAGGACACATGCGTCCTTAACGCAAGGCGCCGTGCACTCGGATACCTATAAATATCCCCGCACAGTGCCCGTGAGAGGCCAGATTAACAGAGCTTTTGCCATCACGCGCGAGTGCCCTGTTGCCATCACCATTCACCCGTGTTGGATCTCCTTGCTGTCGAGAGACAGTCCCAACATTTGGCGCCCACCGTTCGTGCTACGAGACAACCACCCGCGATGGCACCCAAGAGAGCTAACCCGAAGGCTGACGAGGCTGCGAAGGCAGCACTGCTCGCCGCAAGAAAGGGCAAGGCCCTCGCCCTCACCCAATCCACCCACCAAGAGGCCACTGAAGACGTGTAACACCCACTTTGTAAGAAAATCTAAAAGGAGGGATTATATTCCTTTATACATATGTGTGTGTCCTCTCTATCTATCATTTCATGAGAACCCCTTACTTACACAAATAAATAATTAACAAGAGACACTTAAATAACTTGTGCATCATTTGGAGTTTTGTTTGCTTGGGCATTAAAACAATAACAATAATAATGCTAGTAGAAAATAAAACAATGACTTGAGAAGAAGTTTGAATCCTAAATTGAGAATTAGGGTTTGAAATAGAGAAGGAAAGAGAAAATACTATATAATAAAAGAATAAATTAATGAATAGGTAATTTTATTCCACAATAATCTATTCAAATCATATACTCAGAAATTTGAATACAAGTTTACCACAAGTTTGAAATTTAAATTGAGATTCAAAAAGAAAGAAAGAAAAGAAAATAAAAAGAAAAAAAAAGAGAACAGCCTGCTGGGCCGACTTCCCCATTTCGGCCCAAATTCCCTACCCCGCGCCAGCCCAACACGACTGTGCCCTTTTTCTTTTCTCTGGGTGGATGACGCGTGGGCCCACTCTGCCAGTCACCCTGTGCGCACCCCAAACCAGCTCACGCCACTGTCTTGTGGGACCGGGTGGCCAGTCGGACCTCTTCTTCCCCACCGCGCGGCGTCGGTCTCGGAACGACCGGTGCTCGATTCGCGCCATCCTCGCTATGCCGTTAATCTCCATCGGGCCTGGAGTATAAAACAATGTGCCCTCGCGCCTCCATTGTCACCAGACCATAGCAACCGAGAGAGAGAAGAGGAAATCGCCATCGTCGGGTATGGTGGCGGGTACCGCAAACGCCATCCCTCGTGTGGGCCATCGTCGATCCCTTGGGGACTGCTCTGGGTGGTTCGCCGGGGTGCGTCGGTGATGTACGTGGCCTCACCGTGCTCGGGGATGGTGTATGCGCTAGGCAATTTCTCGCCGGTGCTTAGATGTTGCCGTGAAACTCCTGCGCACCGTGAACCCGCTCGGCCATCGCTTAACCTTCCGGTGAGACACTCCCTTTGTAATCGACCATGCTTCAATTTCGTTTTCGCGCCACCACGATGGGAACGATGTCACTGGAGCAGACGAATTTGGCGGTGCGCCGGTGAATCTCCGCCATGGCGAGCTCCTGGCGCCGCCTCGGGCTGGCTAGTGAAGGGAGAAGGCACTGTTACCGTCCGATCCAATTCGGACGGATGCGATTAGAAGTGAGAGTAACCATTCGCGAGATTAAATCTGAGCCGTATGTTATCGATCCGATGGCAGGCAGCATCTGGTTGCGTGGTCGATTTGTGGCCGCTGATTCCTGATCTGGTGGTAGCTGCTTCATGCGAAACCTAGATCTAATCAGAGCCCTCCATTTCTAATCGGGTGGCTCAGTCTCGCCCGTACCCCTTCGGCCAGCGCGTCTTTCAAAAGAGCCCCTCGGCTTTCATGGAATCAACCCGCCGTCCACGTTCACTGTTGACTGAGTCTCGGGATTCTTGCGCCGAGCCCCCTGCGCTTAGCTGTAATTGAGGCCCAGTCCAGAGAATTATAAAAATCAGGAAAATGAATTAGAAAATGAGTTTTTAATATAAAAATAATTCCTAGAATTTATATAATTCATAGAAAATGCATATGAACTCCGAATTAATCCATTCCACTTCCTATAATTTTGTAATATTATTGTTTATCAATTAGTGCCACTGGTTTTACATAAAAGTCACATTAAAAATTGTTATCTTAATTAATCTTGTACTAAGCACATGGAATCTTTGGAAATCCATAACTTAAAATCTATAACTCCAAAATTAATGATTCCTGTTCCTATGATCTTATTTTAATATGTATATTAATAATGTGTATTTTGTTCTTATGTTTGGTGTAATGTTAATTTTGCCTATACCATGTTTGTTTGAATTGCTACGACTAGCAGTGAGGTCACGAGTCATCTGCAGATCATCCTGGTACCTGGAATCTCAAGGCCCAGGCAAGTTGTGCCCTTGATCACTTCTTTTTACCCAGCCATGTTCTGATTAATCATAATGATCTGCATAGGTTAATTTTGATGGGACCCAATAGGTTACCCTAGTTTGTCTATCTTTATACCTTGTTTACCACTGATCTTTCTGGGTAGTACTTGCTAGTGCTATATGTGGTTTTGGGTATGGAGATACACTATTCATGATTACACTTTTTGTTATCAGTTGTTATTTAATGTTCATGTTAAGATCATTATGTTAATTGGAACATGGAGAACCACCCGGGAAAACAGTGCTACCACAAGGGTGGAATGGGACGCCCTTGGCTGATTAATTAGGAAAGCTAGTGGAAGACTACCTTACCCGAAAGGGGCAAGGGCAGTAGGGGAGAGGTCAGTGTAGGGAGGCCCTCGGGAGGATTTTGCTGCGATGGCGGTCCTGCAAGGGATTCCTGCACTGGATCTTCCTATAAACTGTAGCGGGTTTTCGGAAGCTAGTGGAACTTTGTAAAGGCCTCGTAGTGTTACCCTGCCTCGCTTCCTTGGTAGAGGTGAATGGGATTCATGACCCCTTGGCAGATGGGTAACACGGCTTGTGGGTAAAGATGCGCAACCTCTGCAGAGTGTAAAACTGGTATACTAGCCGTGCTCACGGTCATGAGCAGCTCGGACACTCACATGATTAATTTATGGAACTAAATTCAATTTGTCATATGCATTGCATTGCAGGTGATGTTGTTACTTTTGTCCTATTACTTAATTGGGTTGGTATTTACTTATACTTAGTAACTGCTAATAAAATTTTGACCAACTTTAAAAGCAATGCTCAGCTCTAACCATCTTCTTTGGTAAGCCTTACACTTCACGTGAGCTCCCACCTTTGGCGAGTTCATGCACATTATTCCCCACAACTTGTTGAGCGATGAACGTATGTGAGCTCACTCTTGCTGTCTCACACACACCACAGGTCAAGAACAGGTACAGGATGAGGCTTGGAGGATGCTGTGATGAGTTCGTGAGAGGTCTAGGTCGTCGTCTCCCAGTCAACTTTTGGTTGCTGGACCGTTGTCTCCTTATAATGTAATTATTTATTTTGTATAGAACTCCTGTTATGTATAAAGATGTGACATTCGATCCTGTGCCACTATACATCATATGTATGAGACTTGGTCCCAGCATACCTGGTGTTTATGTTTACGCCCGGGTTTTGGACCCCTAAAATCCGGGTGTTACAGAAGTGGTATCAGAGGAATGTTGACTGTAGGACGAAACCTAGATAGAACTGGACAACCATTACCTATTTACCTTACTCTGATTCTTTTCTAAACTTATCTTAATCTTTTTCTCATCTATTTCCGCTTACTCTGATTATTCTTATCTTTTCCTTCTAAAGACAAATGTGGATTTCACACTTTGAAATCCTGTGCCTAAAGTGACCTTTAGGAATAGGAGACCTAATCCTAGGAACAAAAACAAAGCTATTTTTATAAGTGTCTATATATTTGAATGTTTGTTCTTATGATATCTGTCTGATTTGGATCTTTGATTGAGTGTGATGGGTTGTGGAGTAATGTCCACAATTGCATCTGCATATACACATAGGTATGAAAATATATTTATAAAATAACTAGACAACCTAGGTTATCCCCATTGGAACATATCTAGCTTAAGAGATTTATCTTATCCTAAAAGATCTCATTCTAACCAATTCATCTTATCTTAAAAGATTCTCTCTTATCTTAATAGATCCATCTCATCTTAAAAGATACTCATCTTGTCTTGAAAAGATTTTATCTCATCCTAATAAATCTAACTGACCTCAAAAGATTCTACCTTATCCTTATGGATTCATCTTGTCCTAATAAGCATATTTACCCCACCCTAGTAACACCCAAGATCTAATCCAAAGTAATTAGATATTATCTAGTCTAATCTAGTTATACCAACCTAATCTGGATTCTATCTAATCCAATATGATCTAAGCTAGATTGAGTTACCTAATGCTGATACAAAGGATATGGCCATACTCCTAAATCACTTAAGCCTAATTTGGAGACTTATATCAACTTGGCCATGCACAAACAACTCGATCTATATAACAAGTTACATAACTTACCCAAGCAATAGAGTCTTAATAATCAACCACCACCTGACATCAAACCAGATTTGGACCTATATCATGTAGTCTATCTTACCACATATATCTTAACCATATATCCTCAACTCGGATGGCAACTCCAAGAAGAAAGGCCAAAAGAGACCAACCATGTCAAAGGAGGATGAGCACCAACTCAAGTCTTCAAGGATCAAGTGTGGTCACCAAGATGGGTCAAGATCCACAATCTTGGATGGAGTTTTTCTTATCCTACTCTTTCTTACCCAAACCTATATATGCCCTAAAGACATCTTCTATCCTACATAATAAAGTGGACATACATATAATACCCATGCTCTCCTATCACTTACTAATAATAAAAAGAGAGACTCTTGATTTTGAACTAATTAGAAACTAAAAAAAAAAACTAGATTTCAAATCACTCTTCCTATATCCTCTTTCTTACAAATCTCGAGGACGAGATTATTTTTAAGGGGGGTAGGATTTGTAACACCCACTTTGTAAGAAAATCTAAAAGGAGGGATTATATTCCTTTATACATATGTGTGTGTCCTCTCTATCTATCATTTCATGAGAACCCCTTACTTACACAAATAAATAATTAACAAGAGACACTTAAATAACTTGTGCATCATTTGGAGTTTTGTTTGCTTGGGCATTAAAACAATAACAATAATAATGCTAGTAGAAAATAAAACAATGACTTGAGAAGAAGTTTGAATCCTAAATTGAGAATTAGGGTTTGAAATAGAGAAGGAAAGAGAAAATACTATATAATAAAAGAATAAATTAATGAATAGGTAATTTTATTCCACAATAATCTATTCAAATCATATACTCAGAAATTTGAATACAAGTTTACCACAAGTTTGAAATTTAAATTGAGATTCAAAAAGAAAGAAAGAAAAGAAAATAAAAAGAAAAAAAAAAGAGAACAGCCTGCTGGGCCGACTTCCCCATTTCGGCCCAAATTCCCTACCCCGCGCCAGCCCAACACGACTGTGCCCTTTTTCTTTTCTCTGGGTGGATGACGCGTGGGCCCACTCTGCCAGTCACCCTGTGCGCACCCCAAACCAGCTCACGCCACTGTCTTGTGGGACCGGGTGGCCAGTCGGACCTCTTCTTCCCCACCGCGCGGCGTCGGTCTCGGAACGACCGGTGCTCGATTCGCGCCATCCTCGCTATGCCGTTAATCTCCATCGGGCCTGGAGTATAAAACAATGTGCCCTCGCGCCTCCATTGTCACCAGACCATAGCAACCGAGAGAGAGAAGAGGAAATCGCCATCGTCGGGTATGGTGGCGGGTACCGCAAACGCCATCCCTCGTGTGGGCCATCGTCGATCCCTTGGGGACTGCTCTGGGTGGTTCGCCGGGGTGCGTCGGTGATGTACGTGGCCTCACCGTGCTCGGGGATGGTGTATGCGCTAGGCAATTTCTCGCCGGTGCTTAGATGTTGCCGTGAAACTCCTGCGCACCGTGAACCCGCTCGGCCATCGCTTAACCTTCCGGTGAGACACTCCCTTTGTAATCGACCATGCTTCAATTTCGTTTTCGCGCCACCACGATGGGAACGATGTCACTGGAGCAGACGAATTTGGCGGTGCGCCGGTGAATCTCCGCCATGGCGAGCTCCTGGCGCCGCCTCGGGCCGGCTAGTGAAGGGAGAAGGCACTGTTACCGTCCGATCCAATTCGGACGGATGCGATTAGAAGTGAGAGTAACCATTCACGAGATTAAATCTGAGCCGTATGTTATCGATCCGATGGCAGGCAGCATCTGGTTGCGTGGTCGATTTGTGGCCGCTGATTCCTGATCTGGTGGTAGCTGCTTCATGCGAAACCTAGATCTAATCAGAGCCCTCCATTTCTAATCGGGTGGCTCAGTCTCGCCCGTACCCCTTCGGCCAGCGCGTCTTTCAAAAGAGCCCCTCGGCTTTCACGGAATCAACCCGCCGTCCACGTTCACTGTTGACTGAGTCTCGGGATTCTTGCGCCGAGCCCCCTGCGCTTAGCTGTAATTGAGGCCCAGTCCAGAGAATTATAAAAATCAGGAAAATGAATTAGAAAATGAGTTTTTAATATAAAAATAATTCCTAGAATTTATATAATTCATAGAAAATGCATATGAACTCCGAATTAATCCATTCCACTTCCTATAATTTTGTAATATTATTGTTTATCAATTAGTGCCACTGGTTTTACATAAAAGTCACATTAAAAATTGTTATCTTAATTAATCTTGTACTAAGCACATGGAATCTTTGGAAATCCATAACTTAAAATCTATAACTCCAAAATTAATGATTCCTGTTCCTATGATCTTATTTTAATATGTATATTAATAATGTGTATTTTGTTCTTATGTTTGGTGTAATGTTAATTTTGCCTATACCATGTTTGTTTGAATTGCTACGACTAGCAGTGAGGTCACGAGTCATCTGCAGATCATCCTGGTACCTGGAATCTCAAGGCCCAGGCAAGTTGTGCCCTTGATCACTTCTTTTTACCCAGCCATGTTCTGATTAATCATAATGATCTGCATAGGTTAATTTTGATGGGACCCAATAGGTTACCCTAGTTTGTCTATCTTTATACCTTGTTTACCACTGATCTTTCTGGGTAGTACTTGCTAGTGCTATATGTGGTTTTGGGTATGGAGATACACTATTCATGATTACACTTTTTGTTATCAGTTGTTATTTAATGTTCATGTTAAGATCATTATGTTAATTGGAACATGGAGAACCACCCGGGAAAACAGTGCTACCACAAGGGTGGAATGGGACGCCCTTGGCTGATTAATTAGGAAAGCTAGTGGAAGACTACCTTACCCGAAAGGGGCAAGGGCAGTAGGGGAGAGGTCAGTGTAGGGAGGCCCTCGGGAGGATTTTGCTGCGATGGCGGTCCTGCAAGGGATTCCTGCACTGGATCTTCCTATAAACTGTAGCGGGTTTTCGGAAGCTAGTGGAACTTTGTAAAGGCCTCGTAGTGTTACCCTGCCTCGCTTCCTTGGTAGAGGTGAATGGGATTCATGACCCCTTGGCAGATGGGTAACACGGCTTGTGGGTAAAGATGCGCAACCTCTGCAGAGTGTAAAACTGGTATACTAGCCGTGCTCACGGTCATGAGCAGCTCGGACACTCACATGATTAATTTATGGAACTAAATTCAATTTGTCATATGCATTGCATTGCAGGTGATGTTGTTACTTTTGTCCTATTACTTAATTGGGTTGGTATTTACTTATACTTAGTAACTGCTAATAAAATTTTGACCAACTTTAAAAGCAATGCTCAGCTCTAACCATCTTCTTTGGTAAGCCTTACACTTCACGTGAGCTCCCACCTTTGGCGAGTTCATGCACATTATTCCCCACAACTTGTTGAGCGATGAACGTATGTGAGCTCACTCTTGCTGTCTCACACACACCACAGGTCAAGAACAGGTACAGGATGAGGCTTGGAGGATGCTGTGATGAGTTCGTGAAAGGTCTAGGTCGTCGTCTCCCAGTCAACTTTTGGTTGCTGGACCGTTGTCTCCTTATAATGTAATTATTTATTTTGTATAGAACTCTTGTTATGTATAAAGATGTGACATTCGATCCTGTGCCACTATACATCATATGTATGAGACTTGGTCCCAGCATACCTGGTGTTTATGTTTACGCCCGGGTTTTGGACCCCTAAAATCCGGGTGTTACAAGACGACACCCTCCGCACCTGCGACCCTGAGGGACAACCCTCAGGCTTCGCACCTCCCTCAGGCTTCGCACCACCGGAGGGCGCGGACCTCGCCGAGGACGGTGAGGTCCTCGGCATCTCCGCAGAAGAACAGCTACAGCTGCGCGCTCTGCGCCTCAAGAACCGTAACCTCCAGAGGCAGAAGGAGATATTGGAGGCCAAGCGCCAGCGTGTGTCCGCACTCGCCAAAGTGCGGCAGATGATACGCGACAAAGAGCACAAGGCCCAGGAACTCGAGCGGGAGATCGCGCTGATGCAGCGCGAAGGCCACCTCGGCCCGCAGCACGAGTCACCCCTCCAGCAGCGCGCACAAAACGAAGACACGCGCGAAGGCCACCCCGGCCTGCAGCATGAGCCACCCCTGCAACACCGCGCGCAACCGGAGGACCCGCGTTTACCCCAGCGCGACTTCACTTTCCCGCACGCCGCGCCATTCCAAGGGGTCAATTATCTCGATGAGCGAAGTCCCCTGGCGCCTCACCTGCAAGTGACGCCGTGGCCAGCTAACTTCCGGGCTGGGACCTGCCCCAAGTACAACGGCAGCACCGACCCGGCTCAATACATAATGAGTTACCAGGTCGCCGTCGCATCGTCCGGGGGGGACGACGCCACAATGGCGAAGTCCTTCATCATCGCCCTCGAGGGCCCCGCGCTCACCTGGTTCACCAGGTTGCCTCCGCTGTCCATCGATTCCTGGAGAAGTCTCCGGGACAAGTTCCTCCTCAACTTCCAAGGGTACCGCCCGGACACCGACGCCCTGGCCGAGCTCTCGCTCTGCAAGCAGCTAGAGAGGGAGACCCTGAGGGAATATTACCGCAAATTCCTCACACTCAAGTCACAGCTACCCTCAGTCGATGACCAGATTGCCATCCACTATGCTATCAGTGGTCTTCGCGCTGGCGTCCTTTACAGCCACTGCATCAGAGACCCGCCGAAGAACCTCCAAGAGTTGTACCAGCTGTTTGAAAAGTATGCCAGATCCGAGGAGCTCCACCAGCGCAAGATTGAGTCCCAGCGGAAGCCAAAAGACGCTCCACAGTCCAGCCGCACGTGGACAAGAACTCCGCAACCAGACTCCGGTCGAGATGGCCGCGGTCAGCCGCAAGTGCACAACATTGCCAACCAGCAGCCGGCCGCTGACCCCCTTCGCCGCCAGGAATATCCCCCCCAGGACCGCGGAAGTGGAACTCGCGGCAGGGGCCGAGGGCGTGCGCAGCCACCCCCTCCACCGCGCCGATTTTACTGCCTTTTCCATGGCGAAGACTGCGCCCACCCAACCAAAGACTGCCCCGAAGTGAAGGCCACCAGAGACAGAATGGCGAGGGCGCAGCCAGCCGACAACCCCAGAATTGTCGCGCATAACTACCAGCCACCCCCTCCACCATATATCCACGCTCCCGCCCCGCATCCACCGCACCACGCTTACCAACATCATCAGGAAGTACAAATCGTACATCCTCCGCCTCCACCACCACACCAGCAACAACAAAACATCCCCAACGCCCCAAAGCAGGAGGACTTCGCCGATCAACCTTATCGCGGAGTCATTCATATGATAACTGGGGGGTCCAGCACCGACTTCGACACCAAGCGGCAGGAGCGGGACCACTACCGCAGCATAAACCATGTAGCCGTCACGGGCCCAGTTGTACAAACAAAGTGGTCCCACGTACCACTCACCTTCGACGCATGGGACGTCGATTTGCGCAGCGCCCCCCACTGCGATGCCATGGTCATCAATTGCAGCGTGGCAGGCTGGGACCTACACAAGGTCCTCGTTGACAACGGCAGCCAGGCAGACATCATCTTCCTCCACGCCTTCGATCGCATGGGCATCAGCCACAGCCTGCTTAAGCCTTCGGACAACCCGTTGTATGGCTTCGGCGGCAAAGGCACCTTCCCCGTCGGCAAAATAGAGTTGCCCCTCTCCTTCGGTGTAGCACCCAATGCCCGAAGTGAGCAAGTGACTTTTGACATTGTGGATATGGTATATCCATACAACGCCATCATGGGACGGGGCTCCATCAATAAGTTTGAAGCTGCCATCCACGGACTGTATTTGTGCATGAAGATACCAGGCCCGCTAGGCGTAATTACAGTCCGCGGTGACCAGCAAACAGCGCGCAACATAGAGCGGGACTTCGTGCCCGGGCAGAGGAACGTGCACTGTCTCACGACACAGTGCGAGGTCCCTGCGCCCGCCAGCCCAACTGACAAGCAGCACGACAGGGCTCAGTTGCAGAGTCAGGATGGGACCAAGATTGTCCCCCTCGATCAGGCCACGCCCAAGCAGACAGTCACTATCAGCGAAGACCTTACTTCGCATGAAGAAGAGAAGCTCCTCTGCTGCCTGGCCAAGAATAAAGATGTCTTCGCCTGATCCGCCCTCGACCTGGTCGGAGTCAGCCGATCCATAATCGAGCACAGTTTGGGAATCGACCCCTCGGTGCGACCAAGAAAGCAAAAGACTTCGCTTGGGGGCCGGAGCAGGCAGCGGCCTTCGCCTCATTAAAACAGTACTTAACGGAGCCGGCCACCCTCACGAGCCCCGACTCCTCGCTCCCCTTATTGCTCTATGTCGCGGCTTCACCGCACGCGGTCAGCGCGGCACTAGTGCAGGAGCAGACAGTCGAAGGCGCTGTCAGACAGTGCCCTGTTTATTACGTCTCCGAGGTCCTGACACCGTCCAAATGCAACATGACAGAGCTGGAGAAGATCGCCTACGCAGTCGTTATGTCCTCGCGCAAGCTGCGCCATTATTTTGAAGCATTCAAGGTCCGCGTCACCTCAGACAGGGGGCTCGGCGAACTGTTTAGAAACCCGGAGGCATCGGTGAGGATCGCCAAGTGGGCAGCCGAACTCTCCGGCTACCACATCAGCTTCGAGCCCAGGACAGCCATCAAATCACAAGTCCTGGCAGACTTCGTCGTCGACTGGACCGGGCCAGTAACACAGCCGGACCCGACCACAGAGAAGGTCTGGACGATCCACTGCGACGGCGCATGGTGCCCTGCGGGGGCAGGCGTCGCCGCAATCATAACCTCACCAGTCGGGGTCAAGCACAGATATGCAGCACGACTCAGCTTCAATCTGGACTCCGACAGATGCACAAATAATATAGCAGAGTACGAAGCAGTTATCCTCGGCCTCCGCAAGCTAAGGGCCCTCGGAGTCACCACTTGCATCATCAAAACAGACTCCAAGGTAGTTGCCGGCCAGGTCGAAAAAGACTATGCAGCCAAGGACCCCGCACTCTTTTCCTCCCAGGGGGTGAGGTTTTTAACGAGGCGGAGCCATGTAATATATGCGTAAAAAATCCCCCGCAAAAAGACATGCGTCGAAAAAGACCGCGATGACGGTCTTCGACATTCGACCACCACGAGGTCACCGCGAGGCTAAGCGCTAGCTACCCTCGCGTGCGACAAATCCGCGCAAAAGTCGCCTAAGGGTGCAGCCGGATTAGCACAACAAGTGCGAAAAAAAAATCTAAGTCTATCGCGAAGACTATCCGCGCAAAAGTCGCCCAAGGGTGCAGCAGGATTAGCACAACAAGTGCGAAAAAAATCTAAGTCTATCGCGAAGACTATCCGCGCAAAAGTCGCCTAAGGGTGCAGCCGGATTAGCACAACAAGTGCGAAAAAAAATCTAAGTCTATCGCGAAGACTATCCGCGCAAAAGTCGCCTAAGGGTGCAGCCGGATTAGCACAACAAGTGCGAAAAAAATCTAAGTCTATCGCGAAGACTATCCGCGCAAAAGTCGCCTAAGGGTGCAGCCGGATTAGCACAACAAGTGCGAAAAAAATCTAAGTCTATCGCGAAGACTATCCGCGCAAAAGTCGCCCAAGGGTGCAGCCGGATTAGCACAACAAGTGCGAAAAAAATCTAAGTCTATCGCGAAGACTATCCGCGCAAAAGTCGCCTAAGGGTGCAGCCGGATTAGCACAACAAGTGCGAAAAAAATCGAAGTCTATCGCGAAGACTATCCGCGCAAAAGTCGCCTAAGGGTGCAGCCGGATTAGCACAACAAGTGCGAAAAAAAATCGAAGTCTATCGCGAAGACTATCCGCGCAAAAGTCGCCTAAGGGTGCAGCCGGATTAGCACAACAAGTGCGGAAAAAATCTGAGTCTATCGCGAAGGCTATCCGTGCAGAAGTCGCTTAAAAGCGCAGCCGGATCAGCACAACAAGTGCGAAAAAACCGAAGACTATCTATGCAGAAGACACCTAAGGGTACACCTGGACTAGCACAACAACGGCCGAAACGACAACATCAAACCATCCACACCAAGACCAACTATAATCAAGCCAACACAGCGCAGCAAAACAAATCAGTAAGTACAAAACGCCTTCGCACACACACATGCACGCGAGGGCACACAATTCCACCATACAAGCCTCGACGTACACAAGCGAGGGCACCACACTCTACATCGGCTCAACCTTAGGAATAATTCCCATCTCCCTATAATTAAATAGCATTATCCTGAGCTCCTCACCCGCAAAAAGCCTTCGCAGTTCCCCTTCACCTACACCCTCGGCGGTCGGCAGGGACAACAGTCCCTGCCGACCAGCCCCACTCACACGAAGCAGAGCCCGCTCCTCAGCGCTAACCCTACGTTTTGCAACCGCCCTTCGTCGACGGCGCCCAGTGCTAGGGCCTGGCACGTCCAACGCGTCCGCGGCGTGTGGCGAAGCCTCCGCCGCAGCCACGTCCAAAGCCGCAAAATAATCCAAATTCTCCGACGACTCCTCAGTCCACTCAACCGAGCTCCCGGAGTCGGCAAAATCCAAAAACTCAGATGCAGACCCACTATATTCATTACCACCTTCCGCGGTCGAAGCCGCCAAAAACTCAGTAGCAGCGGTTGCGTGCGCAGGCCCAAAATCTTGAACCTGCGCAGCAACCAAAATTCAGTACAACATCCAAAAATCCTCAACCCTAAACAACCACTATGCCACCTGCGAGGGCCCTGACGCTGCGGGGGCCTCCGCCGTTGGCTCCGCTGCCGCCTCCGCCGCCGGATCTTCGACGGTCGGCGCAGCTGCTGCGAGGGCATCGGGAGCGCCTTCGGCCACCTTCAGGGGCAGGTCTTCCACTGTCGCAGCAGATGTGGGGGCGCCTGGTGCGTCCTCCATGGTCTCCGGGGTCGGCTCCGGGTCAGGCAGGGCGTCGTTCAGTGCTCCGAAGTCATCCACCCGCTCGCCTCGCTCCGCCTAAAACAAAACATACAAAAAGTCAGCAAACACACGCACAGACCACATTCAGCAAACGCAGAACAAACCACAACGTTACCTGAGCCCTCGCAGCCTCGGCCCGCTCCCTGACCACTTCACCACCATACAGACCCCACATCCGGTCATGGAGGGCGCCGGCGGACTCCTTCACCACGGGGTCTTCGACCTTATAGATGTCTCGCTCAAAATCTTCATCTGCCTGGTCGAAGGCCTCATAGTGCCGGCACCCTTCGCGAGAGAGTGCGTTCATCGCCCCCTCGCAGGTGACCAGGGAGGCGAACGACATTAATCCCCCCAGGATGGTGGGGAGCTCCCGCAGCTCCTCTTGCACCCATTCCAAACAGCGAAGCCCGGCCTCTCGCTCCGGCACCACGAAGTCACCGGTCCGCGCACCCAGCTCGCGATATGTGGCCATAAGCTGTGTGCACGTCCGTTCGGCCTCCGTTCGCACCGCGGCTTCGGCCCCCTTCGCGCGGCTCTCCAGAGCGGTGAGCCGCCCCCGCAGGTCTTCGGCGAGATCCTTGGCAAGATTGGCTTCCGCCCGTGCCAGCCTAGCCTCCGCCTGCGCGACCTGCTCCTTGGCGATGGCCTCGTTGGTCTCCCTCCTCTCCCCCGCCAGCTGGCGCCGGAGGTCAGCCTTTTCCTCCTCCAGGGCGGCCACCTTGTCCGCCAGTTTACGACACTTGCTGTCGGAGGCAGACTTCTCACGGACAGCGTCAGCATGTTGCGTCCGAAGTCCCTCGACTTCGGCAGATAAGGCTGCCGTAAGTGCCCCCGACGCAGTGCGGCTGGTGAAGTCAGCCACCTGCAGAGCACACGCAAGGCCTTGGCCGTAAAAAAAAAAAAAGGCTCCGCGGACCTGACTCAGCGCCTCCGTCGCCTGACTCAGCGCCTCCGTCACTCTTTTTCAGCCGGCGGGTCGCCGCGCCAGCCTCGTCTCTGACCAACGCGAGGGTCGACACCTCGCCTCCGGCGCCAAGGGTCCCGCCCCTCGCCTTCGACGACAGCGCAGCCGTCGCGATTGCCCCGGCAGGCACAGCTATAGCAAGCCGGCCTTCGTCCGACCCTGCAACGCATCAACGATCAAAAAAAAAGGCGGCCGGGTCACGGTTTCGCAAGTTCAGTGCAAAGGCAGGACTTCGCACCACCCTTCCTCCGTGAAAAGGCATCTGACGAGGGCACACTTCGCCCAGCGTCCAGCCGTGCGCCAAGGGCCAGACCCCGTACGCCACAAACTCTTCAACTAAATCACGACCACTGCTCTGGCCGGCGGCACACCGAAGGGCCCCTTCATCTGCATCCTCTTCTGCCACTTCAAAAGGCGGATACGCAGAGTAATAGTGAGAGCACATCTCAGACACGGGGAGTCCTTCATGGCCTTCGACAGTAGCCTCAGCAACGTAAAACCAAAATTCATTCCAATTGCCCCACTTGTTGCGGGCGCACGGAACCAACTCCACTACTGGCATTGTGGTCTTGCCGGTCTTCGGCGTGAATGTACACGACCCAAACTGGGCAACTCCGTCCTCAATCACCCTCTTCTGCCAATGCAAGCAGACTTCGCCAACAAACCGGTGCGCAGGCAAGCGGAGACCGGCGACGAAGAACGCCTCGGGAAACCCGCAATCCCACAGGGCGCGACGCTTCGGAAAACCCGCAGTCCAACAGTACGATGTCCAACGGTCACATCAAAAACCCCCGCGGAACCACTTCGAGCGAGGGCAGCGTCTCCGCCATCTAGCGACGTCTTCGGCACCAGGTGACTTTGTCGAACTGGTCCCTCGGAGGGCAAATGTTGGAGCGAAGGCAGAAACGCCACCCTTCGCCCGAAGTCTCCACCGCTTAGCCCCTGCCCTGACAGACAAAGCAGGCAGGGACACCCTTCGCTACATCGGCACCAGACGAAGGCCTGCGGCAACGCCTCCCCACGGCGCGGCCTCGGTCAGCTCCGAGGCCCACATGAGATCAGGCCCATTGTAACGGGCCCTGCGTGGCCGCGTTTGTGTTACGGGCCTAATTTGTAAAGGTGTACTTGTTGATAGTCGCCTAGAGGGGGGGGTGAATAGGGCGAAACTGAAATTTACAAAAACAATCACAACTACAAGCCGGGTTAGCGTTAGTAATAAAGAAACGAGTCCGCGAGAGAGGGCGCAAAACAAATCGCAAGCAAATAAGAGTGTGACACGAGGATTTGTTTTACCGAGGTTCGGTTCTCGCAAACCTACTCCCCGTTGAGGAGGCCACAAAGGCCGGGTCTCTTTCAACCCTTCCCTCTCTCAAACGATCCCACGGATCGAGTGAGCTTTCTCTTCTTCTCAATCAACCGGGAACAAAACTTCCCCGCAAGGGCCACCACACAATTGGTGCCTCTTGCCTTGGTTACAATTGAGTGATGATCTCAAGAACAAGTGAGAAAGAAAAGAATGCGATCCAAGCGCAAGAGCTCGAAAGAACACAAGCAAATCACTCTCTCTAGTCACTATGGAATTGTGTGGAATTTGGAGAGGACTTGATCTATTTGGTGTGTCTTAGAATTGAATGCTAGAGCTCTTGTAGTGGTTGAGAAGTGGAAAACTTGGATTGCAATGAATGTGGGGTGGTTGGGGTATTTATAGCCCCAACCACCACAAGTGACCGTTGGCTGGAGTCCTCTGTTCGATGGCGCACCGGACAGTCCGGTGCACACCGGACAGTCCGGTGCCCCTGCCACGTCACGGTTGCCGTTGGATTCTGACCGTTGGAGCTTCTGACTTGTGGGCCCTCCTGGGTGTCCGGTGCACACCGGACATGTACTGTTTGATGTCCGGTGCACCGGCATGGGCGTGCCTGACGTCTGCGCGCGCTGCGCGCGCATTTAATGCACCGCAGGGAGCCGTTGGCGCCGCAGGGAGCCGTTGCTCCGCTGGAACACCGGACAGTCCGGTGCACACCGGACAGTCCGGTGAATTTTAGCGGAGCGGCTGCCGAGCGAACCCGAGGCTGGCGAGTTCCGGAGGCCGCGTTTCCTTGGAGCACCGGACATGTCCGGTGCACACCGGACAGTCCGGTGAATTATAGAGCGCCGGCTTCCGAGAAATCCCGAGGGCGAAGAGTTGGAGTCGAAGTCCTCTGGGCGCACCGGACATGTCCGGTGCACACCGGACAGTCCGGTGCCTTCACCCAGAGGTGCCCTCGGTTGCCTTGCTGCTCCTTTGTTGAATCCAACACATGGTCTTTTTATTGGCTGATTGTGAACCTTTTGCACCTGTATAACTTATGCACTAGAGTAAACTAGTTAGTCCAATGTTTGTGTTGGGCAACTCAACCACCAAAATTATTTAGGAACTAGGTGTAAGCCTAATTCCCTTTCAATCTCCCCCTTTTTGGTGATTGATGCCAACACAAACCAAAGCAAATATAGAAGTGCATAATCGAACTAGTTTACATAATGTAAGTGCAAAGGTTGCTTGGGATTGAGCCAATATAAATACTCATATGATGCGCATGGATTGATTCTTTGTTTTTGACATATTGGACCACATATGCACCATAAGTTTTGTTTTTGCAAACTCTTTTGTAAATTCTTTTCAAAGTCATTTTGCAAGATAGTCAAAGGTAAATGAACAAGATTTTCGCAAAGCATTTACAAGATTTGAAATTTTCTTCCTTTGTTCAAATGCTTTTCTTTTGACTTAACAAAACTCCCCCTCAAATAAGGTCTCCTCTTAGTGTTCAAGAGGGTTTTAAGACATCAATTTTGAAAATACTACTTGCTCCCCCTTTAGAACACAAAGAGATACCAATTTTGAAATTTACCAATCAAATTTATAAAATTAGGTGGTGGTGCGGTCCTTTTGCTTTGGGCTCATATTTTCTCCCCCTTTGGCATGAATCGCCAAAAACGGAATCATTAGAGCCCAATGAGGTACTTTCTCCCCCTTTGGTCATGAAATGAATGAGTGAAGATTATACCGAAGTTGGAGAGATGATGCGGAGCGACGGCGAAGAATGAGTAGTGGAGTGGAGTGGAAGCCTTGTCTTCGCCGAAGACTCCAATTTCCTTTCAATATACCTATGACTTGGTTGAAATACACTTGAAAACACATTAGTCATAGCATATATAAAAGAGACATGATCAAAGGTATATTTATGAGCTATGTGTGCAAGACTAGCAAAAGAAATTCCTAGAATCAAGAATATTGAGCTCATGCCTAAGTCGAGTAAAAGATTGTTCATCAAGTGGCTTGGTAAAGATATCGGCTAATTGATCTTTAGTGTTAATGTATGAAATCTCGATATCCCCCTTTTGTTGGTGATCCCGAAGAAAATGATACCGAATGGCTATGTGCTTAGTGCGGCTGTGCTCGACGGGATTGTCGGCCATTTTGATTGCACTCTCATTGTCACATAGCAAAGGGACTTTGGTTAATTTGTAACCGTAGTCCCGCAGGGTTTGCCTCATCCAAAGCAATTGCGCGCAACAATGGCCTGCGGCAATATACTCGGCTTCGGCGGTAGAAAGAGCGACCGAATTTTGCTTCTTTGAAGCCCATGACACCAAGGATCTTCCCAAGAACTGGCAAGTCCCCGATGTGCTCTTCCTGTTGATTCTACACCCCGCCCAATCGGCATCCGAATAACCAATCAAATCAAATGTGGATCCCCGAGGGTACCAAAGCCCAAACTTAGGAGTATAAGCTAAATATCTCAAGATTCGTTTCACGGCCGTAAGGTGTGATTCCTTAGGGTCGGCTTGGAATCTTGCACACATGCATACGGAAAGCATAATGTCCGGTCGAGATGCACACAAATAAAGCAATGAACCAATCATCGACCGGTATACCTTTTGATCCACGGACTTACCTCCCGTGTCGAGGTCGAGATGCCCATTTGTTCCCATGGGTGTCTTGATGGGTTTGGCATCCTTCATTCCAAACTTGGTTAGGATATCTTGAGTATACTTCGTTTGGCTAAGGAAGGTGCCCTCTTGGAGTTGCTTGACTTGAAATCCTAGAAAATACTTCAACTCCCCCATCATTGACATCTCGAATTTCTGTGTCATGATCCTACTAAATTCTCGTTCCTCGTGAAATTGTTGAGCTCCTCTTGCATCGCCATCACCCAATCCGAATCTTGTAGTGCTTCCTCTACCCTGGTTGGCTCAATAGAGGAGACAAACGAGTAATGTTCACAAAAGTGAGCAACACGAGATCGAGTAGTTACCCCCTTATGAATGTCGCCGAGGATGGTGTCGACGGGGTGATCTCGCTGTATTGCTTGGTGGACTCTTGGGTGTGGCGGCCTTGGTTGTTCATCCTCCTTGTCTTCATCATTTGAATCTCCCCCTTGATCGTTGCCGTCATTTTGAGGTGGCTCATCTTCTTGATCTTCTTGTTCAACATCTTGAGCTTCATCCTCAACTTGAGTTGGTGGAGATACTTGCGTGGAGGATGATGGTTGATCTTGTGCACTTGAAGGCTCTTCGGATTCCTTAGGACACACATCCCCAATGGACATGTTCCTTAGCGCTATGCATGGAGCCTGTTCTTCACCTATATCATCAAGATCAACTTGAGAGCCGTTAGTCTCATCAAACACAACGTCACAAGAAACTTCAACAAGTCCTGAGGACTTGTTAAAGACTCTATATGCCCTTGTGTTTGAGTCATATCCTAGTAAAAAGCCTTCTACAGTTTTAGGAGCAAATTTAGATTTTCTACCTCTTTTAACAAGTATAAAACACTTGCTACCAAAAACTCTAAAATATGAAATATTGGGCTTTTTACCGGTTAGGAGTTCATAAGATGTCTTCTTGAGGATTCGATGAAGATATAATCGGTTGATGGCGTAGCAGGCGGTGTTGACCGCCTCGGCCCAAAACCGATCCGGTGTCTTGTACTCATCAAGCATGGTTCTTGCCATGTCCAATAGAGTTCGATTCTTCCTCTCCACTACACCATTTTGTTGTGGAGTGTAGGGAGAAGAGAACTCATGCTTGATGCCCTCATCCTCAAGAAAGCCTTCTATTTGAGAGTTCTTGAACTCCGTCCCATTGTCGCTTCTAATTTTCTTGATCCTTAAGCCGAACTCATTTTGAGCCCGTCTCAAGAATCCCTTTAAGGTCTCTTGGGTTTGTGATTTTTCCTGCAAAAAGAATACCCAAGTGAAGCGAGAATAATCATCCACAATTACAAGACAATACTTACTACCGCCGATGCTTATGAAAGCAATCGGGCCGAACAAATCCATGTGTAGGAGCTCCAGTGGCCTGTCGGTAGTCATGATGTTTTTATGTGGATGATGGACACCAACTTGCTTCCCGGCTTGACATGCGCTACAAATCCTGTCTTTCTCAAAAAGAACATCGGTTAGTCCCAAAATGTGTTCTCCCTTTAGAAGCTTGTGAAGATTCTTCATTCCAACATGGGCTAGTCGGCGGTGCCAGAGCCAACCCAAGTTAGTCTTAGCAATCAAGCAAGTGTTGAGTTCAGCTCTATTAAAATCTACTAAGTATAGCTGACCCTCTAACACTCCCTTAAAAGCTATTGAATCATCACTTCTTCTAAAGACAGTAACACCAGTATCAGTAAAAAGACAGTTGTAGCCCATTTTGCATAATTGGGATACGGAAAGCAAATTGTAATCTAGGGAATCTACAAGAAAAACATTGGAAATAGTGTGGTCAGGAGATATAGCAATTTTACCCAAACCTTTGACCAAACCTTGATTTCCATCCCCGAATGTGATAGCTCGTTGGGGATCTTGGTTTTTCTCATATGAGGAGAACATCCTTTTCTCCCCTGTCATGTGGTTTGTGCACCCGCTGTCGAGTATCCAACTTGTGCCCCCGGATGCATAAACCTACAAAACAAGTTTAGTTCTTGATTTTAGGTACCCAAACGGTTTTGGGTCCTTTAGCATTAGATACAAGAACTTTGGGTACCCAAACACAAGTCTTGGAGCCCTTGTGTTTGCCCCCAACAATTTTGGCAACTACCTTGCCGGATTTGCTAGTCAAAACATAAGATGCATCAAAAGTTTTAAATGAAATGGCATGATCATTTGATGCATTAGTAGTTTTCTTTCTAGGCAACTTGGCATGGGTTGGTTGCCTAGATCTAGATGTCTCACCCTTATACATAAAAGCATAATTAGGGCCAGAGTGAGACTTCCTAGAATGAATTTTCTTAATTTTACTCTCAGGATACCCGGCAGGGTACAAAATGTAACCCTCGTTATCCTGAGGCATGGGAGCCTTGCCCTTAACAAAGTTAGACAAGTTCTTAGGAGGGGCATTAATTTTGACATTGTCTCCCCTTTGGAAGCCAATGCCGTCCTTAATGCCCGGGCGTCTCCCATTATAGAGCATGCTTCTAGCAAGTTTAAATTTTTCATTTTCTAAGTCATGCTCTCTAATCTTGGCATTAAGTTGTGCTATATGATCATTTTGTTTCTTAATTAAAGCTAGGTGATCATGGATAGCATCAACATTAATATCTCTACATCTAGTACAAATGGAAATATGCTCAACATTAGATGTAGAGGGTTTGCAAGATTTTAGTTCAACAACCTTAGCATGCAACAAATCATTTTTAGCTCTAAGGTCGGAAATAGTAGCATTGCAAACATCAAAATCCTTAGCCTTAGCAATTAATTTCTCATTCTCATTTCTAAGGCTAGCGATGGAAGCATTCAATTCATCAATCCTAGCAAGCAAATCAACATCATTATTTCTAGGATCAATGCAAACATGAGAATCAACCTTAGCCAACAAATTTGCATTTTCATTTCTAAGGTTGTCTAAAGTCTCATGGCAAATACTTAGCTCACTAGACAATTTTTCACATTTTTCTCTTTCTAGAGCATAAGCATTTTTAACCTTAACATGTTTTTTTGTTTTCCTTGATTAGGAAGTCCTCTTGGGAGTCCAAGAGATCATCCTTTTCATGGATGGCACTAATTAATTCATTTAATTTTTCTTTTTGTTCCATGTTAAGGTTGGCAAAAAGAATACACAAATTATCCTCTTCATTTTTATCATTATCCTCATCACTAGATGTTTCATATTTAGTGGAGGACTTTGATTTTACCTTCTTTTTGCCGTCCTTGGCCATGAGGCACTTGTGGCCGACGTTGGGGAAGAGGAGGCCCTTGGTGACGGCGATGTTGGCGGCGTCCTCGTCGTCGGAGGAGTCGCTTGAGCTTTCGTCGGAGTCCCACTCCCGACAAACATGGGCATTGCCGCCCTTCTTCTTGTAGTACTTCTTCTTCTCCTTCCTCTTGCCCTTCTTGTCGTTGTCCCTGTCACTATCACTTGATAATGGACATTTAGCAATAAAGTGACCGGGCTTACCACACTTGTAGCAAACCTTCTTGGAACGGGATTTGTAGTCC
The DNA here is from genome assembly GCA_029449295.1 of Zea luxurians. Taxonomy (NCBI): domain Eukaryota; kingdom Viridiplantae; phylum Streptophyta; class Magnoliopsida; order Poales; family Poaceae; genus Zea; species Zea luxurians. The sequence continues at coordinate 3,184,329 of JAOPSE010000153.1, read as the reverse complement.
TTCCCCTTCCGTTGCTTGAGGATTTGCCGGAAGCTTTTGATGATTAGGGCCATCTCCTCGTTGTCGAGCTTGGAGGCGTCAATTGGTTGTCTACTTGGTGTAGACTCATCCTTCTTCTCCTCCGTTGCCTTGAAGGCCACCGGTTGCGCCTCGGATGTGGAGGGCTCATCAAGCTCGTTGATCTTCTTGGAGCCCTTAATCATGCATTCAAAACTAACAAAATTCCCGATGACTTCCTCGGGGGTCATTTGTGTATATCTAGGATTGCCACGAATTAATTGTACTTGAGTAGGGTTAAGGAAAATAAGGGCTCTTAGAATAACCTTAACCACCTCGTGGTCATCCCATTTTGCGCTCCCGAGGTTGCGCACTTGGTTCACCAAGGTCTTGAGCCGGTTGTACATGTCTTGTGGCTCCTCCCCTTGGCGAAGACGGAAGCGACCGAGCTCCCCCTCGATCGTTTCCCGCTTGGTGATCTTGGTGAGTTCATCACCCTCGTGCGCCGTCTTGAGTAGGTCCCAAATTTCCTTGGCGTTCTTCAACCCTTGTACTTTGTTGTATTCCTCCTTGCTTAGAGAGGCAAGAAGGATTGTTGTGGCTTGAGAGTTGAAGTGCTCGATTTGGGCCACTTCGTCCGTGTCGTAGTCTTCATCCCCTACGGATGGTACCTGTACACCATACTCAACAACATCCCATAATCTTTTGTGGAGAGAGGTTAGATGAAATCGCATCAAATTACTCCACATAGCATAATCTTCACCATTAAAAGTTGGTGGTTTGCCTAATGGGACGGAAAGTAAAGGTGTATGTTTAGGAATGCGAGGGTAGCGTAGGGGGATCTTACTATACTTCTTACGCTCTTGGCGTTTAGAAGTGACGGACGCCGCGTCGGAGCCGGAGGTAGATGTCGATGAAGTGTCGGTCTCGTAGTAGACCACCTTCCTCATCCTTTTGTGCTTGTCCCCACTCCGATGCGGCTTGTGAGAAGAAGATTTTTCCTTCTTCTCTTTGTGGTGAGAAGAGGAAGATCTTTTCTCCTTCCTCTTGGAGGATTTCTTCTTCTTCTCTCTTCTCTTGGTGCGGGACTCTTCCGATGAAGATGAAGTGCTCCCTTGACTTGTAGTGGGTTTGTCATCGCCGGTCTCCATCTCCCTCTTGGTGTGATCTCCCGACATCACTTCGAGCGGTTAGGCTCTAATGAAGCACCGGGTTCTGATACCAATTGATAGTCGCCTAGAGGGGGGGTGAATAGGGCGAAACTGAAATTTACAAAAACAATCACAACTACAAGCCGGGTTAGCGTTAGTAATAAAGAAACGAGTCCGCGAGAGAGGGCGCAAAACAAATCGCAAGCAAATAAGAGTGTGACACGAGGATTTGTTTTACCGAGGTTCGGTTCTCGCAAACCTACTCCCCGTTGAGGAGGCCACAAAGGCCGGGTCTCTTTCAACCCTTCCCTCTCTCAAACGATCCCACGGATCGAGTGAGCTTTCTCTTCTTCTCAATCAACCGGGAACAAAACTTCCCCGCAAGGGCCACCACACAATTGGTGCCTCTTGCCTTGGTTACAATTGAGTGATGATCTCAAGAACAAGTGAGAAAGAAAAGAATGCGATCCAAGCGCAAGAGCTCGAAAGAACACAAGCAAATCACTCTCTCTAGTCACTATGGAATTGTGTGGAATTTGGAGAGGACTTGATCTATTTGGTGTGTCTTAGAATTGAATGCTAGAGCTCTTGTAGTGGTTGAGAAGTGGAAAACTTGGATTGCAATGAATGTGGGGTGGTTGGGGTATTTATAGCCCCAACCACCACAAGTGACCGTTGGCTGGAGTCCTCTGTTCGATGGCGCACCGGACAGTCCGGTGCACACCGGACAGTCCGGTGCCCCTGCCACGTCACGGTTGCCGTTGGATTCTGACCGTTGGAGCTTCTGACTTGTGGGCCCTCCTGGGTGTCCGGTGCACACCGGACATGTACTGTTTGATGTCCGGTGCACCGGCATGGGCGTGCCTGACGTCTGCGCGCGCTGCGCGCGCATTTAATGCACCGCAGAGAGCCGTTGGCGCCGCAGGGAGCCGTTGCTCCGCTGGAACACCGGACAGTCCGGTGCACACCGGACAGTCCGGTGAATTTTAGCGGAGCGGCTGCCGAGCGAACCCGAGGCTGGCGAGTTCCGGAGGCCGCGTTTCCTTGGAGCACCGGACATGTCCGGTGCACACCGGACAGTCCGGTGAATTATAGCGCGCCGGCTTCCGAGAAATCCCGAGGGCGAAGAGTTGGAGTCGAAGTCCTCTGGGCGCACCGGACATGTCCGGTGCACACCGGACAGTCCGGTGCCTTCACCCAGAGGTGCCCTCGGTTGCCTTGCTGCTCCTTTGTTGAATCCAACACATGGTCTTTTTATTGGCTGATTGTGAACCTTTTGCACCTGTATAACTTATGCACTAGAGTAAACTAGTTAGTCCAATGTTTGTGTTGGGCAACTCAACCACCAAAATTATTTAGGAACTAGGTGTAAGCCTAATTCCCTTTCACTTGTAATTACAGCTTGTAACCCCGCTTTATGGGAATATGAAAGTTCCCTTTGACCCGGGAACAGGATCTGGATGTCGCCTAGAGGGGGGGGGGTGAATAGGCGAATAAAACTTATTACTTTAAAACTTAAATCTTACTCTACTCGAAGACAAGATCGCAGTGGAGTGAAGAACCCTTCGAGTAGGTTGCAGTGGAATTGAAGTTCCTGTCTTACGAATATCCTGCACTTCAAGAAAAGCTAGTACCACAAGTAAGTAGTGAAGTGCAGATATATAAGCGAGTAAGACAGAGAGCAGAGTACAATACAGAACAGAGCACACAGACGCAAGGATTTATCCCGAGGTTCGGCCAAGCTTGAAATGCTTGCCTAGTCCTCGTTGGAGTTAGCCACACCTGGGCTTGGAGTCTATTTCAACTCCTTCCTCCGTTTGCTCAGATCTGTCAGTATGACAGATAGAGCCTTTCACTATTGAGTGGGGTTACAACAGAACCACGGCTGCTTACAAACTTCTTGGCAGCACCCCGGCAGAGTAACGATACGCTCAAGACCTTGCTCTAGCTCTTAGCAGCACTACTCCTCTCTCTAAAGGCTTATAGCTGTGCCTTCTACACAAACTATAGAGTTACACACAAGAGAGAGAGCAAGAATTGATCCGAGTGATGTCTACACTTGTTGGCTGCACTTCTATCTTGCTTGAGGCGCCTAGGGGTCCCTTTTATAGGCACAAGGGGCCTAGGAGCCGTTGGAGGCAATTCTGGAAGGCCAATCTTGCCTTCTGTCGTCGGGGGCACCGGACAGTCCGGTGCACACCGGACATGTCCGGTGACCGATTTCTTTCCTTTTCTAACGCTTTCCGACCGTTGCAAACCGGCGGAGATCTGCGAGCCTTTGGCGCACCGGACAGTCCGGTGCACACCGGACAGTCCGGTGCCGTCTTCCGACCGTTGGCTCGGCCACGTGTCCCGCGCCGATTGCGCGGCCGACCGTTGGCCCTGGCCGACCGTTGGCTCACCGGACAGTCCGGTGCACACCGGACAGTCCGGTGAATTTTAGCCGTACGCCGTCGGCGAATTCCCGAGAGCGGCCAGTTCGCGTCGAGTTGGTCTGGCGCACCGGACACTGTCCGGTGCACACCGGACAGTCCGGTGCTCCAGACCGAGCTGAGCCTTGGCTGCACACAGCCAAGTCTTTCTCTCCCCTTTTCTCTTTTCTTTTCTTCTTCTTTCTGTTTCTAACACTTAGACAAGTATATTAGTCCACAAAACCAATGTACTAAGTATAGAAACATACCTTTTCTTAATCATTAAATCTATAGCATTCCACATGCTTGAGCTTTGATGTTGGACTCATAAATCATCAAGTCGGCTTGACTTGATCTAGATTGACATTACTTGGCTCCAACATCCTGTAAAGGTCACATAGAACATCTCCAAACATAGGAACAACCCAAACTAAAAATCAAGGTGAACTTAGCTCTTTTGGGCTGCTTCCAGTTCTGGTTTTGACACTTGTTCTCCTTCTAGTGACCTTGATCTCCTTCTTAGAGCTTGATCTTGAGCCTTATGACTTACACCACATAACTGTAGTTGTTACCTCATTGGCTGTAAGTCATGTTCTTATGTAGTGATCCTTGATGTGCTATAGCTCTTCTCAACTCGATCACCCTTGACTTTGCAAGCCTTCTTCTTCACCCTTGGCTTTGGGTTCCTCAGCCTCCTTGACCTTCTCCCGTGCACTTGGTACCTCGAAGCTTCTCTTGCCTCCGTCCTTGGCTTGATCAGTTGTCTCCGAGCTTCGCACCCGAGTCTCACTTTATGCAATATCCATCTTACTTGTGATGTCCATCATGTATCCATAATCCAGTTCTTGGACCATCACAAATGTTCACTTGTGTTGAACCCTGTAGGCTTTGCCTTAAGCACCTGTTCAACACTTAGTACACTTGTTAGTCCTTTAATTGAGTTGTCATCCAAACACCAAAACTCACAAGAGAGCTTTCAATCTCCCCCTTTTTGGTGATTGATGGCAACACAATTAAAGCTTACATAAGAATAAGATTTGAAGCACCAATTTTGAATTCTAATTTTATAGAATGCTCCCCCTAAATATGTGCTTACTTCAAAAACATAATCTGCACCTCAGACGCCAATTTGCACATACTTAGGCAATTCGAAACATTTCTACACCTTAGCACTTTTTAGGATGCATTGTGTCAAGAATCAAATCATGATACTATACCACACAAATGCACATAATCAAACACACAAATGCACATAATCAGAGTTAAACACAATTCAAATTAGTGGATATATCACAGGAATATCAACCTACCTAGTGGATATATCACAGGAATATCAACCTACCACTATTCACCATTAAGATACAGATTTAAACTAAGATACCAATTTCAAGCAATCTTAAAGCACCATTAACCACATGCATCATTATCCACATGACTGTCACAATAGATGCCAATTAATTCATAGTAACGGAAGCATTAGTCCATATGATGCAACACATATAATACTGCAAGAAGCATATGAATATCACACTTAGCAAAGCTCAAACTAACACATCACCCCTTAGGATAAGCTTTCCTCTCAGGTTTAGGATAAGCTTTCCTCTCAGGTTGAGATAAGCTTTAATGCACAACTTCTCCCCCTTTGACATCAAACACCAAAAACCATACTCAAGCAAGAACATAGGATGATGTCAGGGGACAGCAAGGTGTCGAGGGGAAAAACGATTATCAAAGACTCCCCCTTACTTATTGAACATATGCACTATCAACATTTAGGTAAGATACACATATGCAAAAAGATTAATACTCCCTTTTGTACCTTTACCATATTGTAGTGTACTTCCCATCTTGAAAGTAGTTAACCTCTCGAGAGCTTCTCCACACTTGTGCCTGATTCTCTCTCCTAACTTTTTCTTGTTGCTAAGACACCAAACTTAGAACAAGTTATAGTATTGGGCACAAGAAGAAACTTCTATTCTAATGATTATCAAGAGATGTCACATGAAGCAAACTATCACAGCTACCAATTGAAAGATATCAATTTCAAAATTCATTTATTATCATGGCTCCATGATATTTAAGAATAAGCATCTATTATCACCAGATATTATAGAGCATGAGCAATCTAAAAATACTTACTCACAACTTGAGATACCAATATCTTGACTTACAGAGGTACCCAAGTCCTGATTGCTCCATTTCATGCTCATCTTCTTTTTTTCACCTTGAGACTGTACAAAAATTCTCAAGAACCAGTTAGTCTCAAAAGACACAGGTTATGTGTGCTCCCCCTCAAGTTGTGCACCAAGTATTTGAATAACTTGCCCTTTGCACATTCTAGCTTCCTCAGAACTAGAGGGGATCACAACATACCTTAGTCAAGGCATACTCTATCAATTACATCACAAAAAGATACCAATTGAATAGATGAGATAATACGACTTATGACTAGTGGAAGCAATGCATGCCTTATGATGTATAACATTTAAAAACACCAAGGCATGCTTCACACATGATGATCATTATAACACATATACTAATTGAAAAACGACAAGATCATACATATAAAGCACACAGTCTAAGCACACCATGATTAATAAGTATTTTCTTAGGTACACCCAAGGAAATGACATTTTAAAGCATAAAGCACCTAAGCCAAGATACTATCAATTGAAAGGTAAGAACATAGCTATGATCACAATCAACGGAACTCCAAGATATTCAATGAAATTGCATAGTTCCATTTTCCATACCTTTGCCTTTTACCTGAATGCCATGAGATTCATTGTTTTAGGTAGTGTGTAGTGAGAGCACCTGTTGTCACCAATTTAGGGCTCCTTTTGCTCATGCACCTCAAAGCTCGAGAGGGTGCATTAGAGACACAACATGGATTTCTTGTTTTGGGTATACACAGAGTACCAAGACAAGGTAATCATGTGAACATGAACTAAATAAAACTATCATGCTTGCACATAGGTTAATAAAAAATGGCATGACTTACAAATAGATACATGTTTATCCACATACACTAAGAGAGTTAATCATGGTGGATATATCAAATGAAAAGCTACCCATTGAATGATTAAGCAATGATAAGATACCAATTGAGAGCACCTAATCATGATTAAGCACGCATGATTACGATCTTGGAAATCACTAATCATTGATTGAAAGATACTCAACACAGGCAATCAAGAGACATAACTACTCCAAGGACAAGTAACATACCGAGCAATACTGATTATAAACAAAGTACTTATGATACAAGGGTACCATCCTATGGAGAGCAAGTTGAAGAATCTCATCAAGGTCCTTTGTTTGATTCACCAATAATGATTAAGGACCTATACACCTTATTTCACTTGAGATGAACATGGGATTAGTGTCTCACAATAATTCAACCTTGGGTCAATGAATAAACATCATAACAATTAATAGCTTAAGCACAGAGTTTGAGTTAACCGTATTAAGCTTTTCCATGGTCTCCAGTCCATCTCAAGGCACCTGCATGGTCTAGTTAGCACGGTTTGGTACCCATCTCGAGATGGGTCCATAACGTTCATCTAAAAGGGCCTTTGGTACCCAAATAGCAGTTGTGCTAGTTCTAGGTGATCTTATTACTGATCTAGCACAAGTGTATGATTTGGGTCTCCTAAGCGAATAAGATTGAGATAAATTTACTTGTTTAGGAACCTTACCCTTCTTACATACCTTAGGTAGATGACTATGCTCACCGCACATGTAGCAGAAACGTCGCTCAAACTGACTTGACACTTGTTGTTTGTCTTTTTGCTTAGTGAGGGTCATCTCGGAGGGTGCACGTCTTTGATTCTTCATGAGCGGACATGAAGTGATCATATGGTCCTTATCGTTGCATCCAAAGCATCTCCTCATTCCTTCATCCTTGTCTTTGTGTGGACAAAACGCAATGAAGTGACCTAATTCCTTGCACTTGAAGCATCTCCTTTTTCCTCTTCCCTTTTTGCTCTTGGATGGCATAGAGAGATGATTAGTGCAAACAACATGACTAATTGAATTTTTACCTTTTTCCTTGTTCATGTTGATTTCTTCATTTATTGCTTTAGGAACATCCTTCTTATGGAGTTTAGCACTTGCTGCGGTTTCTCCCGTCTCAAGCTTCTTCACCACGTGTCCGTGGATATCTTGAGGAGGTTGAGCAATGCGTCTTCTCCTTAGTTGCTTTGCTTTCTTGTTCCTTTCTTTTGATCCTGCAGCTTGATGCTCATTCAAAAATTTGCTTTCTTTTGAGCAGCAGGGGTCAGCACATGATGATATACAATCCAAATGCGCACGAGAATGAGGTTCACATGAATTTAAGTTTACAATTATAACCTCATGAGCAACATTAAGCATGATATGGTCATCAGCTAGTTTATTATGAGAATATGACAATATATCATACTCTTCACCTAGAGCAAGTTTTTCTAGATTTAGAATTTCTACTTGTCTCTTAAGCATGGCGTTTTCCATTTTAAGTTGAGCAACACAGGATAAAGCATCATCATTATTTCTTTGCTCAAATAAAATAGATTCATACCGTTGGACCAAATCGTCATGAGAGCACTTTAGCTCCTCATGTTCTTTGGTCATCTTCTTCAGGCTGTTGTTGGTTTTGATGAGGGTTCCTTCTAGCCTGAGAAGCGTCTCGCCTTGTTCCTTGTTCCTTCTCAACAACTTACCCAAGAGAGCTTTGTCCGCTTTGTTGAGATGGTTGTAGAAACGGCGAATCTCTTCTTCTTCCACATCATCGGTCTCATTTTCCCTGTCATTAATGTCAGTGGAAGCCAAATAGGAAAATGTACCTTGAGGTGATGAAGATTCATCCTCGTATTCCTCCTCGTCATCGCTTTCGTCTCCACTATCATTGTTAGCAATAAGACATTTATAACTAGTGGAAGACAAACTTGTCGACGAGGTGGATTCATCGTTTGGGCGCCATCGTTCTTGTTCTTTTCCTTTTGAATGGTTAGTAACACAAGTAATATAGGGAGTAGGAGCATCACAGTTTGCTACAAAAAATTTTTCTTTAATCCTATTCCATAAATCATGAGCATCAACAAATAGATCACTATCACTACTCAAGATGGCAAAATAGGCACCTCTAGAAAGAGAATCAACTAAGATGCTGCAAGCACGGTGATTGAGAGAAAAACATCTTAGTTCATCATTAGAGGGATTTTTACTAATATCAGATGGAAAAATACTTCTACTAAAGATCTGTCTCAAATCAGAGTCAACATTCATGAAAGCTTTGTAAATAGAGACAGACCAAGATTTGTAATTAGAACCATCGCCCAAAAGAAGTTCTACAGTTACCTCTTGTGACGACATCGTTATCTCCGGACGGCTAAGCCCACACTGGAGAGGCCTAGCTCTGATACCAATTGAAAGTTCCCTTTGACCCGGGAACAGGATCTGGATGTCGCCTAGAGGGGGGGGTGAATAGGCGAATAAAACTTATTACTTTAAAACTTAAATCTTACTCTACTCGAAGACAAGATCGCAGTGGAGTGAAGAACCCTTCGAGTAGGTTGCAGTGGAATTGAAGTTCCTGTCTTACGAATATCCTGCACTTCAAGAAAAGCTAGTACCACAAGTAAGTAGTGAAGTGCAGATATATAAGCGAGTAAGACAGAGAGCAGAGTACAATACAGAACAGAGCACACAGACGCAAGGATTTATCCCGAGGTTCGGCCAAGCTTGAAATGCTTGCCTAGTCCTCGTTGGAGTTAGCCACACCTGGGCTTGGAGTCTATTTCAACTCCTTCCTCCGTTTGCTCAGATCTGTCAGTATGACAGATAGAGCCTTTCACTATTGAGTGGGGTTACAACAGAACCACGGCTGCTTACAAACTTCTTGGCAGCACCCCGGCAGAGTAACGATACGCTCAAGACCTTGCTCTAGCTCTTAGCAGCACTACTCCTCTCTCTAAAGGCTTATAGCTGTGCCTTCTACACAAACTATAGAGTTACACACAAGAGAGAGAGCAAGAATTGATCCGAGTGATGTCTACACTTGTTGGCTGCACTTCTATCTTGCTTGAGGCGCCTAGGGGTCCCTTTTATAGGCACAAGGGGCCTAGGAGCCGTTGGAGGCAATTCTGGAAGGCCAATCTTGCCTTCTGTCGTCGGGGGCACCGGACAGTCCGGTGCACACCGGACATGTCCGGTGACCGATTTCTTTCCTTTTCTAACGCTTTCCGACCGTTGCAAACCGGCGGAGATCTGCGAGCCTTTGGCGCACCGGACAGTCCGGTGCACACCGGACAGTCCGGTGCCGTCTTCCGACCGTTGGCTCGGCCACGTGTCCCGCGCCGATTGCGCGGCCGACCGTTGGCCCTGGCCGACCGTTGGCTCACCGGACAGTCCGGTGCACACCGGACAGTCCGGTGAATTTTAGCCGTACGCCGTCGGCGAATTCCCGAGAGCGGCCAGTTCGCGTCGAGTTGGTCTGGCGCACCGGACACTGTCCGGTGCACACCGGACAGTCCGGTGCTCCAGACCGAGCTGAGCCTTGGCTGCACACAGCCAAGTCTTTCTCTCCCCTTTTCTCTTTTCTTTTCTTCTTCTTTCTGTTTCTAACACTTAGACAAGTATATTAGTCCACAAAACCAATGTACTAAGTATAGAAACATACCTTTTCTTAATCATTAAATCTATAGCATTCCACATGCTTGAGCTTTGATGTTGGACTCATAAATCATCAAGTCGGCTTGACTTGATCTAGATTGACATTACTTGGCTCCAACATCCTGTAAAGGTCACATAGAACATCTCCAAACATAGGAACAACCCAAACTAAAAATCAAGGTGAACTTAGCTCTTTTGGGCTGCTTCCAGTTCTGGTTTTGACACTTGTTCTCCTTCTAGTGACCTTGATCTCCTTCTTAGAGCTTGATCTTGAGCCTTATGACTTACACCACATAACTGTAGTTGTTACCTCATTGGCTGTAAGTCATGTTCTTATGTAGTGATCCTTGATGTGCTATAGCTCTTCTCAACTCGATCACCCTTGACTTTGCAAGCCTTCTTCTTCACCCTTGGCTTTGGGTTCCTCAGCCTCCTTGACCTTCTCCCGTGCACTTGGTACCTCGAAGCTTCTCTTGCCTCCGTCCTTGGCTTGATCAGTTGTCTCCGAGCTTCGCACCCGAGTCTCACTTTATGCAATATCCATCTTACTTGTGATGTCCATCATGTATCCATAATCCAGTTCTTGGACCATCACAAATGTTCACTTGTGTTGAACCCTGTAGGCTTTGCCTTAAGCACCTGTTCAACACTTAGTACACTTGTTAGTCCTTTAATTGAGTTGTCATCCAAACACCAAAACTCACAAGAGAGCTTTCAGAATATTCTGGGGATAAACTAGGTACCTGAGGACACATGCGTCCTTAACGCAAGGCGCCGTGCACTCGGATACCTATAAATATCCCCGCACAGTGCCCGTGAGAGGCCAGATTAACAGAGCTTTTGCCATCACGCGCGAGTGCCCTGTTGCCATCACCATTCACCCGTGTTGGATCTCCTTGCTGTCGAGAGACAGTCCCAACAGTGCGCAACTACTTTGGATGAGGCAAACCCTCCAGGACTTTGGCTACAATCTGAGCAAAGTCCCACTCCTATGTGATAATGAGAGTGCTATCCGAATAGCGGAAAATCCTATTGAGCACAGCCGCACAAAGCACATTGACATCCGGCATCACTTTTTGAGAGACCACCAGCAAAAGGGAGATATCGAAGTGTTTTATGTTAGCACCGAAAACGAGCTAGCCGATATCTTTACCAAGCCTCTAGATGAGAAGACCTTTTGCAGGCTGCATAGTGAACTAAATGTCCTAGATTGGATTGATTCATAGCATACATGTATTTATGCCTTTGATCATGTTCCTTATGCATTTTTGTTGCTTACTGTGGTGCTCAAGTTGTACAATCACTCCCCGGACCCCACAAGTCCCTTTGCAAGTGATGCACATATTTAGGGGGAGTTGTGTTACAACTTGACCCTTTGAAACTAACCGTTTGCTTGAGTTTGCTTGATTTAGTCTCAAAGGAAGTTTGAAAGGGAAAAGGTGGACTTGGACCATGAAAGACTTCCACTGCACTCCAATGAGAGGGTAACTTATTCCAAGTTCATCTCACGTACTCTTATTGCCTTTGTGTTCTTATTTGAAGGTTTTGGTGAGGCAATGGGGTCTAAGGGCCAAGATTGATCCCGTTTTGGTGCTTGATGCCAAAGGGGGAGAAAATAAAGGCCAAAGCAATAGATGGATCAGCTACCACTTGAGAAATTTTGAAAATAGTAGATTAGAGCTTTTGGTTTGTCAAAACTCGTTTATTGTCTCTTTTGTCAAAAGTTGGCCTCTTGTGGGGAGAAGTGTTGATTATGGGAAAAAGGGGGAGTTTTTGAAATCTTTGATCAATTTCCTTTGGAATACCTCTCTTTATGTCTCTACAAGTGAATTTGACTTAGAGATAGGAATTTGAGTTTGATTTGCAAAAACAAACCAAGTGGTGGCAAAGAGTGATCCATATATGCCAAAATTGATTCAAAGCAACTTTTGGTTTTCATTTGCATTGATATTGCACTTGCTCTAGTTGCTTTATGTTGTGTTGGCATAAATCACCAAAAAGGGGGAGATTGAAAGGGAAATGTGCCCTTCGGCCACTAAGTATTTTGGTGATTGAGTGCCAACACAAGTGTTTTTGTGCTAACCTATGCAAAGTGGTGGACAAAGTACAAATCATGTCAAAAGATATGTTTCTAGACTTAGTACATTGTTTTATGGACTAATGTATTGTGTGTAAGTGCTGGAAACAGGAGAAATTGGATTGGAAATGAGATGGCTTTGTTCAGCCAAAGTTTGCTCAGTCTGAGTGCACCGGACTGTCCGGTGGTGCACCGGACAGTGTCCGGTGCGCCAGGCTGGCTCTGGCGAACAGGCTGCTCTCGGGACTTCGACGGCGGTGTACGACTATAATTCACCGGTCTGTCCGGTGGTGCACCGGACTGTCCGGTGAGCCGTTCACAGGCGAACTCGTCGCTCTCGGGAGATGATTAACGGCGTACGGCTAAAATTCACCGGTCTATCCGGTGGTGCACTGGACTGTCCGGTGAGTCAACAGTCAGCCGAGACAACGGTCGGCCGAGGATTCCGCGCGTGACGCGTGGCCGAGCCAATGGTCACATTAGTGCACCGGACTGTCCGGTGTGCATCGGACAGTGTTTGGTGCGCCAACGGCTCTCAATCAGCAACGGTCGGCTTCGCCAAATAAGGAAGGATATCTGCACCGGACAGTGTCCGGTGGTGCAGTCGACAGAAGGCAAGATCTGCCTTCCAGGATTGCTCCCAACGGCTCCTAGCTGCCTTGGGGCTATAAAAGGGACCCCTTGGCGCATGGAGGAGTACACCAAGCATTCCTTGAGCACTCTTGATCACTCACACTCCATTCTTGCGCACTTGTTCGACATTCTAGTGATTTGAGCTCCGTTCTAGTGTGCTAGTCTCTTGAGCTTAAGTCTGGGTCTTGTGTGTGCGTATTTGCTATGATCTTTGTGTCTTGTGTGAGTTTCTAATCCCTCCCTTACTTCGTGCTTCTTTGTGAACTTTAAGTGTAAGGGCGAGAGGCTCCAAGTTGTGGAGATTCCTCGCAAACGGGATTAAGAAAAGCAAAGCAAAACACCGTGGTATTCAAGTGGGTCTTTGGACCGCTTGAGAGGGGTTGATTGCAACCCTCGTCCGTTGGGACGCCACAACGTGGAGTAGGCAAGCGTTGGTCTTGGCCGAACCACGGGATAACCACCGTGCCATCTCTGTGATTGATCTCTTGTTGGTTATTGTGTTTTGTCGAGACTCCTCTCTAGCCACTTGGCGATTATTGTGCTAATACTTAACCAAGTTTTGTGGCTTAAGTTTTAAGTTTGACAGGATCACCTATTCACCCCCCCTCTAGGTGCTCTCATTAACACCGCTTGCTACGCCATCAACCGGTTATATCTACACCGAATCCTCAAGAAGACATCCTATGAACTACTAACTGGTAAAAAGCCCAACATTTCATATTTTAGAGTCTTTGGTAGTAAATGCTTTATTCTTGTTAAAAGAGGTAGAAAATCTAAATTTGCTCCTAAGACAGTAGAAGGCTTTTTACTAGGATATGATTCAAACACAAGGGCATATAGAGTCTTTAACAAGTCCTCAGGACTAGTTGAAGTTTCTTGTGACGTTGTGTTTGATGAAACTAACGGCTCTCAAGTAGAGCAAGTTGATCTTGATGAGATAGGTAATGAAGAAGCTCCGTGCATCGCGCTAAGGAACATGTCCATAGGGGATGTGTGTCCTAAGGAATCCAAAGAGCCACCACATGCACAAGATCAACAATCCTCCTCCAAGCAAGCATCACCACCAACTCAAAATGAGGACGAGGCTCAAATTGATGAAGGAGAAAATCAAAATGATGAGCCACCTCAAGATGACGGCAATGATCAAGGGGGAGATACAAATGATCAAGACAAGGAGGATGAAGAACCAAGACCGCCACACCCAAGAGTCCACCAAGCAATCCAACGAGATCACCCCGTCGACACCATCCTCGGCGACATTCATAAGGGGGTAACCACTAGATCTCGTGTTGCACATTTTTGTGAGCATTACTCTTTTGTTTCCTCTATTGAGCCACACAGGGTAGAGGAAGCACTCCAAGATTCGGATTGGGTGGTGGTGATGCAAGAGGAGCTCAACAATTTCACTAGGAACGAGGTATGGCATTTAGTTCCACGTCCTAATCAAAATGTTGTAGGAACCAAGTGGGTCTTCCGCAACAAGCAAGACGAACATGGTGTGGTGACAAGGAACAAAGCTCGACTTGTGGCCAAGGGATACTCCCAAGTCTAAGGTTTGGATTTTGGTGAAACCTATGCACTCGTAGCTAGGCTTGAGTCAATTCACATATTATTAGCCTATGCTACTTACCATGGCTTCAAGCTTTATCAAATGGACGTGAAGAGTGCTTTCCTCAATGGACCAATCAAGGAAGAGGTCTATGTTGAGCAACCTCCCGACTTTGAAGACAGTGAGTACCCTAACCATGTCTATAGGCTCTCTAAGGCGCTTTATGGGCTCAAGCAAGCCCCAAGAGCATGGTATGAATGCCTAAGAGATTTCCTTATTGCTAATGGCTTCAAAGTCGGAAAGGCTGATCCTACTTTATTCACTAAAACTCTTGACAATGATTTGTTTGTATGCCAAATTTATGTTGATGATATTATATTTGGGTCTACTAACGAATCTACATGTGAAGAATTTAGTAGGATCATGACACATAAATTCGAGATGTCGATGATGGGGGAGTTGAAGTATTTTCTAGGATTCCAAGATAAGCAACTCCAAGAAGGCACCTTCATTAGCCAAACAAAGTATACTCAAGACATTCTAAACAAGTTTGGGATGAAGGATGCCAAGCCCATCAAGACACCCATGGGAACAAATGGGCATCTCGACCTCGACACGGAAGGTAAATCCGTCGATCAAAAGGTATACCGGTCAATGATAGGTTCATTACTCTATTTATGTGCATCTCGACCGGACATTATGCTTTCCGTATGCATGTGTGCAAGATTCCAAGCCGACCCTAAGGAATCTCACCTTATGGCCGTAAAACGAATCTTGAGATATTTGGCTTATACTCCTAAGTTTGGGCTTTGGTACCCTCGGGGATCCACATTTGATTTACTTGGTTATTCGAATGCCGATTGGGCAGGGTGTAAGATTAATAGAAAGAGCACATTGGGGACTTGCCAGTTCTTGGGGAGATCCTTGGTGTCTTGGGCTTCAAAGAAGCAAAATTCGGTAGCTCTTTCTACCGCCGAAGCCAAGTATATTGCCGCAGGTCATTGTTGCGCGCAATTGCTTTGGATGAGGCAAACCCTTAGGGACTATGGTTACAAATTAACCAAAGTTCCTCTTCTATGTGATAATGAGAGTGCAATTCGCATGACGGATAATCCCGTTGAGCATAGCCGCACTAAACACATAGCCATTCGGTATCATTTTCTAAGGGATCATCAACAAAAGGGGGATATCGAGATTGCATATATTAACACTAAAGATCAATTAGCCGATATCTTTACCAAGCCACTAGATGAACAAACTTTTACCAAACTTAGGCATGAGCTAAATATTCTTGATTCTAGAAATTTCTTTTGATGTCTTGCACACTTAGCTCATAACTATACCTTTGATCATGTCTCTTTTATATATGCTATGACTAATGTGTTTTCAAGTAAATTTCAAACCAAGTCATAGGTGTATTAAAAGGGAATTGGAGTCTTCGGCGAATTCAAAGGCTTCCACTCCACTCTATCACTCATCCTTCGCCGTTGCTCCGAGCATCTCTCCGTCTTTGGTATAATCTTCACTCATATGTCTTATTTGCCAAAGGGGAGAAAGTAGTTAGATAAGGGCTTATATTTCACTCTAAGTATCCATTTTTGGCGATTCATGCCAAAGGGGGAGAAAGTATTAGCCCAAAGCAAAAGGACCGCACCACCACCCTAATTTTAAAAACTAATGATTTTCAAATTGGTAAATTTCAAATTAGTATCTTATTGTATTCAAAAGGGGGAGAAAGTAGTATTTTCAAAATTGATATCTTAAAACCCTCTTGAACACTAAGAGGAGAATTTATTGAGGGGGAGTTTTGTTTAAGTCAAAGGAAAAGCATTTGAAATAGGGGGAGAAAATTTCAAATCTTGAAAATGCTTCTCAAAATCTTATTCATTTACCTTTGACTATTTGCAAAAGGACTTTGAAAAGGATTTACAAAAAGAATTTGCAAAAACAAAACATGTGGTGCAAGCGTGGTCCAAAATGTCAAAAATTAAAGAAACAATCCATGCGTATCTTATAAGTATTTATATTGGCGCAATTCCAAGTAATCTTTGCACTTACATTATGCAAACTAGTCCAATTATGTACTTCTATACTTGCTTTGGTTTGTGTTGGCATCAATCACCAAAAAGGGGGAGATTGAAAGGGAATTAGGCTTACACCTTTTTCCTAAATGATTTTGGTGGTTGAATTGCCCAACACAAATAATTGGACTAACTAGTTTGCTCTAGATTATATGTTCTACAGGTGCCAAAGGTTCATCTACAAACTATACTAAATCAACTGTCCGGAATACCGTAGATTATTCCGGACAGGAGAAGCTTTTTCGGAAAAACAGGCCAAGCGTGGACCGTCCGGGCCTTTGCGGCGGACCGTCCGCGACACCTAAATGACCCTCGGACAGAACCAATGCAAAAAACACATGTCTCTACTGCGGACCGTCCGAGACCATGCGCGGATCGTCCGGCCTCAGGTGCGACCGTCCGGTAGGTGAGGAACTGAAAACCCGAAGGTGATGGGTTCGGTAAAATGAATTATAGCGTCCTCGCGGACCGTCCGGAGAGCATGACCGGACCGTCCGCGACTGCTTTTGTCTGACATCTGACGTCGCATTAAATGCAATATAGCTGTTGATATAGCTGTTACTGCTGACCGTTGCGTTTTCAGCCGTTGATCTGCAGGGGCGGACCGTCCGGACCAGGAGGGCGGATCGTCCGCGGTCGGCAGAAAGGAGCAACGGCTAGGAAGTGGTTGGTGGCTATAAATACAACCCCAACCACTTCCATTCAAAAAACCAAACATTCCAACCTTCAACATTCAATACAAGAGCTAGCAATCCATTCCAAGACACAATCAAAGCCTCCAATCTCTCCAAGTTCCACAATTGAGACAAGTGATCATTAGTGATTAGTGACTTGAGAGAGAAAGAGTGATCCGTGTGTTATTTGTCACTCTTGTCGCTTGGCTTTTGCAATCGTGCTTTCTTCCTTCCCATTCTTATTCTCAAGGCACTTGTAATCAAAGCAAGAGACACTAAGTTTGTAGTGGTCCTTGTGGGGTC
The DNA here is from genome assembly GCA_029449295.1 of Zea luxurians. Classification (NCBI taxonomy): domain Eukaryota; kingdom Viridiplantae; phylum Streptophyta; class Magnoliopsida; order Poales; family Poaceae; genus Zea; species Zea luxurians. The sequence goes on along the minus strand of JAOPSE010000153.1, from coordinate 3,166,802 downwards.
TTAGTGACCCGTTTGATTAAGGAGAAAGCTCACTCGGTCTAAGGGACCGTTTGAGAGAGGGAAAGGGTTGAAAGAGACCCGGTCTTTGTGACCACCTCAACGGGGAGTAGGTTTGAAAGAACCGAACCTCGGTAAAACAAATCCGCGTGTCACACTCTTCATTCGCTTGCGATTTGTTTTTGCGCCCTCTCTCTCGGACTCTTCATTATATCTAACGCTAACCCGGCTTGTAGTTGTGATTAACTTTGTAAATTTCAGTTTCGCCCTATTCACCCCCCTCTAGGCGACTTTCACATGCGGCACCGGATAGTCCGGTGCGATACCGGACAGTCCGGTGCCTCTCTGACCAACTGCACTGACTTCTGCTGCGATCACTGTGCTGCACTGTTCATTGTCAGAGTCGACCGTTGCGCGCAGATAGCCGTTGCTCCGCTGGCACATCGGACAGTCCGATGTTACACTGGACAGTCCAGTAAATTATAGCGGAGCTGCGCCTAGAAAACCCGAAGCTGAAGTGTTTGAGGTCGATCTTCCCTGGTGCACCGGACAGTCCGGTGCGCCAGACCAGGGATCACTTTGGTTTCCTTTGCTCCTTTCTTTTGAGCCCTTTCTTTTTGACTTTGTATTGGTTTGATGTGAACCTTTGGCACCTGTAGAACATTTATTCTAGAGCAAACTAGTTAGTTCAATTATTTGTATTGGGCAATTCAACCACCAAAATTATTTAGGAAAAGGTTTGACCCTATTTCCCTTTTAGTAATTATAATTTGTTAGGGGCTTTTTTATAAAGCTACATGAGGTGGTGGCGGGAGGATTTAAATGCTAAATACGTCATACGGTTCGATCTAGATCTAACTGACCAAGAGACCTGCGTGCATGCTTGCACATAATGACTGCTTGCATATTAGTCGTTGCCTTAATTATAATACCCGACATAACTAGAAGCAACATAATGCATGTGCAACACTACAACCAAATCAAAGGCATACCTTCACACTATAGATGGCTAAATGGCCAGCCTAGCCCAGTCACGGGCACGACTTGCTAATCGGGCCGTGTCAGGTGGGCCCACGTGCCATGGCAATCGGCGCTACCACGATGGCCCTTTTGAATATATTAGTCGTTGCCCTAATTATGATACCCGACATAACTGGAAGCAACATAGCGTACGTGGAACATTGGAAACCAAATCAAAGGTATGCATTCACACTATAGATAGCCAAACGGCCGGCCCAGCCCAGTAATGGGCACAACTTGCTAATCGGGCTGTGCCGCGGCAGCGGCTCAGGCCAGCCCGCTAGCACGACGACTCATTTAAATATATTGCATATATCGGTAAAAAAATGTGAGGTTTAGGGGGGCTTGAATCCATGACCAATGCAACTAAAGTTTTGTTATGTTATATGATGAATTAATATACTATATATATAATATTAATTTTAAAATAAAAAATATAACCGTGTCGTATTCGCGCCAACACTATGGATCAAGACGATGGTCCAGACACTGGCGCTATGTTAGCTGGACCAGGTCATACCTAGGTCGTACTTTTTCGTGCCTCGTGTCGTGTGTGTCAGTGTCGGCCATCGTGTTAAGAGGTGTTTGAATGCACTACAACTAATAGTTAGTTGGCTAAAAATATTAGTAAAATTAGCTAGCTAACAAATAACTATCTAACTATTAACTAATTTAACAAAAATAGCTAATAACTGAACTATTAACTAAGTTATATGAATGTTTTAACTATTAGTCATTAACTATTAGCTCTATTCTCAAGTTGGGCTCAGCCCATGTAGGAGGAGCATTCCATCCGGGCCCACTTATCATCGGACCGAGTGGCGTCTTCCTCCTCCCTTCGTAACCTTCCAGTCTTCCAGACCCGACCGCAGCAGCCCGGGGCAACAAGCGAACCGGCGGCGGCGATGGGGATCGGTGAGCACTTCGAGGGCGTCAAGCAGCACTGGGCGAGCAACTTCGCCTTCCTCGACTACTTCAAGAAGGTCTACGGCCGCGCCGAGCCCCTCCCCAAGTGGTCCGACGCCGACGTCGACGAGTTCATCGCCTCCGACCCGGTCTACGGGCCCCAGGTCGGCGCTCCCTTCCTATCCCCCTTCCTCCTCGCCTCGCCTATCCTCTGACCACAGATGCGGTTTCCGCAGCTCAAGGCCCTGCGGGAGTCGAGGAAGTTCGCGCTCGCCGGGGCCCTCGTCGGCGCCGCCCACCTCGGCGGCGTCGCGCTCAAGTACTCCAAGGCGCCGCACGGTACGACGATGGGGTGCCTTCGCGCAGGTTTTTCCAGATCGGCCGTGACATGGGTAAATTGTTGCTGTTGCTGATCGGCGGCATCTGTGGGTGGGTGGGTGGCTATGATTGGCTGCAGGCGTCCTGCTGGCGACCGGCTTCGGCGCGATCACAGGCGCCGTGCTGGGATCCGAGGTGGCGGACCACTGGTACCAGCTCTACGAGATGGACAAGCAGGGGGCCAACCTCAGGTTCATCTACTGGTGGGAGGACAAGGTCTCAGGTTTGTTCCGTTGCCTGTGCCATCTTCTCCTCTCTTTCCTTCATCGTATCATGACCCAGTTCCCGTCTAGTATACGTGCTTAATTCTGTAGATGATGCCATGTCCTACTTGCAATTGTGGATTACTATGTGATAAAGCTACTTTGCAATCTTCCGTAAGCTTTTTGTGCAAGTTACAAGTCTACTTGAATGAATTAACAAGTCTGCTAAATATTTAGAATAAACTTTGTGTTAATCCCCAGTTTCATCCATATCTCCTTTGCCCGGCCAATTCAATGATTACTTTCTGGAAACACTTGCCACTCATTTTACAGAATGTTTAGGTTAGTACGATATTGACAACTGCTTTATGTTCATGTCAGAATTTATGCGTCTGAAAACACTCTTTAGTCTTTGCTCCTCACATCTACTACCACCGTTATTAGTGGTCTTTGCTCCTCACATCTACTACCACTGTTATTAGTGGTTGGAACAGAACCCGCTTTCCGTGTCAGACCAAAATCTGCACCTGATTCACAAGTATCACTGGTGATGACTGCTCAATCTTTTAGAGGGATCCTTGAGCTAGCTTATTAAACTATACCACAGATCCATCATCTCGTTAACCTAGCTACTATACTAACAAAGATGCCTTTCTAGAAATGCCTGCTATTTAACCTTTTGTGCAAACTGTAGATTGGTATAACATACAGTGCTACTTTTTGTTGGCTTCGTGTATATGTCAGGTTGTATTTTGGATTAGGAGGAAACAGTTTTAGATTAATTTCTTGGAACTTACTTTCTAGAAACACCTCTTTAACCCAGCTAAATGTAATTATTACTTCCTTGAAATACCTACCATGAATTTTAGATAAATTTCTTCATTCTTTTTTCCTGAAACCTACAAACGGTAGTGTCGGTACCCTGAAACTAGGGTACTCCTGCTACTGTACAAAGACAAAGAACCCACACGGCTATCCCTTAGTCGCGTGGTAGAAGTGCTGTGTGTGAGACCAAGCCACGGCTCGCCCCAACCTCAGGCGGCTATTCTGGGCCCATAGCAGCGCCCGACTCCACCACATGAGCGGGTCCGAAGCCGCCACGTGTCCAGAGGAGGTGGCATGCTCCAAAGCATCAACAGTGAGTCCGGACCCCCACGGGAGAGCACCAGACCTCCGGATATATAGTCCGGACACCCAAGGGTGGTCCCGGACCTCTATGTGTGTAAGCCGGACCCTTGGAATGGGATTTGGACCCCTCCGTATGGGGTCCGGGTCGCCCACAGTGGGGTCCCAAGGTCCCAGGACAGAGTATACACGGGCCTTGAACAGGACCCAGGCGGGGGTCCGGTACCGACACGTGTCTAGACCTAGTTTGGTGCGGACCTGTCCGCATACACTTCTGCTCTATGTTACCCTGACACGGGGATACGGATACGGATACGCGATACGTCGATACCCCGATACGCCATTTCTCAAAAAACACTGATACGGCGATACGTAAATATATATTATAAATAAAAATAAATAGCAGGATTATTAGCGACGTGAAAACTACCTTCGCTGCCACTGGCCTCAGTAGATGCAGAAGCAGAAACATTTGAACTCACTGGTCGCTGCCATGGGATCTAACAAGACCGGAGTTGTGGCAGTCAACAAATTGAGAAGCAAGAAGGGAAGATAAGAACACAGACCTGCAGATTGATTTGTGGCAAAGGTGGCAAGACACACCGGCGTGGACCTGTGGATCGATGGGTGGCACTGCGACACAGATCGACAACAACGGCTACAAACCCACAGTCTATTGGCGGCGGCGGCTACAAACCCACCAATCATCGGGCGACAACTCCAATCAGCGACTGATGACCACAAATCGACGGCGGCATCGGCCACGAGCCCATGGCTCGTCGGGCGGCGGCTCCAATCAACGAACGACGGCCACAGACCTCGCGGTGGCGGCTCCAATCGGTGGCTGGCAGGCTGATGGCCACAGACCTCACTGCGCGCCGGCGACTGGCAGGCTGACGGTCACAGACCTCACGTTGCAGCGGCGGCTGCTCCAATCGACGACTGACGGGTGACGGCGGCGGCGGCCACAGATCGGCGAACTGCAGAGGAGGGAGGCGGCCACGGACCGGCGAACTGCGGCGGAGGCGGCCATAGACCGGCGAACTGCGGTGGCTGGGGACGCGCAAGAGGAGGCAGAGAGGCGGCTTTGGGCAGTGGCTGTGCGATACATGAGCACGAGTGTATACTACGAACTAGGGTTGGGTCGTATCCCGCAAGTATCTGAGAGGTATCCCTGGAGTATCCGTATTTTTTTATTTATTTAAATCTGCAGAAATATCCGATACGTATCCGGAAGTATCCGAGGGGTATCCGTATCCGATACGGTATCCGACACCGGTACGTGAGTTTTGTGAAGTATCCGCGCATCATAGCTTCTGCTCCCCGCCCAGGCGGAGACCCGATGCTACCACGTGGCCTACTGCACGTGACGTAAGCCAACGGGCGGAGCCTGACGTAAGGCCTCCGGGTTACGCGGCCTCTGCATTTATTGCGGATAAGGCGCGCCGCCTGTCCATTCCACTGACAAGCGATGTGCTGCCTCGACATTTAATGAGACCTGTCCATTCCACGGACAGGCGACGACCTGTCCATTCCGCTGGCAGGTGGCGACTTGTCCATTCCGCAGGCGGCGTGCCTGTCCATTCCACTGGCAGGCTGCACGCCTATACTGCCGCGTGCGCTACGCCCATCATTGCTGTACGTACCAAGGAAGCTACCGCCACATATCAATACTGCGCGGGCTGCGGACATTAGGGCGCCAGGAGATTGCTCAGGCGTCACCTGCATTAGTTGCTCCATGTATTTCTTCCATTCTGTTCCTGGGCCCACATGTCGGGGCTCAGCATCCTTGTATGTGCCTCCCTTGTGCTATAAAAGGGAAGACACACAACGTTACAAGGCAGGTTCTTCAGACTCACTTAGAGACTCACTTAGGCTCTCAACACCCTCAAGCTCACAAGCTCACAGACTCAATACAACACACAGTGGAGTAGGGTATTACGCTCCGGCGGCCTGAACCACTCTAAATCCTCGTGTTCACTCGTGTTCATCCCCACCTAGGGCGGAGGAACTGCTTGCAGCCCCTTTGCCCTTGTCCAAGGGGCGGGGGACCGCTGCGGGGGCGCTGGGGACCGCACCGGTGGACTGGGGACCCCCAACCGGTACACCGAGGATCTGGATCCCGCGGAGGGGGTCCCGACCCGTCGGTCTGATGAACTGCCACGCCGCTCTCGTCGAGGATCGGCAGTGAGGCCAGGACCGTCGTCCGCAGCCCTGGATCATCACACAGCGCTGGGACGTCCTAGGGGAGTATCAAAGATTCGGGGACAAAGGACTCACCAGTAATCCCCTTCACCAGAAGCTCCAGCTCCTCCCAGGACAGGTCGGTCCCCGGCCCGCGCTGGATCCGGCCGATGTCGTTCGAGCCGGTGAACTAGCAACACAGACGCGCCCTCCTCTGCAGCGGCGCGATCCGGTGCTTCAGGAAGTCGCCGACCATGTGCATCGACGTCAGGCCATCGGTTGCCAAGGTCTTGATCCTATCCAGTATGGGCAGGAACTCCGGCGCCAGCGATGGCTTGGCCCTCCATTGCTTCCGGTCGAGTGCTGGTCCGTCGCTTGGCAGGACGAGGCGGTCGTTGGCCTCGGCGCTGGCGATCACCCAGTCGACGCGCCAGTTTTCCCACCTCGCGCCGCCGAGGGAGGGGATGTAGGTGCCGACCGAATCCGGCCTCGTCTGGAAGTAGTAGGCGCCGAGGTGGTCCTTAGCCTTCCCATACTTCACCAACACGAAGAAATGGCGGAAGAGGGAGGTGCAGGAGGCCACCCCCACGAACATCTCACAGAGGTGGACGAAGATGGCCGCCTGGAGGATGGAGTGGGCGTGAGGTGCTGAAGCTGGAGCCCGAGCTCCTCCAGCAGCAGCAGCAGGAAAAAAGGCGAGATCGGCAGCGCCAACCCGCAGGAGAGGTAGGAAACGAACAAGACAAACTCCCCGGCGGCAAGGCCGCCGAGGGGGACGGCGCCGGCGCGGATCCTTCCGGCGAGCGCCGGCGCGCTCCATCTGAGCAGGTTGCTCACCAGATTGAGCGCCGCCTCAGACTGGAAGCGATCGGGACGAGCTAGCGAAGCCATGGCGATGGTGGCGGCGCGGGTGTACAGCAGGAAAGCGCGAATGCAAAGGGGCACAGAAAGCTCGAAGGCGAAAGGGCGTAGCGATTGGGAGAGAATGTGAAAGCGTAACTGCTGCGCGCGGGGTGAATCCCTTTTCAAGGAAGACTCTCCCGCTCGCGCCTCGAGACGCTGCAGGAAATCCCGTCCGACGCACACCTCGTGCCCAGGTGGTCCAGTCTCTGACACGGGGGCTCGGGCCCACAAGTCATGCAGCTGGTATGACGGTCTCCGAGTGCGGAAGAAGCGAACCGTCACACGGGGAGCGAACCGCCGCGCACAATCGCGCACCGCCTCGGGGCTGCTGCGGAGAGATATTTATTAACCAAGGTGGCGGCAACGAGGCGTCCCGCGCGTGGCCCGATGGAACCGCCAGACGTGGGGCCATGGGTCAGTCAGCCGCGGGGACAGATGTGGCAGTTGATGTGACCGAGGGCAGATTGACAGCGCGCGCGTCGACAGACGCGCTGAGTTAATGCGGCGCGTCAGCAGACGTGCTAAGATGGCGCCCCAATCACCGGTCAGGCCATGTTGACGCGAAGTGCAAGTTTTGGCCCCACCTGCAGGCTCGCATCCTCCCCTGAGGTGGGCCCGGGGCCACTGTCGGTACCCTGAAACTAGGGTACCCCTGCTACTGTACAAAGACAAAGAACCCACGCGGCTATCCCTTAGTCGCGTGGTAGAAGTGTTGTGTGTGGGACCAAGCCACGACTCGCCCCAACCTCAGGCGGCTATTCTGGGCCCACAACAGCGCTCGACTCCACCACATAGGCGGGTCCGAAGCCGCCACGTGTCCAGAGGAGGTGGCATGCTCCAAAGCATCAACAGTGAGTCCGGACCCCCACGGGAGAGCGTCGGACCTCCGGATATACAGTCCGGACCTCCAAGGGTGGTCCCGGACCTCCACGTGTGCAAGCCGGACCCCTGGAATGGGATCCGGACCCCTCTGTATGGGGTCCGGGTCGCCCACAGTGGGGTCCCAAGGTCCCAGGACAGAGTATACACGGGCCTTGAACAGGACCCAGGCAGGGGTCCGGTACCGACACGTGTCCAGATCTAGTCTCGTGCGGAACCGTCCGCATACACTTCTGCTCCCCGCCCAGGCGGAGACCCGATGCTGCCATGTGGCCTACTGCACGTGACGTAAGCCAACAGGCGGAGCCAGACGTAAGGCCTCTGGGTTACGCGGCCTCTGCATTTATTGCGGATAAGGCGCGCCGCCTGTCCATTCCACTGACAGGCGATGTGCCGCCTCGGCATTTAATGAGACCTGTCCATTCCGCGGACAGGCGACGACCTGTCCATTCCGCTGGCAGGCGGCTACCTGTCCATTCCACTGGCAGGCTGCACGCCCATACTGCCGCGTGCGCTACGCCCATCATTGCTCGTACGTACCAAGAAAGCTACCGTCACATATCAATACTGCGCGGGCTGTGGACATCAGGGCGCCAGGAGATTGCTCAGACGTCACCTGCATTAGTTGCTCCATGTATTTCTTCCATTCTGTTCCTGGGCCTACATGTCGGGGCTCAGCATCCTTGTATGTGCCTCCCTTGTGCTATAAAAAGGAAGGCACACAATGTTACAAGGCAAGTTCTTCGGACTCACTTAGGCTCTCAACACCCTCAAGCTCACAAGCTCACAGACTCAATACAACACACAGTGGAGTAGGGTATTACGCTCCGGCGGCCTGAACCACTCTAAATCCTCGTGTTCACTCGTGTTCATCCCGAATCCATCTAGCAGGCAGGCAAAACGTTTAGGCCCCCTCCTCATCTTAGGATTTAGGGCGGGTGCGTTCCGCCACCCGGCCAGAGATCTCTCCGACAGGTAGGTTAATATGGTATTTAGAATTGCATCATGCTCATTTCAGAATGTATCCTCCTGAAAGTACTCTTTTAGTCTTCAAACCTCAGATTCACCGTTGTGAATGGTTAAAGAGAACCCATTTTCTGTGTATATCTGAGACTGAAGATCCATCTACCTCTTGTTAAGCTAGCTAAACACTAGCCTTCTAGAAACACTAGCTATTTAAACTTGTGTGCAAACTGTAGATTAGTACCACAAATGTAATGCTATTTTATTTTGAGTTTATCACTTTATGTTTATGTCAGGATGTATCTTCAGACTAAGCATTTCTCTTTTCTTTAGCAAGGCACTGGCTTCCAGACTTGCAGTCTTAGTACGTTTTCTTGGGTTCACCCTCTAGTTTTCTTTGGTACCTGAGTCAGTTTTCTGGAGGAGAGAAACATCTGTGTAGGGGAATGGATACACAAAATCTTGCAGACACTAAGCAGGACTATCAAATGCTAAAGAATGCTTCTTGCAGCACAAATCGTGGGCTATATATATATAGTACTAAGAAGTTTGTGTTCAGTACCTACATAATTGTCTCTGTACTGAAATTTGACTTGTGAGTTGCGACTGATTATGCTTATGATTCTCTTTCTAGTGCATTTAGAAGCATTAAAGTATAGGATGCAAACTGTGTCAGTTTCAGCATGAGATTACTTGCCAGTATGCAAAATTGCAAATGATTGAAATCAAGAAACTGCATGTTTTGTATTGCCTTCTTTAGGCCACCGTACATAGTGATCCTGGTTTTACCCATGTAATGGCACGATAGTGGATTACAACTGCTAAAACTCTTCAAAGTAATGGATGGAGCTGTGATAGCTTCAGTATGTCTCCATAGCAATTTTTTTTCCTTTTAGTTTTTACAATGTTGGAGGTTCCTTCTTTGTTCTAATTCCATCTTTGTTTCCCTTCTGTGAAAACAGGCCAGAAGAGCTGAACCACATCGAGTGATGCCTATTCTACTGAGCACACCAGCGTGACAAAACATCGATGTCTCTCATGCCGAGTTCTTAGTTTTTCTTTCCTAGTTTTCTCTAATAAGTGTGGAATTGGTTGAGGAAGCCAACTGGACAATGCATTTTTCATCTCCGTCATGGGTTATGGTCACTCTGGTGTAAACCGCAAATCCTATCCGTTTTCGAGATATGTTTTCTTCAAACTACTGATGGAGTTTAGAGTGTTCATTCCACCTCTGCTACAAAACTGTAGCTATTGCTGTATCAATTGACGAGGAAGAAGTAGCACAACATGAGAGCTTCTCAACAGTTCTTTATTATGGGAAGTAAAAAAAGCACACATACAATACCAGGGCACTCCTGGAGGGCTATATGGCAAGTTACACAAGCTTTATTAACTGGTAGTATTACACACTAGTAGTAGTAATCAACAGAGAGTTAGCCCCCCAGGGTGTTATGGCAGTGTCAGAAGGAATAGCCCCTACAGTTAGAATAGCCACTCAGTATAGTCAGCGGGTTACTGATCATCTCTTCTACCAGTGGGACTGTACTAAAATGCCCGTTCTGTTGATCCGCTACAACCATGCCTACGTCAAGCAAACTACTCTGCTCTACTATCTGCACACAACATCAGATTCACTCCGTCAGTTGCTTACCAAGGCATGCATGGAACAAAACCTCAAAAAATTTTATATATAGCTCAGGGCGGTACCTTCTCCTGAAGAACTTCGTTAGCAGCTTGCAGCATGCCTTCCTGCATATACGGAGATAGTTTTTAGTATTGTTTGTTTCCTTACAAGATTATGTAATTTACCTTATATAGATTATATAAGCACGTATTAACCTGCTTATGAATTATCATAATCTGAACATCTAGATTACATAATCTAGCTAATAATTTGTGTTGTTTGTTTGCCTCTCAACTTATTTAAGTTGTACTATATAATCTAGAGGGTAAACAAATAAAGCCTAAGGGGTGTTTGTTTGTGATTATAATCTACTTAGTTCAAAATTTGTTTGATTATATAATCTGGTTAGATTATAATCCCAAACAAACAGCCCTAAGTTATGAACTCTAAAAGCTGAAGGAAAGATCTGGTGCAGTAGGAGAGCTGTCCCACTGATTCACCACCAGCTTGCGGGTCGAGGGTAAAGCAAAAGTTTTTTTTTTTTTGACATACCTTGCTTTTCAGTGCTTGTATCTCTTGAATCATTATCTGCATCTGTTAGTCAGGCAGGATACAATTTTAGCATTGTCTGGAAAAAACATGTTTTTAAAAATAAATAAATATATTTGAAACTGAATTACCTTTGCAGAGCGGATGTTGTACATCCATATCTCCAAGTACCTCTCTAGAGCATTCAGTTCTTCAACATTCATGTGTTCATTTGTTCTGTTCCCATAGATGTACCTACCAAAATACTTCCTTTTTGTCAGAAACTAATGGCAGACTTCAAACACTTGCCCTTTTTTCTTCATAATAAAACAATTATTATCTCTGACTTGGGCATGGAGGACCCTGCGGAGCCTATGTTAGCATAGCTCTGATTTGTAAGCAAAGGTAAATGTTTTTTTTGGAGTTTGTTTCATGGTTTTTTAAAGCGGTAAGGCAAGATAAGGTGTTGGACCACCGCCTGGATGCCTAGGCGGCATCCAGACGAGGTAGGCGGGCAAGGCGTCTAGGCGTTGGACCTCTGCCTGGACGTCTAGGCGACGTCTTAAGAACAGTGGTTTGTTTTGCATTTGCTGGTACATATGGACGTGTGGGCAATTTCGACAGGCTATGGACATGTTTGTTTCGGCTGTTTTCTAACGAATTTTTCTAAGAATCTAGCTGTGGGGAGAATATGAGTATTATGAGAATTTATATGGGGAGTAAGATGGAGAAGTCCATGGGATTTAAGAATCTAGAAAGTGACGAATTTCTACTGCCACGATGACTCGAGTGATTCTATGTTCACATTGATTTTGAATGGTTTTCACCGAAGCGATTTTCACAAAAACGGCTAGAAGCTGAAAAAAACTGAAATAAGCAAGGCATATATAAGGCAGAGCTGTGAGAACCATTTACCTCAGGCCTTTTTGAAGCAGGTTGATTTCCTGTTGCAGTACCATGGTTTCTTGCTTTGGGTCCTGGCAGGCATGGTCAGATCTTTTAGATAAATACATGTGTAAATGTATTCCAATCCAATAATGCATGAATGAGCACATGTAGAACAGTAGGAGCATATATTCTGGTGGTGGCATGGCATGAATGTTCGAATGTTCAGTGTTGTTGTGATGGCAAGCAAAAAAGATGGGTACTGTAGGACACAAAAACCAGCACAGCACATGATGCCGGCCGGCCGGCCGGCAGGTCGGGGAGCTTCTGACCATTCTGTTATTGTCGCCGCAGCCGTCGGCTGCTTCTCCGCTGCTGGCAGCCCTGTACCTCTCGATCAGCTCTTCCATGGTCCTGCAGAAAGTCGTCGGATAATCACCTCTCGTCATCGACCAGCAGTCCAGCACAGCTAGCAGAGCCTGCGCTGCTTGGGTAGTTGGATAGATAGATGCGTGCGTGGGGCGCGACGTTGTTACGTACGTACCCGGTGGTGGCGAGGTCGTAGAGCTTGCCGTGCGCGGAGAAGACGATGATGCCGACGTGGGCGTCGCAGAGGACGGAGAGCTCCCGGGCCTTCTTGAGCAGCCCGGCGCGGCGCTTGCAGAAGGTCACCTGCCGGTGCACCGGGTTCTCGATGCGCCGCAGCTGCACCTTGCCCCGCGCCATGGACGGGCGGTCGTCGATGCCGAGATCGATGAACCTGACGACTACTAGCTGCTGCCTTTTTGGCTTCGGCTTGGCGGTCGTCACAGATCGACAGACACCACCGGGCGGTAGCTAGCTAGCAGCGAAAAGCTTCTCGTCTTCCTCGATCGATCACTGCACACAACCTCCCACTAGTTTGGACTAGCTTCGAGGTTGGCGAGGCTCCTCCTTGCGCTATATATCTCCTCTCCCTTGCGCTCCTCGATCTCTCTCTCTTCAGCCCTGCCGGTGCATATATACTGGCGGCCTGGCCAACCAGCAGCGGCATAGAGGCCACCGAATGCAAACGGGACTATATTCTAGTCTAGTAGTCCCATGGAATCTCGCTCTTGCTTTATTTACACACGTTGCCACTTGCTACCTCTCTCTTAAACCTGCAGGCACTCTTGTCTTTGCGCTGTGTGTCTGTGTTTCACAGCAAGCCATGCATGCTGCTTCTGTGCACGCGTGGCGCGTGGATGCGTGCATGCCGGAATTCGTTGGAGTCAACTCATGATGATTGGCAGTAGCTATAGCAAACTGGTCCCCTGCCCTAGCTGCCGAAACAAATTTTCTCGTCGATTTGATCTGAGGTTTCTGGTTTGTGACGATGATGATAGCCAAGCCAATTGATCATATCAAGGCCTGAAATCTGATTCTACCTAGAATTATATTCTTGTTAGAAACAAAGTTATGCCGGGTTGGCCTAAGTTCAGACCAGCTCGCCATGCATGGTTAGGAAACTGGGCTAAGCCTTGTAGGCCCGCTGGCTCATTTCTCTGCACGGATGTAGCTCACTACGGGTCTAAACAGGCTGGGCCAATCCAGTCAACACAGAAAATACGAGCTGATTAGTGGGTTTACTAGCCTGATAAGCACGAATAAGCACAAAAAAAAACAGGTCTAGCGAGCCGGGTAGCCTAATAGGACCACTTCTCTATCCATACCGTTACCGTCTATTCGTGACGGGTTGGTCCGATCCCGTACACAGCGGGTCAGGCCGGGCTCGTAACGGACCACAAGCAGGCTTTTGGGCTGGCTTTTGGGCCACGAGCTTCCTATACATCTCTAGTTCTAGCTCTAAGGCGGTGCGTATATGGTTGTGCAAAACACTATGTTAAATCAAAGGTTGTTTGATGCGGTTCTTGATTACAAGCAAGGTGAATACATCTTGTTCATTGTGGTTTACTGTGACTTTAATCCAGCTACGATTTCTATGATATTTTGTTTTCGTAGATTGCAGCTGCATCAGTCCGAACAGCTACAGAACTGTAATGCTATGGAGCGGCCGAACATATATGCCCAACCACTTGTGCATTTTATTTTCCTCTCTAGCTCGATCGTCTACACTGCTACTGCTACACAACACAACAAGTATAGATGGCCAGAAAGCCCACGGCCCGAAAGCCCGGCACGGAGCCCGTTAATTCGGCCCGGGACTGGCACGGCCCGGCCCGAGTGGAAACGGGCCCGGGCCCAGCCCGGCACGAAGCGCGTGCCGTGCTCGGCAGCGGTTTCGGCCCGTTGGGCTGGCCCGGGCACGGCACGACGGACTCGGGCTTTGAAATCGGCCCGTCTACGCGTGAGCAGAAGCCAGCTGCCAGCCAGCCGCCCAGCCCATAAGCCAGCCGCCAGCAGCCCCTAATTCCTATCGCCCGAAACGGAAAACCCTAGCGTCCATTCACTTTCACTCGCGCGGCGGCTTTCCAGCTCTCCTCTCCTCCTCCCCTCTCCGGTCTCCTCTCGCGAACTGGCGGCGCACCGGCCCTCCGTCTTCGGTCGCTCCAAGGTCCAAGCCTCCACCGCACCGGCGCGGCGGCGCTCCACCGACCACCGCTCGTCTGGTGCTCCACCGACCACCGCTCGTCTGGCGCTCCACCGCTCGTCTGGTGCTCCGTGCTCCACCTCTCGTCTTCGGTCTTCTGGAGTTCTGGTGCTCGTTCTCCGGCTAATCCTATCCTCCCCGTCTCTACATCGACCTGGATCTGAGTATCTGACCGGCCCAGGTAACATGTCGTAAACCCTAAGTCCCTAACCATAACTAACTGAGGTGAGATGTCTGGATCTAGCTCTTCATGGACCATATGCTCCTGATCTGGGTATTTATTTCTTGGAACATGCTTGTTGTTATTTGATTATTGCGTCTGGTACCTCCTGTCATTGCTTAATGTGGCTGTGCCTGATCTGCTCTGCTCTGCTCTTCTCTGTGATGAACTCATGGTCATGACCTTGCTGTATTTTGGTAGGTCGTGAGGGATCGGTGCGCGCCACCTTGGCGGCGACGGAACCGGTGCTCCGACCCTACTGCTTACGCCATTAACGAGCCGCGTCAAGCACAGAGGTGAGATGTCTGGACTCTGGATGATGGTTGTTGTCATTACTGCTTACGCCATTAACTCATGATCTGTTCTTCTCTTTGATGAACTCATGACCTTGCTTGGCATTTTATTATTGTATCTAGTACCTTCTGTCATTACAAAATTTGAGTGTGCCTGATCTGTTCTTCTCTGTGATGGACTCATGACCTTGCTTGGTAATTTGTTGGAACATGCTTGTTGCTATTTGAGTATTGTATCTAGTACCTCCTGTCATTACATAATGTGAGTGTGTCTGATCTGTTCTTCTCTGTGATGGACCTTGCTGCTATTTGGTAGGTCGTGAGGGAACGGTGCGCGCCACCATCTTGACGGGCGACGGAACCGGTGCTCCGACCCTACTGCTTACGCCATTAACGAGCCGCGTCAAGCTCAGAGGTGAACTCATGACCTTGCTGTTATTTGGTTATTGTGTCTAGTACGCCATTACTTAATGTAAGTGTGCCTGATCTGTTATTCTCTATGAGACTGTGATGAACTCATGACCTTGCTGTTATTTGATAGGTCGTGAGGGAACGGTGCGTGCCACCATCTTGACGGGCGACGGAACCGGTGCTCCGGCCTCTAGCTTTCTAATTTGTGATGGATGGAGATGTTGGTGAAGAGAATCTATCTCAGTTCATTAACAATGATCTGAGGATTGTTCCAAGTGAAGAAAATGCTCCATCTCAGTCCATTAACTAACTACTACTATTTGTGTCTGTGAGACTGTGAAATAACTGTGATTTTGTGACTTCATTTTGTGACCTGAGAATTGTGAACTGTATTTATAGTATATGAGACTGAACTGTGATTTTGTGACTTCATTTTGTGACCTGAGAAATCTGTGAGACTGTGAAGTAACTGTGATTTTGGGACTTCATTTTGTGACCTGAGACAGTAGACAGTAGACAGAAAATTTTGTGACAGTTGTGTTTGTTGACCTGAAAACTGGGATTTATATGTGTGCGGGCTCGGGCTAGCCCGGTTGTGCAAATGGGCCGTGCTTATCGGGCCGACCCGGCACGATCGTGCCTTATTCGTGCCGTGCTCGTGCAGATGGTTGAGCCCGTTGGGCGGCCCGGCACGGCACGGATAAATAATCGGGCTTAGTCGGGCCGGGCTTAATTGGGCCCGGGTCGGACCGGGCCGTGCCGCCCGTTTGAACTTCTATAACAACAAGGAGAGGCCGGCCTTATATTTCTCTGAATTCCGCTGGGGCCCTTTAATTTTGCGGCGCTAGGGTTCTGGTGGCTAATGCCGCCACGAATTCCTCCTCGCTAGCTTTCGCTTTGCGACTAAAAATGTGTCTTGCTAGAAAGACGGCTAGCTTTGCTAGAGCTCATCGATCGATCGAAAGCCTCTGATGCCCATCGAATTATTGGTGTCACGTCAACAACCCCCCTCCTTTAATTTATTTCTTCACTCTCTTTTATTAAATTGCTGGACGGGCGAGCATCTCTGCCTCCTCCCAACAATTTGCAGTAGTACGTGCGCCCGGCTAGCTAGCCCAGAGGATTCATTCCCTGCCCGCCATTTGCAATTTTTAAAACCATGCATGCCCTCTCTCCTTAGTGCTCTCTCACGCAGGATTTGCATCACCAGCACATCTTCAAACACTGAAAAAACAACGGTTCTAAGTGCTACCACCTTCGTTCTCAAATATTTATATAATTCTAAACTAAAACATAGCAGATAAAAAATAACGGAGGGAGTACTACTACTCAATGGAGAACCAACCAGGGAGAATGAGCTCAAGAATATATGGAATTAATGCCAGATTGGCGGCCATATTCTTTTTAAGAACTGAAAACTATCATTAATTGTGCGTGCGTGTGTGTGTGAGAGAGAAAGAGTGCCTGCTTGTTCGTGAAAACGATGTTTCCTCGTCTAAAATACACCCTGACATGAACATAAAGACGAAGATACATATGCTATGCCAATCTGCAAATTGCGCGTAAGATAAATTAAGCACAAGTGTCTCTCTACGTACAAAGGCATCTGCTTTCATTTAGTTTGTTGGTGGTTGATTAGCAGGTTTAAGGAGATGTGGATGAATCTGGGCCTCGATTGTCTGTGTGTTTTTCATGAGCCAACTTATTGGGAAGCACATAGTTTTCACCTGAATCAATCACTACACTGAACTAGCTGCAGGTTTCAGTTTCTAGTTTTCTACAGCAGCGTACAATTAATAGCTAGCCTAATAAATTAACTTTCTTCTCCATTTTCATCTAGACCAGTGGCATGCATGCATGTACTAACAGATCTGATGTGTAGAGACAGCAGGAGAGTCCCTGAAAACCGACCAAACTAAGGCTCTGGTTGGAAACACCTGGTTTTTAAGAATCTAGAAGCAGAAGGGGGAAAAACAACAATAGTATAAATTGAATCCAGATGCCGTTCAGATTCATTCATCATGTAGTGAAATATAGTCCTACCTTCGTTCTTGAATATTTATCGCCCTCTAATTTATTTTTTAACTAAACGGCGATAAATAAAAAAGAATAGAGGGAGTAATACGTTGCAGCCTGGAGAGGGCGCCACCTGGTGGCTCTCAAGCAGTGGAGACATCTTCTTGTGGTGTGTGGGACGATACTTCGTTCGTAGTGCTCTGCGGAATAAAGCATGAACCGGTTCCAGTTGGCTGCTTTTGCTTAATGGAAGGCAAAGCAGCTTATTAGTAAAAGGTTGAGTGAGTGCTCATTGGACATTCTTAAAAGAATCCCTGCGTGTTTGGCCATTGAGACCTTTATTTTCGAGACACGCTAGCTGTTTTTTCTTTTTTTACAATGCCCTCTATCCATTAACATAGTGTGTTCCTTTTGCAGTGAACGAACAAGCTAATTAATAAGGCGTTGTTCAGTAATAACATATCCATATAGTCGTAGGCATTATTCAGTGGCTAATGTAAGTTAATTCAACATTTTTCCCCTCCTGTGTTAGAAATATGCAGCACCAAACAAACGCCCAATCCAGATAGCTTAACTAGAGTCACCAGGAAGAAGATTGTTTGGAGGAATATATTTTAAAACTTGAAGTAAAGCACATTTTGTCACAAACACGCGAGGTGTCCAAGGCTGTAAATTAAAGCTGTGTCGATGTACCTCCTGAAATAAAAAGATTTTTGTCTTAGCATTTAGTAAGTCTCTCTCTCTCTCTCTCTCTCTCTCTCTCTCTCTCTTCAAAGACTAGTCAGTCGCCCAAGGGAATATAACATTGGCTTTCCACAAGCATGCATGGTACAAAAACATAGTGCCAGCGTACTTTATTACTTCAAACAAAATCATTGCTTCAAAGAAAGAACTCTGCATATATAAACGGGTACGTTACACACTAATATATCTACCACACTCGATACAGTATAATAAGTAGACATATGTCCTCACGTACCAACAACAATGACATATTTGACTCTTCTCCTCATGTTTGTTGCCGATCAACACCATAGCAACATTATCTTGGATGCAGGCAGTTAGTTATAGGGAGAAAGACGGCGATTAGGTTGTGGGGGATGTGTGAATCAACGCTTTCGCGTGAGCTAGCCCCTCCTGCTAATAAGTTTTTTTTTTAACTTTAAGGACACATTAACATTTTTTATGGATGATGGTTCTCTTGGGCATATAATCAGTCAACAGTACTCGATCGAGCCAATCATATTACGTAACATCGTCAGGTCAAAGCAAAAGCAGGCTTTCAAATCTATCACATATATTCTCCGAGTAGAGTAGATTTCATGGTTTCATGTCAACAGAATGCTGTTATATTCTACCTTAGGGGGTGTGATCTAGTTGTATCAGATATTATAAATTTGTGCCAATCACAACAGCTGCATCAGTGCTCATTCATAACTAAGATGCCTAGCCGCACAAACCAGTCCATTTAACGAATTCCTCCAAGATTCTTACAGTCTGGAGGCTCTAATATAATGGAGCATCGTATGAAGAAATATCGCACCCTTTTTTTTCCACATATTTGTAACTACTCTGTCCGTTTCAAATTATAATTCGTTTGACTTTTTTTTACCAAATTTAACCGATTCGTTTTATACATTTTTTTACGAAAAAATGAAAAATCCAAAGCCATATTTAAAGTATATTATTATATGCTAAACAATATCACAGTAATAATTAATAATAATTATGATTTTTTAATAAAACGAGCTATTTAAATTTAGAGTAAAAAAGTAAAACGAATTATAAATTGAAACGGGTGGAGTATTAGGTGACATTTGGTTCGCCCAAATATAACACAAATGGATTACATAGGGTAATAGATATAGATACTTTTGTTTAACCTCTGAACCAGACAGCACCTTACTCTTATGTCTTTGGTCCTAAGAAGTCACCGTTCAGTAAATCCATATCCGGGGCCCAAGCTACCCTATTGTACGCATCACTTCACAAACAGAAAGCTTGGCGTCATGTTAGTGACAGAATAGAATGGTGACTGGGCGTTGTAGTGTTCAAGAAAAGAACGCTGCAGACGCCGCAAAGAAAACAAAGGCGTGTCCAGGACCACTGCCTTTGGCTCTGAATCTTTGGAACACCAAAAGCGGCCAATGCAGCTGTGACACAAGTTAGCTAGCTTCTAGCTAGATTCGTTGCGTTGATCTAAGAGCAACGACACAGTCAATTAGCAATGTGGCAGACCACTTGCTCATGTCTGCCACGTTACATACACCCAACTCCATGTCTCCGTGCTAATAGATTTGCTGCTGCTGGAAGGATAAAATATACAAATGTGATGGGTTCCAGACAGGGGAGTCATCCTGGTCCAAGGTCCAACCAATGTGCACAGCATGATTTGCTTTTCTTCAGCATATTGGAAGACATAGAAAAGGATAACAATACTAATGATCATAAAGGAAAAAGGAGGAATGAAGCAGGAAAAGATATGCCCAAGCTCGTCTTTGACTAGTATACAATGGAACTGTTGAAGTGGAAATGAACAGGTAGGCATTTCGTTCCATTGGCCTGGAGTTTGATGTGCCACCTCGACTCCTCTATTTTGCAAGCACAACATCTGGACTTCAAATATACATGAAACAGACACACTAGGATAAACAAAATTGCAAGCCAACCTTAAGAAACGCCCCATGACATGTCTTTCGAGGCGTATAACACGTCTCCAGTGTCTAGGGCAAAAGAGTTCTGAACCCGGTACAGAAAACTTGGTTTGACCACGATCAGCGCATTCGGCGGGAGCCGTCCTCGTTCCCCAGTCCAAGGGACTTCTGGGCATTGGCAATTCCTTCTTCATCTGCGAGAGATATACAGCAAGCAGCACAGGATTTAGCGGTAGAAGTAAATTGATGGTGCGTTATTTGAACTAGGGCACAGGTTGAAGGAGCATCGCGTAAGCCATTGGCTAGATCCATTGGTCTAAGAGCAACGATCCAGCTAGATCAGCAAGGATCGATGCTATTTCTATTTTATTAGTACATAAAGGGACATCTATACCATGATCACCCATGAGAGGAGGGATACATGGAGTACTGGCTTGAGACCATTGTTTACTAGGGAAAATAGTACATGCAGATGATACTTCAAAGAGCAGATATTATAAGTTGCTCTTAGAGATAAGTTGCTCTCTCAGCTATTATATGTACGTAGAGCAAGACATCCCACATCAGCACCCTACTATTCCGTTCGCATAGAAGTAAAACATTTTCAGGCATCTAGGTAACTGAAATGACATATATACAAAGAAGAGAAGAGGGTGAATAAGATCATAAGACTGAAACTAATGAAGCCTAATTGCCAACACAGCATATGAATTATTCTATCACCAGAACTTACCCCAAAACTGTGTGAAGATCCGGAAGAAGAAGTTTATATTGCGGGATACGCTGTATGCCATTACAGGAGGGAGAGGCTTGACAAGTGTGTCCACGCTAAAAACTCTCTTCAGAAACTGCAAAGCATCCAATTCAATGTCAAACGATTCAGCAAAAAGTGAAACGATGTTTATTACTTGTGCTAGCCAAGAACTAAATTTGCTAGGTGTGGTGAGCCGAATACAAGAATGAAGGACCATGTCATAGAAAGCAGTGGCATGATGCACCTATGGATGATAATGGACTCTAAATTTTACACTATAAGATTTAAGGATCGGATCGGATTAGGATCGGGTCCTATTTCTATTCATTTTTGAACTAAAATTTATTTAGAGCCTTACCATTTTGTGAAGAAGCATTTGAATCGTGATACATTACCACCCCTAAATGCACCGGACAAGTGGCAGTCTTGTGCTATCGACCTAGTCTGATTTCAGGCTATGAAACTTACACATCACAGTATCACACAAAGCGTCTGGTGCATAAACTGTGTTGAGTGACTTTCAGGTCCTAATTCTGTTCATGGCTTTTGCTCAATCCACGTGTGTAAGAGCCCACATGGACTGGGAAGAAATTGAAACTGTTGGGCTCGCGAAAACACCATTCACGATTTCAGGCTCTGATGATGGTGCAGGTAGCAAGGGTGATTGGAAGCTGCTGTAATGAACAAATCAGTAACAACGTGTGAGTTTAAGTGCGATCCATACCCAGCACTAGTGGTACCCCGGTGCATTACGGGACACTGCTTTTTCATTAACATGTACGGTTACTTCAGCAAGTGTAAATGCTATTCTCGACAATCTAGTGCACTTTTCCCCAATGTGTTAAGGTTGGCACAGTGAAGGTAACAAATCAGCATAATCCTATCCTTCAGCAACTGCAATTTTACAAACTGCCAATGCTGTTATTGGTGACCTGGTACATTTTTTAATTCGTTTTTTAGCCAATGCAATCCAATATCCAAGAACACACAGAACACGGGTACATTTCCTACACAAGTTTATAAGGATTCTGAACCTGGCAGCGTGTTCCAGGGACAGGGTAACAATCCCCGCAAAACGGCGAGGGACCTAACAAGCAACCTAACAATCCGTCGAGCAGGAGCAGGGGCAATCAATGCGAACAAAAAAAAAAAGCGATGATGGGTCGGTCGGGCGTATACGGTACCCTGCTGTTCCGCTGGAAGGAGTAGCGCAGCTCAGGGTCGATCTCGTCCTCCTCGAAGTCGTCGACGGTGAGGTCGAGGTCCTGGCGCTTGCTCCGGGGCATGCTCATGGTGGGCGTCTCCCCGGGGTTGCTGGTGACGCTGACCTTCCCCTCGCGGCTCATCCTTGCCGCGTCCTCGTCCTCCGCCGCCTCCCCCGTCCTCCATGGAGCCGACGACAGCAGCTCCTTCCGCTTCCGCCCCATCCTCGCCGCCTCTCTCTCCTTTCCTCTTCGGCTGCGTTTGGATGGGAGGAGGAAGAGGATGAGGTTATCTGCCGCCTGGTGGGCCTGGGGGGGCGTGGTCTTTTATGGGCTGGGTCTCCTATATCAGAAATGCCCCAAACGGCCTAGCTAAGCCCACTTCTGCTGATATGGCCTTCGTTCTTATCCACACGCGCTCGTCCCGTCTCCTTCCCTCCCTTGGTCAGCCTCAGCCACCGACCGTTGCACTTGCACCAGCTCGCATGGCGCTCCACGCCGTCTCCCCCGCGGCGGTCTCCTCCCCGCTGCGCGCCCTCTCGCGCAGCCTCCCCCAGCGCTCAGGTCCGTCCCTCCTCCTCTCCTCGCCCCCCGCAGATTGCGTGGGATTGTTTCAGCAATGACCAATGAGCCAAACACTGGGTACCTCTAGTTACGTCATGTGCTCGCCTGCCATCCGCACTGCACGAACAGATTTTCTTGCAATTTTGGGGGGTTTAGATGATGGAAACAAACTCCGGCTTTTATCCTCTAAGCTTTGGGGATAATGCCGTCTGATAGTGCCATAATACAAATACAATTGACACTCGCTAAGCTTTTCCACCAGATAGTGAAACAGGGTGCTAGTCAGATTTGTCGTGGATTGTAGTTCGCCCGAAATGTGCTCAGTTATGGTCTACAAGTTACTAGTTAGGTTCCAATACGTTGCAATGTTTTTTATTTATGCTTAAGTATAGAGTATAAACCATAAAGATATGTGCATTCTGTTGGCTAGGCGGGCTAAATTGTGGGTTAGAGTCAACAACCACGGTTTAAATCCGTGTTTGTGCATAATTTTAACATTTTTATCATTTAAATGTGGGGGTTCAGATGATGCACAATGATGGTGGAACGGTGAAAACTTGTGCTTTATAGCAGGAGAGATAGACATACATTCAGTTAATAGTGTTTGCCATGAAAACAAAAACAAAATAAAGTCAATAGTGTGGTAAACTCTTGACAGCAGATGTCCTACTTTTACAGGCTGTGGTTGTTTACCAAAGCAGTCCGTCACGATTTGCTCCTCTACGAACTTTGCGAGAAAACTTCAGGATGGACCAGTGGACTTTGCTGCTAGGCGACTGGTTCTTGGACACTCGGACAAGAGGTGAGTGGTTACAGATATAGGCATTTACCCCTATCATTATGGACCGTCGTCATTAGCTTGTCATTCTCATGTTATCAGAGCAGTTCTGACGCATGCCACTATTGAAGAAATTGAAGCGGAGAAATCCCTCATCGAAGACCAAGCTGTATGTTACAGTGTACCCTCTATTGGGAAGCCCCCTTTTGCCTGGCCAGGTTTTGTACCTCTTGTTTTAACTAGCTGCCCGTATGTGTCTTCAGAAAGAAAAGATGGAGAAGGCGATCGAAACAGTCCAAACTAACTTCAACACTGTGAGGACAGGGCGTGCAAGCCCGGCCATGCTTGACCGGATCGAGGTTTGATGGCTAGTCCTTGTTCTTTTTGCTCTTATGATGTAGTTCGAACTATTGTGTGACCAAATATATATTCTTCCTGTACTGGGTACATCTTTGACTTCTCCATTCTACATGCATATAACGTTCAACATAGTGTTTCTCATAGCTCAGTTAACTGCTAATATAAAATCCTGATCTTATTTTAGCAAAGCAAAGTTTTGTGGCTGATACAACTATAGCGTACAGAGACTACTGGAAATGATTGTATTGTTCTACTCAACAAAGATTGATTAAATGTTTCTTACAGGTCGAGTACTATGGAACTCCAGTGAACTTGAAGAGCATTGCACAGATAAGCACTCCAGATGCAACTTCTCTTCTTATTCAACCATATGACAAGTCAAGGTAAGCTTATACCAATTAACCTTCCCAGTGCAGAGCCACTGCTGAATTTTTCTTCGTATGTAATCACACCCATGTACTGCACAGCCTCAAGCTTATCGAGAAAACTATAGTTGCCGCAAATCTTGGTGTGACACCAAGCAATGACGGAGAAGTGATACGAGTGACTGTCCCACCATTGACATCTGATCGCAGAAAGGTTGTGTTTGTAAAAAAATTATATGTGCATTACATTTTGTCACTTGTTATGTTGACAGGAAATCTTTTCTTCAACCTTTAGAATAGTAACTCTGTGGAAACCAAAATATATGCAGGTGACCATGCAAATTACAAATTCAAATAAAACCCCAAAGTTAACAAGTGCTACCATATATTCCATAATCCATACTATGTCTCAAGATATAGTGTGTTGAAGTAACTGCAGAAACTATCACTTAAAAATATGTAAAAACCTGTTAACAAAGAAATATGTTTTGCCAACAATAGAAGTAAAGTCCTTATGTTCATTCTAGTAGGAGTCATTTTTTTTGTCGACCTTACAGTGAGGCACATTTTTTGTTAAGAGGAAGTAGAGCTTGAAAAGGGTACAAGGACTCTGCAAGTGATCCTAGGATTACCACAGCAGTTCAAGGTTACAACGACACACTGAGCAGCAAGATCTACAGCTAAAACCTATTTTGTCCATATTAAATGGTTTCTAAATCTTGTGGGATGACACCCAGCACCTTTACTGATAAATTTTGCCAGTCCAGTGTAGAATTTAGTCTGCTGTCCTGGCCCTGGCCTTCAGGCCTGGTTAGGTTTGGAAGAGAATGACTCAGTGACCAACTAAGGCCTGGCATAGAGCACAGTAGCTCGCATACATGGCCTACTGTTCATGGTCCTGAAATTTTTGATATACCCGCATACATGGCCTACTGTTCATGGTCCTGAATGGCCTACTGTTCATCTGAGCACAGTAGCCCGCATACATGCCTTCGCCGATTCTTAAATCAGTAGCACTTTGATATACCCTTCTGAAATTTTTGGTGTTTCTGCAGGAATTAGCAAAGACAGTAGCTAAATTGGCTGAAGATGGCAAGGTATTACCCCAAATGTTATTTGTTCACCTTTCTCACTGTGTTTTCGCTTCCAATATTACCTTTTTATCTTCTTACTTGGACATTTTTTATCTAACTGTTCCTAGTTTCTACCTGTTGGATTAATGGGCCAACCCTAGAGAGGGTGGCTATATAGAGTTCATACACGGGCCTCATGGGCCTAATCCATATACTCTAACACCCCCCCGCAGTCTGGACTTCCGTCGCAGCGGAGTTCACAGACTGGACTCGAAAAGAAGTACATCAAGAAGTACATCACACCATAGGATCCCCCCACAGACTCAACTAGCCACTACCGATGTTGAGGCTGGCGCGAAACTCGGCGAAGGTCGAGGACGGAAGACCCTTGGTGAAGATGTCGGCAAACTGGGAGGTGGACGGCACGTGGAGTACCCGAACATCGCCGACGGCGACGAGATCTCGGACGAAGTGTAGATCGATCTCCACATGCTTGGTCCGCTGGTGCTGCACCGGGTTGGTGGAGAGGTATACGGCGCTGACGTTGTCGCAGTAGACCAACGTGCTCCTGGAGAGGGGACTGTGGAGCTCGGCGAGGAGCTGGCGGAGCCACGCAGCCTCCGCCACGCCGTTGGCCACGGCACGGTACTCCGCCTCAGCGCTCGAGCGGGAGACGACCGGCTGGCGCTTCGACGACTAGGACACCAGGTTGCCGCCTAAGAAGACAGCGTAGCCGGAGGTGGAGCGCCGAGTGTCCGGGCACCCGGCCCAGTCAGCGTCGGTGTAGACGACCAGCTCGGAAGAGGTAGACCGGTGAAGAAGCAGCCCATAGTCGACGGTGCCCCGGAGGTAGCGGAGGAGGCGCTTGAGAGCCGCGAGGTGGGGCTCCCGGGGGTCATGCATATGGAGACAGACCTGCTGCACAGCGTAGGAGATGTCTGGCCTGGTGAAGGTGAGGTACTGAAGGGCACCGGCAAGACTCCTGTACCTGGTGGGGTCCTCGACAGGGTCGCCCTCGGCCTCAGAGAGCTTCGCCTGCGTGTCGACTGGGGTGGAGCAGGGCTTGCAGCCAATCATCTGGGCTCGTTCCAGAATGTCAAGAGTGTACTGCCGCTGGTGAAGTAGGAGTCCTGAGGGGCGAGGCTCAGCAGTGACTCCCAGGAAATGGTGAAGCACGCCCAGGTCCTTGACCGGAAACTCCCGCTGAAGCACGTCGATGAGGCGGCGAAGAAGTGACTGACTGGA
Organism: Zea luxurians; assembly: GCA_029449295.1. NCBI lineage: Eukaryota > Viridiplantae > Streptophyta > Magnoliopsida > Poales > Poaceae > Zea > Zea luxurians. Next base: position 3,140,703 of record JAOPSE010000153.1, on the reverse strand, counting down.
AGCGGTGAGGACGATGTCATCCACGTAGAGAAGCAAGTAGGGAGTCTCTGCTCCATGATGGTGGACGAACAGAGACGTGTCTGACTTGGCCTCCACGAAGCCCAGTGTCACCAGGAACGTAGCCAGTCTGGAGTGCCACGCCCGGGGGGCCTGCTTGAGGCCGTAGAGGGACCGGTTGAGCCGGCAGACCATGTCAGGGCGAGAGGAGTCCACGAACCCCGCCGGCTGACAGCAGTAGACGGTCTCGATGAGAGCGCCGTGCAGGAAGGCGTTCTTGACGTCGAGCTGGTGAACGGGCCAGGAGCGAGCAAGGGCCAGCGAGAGCACCGTGCGGACGGTGGCCGGCTTCACAACCGGGCTGAACGTCTCATCGTAGTCGACTCCGGGGCGCTGAGTGAAGCCCCGAAGAACCCAACGAGCCTTGTACCGCTCCAAGGTACCATCGGCCCGCCGCTTATGCGTCCAGATCCACTTGCCGGTGACGACGTTGGCGCCGGGCGGACGGGGCACCAGATCCCACGTCTGGTTGGCGACGAGCGCCGCGTACTCCTCCTCCATCGCCCGACGCCAGTGGGGGTCCAGTAGGGCGGTGCGGACGGAGGAGGGTACCGGAGAAACCTGCGAGTCCCCGGGCGTGGCCGCCAGGACCCGGGGCGGCAGGGTACCAGCCGCGTGCCGCGTCACCATCGGGTGGATGTGCTGCGGGTCACGGTGAAGGAGCAGTGGGTGGTACACCGGCGTCTCGACACGTGTCGCGGGTGGCCGTGGCGGAGGTGTAGGTGTCCCTGGCGGGGACTGGGCCACCGGTGGTGCCGCCGGAGGAGAGGTCATCGGTGGTGGCGACGGCGGCGGTGGTGGTGCGAACCCCGGCGGCGGCAGCCGGCGCTGGTAGACGCGCACCGGCTGGGCGAAGCGTGCCGGAGGGACCGGCGGCGGCGGTCCCGCGGCCGGCGACGTGGGCACCGGGGGCTGGCGCTGGTAGACCCGTACCGGCTGTGCGAAACGGGCCGGAGGGGTCGGTACCGACGGCCGCGCAGGCGGTGCAGTCCCACCACCCCCGCTCGGCCCGGGGGCGGTCGGAGATGGGGCCCCGCGGAGAGGCGACACTACCGGACGCGGGCAAGGCACCGGGCCGGGAGTAGGACCGACAGGCGGCGAGCGAGTACCTACAGAGAGAGGAATGATAGGTGGCGCGACCACTGCGTCAGTCGGAAAGAGAGTGAAGAGGTCAAGGTCAGGGTCGGAGGAGGGTTGTGGGGTGGAGGTGGAGTAGGGAAACACAGACTCATCAAACACCACATGGCGAGAGATGAGGACCCGGCGAGAGGAGAGGTCAAAACAGCGGTAGCCCTTGTGGTCTGGGGAGTACCCGAGAAACACACATAGGGTGGAACGGGGGGCTAGCTTGTGAGGAGCAGTGGCAGCGGTGTTCGGGTAGCAAGCACACCCGAAGACACGGAGGTGGTCATAGCGCGGAGGAGTACCGAAGAGTGTCTGGTGAGGAGTGGGGGCTGGGCACGCAGTGGAGGGGAGACGGTTGAGTAGGTAGGTAGATGTGTGGAGGCCCTCGACCCAGAAGCGTGCCGGTAGGTGCGCCTGGAGAAGAAGAGTGCGGATGGTGTCGTTGGTCGTGCGGATCATGCGCTCAGCCTTGCCATTCTGGGAGGAGGTATACGGGCAAGACATCCGCAACTGCATCCCGTGGGAGAGAAAGAAGTCGCGGGAGGTGGAGTTATCGAACTCCCGACCATTGTCACACTGAACGGCCTTAATGGTGAGGCCGAACTGAGTGGACACCCACGCGAAGAAGTGGCGGAGGGCGGGGAAAGCCTCAGACTTGGCACGCAAAGGAAAAGTCCACACATAATGAGAAAAATCATCAAGCACCACAAGATAGTATTTGTAGCCTGACATACTGGTAATAGGTGAAGTCCACAAATCGCAGTGTACAAGATCAAAGGCATGAGTAGCATGCGAGGAAGAAGAAGAAAAAGGAAGACGAACATGGCGGCCTAACTGGCACGCATGACAAAGATGCTCATCATGTGATCTAGTACATGGAATAGTGGCACGACGAGTAAGCTGCATCAGGGCATCGCGTCCGGGGTGACCAAGGCGACGATGCCAGGTAGTAGAAGACGTGGTGGCAGCAAAAACAGGAGCTGTGTTAGGCGACGAAGACGAAGAGGAGGTGGCGTGCGGAAGCCGAAGTGTGTAGAGGGGGCCGGTGCTGTCACATCTGAGGAGGGGGCGCCGAGTTGCCGAGTCCTTCACAGTAAGACCAGAAGAGTCAAACTCAACAGAACAAGAATTATCAGCTGTAAAACGGCGAATAGAAAGAAGATTGTGGACCAAAGAAGGAGCGACAAGAACATCGGAAATACGAAAAGAGCCGGGAGTGCCGGCGGCACCCACAGATGTGACAGGAAGACACGAACCATTCGCCACCATGATGGACGAAGGAAGAGAGGAAGAAGGGGGGCGAACAGAGGTGAGTATACCAGAGTCGGGAGTGATGTGGTAGGTAGCACCGGTGTCCGCGATCCACTCGGGACCCATCGGCGGAGTCAGAGTGGGAGTCTGGAAGGCAGCCAGGGCGGCCGCGTCCCAACCAATCAGCCCGGATGATGGAGCAGCCGGCGACGAAGCGGCAGGCGTCGAGGCCCAGGGTGACGGAGAGGCGAAGGCGAACCCCGCCGGCGAGGTGAACCCCGATGGCGCACCGGCGAACATGGCCGCCGGGGGACGAGCCTCAGAACCTGGCCCCTGGAACGGCCACATGGAGATGCGCCCTGACCACGGGTGGTGGAAAGTGGGCCAAGGCGCACCCTGCTGGGGTCCCGACGTCGGTGCGTTGCCACGGGCATCAGCGCCAGCACCGCCGCCGCCGGATCCGCCACCACCACCGCCACCGCGTCCACCACGGCGGCGACGGGCCCCACCGCCCCCGCCTCTACCACCACGGCCCCCGCCGCCCCCGCTCGGCCCGGGTGGACGGGTCAGGGTGGTAGCCGCCAGCGCAGTCGAGGAAGACGAGGACCCCGGGCCGGAGATCGATGCAGCCTGAGCACCCAGAGTGATCTCCTCCAGGGCAAGGTCGTCGCGGACCTGGTGGAAGGTGGGGAAGGGGCGCTGGTGCATGATCAACGACCGGAGGTGGGTGTAGCGATCGCTGAGGCCGCGGAGGACGTTGAGGACTGTAAGCAAAGGGACTCTGATTCTCATCCAGAGGATGACACTATGAGTTGGGGCAATTTTCTGTTTATTTCCTCAAACACTACACAATGCCATACCCGTCTAAGGGTCGGGATACATATTTATAGCCCAAGGGGCTGCAGCATATGCTTCCTAGAGTTGCGAATATGCTGTCCTACAAACTGCACTAACCACTAGGTGCTGTTGTACTCTAGTCAAAAGAGAAAACTGCAGCAAGCTGCTGCCACTAGGTGCTGTTGTACTCTAGTCAAAAGAGAAAACTGCAGCAAGCTGCTGTCCTCCAAAAAGCTGAAACTGAAAAGAAAAAGGAGATGCCTGCAGGCTGTCCTTGCAGTCAAAAGACTGCTGTTGTGCTGCCTGCTGCAGTCCTTGCAGTCAAAAAGACTGCTGTGTTGCTGCTGTGCAAAGCTGCTGTGTTGCTGCTGTGCAAAGCTGCTGTGTTGCTGCTGTCCTGCAGCAGAGATGCTGCTGTGTTGCTGCTGTCCTGCAGCAGAGATGCTGTGTGGACTGCGGACTGTCCTCCACACATGACTTATTCCATCATTCTCCCCCTAAGTCTTGTGTGTCGCCTTGTGGGAAAGTTGAGCCATTCCAGACCTAGAACAAAGCTCAACAAACTTGATTTTCCCAAGGGGCTTGGTGAGCAGGTCTGCAAGCTGATCCTTGGTGTTGATGTAGCGCGCCTTGATGCTCCCTTCTGCCAAGCAGTCACGGATGAAATGGTACCTCACCCGGATGTGCTTGCTCCGTTCATGGAACACAGGATTCTTGGCCAATGCCAGAGCGGACTGGCTGTCCACCCTGAGTTCCACCGCTCCAGTGTCTCTCCCGAGGAGATCACCGAGCAGTCGAGCCAGCCAGAGCGCCTGAGTCGAAGCAGTGGACGCCGCTATGTACTCGGCCTCGCAGCTGGACATGGCCACCACCTGCTGCTTGACCGACTGCCAGCTAATGAGGCACTTGCCGAGGAAGAAGAGGATCCCGCTTGTGCTCTTGCTAGTGTCGATGTCGCCGGCGTGGTCGCTGTCGCTGTACCCGACAAGGTGTGCCGCCCCAGGGCACCTCGGGTAGTAGAGACCGTGGTCGAGAGTCCCCGCAACATAGCGAATGATCCTCTTCACAGCCTGCTCATGCTCCGTCGTCGGTCGCTGCAAGAACCGACTAACGTAGCCGACAGAGTATGCCAAGTCAGGCCGTGTGTGGACGAGGTAGCGAAGGCTCCCCACAAGACGCCGGTACTGAGTAGCATCCACCTCCTCCGTCGTGCTGTCGCGACTCAGCTTCAGCCTCTCCTCCATCGGAGTGAGAGCTGGGTTGCAGTCGGTGAGCCCAGCCAGCTCAACAATGCGCTTGGCGTAGGCGGTCTGGCGAAGTGTGATCCCGGAGTCTCCCTGGTGCACCTCAATCCCCAGGTAGAAGGAGAGATGCCCCAGGTCACTCATTTGGAAGGTGGCCTTCATCTCTTCCTTGAATGCTGCCACCTCTGCATCCTTGGCGCCGGTGATCACCAAGTCGTCGACGTAGACACCCACCAGCAGGACATTTTCTCCATTGCCCCGCCGATAGATGGCCGCCTCGTGCGGGCTTGGCATGAAGCCCATCCTCTTGAGCGTGGAATCCAGCTTGGCATTCCACGCCCTTGGTGCCTGTCGCAAGCCGTAGAGAGCCTTACGCAGGCGCAACACCTTGCCTTCCTTACCAGGGATCGCAAAACCTGGCGGCTGGTGTATGTAGACCTCCTCCTTTAAGTCGCCGTTAAGAAACGCCGACTTGACATCCATGTGATGAACATGCCAGCCCTCCAGGGCTGCCAGCGCGAGGAGGAGTCGCACAGATTCCATCCGTGCTACAGGGGCGAAGGCATCGTCGAAGTCGATCCCCTCCTGCTGCAAGAAGCCGCGTGTCACCAAGCGAGCCTTATGCTTGACGATGGCGCCGGCTTCATCCCTCTTCAGTTTGAACACCCACTTAAGGGTGATCGCGCGATGACCATGAGGGAGATCAGCGAGCTCCCAAGTGCGGTTCGTCTCAACCGCGTCCATCTCCGACTGCATCGCGGCACGCCAAGCCGCATGTTTCTCGGCCTCCGCGAAAGACCGAGGCTCACCATCGTCGCATGCAAGATGCAACTCTCCTGCTAGAATGCGAGACGCACGACCCGGCACCGACGGGTCGATGAGAAGGCCCTCCACCCTTCGATACCGCAACGGCTCGCCGTCGTAGCACGCATCGACGCGCTCCTCGTCGCGGGAGAGTGGGGTCACGAGCTCCACTGGGTCGTGCTCGACACAAGCTGGTGTCGGAGAGGACGTTCCCGGAGAGGGTACCGTCGGTGCTGGAGTACGTGGTGGCGAAGAGCTCGGTGTAGCCGGAGTCGTGGCTGGAGTGCGTGGTGGTGAAGAGCTCGTTGTAGCCGGAGCTGGAGAGCGTGGCGCTGGAGTCGGTGGAGACTTGGGGGCTGGGGTGGACCTGCTCGGAGAAGAGTTGCCTACTCCCCCAGCTCCCTCAAAGTGGACGTACTCGACGGTGAAGTCGTCGTACGTCGGAGTCGTGCCGTCGTCCACCGCCTTGTCCCACGCCCATCCTCGCCCTTCGTCGAACACGACATCGCGCGCCGTGCGCACACGCTGTGTTCCTGGATCAAGGATGCGGTAGGCCTTCGAGCCCTCCGCGTAGCCAATGAACACCCCCGGGGTGCTCCTGTCGTCGAGCTTGCCGATGTGGCCAAGCTCCTTGGTGAACGCGAGGCAGCCGAAGACCCGTAGGTGAGAGACCGCCGGCTTGCGCCCATGCCAAGCCTCGTACGGTGTCATCCCGTTGAGAGCCTTGGTGGGCGAGCGGTTGAGGATGTAAACCGCTGTCACCACCGCCTCTCCCCAGAAGACAGCTGGCATTCCTCTCTGCTTGAGGAGAGCCCGAGCCATCCCCACAACCGTCTGGTTGCGCCGCTCGACGACGCCGTTCTGCTGCGGGCTGTACGGCGCGGAGTAGTGGCGCTGAACGCCCTCATCCGCGCAGTACGACGCGAACTCAGCCGCCGTGAATTCGCCGCCGTTGTCGGTGCGCAGCACGCGCAGCTTGCGGCCGCACTCCGCCTCCGCAGCGACCTGCACACGCCTGATGGCGTTTGCAGCCTCTCCCTTGCTGCCAAGGATCATCACCCACATGTAGCGGGAGAGATCGTCGACGAGCAGCAAGAAGTAGCGTCGTCCTCCTGGTGTGGCTGGTGTCACCGGGCCACACAAGTCCCCATGCACGAGCTCGAGCCTCTCCTTGGCTCGGAAACTCGACTGCTGGGGAAAGGGGAGCCGTCTCTGCTTTGTCAACACGCAGACATCGCAGAATTGCTCCACATGGTCAAGGCACGGCAGGCCTCGTACCATCTCCTTGGCATTGAGCCGCTTCAGGGCCTCGAAGTTAAGGTGCCCGAAGCGCTCGTGCCACTGCCATGCCCCGTCGTCTCGACGAGCAGCAAGGCAGCAAGGTTGTGCCACCTTCACATTGAGGATGTAAAGCCGATTTGCACTCCTGCGTACCTTGGCAAGAAGGCGACGAGAAGGATCCCAGATCCTCATGACTCCGTGCTCGACCTCCACGCGCGAACCGTTCTCATCCAGCTGTCCCAAGCTGATGATAGAGTTCCTCAGTGCGGGGATGTAGTAGACTCCGGTGAGCAGCCTGTGCTCACCAGACGCGGCGGTGAAGACGACTGAGCCGGCGCCCTTGATCTCTACGCCGGAGGCGTCCCCAAACTTGACGGAGCCTCGAACGCTAGAGTCAAGCTCGGTGAAGAACTCCCGTCGGCCGGTCATGTGATGAGTGGCGCCGGTGTCGAGGCACCATCCTTCGATCATGTCCTTGCTGGAGCCGTCGCCGAGGAAAGCGCGTGCTTTTGACTCATCAAGGTGGAGGAGTGCCGCTGGAGATGGCTCGATGTTTGCATGTGCCAGGAGCAGGGCCTCCTCCTCCGCCTCCGCCTGTGCGACGTTGGCCTGGCCACGTCGTGGCTGCCGACAGTCCCTGGCCCAGTGGCCAAGCTTGCCGCAGTTGTGACAACCGTCGTCTCGTGCCGGCTTCTTGTTGCCGACGGCGCCGCCTTGGGCACCTCCACGGGCACCACCCTCAGCCTGTCCTCGCGCCCCGGCCTGGGCGCCTCCACGCGCCTTGCGCGGTTTGCCGCGTCTGCGGCCTCGTGTCGAGGAGGACTCCCCCTTCTTCTTGTCACCCTGGCAGGCCTCCCACTGCTCCCGAGTGAGATGTAGCTTCCCGCCGATAGTGATAGGCCCAGAGGGAGCCTGTGGTTCGTCGCCATCGACCACCTTGAGACGACCTATCGCCTCTTCGATTGTCATCGTGGAGAGGTCTAGCAGAGACTCGATCGAGCGAGCAATCTGCTTGTACTTCTCGGGGATGCAACGGAAGAGCTTCTCAACAGCTCTCTCCTCATCGTAGGTGTCGTCGCCGAACTGCACCATCTTCTGCAACAGAGTGTTGAGGCGGAGAGCAAAGTCATCAACATCCTCACCTGGCTTGAAGGCCAGGTTCTCCCACTCCTTGCGAAGCGCCTGCAGTGTGGTCTTGCGGGCACGGTCGCTGCCGATGCGGGTCGCAGCGATGGCGTCCCAGGCCTCCTTGACAGTCCGCTTCTGGGAAAGCGAAAACTGCATCTCGGACGGGACTGCAGCAATGAGGGCATCCAGCGCCCGCCGATCCTCGTGGTAGTCGACGTCGCCGTACCGAACTGCTTCCCACATTTGGCGAACCTGGAGCCGTACCCTCATCACTGCGGCCCACTCGACGTAGTTGGTCTTGGTGAGGGTTGGCCACCCACCACCGGGACCGATGTCCCTGACAATGGCCTGGGCCATGCGGCGACCATGGTACCGATCCGGGGAGGGAGAGTCGCGCCGCCTGTAGAGGCCGCGATCTCCGTCGACCCGGTCGCCGCCGCCGGGAGCACCGCCGGCGCGTCTACGCCCGTCTGGGCTGCCACCGCGTGCGCCCTCGCCCAGAGCGCCGTCAGCGCGTCGGCGCCTATCTGGGCTACCGCCACGCGCGCCCCCATGGGGATGCGCGGCTGCCCACTGTGCCGCCTGCTCTCGCGCTGCTTCCCTCGCCAGCCTGAGCTCTTCGTCGGTGTTGTCGTCGACAGAAGCAGAGCTGCCAGCTCTACTGCCGCGCAGAACCTCGAGCTCTGCTGCCGCCGCACGTGCAGCATCCGCCGCCTCCGCTGCTTCTACTTCCGCTCTCGCCGCTGCCAGTTCCGCCGCCGCCAACCGTGCTGCCCTCGCCGCTGTCGCTGCAGCCGCCGCTGCTGCTCGCTCTCGTTCTTGTGCCGCGGCGACCTCGGCCTCCTGCTGGCGCCGCGCACTCGAAGTGGCCGAGCGTAGGGACATGGTGGGCTAGTGAGGGGTCGCTGCGTGTGGAAGAGGCTGTCTCAGACGAAAGGCTGCTCGTCTGAGCAGGGGAGGAAGGAACAGTTGGAGCTCTTGCTGCCGACTGAGTGTGGGGAGAGGCGCGGGAAGGAGATGAACACGAGATGTTTAGGCTGCAGGATAGTTTGGCTCCGATACCAATTGTAAGCAAAGGGACTCTGATTCTCATCCAGAGGATGACACTATGAGTTGGGGCAATTTTCTGTTTATTTCCTCAAACACTACACAATGCCATACCCGTCTAAGGGTCGGGATACATATTTATAGCCCAAGGGGCTGCAGCATATGCTTCCTAGAGTTGCGAATATGCTGTCCTACAAACTGCACTAACCACTAGGTGCTGTTGTACTCTAGTCAAAAGAGAAAACTGCAGCAAGCTACTGCCACTAGGTGCTGTTGTACTCTAGTCAAAAGAGAAAACTGCAGCAAGCTGCTGTCCTCCAAAAAGCTGAAACTGAAAAGAAAAAGGAGATGCCTGCAGGCTGTCCTTGCAGTCAAAAGACTGCTGTTGTGCTGCCTGCTGCAGTCCTTGCAGTCAAAAAGACTGCTGTGTTGCTGCTGTGCAAAGCTGCTGTGTTGCTGCTGTGCAAAGCTGCTGTGTTGCTGCTGTCCTGCAGCAGAGATGCTGCTGTGTTGCTGCTGTCCTGCAGCAGAGATGCTGTGTGGACTGCGGACTGTCCTCCACACATGACTTATTCCATCAAGGACAAGGGCGCGATCCTCCACGGGGCAGCCCAGATCGCCAAGTGAGTCTGCCATGGTCTTCATCTTGCGGCAGTACTCACTGACGCTGAGGTCCCCCTGGACGAAGGTGCGGAAGGTCGCGTCGAGGCGGAGAGCCCGGGCCTCGGCATTGCCCAGGAACTGGCCCTCGATGGCCAGCCAGGCAGCCCGGGCGTGAGGAAGGTTCCGGAGGAGGCTGTGGAGGTCGACGGAGATCGTCCCCACGATCCAGGCGAGCACGATGCTGTCGAGGCGCACCCACGCGGCGGGCGGCGCCACGCCGGTGGGGTCGCAGAGTACGTGGTCGTCCAGGGCGTAGCGGCGAAGGGTGAGAAGGAGCAGGTCCCGCCAGCGAGCGTAGGACGGCGACTCGGGCTCCAGGACGACGGGAACCATCAGGCAAATGTTCTGGACACTCCCAGCCTGAAGGTGGAGCTGAGTCACGAGTGGGTCGGCCGGGTCATGCCAGGGCACCGTGGTGGTGGAGGTGGTGCGGTGCCCGGCTCCGACGACCGGCGCGGCCGGGATGCCGTACACGACGCCCGCGGTATCAGAGGTGGCCCCGCCGGCGTGGGCCGCAGGTGAGGCGAGAAGCTGTTCTGCCGCGGCAATTTGAGCAGCGATAGCGTCGGTGGCCTCGCGCTCACGCTCCCACATGAGGGCCGCCTCCCGCAGGCGGGCCTGTCGCGCCGCATGCTCCGCGCGGGCAGCAGCAAGGGCGGCGATGGTGTATTCCTGCGGGGAGACCGGTGTAGGAGGTGGAGGAGGCGGTGGATCGACAACAGGAGGCGGATCGACGACCGGCGGAGGAGGGATTGGAGGGGGAAGGTCCCCCTGACCCTCAACCCCCGCGGGAACCTCGCCCACGACAGCAGCAAGGGCAGAGGCGGCGCTCGCAGCGGCGAGGGAACACGGGGCGGCCGGGGGAACGCGCGCGATGGAGCGGGGCGGAGCAGCGGCGGCGCGAGCGCCAGGGGCAGCTGCGCGTGCCCAGGAGGAAGAGGAGAGGGGAGGAAACATGTGGGAATACGAGGGGGGAGCGGCGGCACGGGTGCGTCGCGGGGAGGCCGGGACCTTGGGCCGCAGCACGCAGAGGGCGCGCGGCCGGGCGGGGCGGCGACGGCGGCGCGGCCGCGGATGGGCGGCCGGGGCGCGCGGCCGGGATGGCGGCGCGGTCGCGGACGTGCGACCGGGCGCGCGGCCGGGCGGAGACGGCGGCGCGGCCGCGGACGGGCGGCCGGGGTGCAGTCCGGCTTCGCGACCTGGGCGCGCGGCCGGGCGGGGACGGCGACGCGTCGCCTGGCGGCGGCTGGCTGTGTACCCGGCGGCTGGGAGGGAGGGAAGAGAGAGAGGGAGGGAAGAGAAACCCTAGCTGGATACCATGTTGGATTAATGGGCCAACCCTAGAGAGGGTGGCTATATAGAGTTCATACACGGGCCTCATGGGCCTAATCCATATACTCTAACACTACCCATAAAATATCACTTTTTTATCATGTCATGTTTGGACTATAATGATTATGGTATCAACGAATGGTGTTTTTGCAGGTTGCTATAAGGAACATAAGAAGAGATGCAATCAAAGCTTACGATAAACTACAGAAGGTTGCTCTTCTCATTTGTCACTTGTCTATGTGGGCTGTCGTAACTTTGTAATAAATCTCATAGTCCCATCTACTGCACTGGCTTATGTAGGAAAAGAAGCTTTCTGAAGACAATGTGAAAGATTTGTCAGCTGACCTACAAGTGAGGATGCTCTTCCTGTAATTTTGCATATATTTCCCAAAGATATGTTCATGTCCCTTGGAAAGATTTACTGTTAGATGCAGCAGGAGCTAACTTTCTCGCACAAATTCTGCAGAAAGTCACGGACGAGTACATGAAAAAGATCGATTCCATCCAGAAGCAGAAGGAACAGGTACTTCTTGATGTCTCCGTTGACCTCTTGCCTATCGAGACTTAATGTTTTGCTGGTTCTATGCTCTAACCCCAAGCAAGATAATTGGCATGCATCGAGTTGAACTTCTGAAATAAATTTGACGTTGGAACAAGAAACTTGCAGTGTTCTTGAGTCGTCATGGGTTAAAGGAGACTCGGAACGTGAACCGGATTTGTCTGAATTCTTTGCAGGAATTGATGAAAATCTAGATCCTCAACAAGCTGAGCTGACTGTGTATGACTGGTGAGTAATAACCACCTCTGTAAAGCATGAACCCCTGCATATATGTTGGGGGAATGTATCTGGTGCTCATCAGGAATACGGTGCTCACGTGCGCATTTAACAGCAGCATCAATTTTATAAAGAATTATTCCACCTCCTTCCCATGGTGGGAGGGGTTCTTTGTAAAATTAGTTTCTACCATTGGATACAAGGTAGATGTCACAGATTTAAAATATGCACCTAAGCACCGTACTCCTTTGAACGCCGGATACGTTCTCATATGTTGGTGAGTCCAGAACGCAGCGATGGGAATGCTTTCTGAAGCAGAGTCCTCTGTTCATGGTTGGCAGCTTGGCGCCGCGCCGCCGGGGACTGCGCACGTTTTGAGGTCAGGTCAGGTGCTTTGCTGCAACCTTCTGGATGCACACATGCTGAGGCAATGCTGCTGTGTGTCGTTTCTCTTCTTTTTTTTCGTTTTTCTTTTGTAATGCTCGTAAATAGGCTCTCACTCGTCGCCGTGTTGTCTGACTGTTGTTACGTTGTCAATACTTGTCGCCATCTGAATCAAATGTCTGAAATGTTCCTGCCCGACTCTCGTACAGTCGTACGCCTGTTTGTCAGAACTCAGAACTCTGCTGAGGTTATCAAAGCGATTTCGCACCAGCTAGCTTAGCTCCACGTGCTGGGCGCAAGCTCAAGCAGAGAGTACGTGGGCTTTGATGGGCCTCTCCTTTGGTTCTGACGAACAGCTCTTTTCTTTCTCCTAAATACACATTATGTTTGTTTATTGTCGTGTCCAGGGTTGACTAAACCGGTTCCCTTCTAAAAACCGGTCGAGACCGATATCAGTAAAAATCGGTAGGAATCAGCTGAATTCACAACAAACCAATTTTTGAATTGAAATGACTCAAAACCGATTAATTGGTCGATAAGACTGATAAACTGGTCATTGAATTGATAGAAACTGGCCAAATTCACGTCTAAACCAATTTTTGAATTGAAACGGTATGAAACTGATTAAATGGATCGGACATTGAATTGATAAATCGACGACACGTGTGAAGAAACCGAATCACTTGTCATTTAGCAAATAAATTATATTGAGGTCACAGTTTGAACAAAAGATGACCCAGATGTTATCACAAGTTAAAGGATTTGAAGTTAAAAGCAAAAAAAAACCCTCAAAACCTAGCAACTAGAGGCCACCAGTTTATGTCGACCAGGGACCGATTAATCGGCTAGCAAGGGCAACTAATCGGTAAAATCGATCGATTTATATTTTTTTCGAAACTTGTTTGATCTTTAGTTTGAAATTTGTAGCGTGTTTCTATATTTGGTTTCAATGGAAGTCTTAAAACAATCCATACTATTTCTAGAAAAATTGATACCAATTTTGTTCAAAATTTACAAAATATCCCAAATTCAAATGGGTAGATCGGTGATACGGCCAAACCGGCTGGGACCGATTAATCAGCCGGTTAGCTGAATTTATCGACCGATTTGGTGGCCCTTGGTCGTGTCTCACTGCCATATGTGTAACGGTATCGGTCATGTAACTAGCTATTAATAGACGGAAAGGGAGGAGAGAAGCTTCGTACGTGAAGCACGACACACAAAACTACTGGTGTTTTAAAGGAGTAGATAGAAATAGAGATTATGTTTGTTTATATAGAGACCACTTCTATATTTATAATGACGAACAGGATAAGTGCGGTGTACAGAGTTTTCTTTTGACTAATTCCTTCTTTTACCCGTGGCTGCGTGACATCTCCAATTTTTCTCGAGTGGAAATCTACGAGAGGCCGACGTACGTACACCTTGATGTTGCTTGCTGTCGGTATCAACCTAATGTGACAGCACCTCAGGAACAAACCGCGAACGCGTGCAGTGCGTGTCTGTCCACATGCACCATTTTTATTGACTTTTTAAATTGAGAATAAAGCACTATATTATTCGTGCGTTTCATGTACTTATGCTCTCATGCGAAAACGTGTGCTGCTTGAGATTATTGACCACCTCTGCTGGCCTGGCCCCTCACCTGTCTCTAGCTCGCTCTGTGTATATGAGATGTTAGTACTAATGAAAAAAAAGGATCGTGAAGTTACTGAAAATATCAATTCAAACTTACAATCAATGAAAGAGATTGATTTAGAACAGTAATAGTTGATTCGGTTCGTTTTTTTTTTTGCTTGATAGTACTAATTTACTTTTTCTCTTGCTCATGAATGCCCTGCAAGTTGCAGATTATGTCCCTCCACTCAATTATCCCCCCACCACCATTCCTTGTCAAACGCTATCCATGCTAGAAAAATCCTAGGTGCCAAGAGTTTGACAAGCAAACCCATAAGCCACCAAAGTTAACACAGCTAAGCAATCGATCGAATTGAATGACGCATTCCTTTTTTGTCTTATTCTTTTTCCCCGTCCTAAAAATGAATATTTATCACAAACCAACTCAAAGTTGCAAACCTTGCAATTGAATTCAAAATCTTTGACGCTGTTGACTAGAGTTTATCTACTCTACCCGCCTTAGAAGCATCTCTAATAGTCTTTCTAAATTTTACTCTCTAAATTATTAACTGGAGAATCATTTGCATAACAAATTATTTTATATATATTTTCATTCTCTAACAATTTTTCTATATCTTGCTTGCACTCTAGAGAGCCATCCATATTTCTACCTTTGGCCAGTGAGGAAACTAGAAGAAGATGGCTATTTGGATAACCATTTAAATAAACTATTAGGGAGAATTTTTAGAAAAATCTCTATTTATATTGATTAAGAAGAATATAGAGAGTCGTTTGAAGTTGCTTTAGAGCAACTCCAAGAGGCTCTTTATAATATTTCTAGTTTATATAAATAGAGATTTATATAAAAAAAATACTCCAATAGCTTAACTAAATGACTATTCAAATTTAGAAAACATGAATGACTATCTAGAGTGTAGGCAACATATAAAAGAAGTTGTTGGAAAAAAGATATATAAAGTGACATTTATGAAAATGACTCTCCAAATAATGATAATTTAGAGTGAAATTTAGATTAAGGTCATGTTTGGTTTGTGACTAACTGTGCTATACTTTATCTAAGGTTAGTCGTTCGAATTAAATAACTAACCTTAGACAGAAAAGTTAAGTGGAGCAAGTTAAACATCAATCCAAACAGACTCTAACTCGTGGAGATGCTCTAGCTCCTATCTCTATCTCTAGAAAATATCTGTGTCTCTCTCCTCTTTTTCTCTCACCAACCAACGTAATTTTCAGAATAATTATAAATAAAAGGGGAGAAAGTGCGGGGAGGACAAAAAAAAACACCCGAAGGAAAGGGAAATCGACCAACTGACCAAGTGTTCGCCAAAAACCAAGCATAGCAAAGACCAAAGCAAAAGGCCATCACTGACGGCAAGAGAGAGGAAGGAGACCCTCCCGAGGGCCGACGTCTCGCGATTTCCGGCGGCAAGGTTCGGTTTTGATCCAGACGCGCCCCAGTGTTAACTCCTGATAGGATCTAGAACTCAGAACTGAGAACGAGAGAGAAACGAGATAACTTGGGGAAGGGGAAGGTGTATTCTGTTTAGGTTTTTCTTGTTCGATGCCCTGCTCAGCAAGCCAAGTTCTCCTTATGACTACACCGCCACCAGCTACCCACTCGGCCCACAGGCGATTAACCCACACACTATTACACGGCCCACATCGGCCCAGTGTACTTGGGATTTAGACGTCGCTGCCTGGTTGCGCTCCCAGCTTCCGTCAACATGTGCTCGGTCCCTGATGTCGCTGAAGAAGTCTTCCTGTTGTTCCTGGTGGTGCTGACATTCCCCTCGCCTTCAAAAGCAGCTTGTCCCCAAGCTGGCGCCTCCGGAAATCTTGCGCGAAGTGCCTTGTCGTCCTCCCAGGTCGCCAATGCTTCCTCCATGCCGGACCACTGCACCTTGATCTGCGAAATGAGTTCACCGCCCCTGGTGATCATTCGGCGTTGCAGCACTCGTATGGGTACCTGCACAGCTCGACCATCTCGAGGCAAAGTATGAATCAGCACCTGGTCACGCCCAAGAGACCGTTTCAGCTGCGATACATGGAAGACTGGGTGTATGGAGCTGTTTGCTGGCAAGTTGAGACGATAGGCCACAGCACCAATACGCTCCAGAATGTCATACGGACCAAAGAACTTGAAAGACAACTTGTGGTTAGAACGAGTCGCCACTGAAGATTGGATGTAAGGCTGTAATTTGAGGTAAACTGAATCTCCTACTTCAAATACCCGTTCCGAGCGTTTCTTGTCAGCTTGCCGTTTCATCCTCTCTTGCGCACGGGTAAGATGCAGCCGAACCAGTTTCGTCATCAACTCTCTTTCGTGCAGCCATTCAGCCAAATCCTGGACTGGTATTGTAGCCTCGGCAGAAATTCCAAAATGTTTGGGTTCATATCCATACAGCACATGAAACGGAGTGTGGCCCAGAGAAGACTGATAACTTGTATTATACCAGAATTCCGCCACTGAAAGCCAATGAATCCATTTGGTAGGGCACGCATGAACAAAGCATCTCAAAAATGTCTCCAAACATTGATTCAAACGCTCCGTTTGTCCGTCGGTTTGGGGATGGTATGAGGAGGACATACTCAATTGTGTACCCGACAGCTGAAACAAGGTCTGCCAAAATGTGCTGGTGAACACACGATCTCGGTCGGACACCAGGACAGTGGGCAAACCATGTAGTTTGTAGATGTGATCCAAGAATACCTTAGCAACCTTTGCAGCCGTGAAGGGATGTAACAAAGGTAGAAAATGACCGTACTTGGAGAATTTATCAATGACCACCAAAATACAATTTGCATGTCCAGATCGAGGAAGGCCTTCAACAAAATCTAGTGAAACTGTGTGCCAGGCTTGAGGAGGAACTGGTAACGGCTGAAGGAGACCCGGATATTTAGCACGGTCCGGTTTGGCTTGTTGACAAGTGGAGCAAGACCGAACATAGTTGTGAACGGCCGACTTCATTCCGGGCCAGGCAAACAACTGTTTCAATCGCCGATATGTCACTGGAATCCCGGAATGACCCCCCATTGCAGAGTCATGCATCGCTTGCAGCACTTGTTGTTGTAACTCCAAATTGCCATCAAGCCAGATACGCCCTTTATAGCGAATCACACCACTGGTCAGAGAAAATGGTCCAAAAACTCCCGAATGTAAACTTAATTTGGCCAACAATTCCTTAGTGGGGCTGTACTGAGCATAACCCTCCACAACTGAGTGCAGCCATGTAGGTGTGCAATGAGACAATGAGGCACATGTAGCAGACACTTGAGGCTGACGGGAAAGAGCATCCGCTGCAGCATTCTCAACACCTTTCCTGTACACTATGCGATACTGGAGGCCAGCTAACTTGGAATACAAACGTTGTTGCCAAGGGGTATGAAGACGTTGTTCATTGAGTTGCACCAAACTGCTATGATCAGTGTATATCACAAACTCAGACACTTGTAAATATGCCCGCCAATGGACGACGGCCAAAATAATAGCCAAGTATTCTTTCTCATACGTTGATAATCCTTGATTTTTAGGACCGAGAGCACGACTGAGAAAAGCCAACGGATGACCTTGTTGCATCAGCACTGCTCCTATCCCGTACTGACATGCATCTGTATATATGTAAAACTGCTTAGAGAAATCTGGGAGTGCCAACACAGGTGCCGTTACCAATGCTGTTTTGAGAAGGTCAAAGGCCTTCTGATGTTCTTGGGTCCACACAAACAATGTATGTTTCTTGAGAAGATTAAAAAGGGGCCTGCTGATAATACCAAAGTGCCGCACAAATTTACGATAGAAACCCGCTAAGCCCAAGAAACTCCTCAATTCTTTGGTATTGGAAGGCGTTCGCCACTGCTCAATATCCTGAATTTTTGCTGGGTCCGTGGCCACCCCTTGGGCACTCACGACATGGCCCAAGTAAGAAATAGACTGCTTGGCAAAGTCACACTTAGACAGCTTAACCTTCCAATTGTCCCGTAACAGTAATTGAAGGACAGTGGATAAATGAGACAAATGATCCTGAAATGATTTGCTGTACACTAGGATATCATCAAAGAATACAAGAGCACACTTGCGAAGAACCGGCTGCAATGTAGCATTCATAGCTGCAAGGAAAGTATTGGGAGCCCCTGTCAAACCGAAGGCCATGACCCGAAATTCATAATGTCCCATATGTGTTTGAAAAGCGGTTTTGTATTCCTCTCCTTGCTTGAGCAGAATCTGATGATACCCAGCCTTTAAATCCAGTTTACTAAACCACTGCGACTGGGCGAGCTCATCCATCAACTGATCAAATACTGGCACCGGATATTTACTTTTAACCGTTAATGCATTGAGATAACGGTAATCCACACAAAAACGCCAGGTGTTGTCTTTCTTCTTAACCAACAGCACTGGAGAGGCAAACGGACTGTGACTTTTTTGAATTACCCCTTGCTTTAGCATGTCTGCCACTTGTGTTTCTATCTCATCTTTGAGTAAAGGGGGATAGCGATATGGTCGGACAGTAAATGGCTGGGCTCCGAGCACCAATGGAATAGCATGATCACAGTCACGACTGGGAGGCAGTCCGGTGGGGTCTTCGAACAAAACAGCATACTGTTTTAGAAGTGACTGAATCTGGGGTGGAACTGAATTATTTGCAGCCGAGGAAGAGTTGTCACTCACCAAACAGATTTCAACTACGGTGCAATCTGGAATGACTGATGATTGCCCATACAACACCACACTCGATCCTTGATAAGGGATAGATAACCATTTTTGATTCCAATCAACCTTCATAGGACTGAATTGTTGAAGCCAATCCATGCCAACCACCATGTCATAACATGTCAATGGCAGGAAAGAAATATCGGAAAAGAAGGTGCATCCCTGAACCTGCCACTGCACTTGCATCCATTTGTCCTGACAGTGCAACATATCTCCATTGGCCAATCTCACATGTAACGATATAGGAACCACCTGAGTGCTGTGTAACTTGGAGCGAAGTTGAGAGTTGACAAATGTTCGCGAACTACCACTGTCAATCAAAATGAGAATAGGATGACCTTGAATCAGACCATGGAGCTGCAGAGTGTAAACATTATCTGATCCCAACCACGCTGCTTGAGATATGGACATAAGCACCGTGTCAGACACCGGTTCAACAGAATCTGTTTCCTGTTCTGCATCCTCTTCTGTTGGCAATAATTCCCAAACCTCCTCCATGGCTTGAAGTTGAGCTGCAGCAGCACACTTGTGACCTGGAGACCATTTTCCAGCACATTTCTCACACAAACCCCGTGCCCGGCGAAAACGACGCAGAGAAGCCAATTTTTCATCAGTAGAGCCTGCAGTCTTCAACTGGGCTGGTTGATCCCATTTAGGAGGTCCTGATGATGATACCCCCATTTTGGAATGCTGGCGAGACAGAGTAACGCCGTGTACTCCTCGGCCCACCTCCAATGCCTCCTCCTGCACCAAAGCCAGAGCACAAGCAGTATCCAGTGTAGAAGGTCTTTGTACCATAATTACAGCTTTAATTTCTTCGCGTAACCCATCTACAAAGCGCATAGTATAGTACAATGGATCTGCATTCGCCTCATATGCAGATAGGTGATCAACCAAAGTAGAAAACCGTTCTACATAATCTGCTACTGAAGTGGTTTGACGAATCCGGAAGAGATGGCGAATAAGGGACTCATGCTGTTCACGACCAAAGCGGTCATGAATTTGGGCACAAAATTCCTGCCAGGACCAGTAGCGCACTCTCCGCTCGACCGATTGCAACCAGCAAGCTGCTCGGCCCTCGAAATGCATATATGCGACGCGAATCCACTTGGACGGATCAACGTCATACATATCAAAGTAATTTTCACAACGTGTTTTCCACAATTGTGGGTTGTCTCCATTGAACTGAGGAAAATTCACACGGGGTAAATTTCCTTGCCCAGAACGTCCACCCTCATGGCCCCCATCCCACTCGTTGCCCCGCCATGGATCTAAATCATCATTGAATGGAGCAGGATGAGAATCATGGAGCGTACCCTTGACCGGGCCGTGGGATTGGGTGAAAACACGCCCAAAACCACGATCCCGGTTACAGTTATCGAAGTGGTGGCCATCTGGCCCGTCCACGTTGGGGCACCGTGGAGGTAGGCGCTCGCCCATCGTCTTGGCGTTGGGGAGAATACCGGGCTTGGCGAAATCGTTGACGAACGATTCACGCTCCATGAATTTGTTCGCGCGAGAGAGCTCGAGGGAGATGTTGTCCAGGCGTTTCTCCACCGCTGGGCGCCAGGACTCAATCTGTGCTTGATCCATCTCCAACGAGATGAGGCGCGCCTCTGTTTTCTCCTCCGTCGCGGCGACGCGTTGCTCCAAGACGTCGCAACGTCCCACCGTCGCCTCAGTCAGGCGGGCCTCCATCCGCGCCATCTCCTCCAACACCCGCTGCATCGCCTGATCCATACCTGCGACCGCTGTCGAACGAGGTCGGCGAATCGGAACGGGAGGAAGGTCTTCCAGGGTTGAACCTGTTCTGATACCAATTGTTAACTCCTGATAGGATCTAGAACTCAGAACTGAGAACGAGAGAGAAACGAGATAACTTGGGGAAGGGGAAGGTGTATTCTGTTTAGGTTTTTCTTGTTCGATGCCCTGCTCAGCAAGCCAAGTTCTCCTTATGACTACACCGCCACCAGCTACCCACTCGGCCCACAGGCGATTAACCCACACACTATTACACGGCCCACATCGGCCCAGTGTACTTGGGATTTAGACGTCGCTGCCTGGTTGCGCTCCCAGCTTCCGTCAACATGTGCTCGGTCCCTGATGTCGCTGAAGAAGTCTTCCTGTTGTTCCTGGTGGTGCTGACACCCAGGTTGCCCATACCAGTAACAGTCGCCGCTTCCGGCGGAGCAACCGTAGGAAAAGATCCCGATTTTCTTTTTATCCGGTTGCAGTTCGTGGTGGCGCCGCCGCCCCCCGCTACCTTCGTTTTGCGAAGTTCCGATTCGCCAGCTGCTGGAGTGAGGTGGGGAGCGCGTGTCGTGGGATTCCCGTTCGGATCTGCGGAGGGGGCTGCTCTCCTTCTCCAATTTGGTCGGCCGGCAATGAGGGTCCTTGAATCTTGTTGATGCGCTGCCAGATGCGGGAGGAGTACTGGGGGAAGGTTTCTTGAAATCTTCGTCTGGGCTCCGTGGAGTGAGGTCCCTCGCCGGGATCGCCCTGTCGTCCTATGGGCTGTGTCAGTTCCAAACAATTCCACGGCGGGGACGACCGTGGGGACGGCAAGCCGCGCCGGCGGCCCTCGAGCAACTCGCTGAAGCGCCTGGTTAGTTACAGTTCCAGCAAGAGGCATGAGGAGTTAGAAGAGGAGTATGAGGAAGGGGTGGCTGTGGCAGCCACGCCCTCAAGCGCCGGACGCCGCGCTGGGAATGACGCCAGCACGGCGAGGTTGATCCGGAAGCCTCCAGCACTGGTGGTCGAGGCTGTGCCGGCATTGCTAGAGGAGGCAGCCACTTTGGCGGTTGGTGTAGTTGATGCAGAAAGGGAGGTTTCTGCAACGACTGGGAACCGGAAGCGGCCTCCAGCGGATGTACAAGTCAATGGTGTGGCGGAACAAGAGCCGAGGAGCGGTGGCGTTAGGGCAGAGGGGGAGGCCAAACTGAGGATCAAGGACATGCCCAATGGCGTCCAGGGGGAGCATGTGGCAGCAGGATGGCCGAGATGGCTCACAGAGGTGGCGGCAGAGGCGGTTCGTGGGTGGCAACCTCGGAGGGCCGAGTCTTTTGAGAAGTTGGACAAGGTTTGTCATTATCATGACCATTGTTTTTGCGACAAATTTATCACCCTTGCTAGCTTTTTTCCATTCGCTATCTCCTGGATCATAATTATGAGTTACTGCCTATTGAGTGTCGCTGTTTTTAGGTTGTTGATTATTTGAATGACTTATGACATTTTGATAGGTGTTGGACAAAACAAGTATATAGGGTTCATAGAATTATTTGAATGTCATTCTTGAGGGTTTAGGCTAGTTAGAAAGAAAACAAACTGCAACGCTAGAAATATAGTGCTCACCCTGGCTCCATTTGTATGTTTATTTTGTACCACCTGGCCATCAGGCCATGCTATTCTGTTTCTGGCGTAAAATACATTACTAGCTCTAAAGTCTAGTCAGACTAACACAGTACACAAAGTAGACAAATAAAACATCCACCATCTTGATCAATGCTTCTCCTACTACAACGATAACTAAATCATCACATTTAATACAGCCGTTACACTTAAACTAAATCATCACATTTAATACAGTCGTTACACTTCTTTGTGGTAGAATGCAACATTAAGAATAAGTTCTTGTTTTCAATTTGAACTAGTATCGAGCCACGGATCCTATGTGATCTTACTTTTCTCGTTTCATCTTTAAATATTTCAGATAGGACAAGGTACATATAGCAGCGTTTATAAAGCACGTGATCTTGAGAACGGAAAAATTGTGGCTCTGAAGAAAGTTCGGTTTGCCAATATGGACCCTGAGAGTGTCCGATTTATGGCAAGGGAAATCCACATCTTAAGAAGACTTGATCATCCAAATGTCATCAAACTTGAAGGTTTGGTGACGTCACGCATGTCAAGCAGCTTGTATCTTGTATTTGAATACATGGAGCACGACCTTGCAGGCCTTGCAGCTACCCCAGGCTTAAAATTCTCAGAACCTCAGGTTTACCCTCTAGATTTGTCCTTTGGCGGATTTCCATTTGTATTGAGGTTTAAGTTCTCACTTCAAAAGATGGTTGTTTCAGGTCAAGTGTTACATGCAACAGCTACTGTCTGGACTTGACCATTGTCATAACCGTGGTGTTTTGCATCGGGAT
Organism: Zea luxurians; assembly: GCA_029449295.1. Taxonomy (NCBI): domain Eukaryota; kingdom Viridiplantae; phylum Streptophyta; class Magnoliopsida; order Poales; family Poaceae; genus Zea; species Zea luxurians. The sequence continues at coordinate 3,118,281 of JAOPSE010000153.1, read as the reverse complement.
ATAAAGGGTGCAAATCTCCTACTTGACAATAATGGCATTCTTAAAATAGCAGATTTTGGTCTAGCTACATTCTTTAATCCCAACCAAAAACAACATTTGACAAGTCGTGTAGTAACATTGTGGTACCGGCCTCCTGAGCTTTTGTTGGGTTCTACTAATTATGGTGCTGCTGTTGATCTATGGAGTACCGGTTGCATTCTTGCTGAGTTGCTATCAGGGAAGCCTATCATGCCAGGACGAACTGAGGTACTGTTTGGCTATTTTTGCTGTGATCAAACTTTCAGATGTTTGCATTATAGGAATAATGCAGTATTCTCTACCTCCAATAATCCAAATAATGCTCTAATATTTCTGCAAATTTGTCATTTCTTTTATTACACTATTTGATAGAAGAAATTTGGTGCCTAAAAGGTTTAGGAGATGAAAGCAAGTGAATTCTTTTTACATGGCAGTTGCACAGTGTAGGGAATCTCAGATGTAATCTGTAGCTCAAGATGCTGTTAATTTATGCACTAAGACATCATTAGTGTTTTAATAGGATCATCTGAGAACACATTCTTATTATTAACATGCTTATAGGTTGAGTGTCAATAGGCCTATTTTTACTTTCCCATGGACCAATACCAGTTTCAAGTAAATAAAATTATCTGTACCTTTTTATCTTCATGATAAATGGTTAATTTATTTGCCATGCTTCCTTATAGTTTTTAATTTTAACATCAATATGAATTTACAATGGTTTGTTCTTTTGTGTTCACTTATACAGGTGGAACAGTTACACAAGATTTTTAAGCTTTGCGGTTCACCATCAGAGGAGTTTTGGGCTAATCTGAAGTTATCCCGAGCTACCATATTCAAGCCTCAGCATCCGTACCGCCGATGTGTGAATGATGTATATAAGGACTTCCCTACTACTGCTTTAACACTTCTGGATTATCTACTTGCTGTAGAACCTGGGAATAGGGGTACCGCTGCATCTGCCCTTGACAGTGAAGTAAGTACTGGCCCTTACATTTGTTGATCTGCATGTCTGGGTTGTGCATGCTAAATTGGTCCTTCTATTTCTCGATCTGCATGTTTGGTGAATTGCATGCACTAAGTTATCGAAGTGTGATGCATAGCGTACTTTTGTGGTGTTTACCATGTTGGTCTAACTCCCCCCTGTATGTATAGCCAAATGTGAGCTTTGGCTTTGTCATAATTTCTTTCAACATCTTCCTGTGATTTTTCTTTCTTGTTTTTCTCTAAATTTCACCCTTGGGCCCTAGAGGTTCTTTCTCTTGTTTACGTTGAAAAAATCTTAAACATTTTGGATATGCATATAAGATGGTAAAACTGCTCCTAGCCTCCCATGTTTATGTGTTCATTACATCCTAACAATTGGTATGGATCTGGCTGTTCAGTCTAGAGATACAAGTTTAGTGATGTTGCTGTTAGTTTGTTGTTTTCTTTTTGTAGTTCTTTACAACAAAGCCTTATGCCTGTGATCCATCAAATCTACCCAAATATCCCCCAAGCAAGGAATACGATGCTAAGCTTCGAGATGAAGAAGCTAGAAGGTGAATCTCACTCAGAAACCATTATATGCTAAAAATCTGCATTGCCGATCTTCTGTTCTCGACATTTCTTATTCAATCCAAGTGATGGCCCGCTTGTTTGTAGGCAAAGAGCAGCTGCTAAAGGACAGGAAGCTGAAGCTGGACGGAGGAAGCAACTTCCTGCACCCGATGGTAATAGTGGATTGCAGGTACTGGGAATTCACTTGAAATATCAAGGTTTTCTACATTTTCTTTTGTTGGTGCCACAATGGTAACATTATTGGGATTTCGAAATATTGGTGGCAAATTATTGAATTATCAAAGTACCACATGCTAAGAGTTCTGTGAATCGAACTGAATACATGATTCATTACTGTAATTAGCAGTCTACATAATCATCCAAGAGTTCGTTTTGATTTTTTCATTAACAGTCCTTTGTAAGTTGGTATGGATCTGCAATGAATAGATTCTACATATTCAATTCTAGAACGAGATATACCATCTAAAACAACTAATGCTGCATATTCTGCTGGTTTTTATAACTGAATATTTTGTATTCCACGACTTAACAGCACCGCCGAGTTCAGGTGAATTCCAAAAACAGCTCTTACAAGTTCACTCCAAAGGAGGATGTTTCTGGATTTCCAATTGATCCATCAGCAAGAGCTGCAGATAATGGTTACCCACAGCGTGTTCCTTTGATGCAAGCTGGCCGTTCTTCGTCCACTCTGGGCAGATCAAGTGGAATGGATCCAAAAGCCCAACGATTTCACACCTCCCAAATTGTTACTATTACTACAGAAATGTCCAACCAATCTACTGCATCTGGGCAGAGAGGCAATGCTCCGAAGATGTCTAACCTTGGGGAAAGTGCCCGGAGGCAATATTTGAGAGAGCACCGGTCCAGTTCAAGATACAGTCAGCTCACCGCTGCTGACCCTTCTGACAGACCTGAGTGGAATCATCAGTTCCAAGAAAGACCATCCTCTTCCCATCGGAAGGATGATGCTGCGGTAAACAAAGAGACTACAGTGGTGGGTTTTGAGCATTCACGGTTGCTTAAATAGGTGTTTTGCCTAAATGCCATCATAAAAGTCTTTGGCCATTGCATGTAGTACACACTTTTATTCTTCCATACCTATATGCTGGTCTTTACGACGATTCCGTGTCATTCTATTATAGAATGCAATTGAGAATGATTGCGCATGGAACGTGTGTTCGTCACACGCTGCCGAAGTGTAGGAATCAGTTTATTGGCGCACACATGACGAGATTTTTTTTTCTCCTTGTTCAGGTGAATGGCACAAAGAAGAACAGAATCCACTATTCGGGACCACTGATGCCTCACGGAGCGAATATGGATGAGATTCTTAGAGAGCACGAGCGACAGATCCAACAGGCGGTACGAAGAGCCCGCCTTGACAAGGGGAAGGGGAAGCACAACGGCGAGAGAGACCAGTCAGAGGCACTGCTGTACACCACCGGGAATGTCAGGGCTGATCGCTGAAAAGTTCAGTTTGGTGCGGACCCCCGATTTGAGCAACCATCAGAAGCGTAGAAAATAGCATTGAGTCCCTTCTATTTTTCCACACCCCCCTCCCTTCAAGTGGAAAGGTTTTTGCTTTGCCAGAAACTCCACCTCCAGATGCGGTTTGGTGCCCAGGAGATACAGCTGCCAAAAAGAAAACCTGTTCCTGTAGAGATTTACCAGCCAGAGTTTAGCATTAGGCTGTCTAAAATATTTTTTCTCTCTCAAGATTTGTTGGCTATCCATAGCCATCAATTGTATATCTCAAGTCAAGAGTACTCTCCCTGAAAGTTGATCCACATACCTGTTTTGACATATGACAAGATGAATACAGATCGAAATACAGGCCACTGTCTGCTACCCTCTGAACTCTGAAGTTGATCCACCTATGGTAGAAGTGTGTCCAAAAAAATTTTCAAGTGGTTACGCTTTGGGATCCACACTTGTTTTTGACGTGGGTTTTTGGGTGCAAACACTCCATCTTTTATGATTAGATTTGTAGGTTTTTCTACAGTGATTTTGATAAATTTGGGTGGAGGAAAAGAGTTTCTCAGTTTTAGCCCACTGCTCACCAATCTTGCCACAGAGATTTATCGCTCCCAGTATCCTCAGCTGCAAAGCGAAAACGTGGTTCACCAACACCTCGCTTAAATTATCGAACCTTCATATCCAACTGTGGTTTTATATCAGACAACCAACTCAAGATGGTTTGAAGGTACACGTTTTCTTGTCGGATGACTCAAACTCAAGGACTAACTAGTCTAATACATGTGTGTTGTGACAGTACACGTTTTCTAATATTTGATGATATTGATTGAGCGACTAAGCAACACTTGTGTTGTGACGATACCTAACTATATTTGATGATATTGATTGGACGACTAAGCGACACTTAAAAGTCTTAATGAACCCTCCACATAAAATACCATAATAAATGAATTTAATGTCAAAGTGAACATATTGTTCATATACCAGATATTGAGCTGGTAAAACAAATATTACACTTGATCTTAGCCAAAGAACGAAAAATATGTTGAAAAGGAGGCCATATGCTCGAATTAAATTATACCCAATATTTTGGCTTAGGACTTGGGAGCGAGAAGATGATGTAGATTTGATGCCGTAACCAAAATTATCATTGGGATTCCATAGGTAACATATGTAAATTCATTTATGGTGTTGGCTTAACAATTTTCTTTAAGTTTAGCAAGATATAGAAAAACACAAGTATGTCAATAAGATCATTCCTGAAATACCAAATACAACAAGTTTATCCTCTAATACTTAACATGCTTACTGAAATACATACTTGCTCTTGCCTTTAGAGTATCATATCAAACAATAAAAATGTAACTACCTCTATATGGATCAGAAACATATGTCAAACCCAATTAGCTCAGTGTCCCACTTGGCAATTCAGGGCTTCATCACGTCCAACTTGACTTTTGACGTATCCATCTACCAAGCACAAAAACGCCGAATCAGACGAAGCCCTTGCAGACAACAGCTATATATCCGTAAAGTATTGTGTGCTCATTACAGCCAAATTAAGAAACAAAGGGTATGCGTGAAAGAACAAACTGGCCAGATGGTTAAGCTCGGACGTGAACTTCTGCGTCTTGAGTAGATTGGATTGCTTATTTGAGAAGCTTGTGTCCTGGTCAGTGGACATCCCCTGCGAAAAACACAACAATTAGAGTGATCTCTACCAATAATAAATCCGACGAGAACAACTATGACTAGACGAAGCGCATGCTAGTTAGATCTACCATTGATGCCACTGAAAGTTGCCTAAAGGGGGGGAGGGGTGAATAGGGCGAAACTGAAATTCTCAAAAATAATCACAACTACAAGTCGAGTTAGCGTTAGAAATATAATAGAGTCCGCGAGAGAGGGTGCAAAACAAATCGCAGGCGAATAAGGAGTGAGACACGTGGATTTGTTTTACCGAGGTTCGGTTCTCGCAAACCTACTCCCCGTTGAGGAGGCCACAAAGGCCGGGTCTCTTTCAACCCTTACCATCTCTCAAACGGTCCCTCGGACCGAGTGAGCTTTCTCTTCTCAATCACTTGGAACACAAAGTTCCCACAAGGACCACCACAAGATTGGTGTCTCTTGCCTCAATTACAAGTGAGTTTGATCGCAAGAAAAAATCAAGAAAGAAGAAAGCAATCCAAGCGCAAGAGCTCGAAAGAACACAAGCAAATCTCTCTCACTAATCACTAGGGCGTTGTGTGGAGTTTGGAGAGGATTTGATCTCTTTGGTGTGTCTAGAATTGAATGCTAGAGCTCTTGTAAGTGGTTGGAAGTATGAAAACTTGGATGACTTGAATGTGGGGTGGTTGGGGGTATTTATAGCCCCAACCACCAAACTAGTCGTTTGGTGCAAGCTGGCTGTCGAATGGTGCACCGGACAGTCCGGTGCGCCAGCCACGTCACCAAAGCCGTTGGGTTCCGACCGTTGGAGCTCTGACTTCTGGGCCCGCCTGGATGTCCAGTGGTGCACCGGACATGTACTGTTGAGTGTCCGGTGCGCCAGCATGGGCGTGCCTGACCTCTGCGCGCGCTGGCGCGCATTTAATGCGTCGCAGGTAGCCGTTGGCGCCAGAAGTAGCCGTTGCCCCGCTGTTACACCGCACAGTCCGGTGTACACCGGACAGTCCGGTGAATTATAGCGGAGCAGCTGAGATGAATTCCCGAGGCTGGCGAGTTCCGGAGGCCACCCTTCCTTGAAGCACCGGACATGTCCGGTGTACACCGGACAGTCCGGTGAATTATAGCGGAGTCGCCTCTGGAATTTCCCGAAGGTGACGAGTTTGAGTTTGGAGTCCTCTGGTGCACCGGACATGTCCGGTGGCACACCGGACAGTCCGGTGCGCCAGACCAGAGGTGCCTTCGGTTGTCCCTTTGCTCTTTTGTTGAACCCAATACTTGGTCTTTTTATTGGCTAAGTGTGAACCTTTGGCACCTGTATAACTTATACACTAGAGCAAACTAGTTAGTCCAAATATTTGTGTTGGGCAATTCAACCACCAAAATTAATTAGGGACTAGGTGAAAGCCTAATTCCCTTTCAATCTCCCCCTTTTTGGTGATTGATGCCAACACAAACCAAAGCAAATATAAAAGTGCATAATTGAACTAGTTTGCAAAATGTAAGTGCGAAGGTTGCTTGAAATTGAGCCAATATAAATACTTACATGATATGCATGGATTGTTTCTTTATTTTTAATATATTGGACCACGCTTGCACCACATGTTTTGTTTTTGCAAATTATTTTTGTAAATCCTTTTCAAAGTCCTTTTGCAACATAGTCAAAGGTAAATGAATAAGATTTTTCAAAGCATTTTCAAGTTTGAAATTTTCTCCCCTTGTTTCAAATGCTTTTCCTTTGACTAAACAAAACTCCCCTTCAAATAAATTCTCCTCTTAGTGTTCAAGAGGGTTTTAAGATATCAATTTTGAAAATACTACTTTCTCCCCCTTTAAAACACAACGAGATACCAATTTAAAATTTACCAATTGAAAATCATTAATTTTTAAAATTAGGGTGGTGGTGCGGTCCTTTTGCTTTGGGCTCATACTTTCTCCCCCTTTGGCATGAATCGCCAAAAACGGATACTTTGAGTGAGATATAAGCCCTTTCCTAATTATTTTCTCCCCTTTGGCAAATAAAACATATGAGTGAAGATTATACCAAAGACGGAGAGTGATGCGGAGCAACGGCGAAGGATGAGTAGTAGAGTGGAGTGGAAGCCTTTGTCTTCGCTAAAGACTCCAATTCCCTTTCAATATACCGATGACTTGGTTTTGAAATACACTTGAAAACACATTATTCATAGCATATATCAAAGAGACATGATCAAAGGTATACTTATGAGCTATGTGTGCAAGTTTAGCAAAAGAAATTCCTAGAATCAAGAATATTGATCTCATGCCTAAGTTTGGTAAAAGATTGTTCATCAAGTGGCTTGGTAAAGATATCGGCTAATTGATCTTTAGTGTTAATGTATGAAATCTCGATATCCCCCTTTTGTTGGTGATCCCGAAGAAAATGATACCGAATGGCTATGTGTTTAGTGCGGCTATGCTCAACGGGATTATCCGCCATGCGGATTGCACTCTCATTATCACATAGAAGGGGAACTTTGGTCAATTTGTAACCATAGTCCCGCAGGGTTTGCCTCATCCAAAGCAATTGCGCGCAACAATGGCCTGCGGCAATATACTCGGCTTCGGCGGTAGAAAGAGCGACCGAATTTTGCTTCTTTGAAGCCCAAGACACCAAGGATCTTCCCAAGAACTGGCAAGTCCCCGATGTGCTCTTTCTATTAATCTTACACCCCACCCAATCGGCATCCGAATAACCAATCAAATCAAATGTGGATCCCCGAGGGTACCAAAGCCCAAACTTAGGAGTATAAGCCAAATATCTCAAGATTCGTTTTACGGCCGTAAGGTGAGATTCCTTAGGGTCGGATTGGAATCTTGCACACATGCAAACGGAAAGCATAATGTCTGGTCGAGATGCACACAAATAAAGCAATGAACCAATCATCGACCGGTATACCTTTTGATCCACGGACTTACCTCCCGTGTCGAGGTCGAGATGCCCATTGGTTCCCATGGGTGTCTTGATGGGCTTTGCATCCTTCATTCCAAACTTGGTTAGAATGTCTTGAGTATACTTTGTTTGGCTAATGAAGGTGCCCTCTTGGAGTTGCTTGACTTGGAATCCTAGAAAATACTTCAACTCCCCCATCATAGACATCTCGAATTTTTGTGTCATGATCCTACTAAATTCTTGTAGGAAACGGGTGACGCCTAAGAGGGGGGGTGAATTAGGACTTCTAAAACTTTTACTAAACTAGGCCACAATTAAATCCCTAGAGCAAAACCTATGCAAATAATCAAAACTAGAATGTGCAAACTAGGTTTTGTCTAAGTGTTGCTATCTCTACCGCAAAAGGCTAAGTTTCAATCTATACTAAATAAGTATGACTACAAGATTGAAACTTAAATGCTTAATATAAATGCGGAATGTAAAGAGCTAAGTAGAGAAGCAAACTCTCGTGGATGACGCCGGTATTTTTACCGAGGTATCCGGAACCACGCAAGGTCCCGACTAATCCTCGTTGGTGCCCCTACGCAAAGGGAAGCCCACGCGAGGGCCAAGCACCACGGTCGAGTAACTCCGTAGAGAGCCGCGGGCCTTCTCCACGCGCAAGTGGTGCTCCGCTTCCGGCTCCTCTCGGACGCTCCCCGCCGTCTCCACTATCGAGCTTCCGGCCGAAACGCCGCGGGCCTCGTTCCCTCCGGTACACGGTGGCGGCCGTGACACAAACGCGGTTGTCACGGTCTCGCAAGACTCTCGCCCCACTCGGTACAATTACAACGGCTCGCGCAAGAGCCGAGGGGTTGTGTGGTTTTACAAAACTCACTCAACTAACTAGGATTCACCTAGAGCAAGCGCTAAAGCGGTCTAACTAACCTAAGCACTTCGCAAAGCACCTACGCTAATCACCGAGTGATTCTATTAAGCACTTGGGTGTTTGAGCTCTTGGAAATGTGCACTATGTGCCTTGGTATGTTGCTTGGGCTCTCACACTTGAGAATGGCCGGTTGGGGTGGTATTTATAGCCTCCACACCCCCAACTAGCCGTTGGACAGAAAGCAGCAGCTTTCTGTCGTCGGGTGCACCGGACAGTCCGGTGCACACCGGACACTGCACTGTAGCATGTCCGGTGCACGCCACGTCAGCCGACCGTTGGCGCCTGTAGCAGTCGACCGTTGGATCCGACCGTTGCCTTCTGCCCGTTGGCACACCGGACAGTCCGGTGCACACCGGACAGTCCGGTGCTACAGCCAGAGAGCACCCTCTCTGCGCAGACTGTCCAGTGCCTCACCGGACAGTCCGGTGCACACCGGACACCAATGTCCGGTGCGCCACCAGGCGCTGGCTGACAGCCCTTCTCTTTGGATTTCTTCGCTGATTTCTTCGGGCTTCTTTGTTGTTGAGTATTGGACTCCTATGCATCTTTTTATGTCTTCTTTTGAGGTGTTGCATCCTCATTGCCTTGGTCCAATTCTCTTCGCATCCTGTGAACTACAAACACAAACACTAGACGACTTATTAGTTCACGGATTGTGTTGTTCATCAAACACCAAAACTCAATTAGCCAAATGGCCCGGGGTCCATTTTCCTTACAATCTCCCCCTTTTTGGTGATTGATGACAACACAACCAAAGCAAGCAAATAATACAAGAATTTGAGTGAAAATATGCAATCTACTTGCTAAGATGCATGATTGTCCCCACAATGTGATATTATGGACTTAAGCCTCCCCCTAACTCCATAATTCACTTACTTCCTATTTTTGGACCAAATAACCAAAACCACTTGAAAAGCCATTTGTAGATATAAAATTTTAAATTGGTGGTGTTTGATGTTTGATATAGTTTTCATTGCTTTGGTCCCTAAACTTCTCCCCCTTTGGCATCAACCACCGAAAAGGAAGACATTAAAAGCATGTAGGAAGTAAATAAAAGCTTGACCTCATCAAGAATTGTATCAAATGATATCACTAGAAGGATATTAAATTTAACTATGTGAATGATACCACTCGAAGGAGTCCTCAAAAGATTACTCCCCCTAAATGAGTGTTCTCTTTTAGAAAGAAATTTCTCCCCTTTTTAGAGATGAAGAAATACTCCCCCTGACAGAGATCCTCTACTTGGGAAAAAGCATGTGAAAATTAGAGGTGCAAGACATGATTTGAAAAGACTAACTTCCCTTATGCATAGGTAACAGAATATGAGTTAACTACTTATGCATATTTAGCAACATGGAAGCATATGATATGAAATATAGTCTAATCAAATATTGGAGAAGACATGTAGATGATACTAGATGTAGTCTCAAAAGATACCAATTGAAGATCAATGGCGAGCTTGAGAGACATGAGAGTTCTTGGAGATTTTGCAGTGGAAGATTGTTGTCTTTCTCCGGGGACTTCATTTTCCTTACAATGAGACTATCACATGAAATAGACTTGAAAAGGTGTTAGTCTCAAAGTGTTAGATTATAGAGTAACCTCCCCCTAAAGGTGTGCATATAAGTTTTGAATACTTGTAGGAGACATGCACTTTGATTTGATATCAAGAGGGGCAAATTATCCATAATCCAAACTTTGGCACATATAAGTTAAATGATACATTTTGTAGAAATCAAAATTTTTAATTTATGCATCATTTACTATGGAGTGATATTAAAGCTATGTGCCGTGCTTAAATAAACATTTTAAGCCATGTAGGTTTGCTTAGGTATATGAATTAAAAGCAAGCAATCCTACCATGTGATTTACCTAGAATGCATGATTTTAAACATAAGTATATAACAAATGTAATACTAGGCAAGAAAGGTAAACTAGATAAAAATAAATAGATACGCATATCTAAAAATGAAGAATACAATAAAACTAGTTACCTCAGTCATGGGTGGGAAATTTGGGTCCAAAGATTTCACTGACCCACTTGGCAATAAACTTGATCCAATATGATGTACCCCATGATATACATCCCAATTTTGCCAAGTCTCCAAATTTCCCGATGACCTTCGGTCCACTCACTTCCCTTTCGGGATCCAAACCTTCTTGGTGCTTTTCATGGTTGAAATTATCTCCTTTGGCACCCAGATGCGTTTGGCCCCTTTTCCTTTGTTGGCTTGCTTGTTGGCCTTGATTGCTATCACCTTTCCGTTCTTTTTCTTCTTGATCAAATATGGTGTAGCATCCTTTTTGTTCACCTTTTTGATGTAGGTGTTGGAGATTTTGCTTGATGGCTTTTGCTTGAGCTTTTGCCTTTGTTTATCCCCGGTCATCGCCTTGCATTGGAAAGACTTGTGGCCTTCCTTGTGACATAGCCTACAAATCACAGTTTCTCCCTCTACAGGCTTGTTCACTCCCGCAGTGGTGTTATCCTGTGGAGGTCGGATTTGTTTGGCTTTGCCTTTCTTGTCATACAAAGCCTTGCCAAGGCGAGCCACTTCTTGCTTTAATTGTTCATTTTCCTTTGCAACCTCATCCGAACATGTCTCTACAACAATATTCTCAACAACGACTTGGTTGCAGAGGTTAGAATCATCAATTAAATCAAAGCAGGAAGTAGAAGCATCTTTCTTAATTATTTTAGGTATTTCAACTAAAGATGCTGCTGGGGTGCTACCAATGTTTTCTAGCTTAGTAGTTAGCTCATTATTGTGTATGCTAAGAATTTCCATTTTCTCTAGCAAATTTTCAATAGCTTCTTGGGAGCTAGCTAACTTAGCCTTAAGTTTTTCATTCTTTTTAATAAGGCTATCATTGGTAGCAGTGGATGGAGCACTAGATTCTAATAGCTCAATTTTAGTTGATAGCTCACTATTTAAGTTTGCAAAAGTTTCAAATTTTTCTAGCAAACCTTTGTAATCATTTTGAGAGCTAACCAACTTATTTTTCAAAGTTTTAAGTTGAGCTTTTTGCTTAGTGCAAACATCCTGGAAAAAGTTTACGGCTTCCGCAAGCTCTTCTAGAGAGGCCTTTCCCTCGCCTTCATCATCACTACTACTTTCATCACTAGAGGATGGAATGCTTTTGTTACCTCTTGCCATAAGACATTTGTGTGATGACCGTGATGATCGTGACGAGGACCGGTGGCTGCGCGTCCTTGGAGGTTCATCTTCACTTGAAGAATCATCCCAAGTTCTAACACTTGTGAGTGCCTTGCCTTTGCTCCTCTCCTTTTTGGGTTTGGCCATATTTGGACAGTTGTCCCTGAAGTGGCCCTTCTCCCCACATGCGAAGCATCCTCTCTTCCTTTGCTTTTTCCTGTCAATGTTAAAGAGAAGATCCTCGACCTGCAGGGGCACACTCATTAGATTAATCTTGCGGATCATCCTCATTACCTTTCCGACGCGTCGGATTGTTTCTTCGTCCTCAGAGGATGATGTGCATGGTTGATTATCTTCATCATCATCACTTTCTTCTTCTTCTTCCTCTTCTTCGCTTGAGGAACTTGGAGTGGGAGCTTTCTTTTTGCCCTTCCTTTCATCACATGCAAAAGCATATGGTCTTGAGGAAGTTGGCTCCTCTCCCCGACTCATTTTTCGCGACATCTCAAAGGCCGCGATTTTCCCAATCACAATGGTCGGGGTCATGTTGCTCAAGTCCTCCATGTTGTGAAGGATGGTGATGATGCTCCCATATCTTTGTTGTGGTAGCAGGGAGATAATCTTCCTCACAATGTCCGCATCACCTAGCTTATTAATGCCAATAGAATTGAGCTCATTGATAATTAGATTCAAACGAGAATACATATCTCTAACAAGCTCATCATCTTTCATAGCAAAAGAATTATACTCATTTAAGACTAGGCAATGTTTTTGCTCACGGACATTGGATGTGCCGTCATGGAGCTCATGCAATTTTAGCAAAATCTCATTAGCAGTTTTCAAGGTAAATACTTGATTAAAAATATCCATGCTAAGAGATTCATACAAGCAATTTTTGGCTCTAGCATTTAAATGAATTTCTTTTTCCTCACTCGTGGTGGGTTTCTCGGGATTCTTGAGGGGTTTCATCCCGTCACGAGTGACTCTCCAAACACCTAGATCAACGGCCTCTAGGTAACAAGCCATTCTAGCACTATAATATGGGAAGTTAGTGCCGTCGAAGTGTGGTGGCCTATGGGTATCCATCCCTTCCTCTAAAAAGCGTCGGCTCTTTTAGCGGTGAAGCTAAAGCGTTTCAAATGAGCCAAACCGGGCTCTGATACCACTTGTAGGAAACGGGTGACGCCTAAGAGGGGGGGGGGTGAATTAGGACTTCTAAAACTTTTACTAAACTAGGCCACAATTAAATCCCTAGAGCAAAACCTATGCAAATAATCAAAACTAGAATGTGCAAACTAGGTTTTGTCTAAGTGTTGCTATCTCTACCGCAAAAGGCTAAGTTTCAATCTATACTAAATAAGTATGACTACAAGATTGAAACTTAAATGCTTAATATAAATGCGGAATGTAAAGAGCTAAGTAGAGAAGCAAACTCTCGTGGATGACGCCGGTATTTTTACCGAGGTATCCGGAACCACGCAAGGTCCCGACTAATCCTCGTTGGTGCCCCTACGCAAAGGGAAGCCCACGCGAGGGCCAAGCACCACGGTCGAGTAACTCCGTAGAGAGCCGCGGGCCTTCTCCACGCGCAAGTGGTGCTCCGCTTCCGGTTCCTCTCGGACGCTCCCCGCCGTCTCCACTATCGAGCTTCCGGCCGAAACGCCGCGGGCCTCGTTCCCTCCGGTACACGGTGGCGGCCGTGACACAAACGCGGTTGTCACGGTCTCGCAAGACTCTCGCCCCACTCGGTACAATTACAACGGCTCGCGCAAGAGCCGAGGGGTTGTGTGGTTTTACAAAACTCACTCAACTAACTAGGATTCACCTAGAGCAAGCGCTAAAGCGGTCTAACTAACCTAAGCACTTTGCAAAGCACCTACGCTAATCACCGAGTGATTCTATTAAGCACTTGGGTGTTTGTAACACCCGGCTTTAAGGAACAAAGCCAAGTGCATCTCATACATGCGCCAAGAAGACAACATATATAATAACAGAGTGTATAGAGATAAATGTCATAAAACATCAGAGTATTTATTACATAGCGGAAGACTTATTACAAAATGAAATAATAAAGATAAAACGAACTAAGGATCGTCGGCGCCAATGTCGACTGGGAAACGCCACCTAGATCAGATCGAACTCCTCAGTGTTAGGCGGCTCCTCCTGAACCACCTGATCTTCTCCTGTGGGGGGGGGGGTGTGAGACAGCAAGGGTGAGCTCACACATGATCATAGCTCAACAAGTTGTGGGGAACCAGTGGACATAAACTCACAAAGGTGTGAGTTCATGTGATGTGTAAGGCTAATCAATGATAGGGGTTAAAGCTGAGCATTGCTTTTAAGTAGTTGGTCAAAATTTTATTAGCAATTACTAAGTGTAAGTAAATACCAAACCATAAGTAAAGTAATAGAACAAAATTAATAACAAACCCATGCAATGCAAATGACAAAATTGAATTTAAGTTCCATAATTTAAACATCAGAGAGTCCTGAGCTGCTCATGACCGTGAGCTCGGCTAGTATACCAGTTTTACACTCTGCAGAGGTTGTACCCTTTACCCACAAGTCATGTTACCCATCTGCCAAGGGGTCGCGAATCCCATACACCTCTACCTAGGAAGCGCGGCAGGGCAACACTACGAGGCCTTTACAAAGTTCCACTAGCTTCCGAAAACCCGCTACAGTTTATAGGAAGTTCCAATGCAGGGTTCCTGGCTGACCGCCATCGCAGCAAAATCAACCAGGGACCTCCCTACACTGACCACTCCCCTACTGCCCTTGCCCCTTTCGGGTAAGGTAGTCTTCCACTAGCTTTCCTAATTAGTCAGCCAAGGGCGTCCCATTAAACCCTTGTGGTGGCACGTGGTTCTCAAGTTAAGCTCTATGTTCCAATTAACATTAATGATCTCAACATGAACATAAATAGAATAACAAAAAGAATTGGAACATAGAGGTAATAAATGATTATCCCAAAACCATATAAAGCAATAGCAAACTACCCAAGTGATTCAGGGGTAAACAAGGTAATGAGATAAACAATCTAGGGTGACCTATTGGGTCCCATCAAAATTAACCTATGCATGGATAAGTGATATTAAAGAACATTATTGGGTAAAAAGTGGTCAAGGGCACAACTTGCCTTCAATGAGCTCCTGCTCAGCTACTTCAACTTGCTGCTCACCAGTATCCTCAGCAACGGGCTCTTCTACTCGCCACAATACAAACAAGCACAGGATATAGGGAAAATTAACATTACACCAAGCATGTAAACAAAATACACAGAGATATTCTACATATTAAAATAAAAACTTAGGAACTGAAATCATAATTTTCTGAGTTATAGATTTTAAGTTATGCATTTTCAAAGGTTTTATGTGCTTTAAATAGGATTAAGTGAGGAATTAAATTTCTTACTGTTGTCATGATAAAACAGAGGCACTAGGTGATAGATAATAAAATTACAAAATTTTAGGAACTGGAATGGACTAATTTGGAGTTAGTATGAATTTTCTATGAATTTATAAAGTTCTAGCAATTATTTTCCTATTAAAAATCTATTTTCCAATTCCTTTATTCGATTTAAATAGGCTCTGGACTGGGCGTCAATTCCTGGAAAACTCAGGGGCTCTGTCGTAAGATTACCGAGACTCAGAGAATAGTGTTCTCTGGACGGCGGGTTGATTCAGTTGTTTCTCGGGGTCTCTTTAAGAAAAGTGCACGGCAAAGGGGCATTTGTTGATATGGACCGTCAGATCTAAGATCAAGGGTCACGATTAGATGGCGCTATAAGTGAACCGGTACGCGCTCCGAACCGTTCGATCTGGAATCCTCGGCCCCGATTTAATGACTCGAAGAGGTACGCTAAGATTCGATCTAAGCCGTCCATCTAATATCTACGGCACAGAACCGATCACCAAAGGGTATGCATCTTATCCGATCTGGATCGCTTGTTCGGGAATCAACGGCTCACATCCACGCAGCGAAGGAATACCACGGAACTAATCCTAGCCGTACGAATCCCAATCGACGGGCCAGGAGCCATCGCCTACCTCCGTCTTCCCTGGGCGGCGGCGCGCACCCACCGCGCGGTGGAGAAGTCCGGCAACGCGCCCCACGGTGAATCCCTACCCCATTCACGCACCGAACTCGGTTTCCATGAACACCTGACTACTACGAATCACACGGCTGACTCACAATCCCAAAACAATGCGTCCCGTGCCCTGCCCACGTAGTTCACCGCACGCGGCGGAGCGACATGACCGGAGCAGCCTAATCCGCCCCCACGATGCGTCGATTGCTAAATTGGTTGGCGCAAAATGAAATTGGAACGATGGCGGACTAAGGAAGGAGGATTCTTACCAACAGTTGAAGGCCGAACGCCACTGACCACGGTGCGGCGCGGATCCAGGCGGAACTTGCTACGCCGATGAGCAATCGCGCGGTCACGGCGGCGTTGATGACGAAATTGGTGACGGTCGAAGCTCCTAGGATGCGCGGTGCAGCGGTCAGATGCCCCACGATGCCCGATTGCCCGTGATTCCCGAGCTTGGCGGTGGGTGTCGTCGGTGCGGAACCCGGCAGCTGACCCCTCTCCTTTCTCTCTTGGTGTTACGACGGTGCAAGGTTTGACTCGGTGTGTTAGGTCGTGAACGGGGGATAGATCATGGCGGCTCGGCCTCCTTTATGGTTGCGAGATGGTACGCCGGTTCTACGCACCGGAGTTCCGAGTCCGCGGGCGCTTCCGCCATGGACGACAAGGTGGTTGGATTCGCGACTGACAACTCGGGTCCACGCGCCAGCGAGAAACGGGAGAGCCACGCGCGTAAGCGGCCGATCCAGGGGACCCCACCTGTCGGCGCACGCGGGCGCTGGGCCGCGCGTGAGATCACCAGATGGGCCAAATGGGAGCTAGCCGGCCCAGTTAGGTATAGTATTCCTTTTCTTTTTTTCTTTTATTTTTCTCCTCTCTCCATTCTTTCACAAATTCAAATTTAAATACTAATTTAAATTCAAACTTGTGAATAGTTCATTTGCAAACCATATTGGTGCAATTAAAAGTATTAGGTTTGAGAATATTTATTCAAATATAGTATTCATGTTTTCATATTCCTTCTCTTTTCTAGATTCAATAATTTCTTTTAGGATTTAATTTTCCTTTTTGATCTTTAATATTTTCTTGTTACAAAATGCACACAAAAATCAAATATTCAACATGATGCATGGATTTAGTAGCATATCTTTTTATTAATTGTTCTTGGACATGATGTTCACATAGGATGATGCATGAAGATCAACTCACATAAAGAGAAAATGTTTCTCTACTGGTATTATTTCTAGCAATTTACAAAGTGGGTGTTACAGTGTTTGAGCTCTTGGAAATGTGCACTATGTGCCTTGGTATGTTGCTTGGGCTCTCACACTTGAGAATGGCCGGTTGGGGTGGTATTTATAGCCTCCACACCCCCAACTAGCCGTTGGACAGAAAGCAGCAGCTTTCTGTCGTCGGGTGCACCGGACAGTCCGGTGCACACCGGACACTGCACTGTAGCATGTCCGGTGCACGCCACGTCAGCCGACCGTTGGCGCCTGTAGCAGTCGACCGTTGGATCCGACCGTTGCCTTCTGCCCGTTGGCACACCGGACAGTCCGGTGCACACCGGAGAGTCCGGTGCTACAGCCAGAGAGCACCCTCTCTGCGCAGACTGTCCAGTGCCTCACCGGACAGTCCGGTGCACACCGGACACCAATGTCCGGTGCGCCACCAGGCGCTGGCTGACAGCCCTTCTCTTTGGATTTCTTCGCTGATTTCTTCGGGCTTCTTTGTTGTTGAGTATTGGACTCCTATGCATCTTTTTATGTCTTCTTTTGAGGTGTTGCATCCTCATTGCCTTGGTCCAATTCTCTTCGCATCCTGTGAACTACAAACACAAACACTAGACGACTTATTAGTTCACGGATTGTGTTGTTCATCAAACACCAAAACTCAATTAGCCAAATGGCCCGGGGTCCATTTTCCTTACAATTCTTCACAAGTAGATTCGTTAGTAGACCCAAATATAATATCATCAACATAAATTTGGCATACAAACAAATCATTTGCAAGAGTTTTAGTGAATAAAGTAGGATCGGCCTTACCGACTTTGAAGCCATTTGCAATAAGGAAGTCTCTAAGGCATTCATACCATGCTCTTGGGGCTTGCTTGAGCCCATAGAGCGCCTTAGAGAGCCTATAAACATGGTTAGGGTACTCACTATCTTCAAAGCCGGGAGGTTGCTCAACATAGACCTCTTCCTTGATTGGTCCATTGAGGAAGGCACTCTTCACGTCTATTTGATAAAGCTTGAAGCCATGGTAAGTAGCATAGGCTAATAATATGCGAATTGACTCAAGCCTAGCTACGGGTGCATAGGTTTCACCGAAATCCAAACCTTCGACTTGGGAGTATCCCTTGGCCACAAGTCGAGCTTTGTTCCTAGTCACCACACCATGCTCGTCTTGCTTGTTGCGGAAGACCCACTTGGTTCCTACAACATTTTGGTTAGGACGTGGAACTAAATGCCATACCTCGTTCCTAGTGAAGTTGTTGAGCTCCTCTTGCATCGCCATCACCCAATCCGAATCTTGTAGTGCTTCCTCTACCCTGTGTGGCTCAATAGAGGAAACAAAAGAGTAATGCTCACAAAAATGTGCAACACGAGATCGAGTGGTTACCCCCTTATGAATGTCGCCGAGGATGGTGTCGACGGGGTGATCTCGTTGGATTGCTTGGTGGACTCTTGGGTGTGGCAGCCTTGGTTCTTCATCCTCCTTGTCTTCATCATTTGCATCTCCCCCTTAATCGTTGCCATCATCTTGAGGGGGCTCATTTCTTTGATCTTCTCCTTCATCAACTTGAGCCTCGTCCTCATTTTGGGTTGGTGGAGATGCTTGCGTGGAAGAGGATGGTTGATCTTGTGCATGTGGAGGCTCTTCGGA
Organism: Zea luxurians; assembly: GCA_029449295.1. Classification (NCBI taxonomy): domain Eukaryota; kingdom Viridiplantae; phylum Streptophyta; class Magnoliopsida; order Poales; family Poaceae; genus Zea; species Zea luxurians. Next base: position 3,099,592 of record JAOPSE010000153.1, on the reverse strand, counting down.
TTCCTTAGGACACACATCCCCAATGGACATGTTCCTTAGTGCGATGCATGGAGCCTGTTCTTCACCTATCTCATCAAGATCAACTTGCTCTACTTGAGAGCCGTTAGTTTCATCAAACACAACGTCACAAGAAACTTCAACAAGTCCTGAGGACTTGTTAAAGACTCTATATGCCCTTGTGTTTGAGTCATATCCTAGTAAAAAGCCTTCTACAGTTTTAGGAGCAAATTTAGATTTTCTACCTCTTTTAACAAGAATAAAGCATTTGCTGCCAAAAACTCTAAAATATGAAATATTGGGCTTTTTACCGGTTAGGAGTTCATAGGATGTCTTCTTGAGGATTCGGTGTAGATATAACCGGTTGATGGCGTAGCAAGCGGTGTTGACCGCCTCGGCCCAAAACCGATCCGGTGTCTTGTACTCATCAAGCATGGTTCTTGCCATGTCCAATAGAGTTCGATTCTTCCTCTCCACTACACCATTTTGTTGTGGAGTGTAGGGAGAAGATAACTCATGCTTGATGCCCTCTTCCTCAAGAAAGCCTTCAATTTGAGAGTTCTTGAACTCCGTCCCATTGTCGCTTCTAATTTTCTTGATCCTTAAGCCGAACTCATTTTGAGCTCGTCTCAAGAATCCCTTTAAGGTCTCTTGGGTATGAGATTTTTCCTGCAAAAAGAACACCCAAGTGAAGCGAGAATAATCATCCACAATAACTAGACAGTACTTACTCCCGCCGATGCTTATGTAAGCGATCGGGCCGAATAGGTCCATGTGTAGGAGCTCCAGTGGCCTGTCACTAGTCATGATGTTCTTGTGTGGATGATGAGTGCCAACTTGCTTCCCGGCTTGGCATGCACTACAAATCCTGTGTTTCTCAAAATGAACATTTGTTAGTCCTAAAATGTGTTCTCCCTTTAGAAGCTTATGAAGATTCTTCATTCCAACATGGGCTAGTCGGTGGTGCCAGAGCCAACCCAAGTTAGTCTTAGCTATTAAGCAAGTGTCGAGTTCAGCTCTATCAAAATCCACCAAGTATAGCTGACCCTCTAACACTCCCTTAAAAGCTATTGAATCATCACTTCTTCTAAAGACAGTGACACCTACATCAGTAAATAGACAGTTGTAGCCCATTTGACATAATTGGGATACGGAAAGCAAATTGTAATCTAAAGAATCTACAAGAAAAACATTGGAAATAGTATGGTCAGGAGATATAGCAATTTTACCCAATCCTTTGACCAAACCTTGATTTCCATCCCCGAATGTGATAGCTCGTTGGGGATCTTGGTTTTTCTCATATGAGGAGAACATCTTCTTCTCCCCTGTCATGTGGTTTGTGCACTCGCTGTCGAGTATCCAACTTGAGCCCCCGGATGCATAAACCTACAAAAAAAATTAGTTCTTGACTTTAGGTACCCAAACGGTTTTGGGTCCTTTGGTATTAGAAACAAGAACTTTGGGTACCTGAAAGGGAATTAGGCTTACACCTAGTCCCTAAATAATTTTGGTGGTTGAATTGCCCAACACAAATATTGGACTAACTAGTTTGCTCTAGTGTATAAGTTATACAGGTGCAAAAGGTTCACACTTAGCCAATAAAATGACCATGTGTTGGGTTCAACAAAAGGGCAAAGGAGCAACCAAAGGCTCCTCTGGTCTGGCGCACCGGACTGTCCGGTGTGCCACCGGACAGTGTCCGGTGCACCAGAGGACTTCAGCTCAAACTCGTCGCCCTCGGGAAATTTCCAGAGCGAGCGCTCTAAAATTCACCGGACTGTCCGGTGTACACCGGACAGTGTCCGGTGCTCATTTGAGACGCGGCTCAGGAACTCGCCAGTCTCGGGAATTCGCAAAGGCTGCTCCGCTATAATTCACCGGACATGTCCGGTGTACACCGGACTGTCCGGTGCAACCTCGGGGCAACGGCTACTTCGCGCCAACGGTCACCTGCAGGCGCATTTAATGCGCGCCAAAAGCGCGCAGTCGTCAGGCACGCGGGAGCAGGCGCACCGGACACTCTACAGTGCATGTTCGGTGCGCCACCGGACATCAAGGCGGGCCCAGAGACAGAGCTCCAACGGTTGACCCAACGGCTATTTGGTGACGTGGCTGTCGCACCGGACATGTCCGGTGTGCACCGGACTGTCCGGTGCGCCATCGAACAGACAGCCTCACCAAACGACTAGTTTGGTGGTTGAGGCTATAAATACCCCCAACCACCCCACATTCAAGGCATCCAAGTTTTCCAGCTTCCAACCACTATACAAGAGCTAGCATTCATTACAAAGCACACCAAAAGAGATCAAATCCTCTCCCAACTCCACACAAAGCCTTAGTGACTAGAGAGAGTGATTTGTAGTGTTCATTTGAGCTCTTGCGCTTGGATCGCTTCTTTTTCTTTGCCATTCTTTCTTGTGATCAAACACTCACTTGTAATTGAGGCAAGAGACACCAATTGTGTGGTGGTCCTTGCGGGAAGTTTGATTCCCAAGTGATTTGAGAAAGAGAAGCTCACTCGGTCCGAGGGACCGTTTGAGAGAGGGAAGGGTTGAAAGAGACCCAGCCTTTGTGGCCTCCTCAACGGGGAGTAGGTTTGAGAGAATCGAACCTCGGTAAAACAAATCTGCGTGTCTCACTTTATTATTCGCTTGCGATTTGTTTTGCGCCCTCTCTCGCGGACTCTATTATATTTCTAACGCTAACCCGGCTTGTATTTGTGATTATTTTTGAGATTTTCAGTTTCGCCCTATTCACCCCCCCTCTAGGCGACTTTCAATTGGTATCAGAGCCCGGTGCTTCATTAGAGCCTAACCGCTCGAAGTGATGTCGGGAGATCACACCAAGAGGGAGATGGAGACCGGCGACAAGCCCACTACAAGCCAAGGGAGCACTTCATCGGAAGAGTCCCGCACCAAGAGGAGGGAGAAGAAGAAGGACTCCTCCAAACGGAAGGAGAAAAGATCTTCCTCTTCTCACCACAAAGAGAAGAAGGAAAAATCTTCTTCTCACAAGTCGCATCGGAAAGGCGACAAGCACAAGAGGATGAGGAAGGTGGTCTACTACGAGACCGACACTTCATCAACATCCACCTCCGACTCCGATGCACCGTCCGTAACTTCTAAGCGCCAAGAGCGCAAGAAGTTTAGTAAGATCCCCTTACACTATCCCCGTACATCTAGACATACTCCATTACTTTCCGTTCCATTAGGCAAACCGCCAACTTTTGATGGCGAAGATTATGCTAGGTGGAGTGATTTAATGAAATTTCATCTAACCTCACTCCACAAAAGTATATGGAATGTTGTTGAGTTTGGAGCACAGGTATCTTCTGTAGGGGATGAGGATTATGATACGGACGAAGTGGCCCAAATCGAGCACTTCAACTCCCAAGCCACAACCATACTCCTCGCCTCTTTAAGCAAGGAGGAATACAACAAAGTGCAAGGGTTGAAGAATTTCAAAGGAGATTTGGGACCTACTCAAGACCGCGCACGAGGGTGATGAACTCACCAAGATCACCAAGCGGGAAACGATCGAGGGGGAGCTCGGTCGCTTCCGTCTTCGCCAAGGGGAGGAGCCACAAGATATGTACAATCGGCTCAAGACCTTGGTGAACCAAGTGCGCAACCTCGGGAGCAAAAAGTGGGATGACCATGAGGTGGTTAAGGTTATTTTAAGAGCTCTTATTTTCCTTAACCCCACTCAAGTTCAATTAATTCGTGGTAATCCTAGATATCCACTAATGACCCCCGAGGAAGTTATCGGGAATTTTGTGAGCTTTGAATGCATGATTAAGGGCTCAAAGAAGATCAACGAGCTTGACGAACCTTCCACATCCGAGGCGCAACCGGTGGCCTTCAAGGCAACGGAGGAGAAGGAGGAGTCTACACCAAGTAGACGACCAATTGACGCCTCCAAGCTCGACAATGAGGAGATGGCCTTAATCATCAAAAGCTTTCGGCAAATCCTCAAGCAACGGAAGGGGAAGGATTACAAATCCCGTTCCAAGAAGGTTTGCTACAAGTGTGGTAAGCCCGGTCACTTTGTTGCTAAATGTCCATTATCAAGTGACAGTGACAGGGACAACGACAAGAAGGGCAAGAGAAGAGAAAAGAAGAGGTATCACAAGAAGAAGGGCGGCGATGCCCACGTGTGCCGCGAGTGGAACTCCGACGAAAGCTCCACCGACTCCTCCTCCGACGACGAGGACGCCGCCAACATCGCCGTCACCAAGGGACTCCTCTTCCCCAATGTCGGCCACAAGTGCCTCATGGCAAAGGACGGCAAAAGGAAGAAGGTTAAATCTAACTCCTCCACTAAATATGAATCTTCTAGTGATGATAATGCTAGTGGTGAGGAAGGTAATTTGCGTATCCTTTTTGCCAACCTTAACATGGAACAAAAAGAAAAATTAAATGAGCTAATTAGTGCCATCCATGAAAAGGACGATCTCTTGGACTCCCAAGAGGACTTCCTAATCAAGGAAAATAAGAAACATGTTAAGGTTAAAAATGCTTATACTCTAGAAGTAGAAAAATGTCAAAAACTATCTAGCGAGCTAAGCACATGTCATGACACTATTGCCAACCTTAGAAATGAAAATGCTAAATTAATTGCTAAGGTTGATTCTCATGTTTGTATTGATTCAACTTCCTATCCTAGAAATGATAATGTTGATTTGCTTGCTAGGATTGATGAGTTGAATGTTTCTATTGCTAGCCTTAGAAATGAGAATGAGAAATTAATTGCTAAGGCTAAAGAATTAGATGTTTGCAATGTTACAATTTCCGACCTTAGAACTAAGAATGATATGTTGCATGCTAAGGTTGTAGAATTAAAATCTTGCAAACCATCTACATCTACCGTTGAGCACACTTCTATTTGCACTATATGTAGAGATGTTGATATCATTGCTATTCATGATCACATGGCTTTAATTAAACAACAAAATGATCATATAGCATTATTAGACGCTAAAATTGCTGAGCATAACTTAGAAAATGAAAAGTTTAAATTTGCTAGAAGTATGCTCTATAATGGGAGACGCCCTGGCATCAAGGATGGCATTGGCTTCCAAAGGGGAGACAATGTCAAACTTAATGCCCCTCCTAAGAACTTGTCTAACTTTGTTAAGGGCAAGGCTCCCATGCCTCAGGATAACGAGGGTTACATTTTGTACCCTGCCAGTTATCCCGAGAGCAAAATCAAGAAAATTCATTCTAGGAAGTCTCACTCTGGCCCTAACCATGCTTTTATGTATAAGGGTGAGACATCTAGTTCTAGGCAACCAACCCGTGCTAAGTTGCCTAGAAAGAAAACTCCTAATGCATCAAATGATCATAGCATTTCATTTAAAACTTTTGATGCATCTTATGTTTTGACTAACAAATCCGGCAAAGTAGTTGCCAAGTTTGTTGGGGGCAAACACAAGGGCTCTAAGACTTGTGTTTGGGTACCCAAAGTTCTTGTTTCTAATGCCAAAGGACCCAAAACCGTTTGGGTACCTAAAGTCAAGAACTAAAATTGTTTTGCAGGTTTATGCATCCGGGGGCTCAAGTTGGATACTCGACAGTGGGTGCACAAACCACATGACAGGGGAGAAAAAGATGTTCTCCTCATATGAGAAAAACCAAGATCCCCAACGAGCTATCACATTCGGGGATGGAAATCAAGGTTTGGTCAAAGGATTGGGTAAAATTGCTATATCACCTGACCATACTATTTCCAATGTTTTTCTTGTAGATTCTTTAGATTACAATTTGCTTTCCGTATCTCAATTATGTCAAATGGGCTACAGCTGTCTATTTACTGATGTAGGTGTTACTGTCTTTAGAAGAAGTGATGATTCAATAGCATTTAAGGGAGTGTTAGAGGGTCAGCTATACTTGGTAGATTTTGATAGAGCTGAACTCGACACTTGCTTAGTTGCTAAGACTAACTTGGGTTGGCTCTGGCACCGCCGACTAGCCCATGTTGGAATGAAGAATCTTCACAAGCTTCTAAAGGGGGAACACATATTAGGACTAACCAATGTTCATTTTGAGAAAGACAGGATTTGTAGCGCATGCCAAGCCGGGAAGCAAGTTGGCACTCATCATCCACACAAAAACATCATGACTAGTGACAGGCCACTGGAGCTCCTACACATGGATTTATTCGGCCCGATCGCTTACATAAGCATCGGCGGGAGTAAGTACTGTCTAGTTATTGTGGATGATTATTCTCGCTTCACTTGGGTGTTCTTTTTGCAGGACAAATCTCATACTCAAGAGACCTTAAAGGGATTCTTGAGACGAGCTCAAAATGAGTTCGGCTTAAGGATCAAGAAAATTAGAAGCGACAACGGAACGGAGTTCAAGAACTCTCAAATTGAAAGCTTCCTTAAGGAGGAGGGCATCAAGCATGAGTTCTCTTCTCCCTACACTCCACAACAAAATGGTGTAGTGGAGAGGAAGAATCGAACTCTATTGGACATGGCAAGAACCATGCTTGATGAGTACAAGACACCGGATCGGTTTTGGGCCGAGGCGGTCAACACCGCCTGCTACGCCATCAACCGGTTATATCTACACCGAATCCTCAAGAAGACATCCTATGAACTCCTAACCGGTAAAAAGCCAAATATTTCATATTTTAGAGTTTTTGGTAGCAAATGTTTTATTCTTGTCAAAAGAGGTAGAAAATCTAAATTTGCTCCTAAAACTGTAGAAGGCTTTTTACTAGGATATGACTCAAACACAAGGGCATATAGAGTCTTTAACAAGTCCTCAGGACTTGTTGAAGTTTCTTGTGACGTTGTGTTTGATGAGACTAACGGCTCTCAAGTAGAGCAAGTTGATCTTGATGAGATAGGTGAAGAACAGGCTCCGTGCATCGCGCTAAGGAACATGTCCATTGGGGATGTGTGTCCTAAGGAATCCGAAGAGCCTCCACATGCACAAGATCAACCATCCTCCTCCATGCAAGCATCTCCACCAACTCAAATTGAGGATGAGGCTCAAGATGTTGAACAAGAAGATCAAGAAGATGAGTCACCTCAAAATGACGACAACGATCAAGGGGGAGATGCAAATGATGAAGACAAGGAGGATGAACAACCAAGGCCGCCACACCCAAGAGTCCACCAAGCAATACAACGAGATCACCCCGTCGACACCATCCTCGGCGACATTCATAAGGGGGTAACTACTCGATCTCGTGTTGCACATTTTTGTGAACATTACTCTTTTGTTTCCTCTATTGAGCCACACAGGGTAGAGGAAGCACTTCAAGATTCGGATTGGGTGATGGCGATGCAAGAGGAGCTCAACAATTTCACAAGGAATGAGGTATGGCATTTAGTTCCACGTCCTAATCAAAATGTTGTAGGAACCAAGTGGGTCTTCCGCAACAAGCAAGACGAGCATGGTGTGGTGACAAGGAACAAAGCTCGACTCGTGGCCAAGGGGTATGAAGCGTCCCGATCCTCTGGGACTCAAATGTGATACAATTACTAGTCCCAGGAGGCTAGTAAACACATTTATACATCAGATGATTCCAGATCTGCTTAAACAAGACAAACCTATACAGGTGGCGAACAACTTTAAGAGTTGGTCCACAACTCGGGACATATCATCAGAGTGGGGCTGAAGCAGCCCGATATACGCAGTGAAGCAATTCAGCGGTCCAACAGCCACAGGCAAGGTTGGGAACAGTCGTAACTCTTACCTGATCTCCTTTTTCTGAAAAACAACAAATAAGCAAGGGTGAGTACAAACGTACTCAGCAGCCCACCTTCACCCGCGGAATGGGGAAATCAGATATAATGCATGGAATGTGTGGAGCTCGGGATATTTTGCAGAAACAGCAATATTTAATGCAGAGTTGTTTTGAAAAACATTTTGTATTTTTGCAAAGCGCATCCTCTCCAAAAGGAGCAGGAAGTTTTTCAGTATTATAACAAAATCCCCTGGACTAAACCATCCAGGCATCTCAGCAGTTTCCCACTGGTTTTCCTTTTCAAAAACCGCTACTGGACTTCCCGTCCACCATAGCTCACGGCTCAACCGTCGAACCTTTTTAAAAACCACTTTTCTCAAAACCATCTTTTTTTTGGAAAACAAAACATTAATTGCCATACCATACCAGACTCGTCCATTCCTGTGGACACAGACTATTCGAATAGGTTTTCAAACTCTGCGCAGAGGTGTACACTTTACCCACTAGTCCGGCTCTGCGATCTCATGATCAATGAGATCCGAATCCGAATCTCTTTCTTTCCCCGCACGTCCTAACCTTAACGGTTATCCGGAAGGAGTCAGGCCACCACCATGTCCAAACCGGACAAAACTTTCCCCCTCCTTATCCTCCCGGTGCTCCCCAGCCTTCATAACCCTGGGGTTGGACCGTACGAGTTCAGATTGAGTGACTGCCCACACAGTCTCGAGTGGTTGTACTATTAAAGAGTACAGGTAGTGAAGATGACAAACCGGTCCTTATATGAGGGGACAATCCTTCTGCTCACGCCTAAACCAGCTGAGCCAACACCTTAGGCCCTCCCCTAAACCAGGGAGTCCCTGATCATCCCTACTCAAAGGTGATAAGGGTGGAAACCCTTCATCAAACACATTTTTGAAAAGCATTTTCTTTTGAAAACTCACACCTTTCCTCAAATTATTTGTAACAATTATATCAGGGATTGATTGCGGCAAGCGGCTGGGTGGCCATAATAACTTGTCTCAAAATCATATTATGCATAAAGTAACAGGCTGAGGGTTGTGGTTGTAAAACATAGGTAATTTATGCATCAAAGGGATCCAGTGAGCTTGCCGTGCTTATTCGGCGAAGGGGGAAGGAGAGCTCGCGGAACTGGCTTCTGGCTCCACCGCCTGGCGTAGACTTGCAGATCTGGCCTCCACGAGATGGCACGAACGCTCCGATAACAGGAGGGTGGACTGGAGGCGAAGCGACACTATGCGTGTAGCCGGCAGAGTAGAGTAACTGAGTGGGTGGGGTGTTTGCCTTGGCTGAGGGTGTTGAGTGTGTGGAGAGGGAGAGGGTAGCTGGGTGTATTTATAGCTGGGTGTATGTGGTGTAGCACAGTGAAGTTCACTGTTGGTGAGAATAGTGACGAATGAGTCGTCTGACTTGGTATGAACATGAGAGTTATAGGCAAAATATGGGACAAGAGTATTTTGGGAGTTTTCTGGAACATGAACCATGCTTAAGGGGTGACATGGCTGGATAGGGAATAGTTTGATAAAAATTTAGAAACGAGAATTATTGGAATCTGAGTTTGGGAGCCTGGTTCGAAGGAATCTCAAAGTTAAGCGTGCTCAACTCGGAGAAACCTGGGATGGGTGACCAGATGGGAAGTTCCCTACTGGAAGGAAAATCACAGCATGATGTATGAGTAGTTGAAATTTGGGGTGATCGGCTAATCGATGAATAGTAACGATGAATAGTGGCGATGGAAAAGTAATTATAGATATCATCTACGAATAGTAACGATGATGAATAGTAATGATAAATAGTAACGATGATGAATAGTGTATGTGAATAGTAACGATGAATAGTAACGATGAATAGTAACGGTGAATAGTAATGGTGAATAGTGACAGTGAATAGTTCATATGAACGAACGATGAACGATGAATAGGAACTATGAACGAACGGACGAACGATCGAATGATCGGACGAACGAACGATCGAAATTTCGGCAGCATAACGGCAGGAAAAAGATTATTTGGACGAACGAACGGACGAACGATTGAATGATCAGACGAACGAACGATCGGAATTTCGGCAGCATAACGGCAGGACAAAGATTATCTGGAAGAACGATGAATAGGGACTATGAACGAACGATGAACGATGAATAGGGACTATGAACGAACGATGAACGATCGAATGATCGAACGAACGAACGATCAGAATTTTGGCAGCATAACGGCAGGACAAAGATTATCTGGAAGAACGATGAATAGGGACTATGAACGAACGATGAACGATGAATAGGAACTATGAACGAACGATGAACGATCGAATGATCGAACGAACGAACGATCGGAATTTCGGCAGCATAACGGTAGGAAAAAGATTATTTGGACGAACGAACGGACGAACGATCGAACGATCGGACGAACGGACGAACGAACCATGAACGATCGGACGAATGATCGAACGATCGGACGAACGAACGAACAAACTAAGAACAGGGGACGAACGATCGAACGATCCTTGTGCTAGTGTGTGCTTGTGTGGAACATGGAGTGGGTGTGTGTGGGGGGGGGAGAGAGTTGCCATGAAATGGCTTGGGGTGGGATGGGAGGAGGCCCTTGCCCCTCTATTTATAGCCATGGTGGGGGGATTAGGGGGAGGGATGAGAGGATTAGTGGGAGGATGAGATGATTAGTGGGAGGTTAGCATGTATTTGTCTTGTATAAGTGAGATTTGCTTGTAGAGCTCACCGTATGACACTGGAGGCATACATATACGTATGAGCATGAGAAAAGTTATGAAGAAAATATTTGTAGGGACTTGAAAAATGATTCTGAAGGTATTTCTCAGGAAGAAAATACTTGGAGATATATTGGTGGAATATTTGGGCAATATTTCTGGAAAGAACTTGAAGGGATTACTCGGGAAATATCTGGGCAGTATTTCTGGAAAGAATTTGAAGGGGATCATTGGGGAATTATTTGTAGGATATTTTGAGGAGGATTTTGGAGAGAATATAGACCACTATACTTTATTTGTTGATATCAACTCACAAACAAACATTTTGAAATGAAATTTGAAATTCATTTTGAATTTAGAGCGAGTTTGAGAAAATTTCAGGATTTGAATTTTTGGGATGCTACAAATCTACCCCACTTAAAAGGAATCTCGTCCTCGAGATTTGGCTTAGAAGGGTTATGGGTATAGCTTTACTTCAGCTACATATCTTCACTTTGCAACTCTTCGAGGAGATGGAACTTCAACAAAATCCAGCCTTTGAGGAGCATCCGGTTGCTGATTGCAAATGCTGATTCTGGCTACTCAAAGATCATCTTCAGGCTTCAGCTTTCGCTTGGCAGCTAGCTTATTGAGGAAGCATCGATGCCAACACGCAAACCTTTCTCTTGCGAACTCCCACATGGATTCCTTCCTTGATTGGTCTTCTGGTGCTTCATCAACAAAACTTGGGTAACCACTTCTCATCCAGAAACTTATATGCTTTGATGATCTGGTCCTCGACAAGCTTGCTTCAGGCCTTCTTCTTTTTCTCCATAGCAGGAACTTGGCTGGAACACTACCCCACTTAAAATGAATGAGGGTAGATCTCTTGAATCTTGGGGATTTGAACTCCTTGAAGTACCTCATAACAAGGGTGTTACGGGGCCTTCTTCTGTTGTTGCTGCTTGACCAGGCTGCGGAGTGATGACTGACACAGGGTTGATTCTGGGAGAACCTTCTTCTCATCTTCTCTTCACTATCTTCTTTTCACTGCTCCTTTCTTTCTCTTTGCTCTTCCCACTCGAGGATTCTATCAAAGAGTATTACTATCATACACTGGAGGAAACCAAAGACTATGAACCATGTGCAACAGTCTTCAACCCAAGAATCACCAAGCATTGTGATCTTAGGGGCGAGGGAGTGGAAAATGGAGTTGCTTGCGATTTGGCAGAGGGGGTTTATCTGGAATGTGCTTTGCTTTGAGCTAGATGGGCGTTGAGGGAGCTGGTGGGGGGGTTTATAGGCGACTGGCATGCAAGGTGTTGCTCGAGGTGTGGAGTGGTGGTGATGGAGCAAGTGACACGAGGCAGCAGGCGCGACATGGGGAGGGGGCATGTTGCCGGCGACGATGGCGGTGGGTGCACTGCAAAAGGGGGCGTGGGTGGCAGTAGTGCGCTGCAAAGGGGGTGTGGGTGGCGGTAGTGTGCTGCAAAGGGGGCATGGGGCGGTGGTAGTGCGCATGGAGGCAGGCACGCGTGCGAGGGGCACGGGTGAGTGGTGGGGTCAATGACCCTGATGTTTGTGGTCTCTGGTTCCAAGAATCTTTGCCTCTTTGTATGGTAATAACTCCTTCTGTCCTCTTTTCCTATTTACTTTGACTCAGGGGCAGTGCTTTGATTCTCACGGTCGGTCCTTTTGACTGAGCGGCTGGACTGGTTTCTTCTGTAGCTTGTAGGCTTCAAGGGTGAGCTTCCCGGTGTCTTCTTGGGTAAGGCACTTTTTTCTTCAGATGGGTTAAGATGAGAATGGAAGCATAAGGTAAGGATTAGCTCTAATTTGTGATCTATGTTTTTAGAGAAAACCTTTTTAAGAAAAACGAAAAGAAAACACACTAGCTCAGCAATGATAAGCACAAACAAATCAAATGTTTTGAATAAGGGAAGAATAGAGTTTTTCCAAAGCACGGACTACTCAGATTTGGGGGCTAAGCATAACTACTACTGCTCAGCTCCTAAATTGAGGACTATGCTAACCAGGACTTATGAGCATTAATGTTAAAGCATCACATATGCACTCAAAAGGGGAGAAAACATCAAGCGAAATTCATTTTGAAATGCCCTAGGGGGCCACACAAATAGAGTTTTTCAAGGCACGGGACTACACGATTACCTCTCATACATGCAGGGCTCTAGCCAAAGTGAAGAAAAACTTCACTACCTAATGCACGCAGAGGACTGGGTATAACTAACTCAGATCTGGCAGCTTCTCTTCTGGCAAGGCTGACGCACAACTTCAATATGAGATATCTCCTGGATGGGTCAACAGGGAGCTGATGTTGATAACTTCTTCTGGCGGCGACTGAGATGGCAAGACGTGGTCGAACTCTTCTTCAAGCTGGACTGGCTCTTGTAGCTCCTCTGAGGGCGGCGGTGCTGGCGGGGTGCTTGCAGCTTCTTCCTTGACCTCAAGGGACGGTGCTGGAATCTTCTTCATGGTGAGGGGCTCAAACAACTCTGGCGGGGGATCTTGGGAGGATTCAGGGTGCTCTTGTTTATCCATAGCCTTAGGGGAGACTGGAATTCCTTCCAAGACTATGGTTCCTTCCGGGAGTTCCCAAGCCTTCTTCTCTCCTCTGATAGAGACCGGGTGACCTTGAAGAATCTGGGGATCTTCAGCTCTCCTGGGTTGAACTGGGTTGGATGGAGCGGGCTCTTGGATCCGCAGGGCTCTACGTTGGTTATGGGTTACCAAGTAGGCCTCCATCAGCTTCTGGACATGCTCATCCTTGGCTTGCTTCAGGGCTTCAACAGCAATGACTTCACGACTTTCTAAGGCAGCTACACGGGCTTGAGCTGTGGTGAGATCCACATGGAGCTTACGGTTGAGCTTCTCTGCATCTTCTGCTCGGGCAATCATCTGACGGTGGTGCCGGGCCAAGAAATCATACTGGGCATCTAGGGTGAGCAGGTATGCAGTGAGGTACACGACTGTGGGGTCGTCCTCAAGCAGCTGCTGCTCTTCCAATGCACGCATCCTGGCCATCCAAGCTGGACGGTCTCTCTGAAAGGGCGGAAAGAATCTGAGCGGGGTGTCGGCCACTACTTCTTCATAGATCTGACACAGGGCCCTCAATGCCTTGCGAGCGACGACTTGGCAGGTGTCTTTGAATCTGTGCCCAACAGTAGTGACACTCCATTCCACATGGTGCGGACTGGATCCAATGTATACAGTCACGACACACTTCTCTATGCCATGCTCGATGAATTCACGACCATCATACTCTGGCTGGCTCCTGATTCCGAGGCGGACTGTGCATGCTCTCAGCAACTTGGGGAAACCATCTTCATTCTGGCAGAAGCTGGTTTGGCACTGAACCTCCATCTGACTTCTGAAAGAAGGAAAGGGGGAAAACATTTTTGAAATGAAGGGATGAGAGCAAGAATTTTTTTAAGAAAATAGTTTTGACTCAAAAACTTTTGATCAGGCTAAGGGTTACGTCCTGCGGCCAACCTAACAGCACTGATACCACCTGAAGCGTCCCGATCCTCTGGGACTCAAATGTGATACAATTACTAGTCCCAGGAGGCTAGTAAACACATTTATACATCAGATGATTCCAGATCTGCTTAAACAAGACAAACCTATACAGGTGGCGAACAACTTTAAGAGTTGGTCCACAACTCGGGACATATCATCAGAGTGGGGCTGAAGCAGCCCGATATACGCAGTGAAGCAATTCAGCGGTCCAACAGCCACAGGCAAGGTTGGGAACAGTCGTAACTCTTACCTGATCTCCTTTTTCTAAAAAACAACAAATAAGCAAGGGTGAGTACAAACGTACTCAGCAGCCCACCTTCACCCGCGGAATGGGGAAATCAGATATAATGCATGGAATATGTGGAGCTCGGGATATTTTGCAGAAACAGCAATATTTAATGCAGAGTTGTTTTGAAAAACATTTTGTATTTTTGCAAAGCGCATCCTCTCCAAAAGGAGCAGGAAGTTTTTCAGTATTATAACAAAATCCCCTGGACTAAACCATCCAGGCATCTCAGCAGTTTCCCACTGGTTTTCCTTTTCAAAAACCGCTACTGGACTTCCCGTCCACCATAGCTCACGGCTCAACCGCCGAACCTTTTTAAAAACCACTTTTCTCAAAACCATCTTTTTTTTGGAAAACAAAACATTAATTGCCATACCATACCAGACTCGTCCATTCCTGTGGACACAGACTATTCGAATAGGTTTTCAAACTCTGCGCAGAGGTGTACACTTTACCCACTAGTCCGGCTCTGCGATCTCATGATCAATGAGATCCGAATCCGAATCTCTTTCTTTCCCCGCACGTCCTAACCTTAACGGTTATCCGGAAGGAGTCAGGCCACCACCATGTCCAAACCGGACAAAACTTTCCCCCTCCTTATCCTCCCGGTGCTCCCCAGCCTTCATAACCCTGGGGTTGGACCGTACGAGTTCAGATTGAGTGACTGCCCACACAGTCTCGAGTGGTTGTACTATTAAAGAGTACAGGTAGTGAAGATGACAAACCGGTCCTTATATGAGGGGACAATCCTTCTGCTCACGCCTAAACCAGCTGAGCCAACACCTTAGGCCCTCCCCTAAACCAGGGAGTCCCTGATCATCCCTACTCAAAGGTGATAAGGGTGGAAACCCTTCATCAAACACATTTTTGAAAAGCATTTTCTTTTGAAAACTCACACCTTTCCTCAAATTATTTGTAACAATTATATCAGGGATTGATTGCGGCAAGCGGCTGGGTGGCCATAATAACTTGTCTCAAAATCATATTATGCATAAAGTAACAGGCTGAGGGTTGTGGTTGTAAAACATAGGTAATTTATGCATCAAAGGGATCCAGTGAGCTTGCCGTGCTTATTCGGCGAAGGGGGAAGGAGAGCTCGCGGAACTGGCTTCTGGCTCCACCGCCTGGCGTAGACTTGCAGATCTGGCCTCCACGAGATGGCACGAACGCTCCGATAACAGGAGGGTGGACTGGAGGCGAAGCGACACTATGCGTGTAGCCGGCAGAGTAGAGTAACTGAGTGGGTGGGGTGTTTGCCTTGGCTGAGGGTGTTGAGTGTGTGGAGAGGGAGAGGGTAGCTGGGTGTATTTATAGCTGGGTGTATGTGGTGTAGCACAGTGAAGTTCACTGTTGGTGAGAATAGTGACGAATGAGTCGTCTGACTTGGTATGAACATGAGAGTTATAGGCAAAATATGGGACAAGAGTATTTTGGGAGTTTTCTGGAACATGAACCATGCTTAAGGGGTGACATGGCTGGATAGGGAATAGTTTGATAAAAATTTAGAAACGAGAATTATTGGAATCTGAGTTTGGGAGCCTGGTTCGAAGGAATCTCAAAGTTAAGCGTGCTCAACTCGGAGAAACCTGGGATGGGTGACCAGATGGGAAGTTCCCTACTGGAAGGAAAATCACAGTCACCGGAGTTCGTATGACTGGAATATGGGTCTGGCTGGTCTTAGGTGGACTGGACAGCATGATGTATGAGTAGTTGAAATTTGGGGTGATCGGCTAATCGATGAATAGTAACGATGAATAGTGGCGATGGAAAAGTAATTATAGATATCATCTATGAATAGTAACGATGATGAATAGTAAGGATAAATAGTAACGATGATGAATAGTGTATGTGAATAGTAACGATGAATAGTAATGGTGAATAGTAACGGTGAATAGTAATGGTGAATAGTGATAGTGAATAGTTCATATGAACGAACGATGAACGATGAATAGGAACTATGAACGAACGGACGAACGATCGAATGATCGGACGAACGAACGATCGAAATTTCGGCAGCATAACGGCAGGAAAAAGATTATTTGGACGAACGAACGGACGAACGATCGAATGATCAGACGAACGAACGATCGGAATTTCGGCAGCATAACGGCAGGACAAAGATTATCTGGAAGAACGATGAATAGGGACTATGAACGAACGATGAACGATGAATATGGACTATGAACGAACGATGAACGATCGAATGATCGAACGAACGAACGATCAGAATTTTGGCAGCATAACGGCAGGACAAAGATTATCTGGAAGAACGATGAATAGGGACTATGAACGAACGATGAACGATGAATAGGAACTATGAACGAACGATGAACGATCGAATGATCGAACGAACGAACGATCGGAATTTCGGCAGCATAACGGTAGGAAAAAGATTATTTGGACGAACGAACGGACGAACGATCGAAAGATCGGACGAACGGACGAACGAACCATGAACGATCGGACGAACGATCGAACGATCGGACGAACGAACGAACAAACTAAGAACAGGGGACGAACGATCGAAGAACGATCGAACGATCCTTGTGCTAGTGTGTGCTTGTGTGGAACATGGAGTGGGTGTGTGTGGGGGGGGAGAGAGTTGCCATGAAATGGCTTGGGGTGGGATGGGAGGAGGCCCTTGCCCCTCTATTTATAGCCATGGTGGGGGGATTAGGGGGAGGGATGAGAGGATTAGTGGGAGGATGAGATGATTAGTGGGAGGTTAGCATGTATTTGTCTTGTATAAGTGAGATTTGCTTGTAGAGCTCACCGTATGACACTGGAGGCATACGTATACGTATGAGCATGAGAAAAGTTATGAAGAAAATATTTGTAGGGACTTGAAAAATGATTCTGAAGGTATTTCTCAGGAAGAAAATACTTGGAGATATATTGGTGGAATATTTGGGCAATATTTCTGGAAAGAACTTGAAGGGATTACTCGGGAAATATCTGGGCAGTATTTCTGGAAAGAATTTGAAGGGGATCATTGGGGAATTATTTGTAGGATATTTTGAGGAGGATTTTGGAGAGAATATAGACCACTATACTTTATTTGTTGATATCAACTCACAAACAAACATTTTGAAATGAAATTTGAAATTCATTTTGAATTTAGAGCGAGTTTGAGAAAATTTCAGGATTTGAATTTTTGGGATGCTACAGGGTATTCACAAGTCGAAGGTTTGGATTTTGGTGAAACCTATGCACCAGTAGCTAGGCTTGAGTCAATTCGCATATTATTAGCCTATGCTACTTACCATGGCTTCAAGCTTTATCAAATGGACGTGAAGAGTGCCTTCCTCAATGGACCGATCAAGGAGGAGGTCTATGTTGAGCAACCTCCCGGCTTTGAAGACAGTGAGTACCCTAACCATGTTTATAGGCTCTCTAAGGCGCTTTATGGGCTCAAACAAGCCCCAAGAGCATGGTATGAATGCCTTAGAGATTTCCTTATTGCTAATGGCTTCAAAGTCGGCAAAGCCGATCCTACTTTATTCACTAAAACTCTTGACAATGATTTGTTCGTATGCCAAATTTACGTTGATGATATCATATTTGGGTCTACTAACGAATCTACATGTGAAGAATTTAGTAGGATCATGACAAAGAAATTCGAGATGTCAATGATGGGGGAGTTGAAGTATTTTCTAGGATTCCAAGTCAAGCAACTCCAAGAGGGCACCTTCATTAGCCAAACGAAGTATACTCAAGACATCCTAAGCAAGTTTGGAATGAAGGATGCCAAGCCCATCAAGACACCCATGGGAACCAATGGGCATCTCGACCTCGACACGGGAGGTAAGTCCGTGGATCAAAAGGTATACCGGTCGATGATTGGTTCATTGCTTTATTTATGTGCATCTCGACCGGACATTATGCTTTCCGTTTGCATGTGTGCAAGATTCCAAGCCGACCCTAAGGAATCACACCTTACGGCCGTAAAACGAATCTTGAGATACTTGGCTTATACTCCTAAGTTTGGGCTTTGGTACCCTCGGGGATCCACATTTGATTTGATTGGTTATTCGGATGCCGATTGGGCGGGGTGTAAGATTAATAGGAAGAGCACATCGGGGACTTGCCAGTTCTTGGGAAGATCCTTGGTGTCTTGGGCTTTAAAGAAGCAAAATTCGGTCGCTCTTTCTACCGCCGAAGCCGAGTATATTGCCGCAGGCCACTGTTGCGCGCAATTGCTTTGGATGAGGCAAACCCTGCGGGACTACGGTTACAAACTAATCAAAGTTCCCCTTCTATGTGATAATGAGAGTGCAATCCGCATGGCGGATAATCCCGTTGAGCATAGCCGCACTAAACACATAGCCATTCGGTATCATTTTCTTCGGGATCACCAACAAAAGGGGGATATCGAGATTTCTTACATTAACACTAAAGATCAATTAGCCGATATCTTTACCAAGCCTCTTGATGAACAAACTTTTACCAAACTTAGGCATGAGCTAAATATTCTTGATTCTAGGAATTTCTTTTGCTAATTTGCACACATAGCACACAAGTATACCTTTGATCATATCTCTTTTATATATGCTATGACTAATGTGTTTTCAAGTGTATTTCAAATCAAGTCATAGGTATATTGAAAGGAAATTGGAGTCTTCGGCGAAGACAAAGGCTTCCACTCCACTCAACTACTCATCCTTCGCCGTCACTCCGAGCATCTCTCCAACTTTGGTATAATCTTCACTCATTTATTTTATGACCAAAGGAGGAGAAAGTACTTCGTTGGGCTCTAATAATTCCGTTTTTGGCGATTCATGCCAAAGGGGGAGAAAATATGAGCCCGAAGCAAAAGGACCGCACCACCACCTATTTTTTTTTAAAAAAAATTTGGTCAATTTCAAATTAATATCTTACTATGTTCTAAAGGGGGAGGAAGTAGTATTTCAAAAATGATATATCAAAACCCTCTTGAACACTAAGAGGAGGATCTCATTTAGGGGGAGTTTTGTTTAGTCAAAGGAAAAGCATTTCAAACAAAAGGAGAAAATTTTAAATCTTGAAAATGCTTCTCAAAATTCTTATTCATTTACCTTTGACTATCTTGCAAAAGGACTTTGAAAAGAATTTACAAAAGGATTTGCAAAAACAAAACATGTGGTGTAAATATGGTCCAATATGTTAAAAAATAAAAAAATAATCCATGCACATCATGTAAGTATTTATATTGGCTCAATTCCAAGCAACCTTTGCACTTACATTATGCAAACTAGTTCAATTATGCACTTCTATATTTGCTTTGGTTTGTGTTGGCATCAATCACCAAAAAGGGGGAGATTGAAAGGGAATTAGGCTTACACCTAGTCCCTAAATAATTTTGGTGGTTGAATTGCCCAACACAAATATTGGACTAACTAGTTTGCTCTAGTGTATAAGTTATACAGGTGCAAAAGGTTCACATTTAGCCAATAAAATGACCATGTGTTGGGTTCAACAAAAGGGCAAAGGAGCAACCAAAGGCTCCTCTGGTCTGGCGCACCGGACTGTCCGGTGTGCCACCGGACAGTGTCCGGTGCACCAGAGGACTTCAGCTCAAACTCGTCGCCCTCGGGAAATTTCCAGAGCGAGCGCTCTAAAATTCACCGGACTGTCCGGTGTACACCGGACAGTGTCCGGTGCTCATTTGAGACGCGGCTCAGGAACTCGCCAGTCTCAGGAATTCGCAAAGGCTGCTCCGCTATAATTCACCGGACATGTCCGGTGTACACCGGACTGTCCGGTGCAACCTCGGGGCAACGGCTACTTCGCGCCAACGGTCACCTGCAGGCGCATTTAATGCCCGCCAAAAGCGCGCAGTCGTCAGGCACGCGGGAGCAGGCGCACCGGACACTCTACAGTGCATGTCCGGTGCGCCACCGGACATCAAGGCGGGCCCAGAGACAGAGCTCCAACGGTTGACCCAACGGCTATTTGGTGACGTGGCTGTCGCACCGGACATGTCCGATGTGCACCGGACTGTCCGGTGCGCCATCGAACAGACAGCCTCACCAAACGGCTAGTTTGGTGGTTGGGGCTATAAATACCCCCAACCACCCCACATTCAAGGCATCCAAGTTTTCTAGCTTCCAACCACTATACAAGAGCTAGCATTCATTACAAAGCACACCAAAAGAGATCAAATCCTCTCCCAACTCCACACAAAGCCTTAGTGACTAGAGAGAGTGATTTGTAGTGTTCATTTGAGCTCTTGCGCTTGGATCGCTTCTTTTTCTTTGCCATTCTTTCTTGTGATCAAACACTCACTTGTAATTGAGGCAAGAGACACCAATTGTGTGGTGGTCCTTGCGGGAAGTTTGATTCCCAAGTGATTTGAGAAAGAGAAGCTCACTCGGTCCGAGGGACCGTTTGAGAGAGGGAAGGGTTGAAAGAGACCCGGCCTTTGTGGCCTCCTCAACGGGGAGTAGGTTTGAGAGAACCGAACCTCGGTAAAACAAATCTGCGTGTCTCACTTTATTATTCGCTTGCGATTTGTTTTGCGCCCTCTCTCGCGGACTCTATTATATTTCTAACGCTAACCCGGCTTGTATTTGTGATTATTTTTGAGATTTTCAGTTTCGCCCTATTCACCCCCCCTCTAGGCGACTTTCAGTACCCAAACACAAGTCTTAGAGCCCTTGTGTTTGCCCCCAATAAACTTGGCAACTACCTTGCCGGATTTGTTAGTAAGCACATAAGATGCATCAAAAGTTTTAAATGAAATACTATGATCATTTGATGCAATAGGATTTTTCTTCTTAGGCAACTTGGCACGGGTTGGTTGCCTAGAGCTAGATGTCTCACCCTTATAAATAAAAGCATGATTAGGGCCAGAGTGAGACTTCCTAGAATGAATTTTCTTAATTTTGCTCTCAGGATAACCGGCAGGGTATAAAATGTAACCCTCGTTATCTTGAGGCATGGGAGCCTTGCCCTTAACAAAGTTAGACAAATTCTTTGGAGGGGCATTAAGTTTGACATTGTCTCCCCTTTGGAAGCCAATGCCATCCTTGATGCCAGGGCGTCTCCCATTGTAGAGCATACTTCTAGCAAATTTAAACTTTTCATTCTCTAGGTTATGCTCGGCAATTTTAGCATCTAATAATGCTATATGATCATTTTGTTGTTTAATTAAAGCCATGTGATCATGAATAGCATTAATATCAGTATCTCTACATCTAGCACAAATGGAAACATGCTCAACAGTAGATGTAGAGGGTTTGCAAGATTTTAATTCTACAACCTTAGCATGTAGTATATCATTCTCATTTCTAAGGTTAGAAATAGTAACATTGCAAACATCAAAATCTTTAGCCTTAGCAATTAATTTTTCATTTTCAGTCCTAAGGCTAGCAAGAGAGATGTTTAATTCTTCAATCTTAGCAAGCAAATTACCATTATCATTTCTAAGATTGGGAATTGAAACATCACAAACATGAGAATCAACCTTAGCAATTAAACTAGCATTTTCATTTCTAAGGTTATCAATGGTCTCATGGCAAGTGCTTAGCTTACTAGACAATTTTTCACATTTTTCAACTTGTAGAGCATAAGCATTTTTAACCTTAACATGTTTTTTGTTTTCCTTAATAAGGAAGTCCTCTTGAGAGTCCAAGAGATCATCCTTCTCATGAATAGCACTAATCAATTCATTTAATTTTTCCTTTTGTTGTATGTTTAGGTCGGCAAAAATGGTACGCAAGTTATCCTCCTCATCACTAGCATTATCATCACTAGAAGACTCATATTTAGTGGAGCATTTAGATTTAACCTTCTTCTTTTGCCGTCCTTTGCCATGAGGCACTTGTGGCCGACGTTGGGGAAGAGGAGTCCCTTGGTGACGGTGATGTTGGCGGCGTCCTCGTCGGAGGAGGACTCGGTGGAGCTCTCGTCGGAGTCCCACTCCCGGCAAACATGGGCATCGCCGCCCTTCTTCTTGTAGTACTTCTTCTTTTCTCTCCTCTTTCCCTTCTTGTCGTCGCCCCTGTCACTGTCACTAGATATAGGACATTTTGCAATAAAATGACCGGGCTTACCACATTTGTAGCACACTTTCTTGGAGCGGGGTTTATAGTCCTTCCCCCTCTGTTGCTTGAGGATTTGGCGAAAGCTTTTGATGATTAAAGCCATCTCCTCATTGTCGAGCTTGGAGGCGTCAATTGGTTGTCTACTCGATGTAGACTCCTCCTTCTTCTCCTCCGTCGCCTTGAATGCCACCGGTTGTGCTTCGGACGTGGAGGGTTCATCAAGCTCGTTGATCTTCTTTGAGCCCTTGATCATACATTCAAAGCTCACAAAATTCCTGATTACTTCCTCGGGAGTCATTAGTGTGTATCTAGGATTACTGAGAGCACCTAGAGGGGGGGGGGTGAATAGGTGATCCTGTAAAACTTAAACTTATAGCCACAAAAACTTGTTAAGTGTTAGCACAATAATCGCCAAGTGGCCAGAGAGGAGTCTCAACAAAACACAATACCACAAGAGATCAAACACAGAGATGACACAGTGGTTTATCCCGTGGTTCGGTCAAGACCAACGCTTGCCTACTCCACGTTGTGGCGTCCCAACGGACGAGGGTTGCAATCAACCCCTCTCAAGCGGTCCAACGACCAACTTGAATACCACGGTGTTTTGTTTTGCCTTTCAATATCCCGTTTGCGAGGAATCTCCACAACTTGGAGCCTCTCGCCCTTACACTTGAGATTCACAAGAAATTCAGAGTAAGGGAGGAAAGCAACACACACAAATCCACAGCAAAATGCGCACACACACGGCCAAGAATCGAGCTCAAAGGACTATCTCAAAGTTCTCACTAGAACGGAGCTCGAATCACTGAGAATGACAAACGAATGCGCAAAGACTGAGTGTGGATGATCAAGAATGCTCTAAGGTTGCTTGGTTATATCCTCCATGCGCCTAGGGGTCCCTTTTATAGCCCCAAGGCAGCTAGGAGCCGTTGAGAGCAAATCTGGAAGGCCAATCTTGCCTTCTGTCGTCGGGTGCACCGGACAGTCCGGTGCACACCGGACACTGTCCGGTGCCCGATTTCCTTCCTAAAATGGCGCTGCCGACCGTTGCAGATCTGGGAGCCGTTGGCGCACCGGACAAGTCCGGTGCACACCGGACAGTCCGGTGCCCCCTTCCGACCGTTGGCCCGGCCACGTGTCGCGCGCAGATTCCGCGGCCGACCGTTGGCCCGGCCGACCGTTGGCTCACCGGACAGTCCGGTGCACACCGGACAGTCCGGTGAATTTTAGCCGTACGCCGTCGGCGAATTCCCGAGAGCGGCTACTTCACGCCGAGCCAGCCTGGCGCACCGGACACTGTCCGGTGCACCACCGGACAGTCTGGTGCACCCAGACTGGACAGACTTTGGCTGCTCGAGCCATCTCTTCTCCAACTCGATTTTTTTCTGTTTCCAGCACTTAGACACAATACATTAGTCCATAAAACAATGTACTAAGTCTGAGAAACATACCTTTATCCTTGATTTGTACTTTGTCCACCATTTTACAATTAGGCACCTGTGTTGGGCACTAAATCACCAAAATACTTAGAAATGGCCCAAGGGCACATTTCCCTTTCAATCTCCCCCTTTTTGGTGATTTATGCCAACACAACATAAAGCAAGTAGAACAAGTACAAAAACACTTCAAATAAGAACTCAAATTATTTTGATTCAATTTTGACATATATGGATCACTCTATGCCACCACTTGGTTTGTTTTTGCAAATCAAACTCAAATCTCTATCTCTAAGTCAAACACACATGTTGAAACATAAAGAGAGTCATTCCAAAAGAGATTGATCAAAGATTTCAAAAACTCCCCCTTTTTCCCATAATCAATACTTCTCCCCACAAGAAGCCAACTTTTGATAAGAGAGACAACAAAAGAGTTTTGACAAACCAAACCAAAAGCTCTATTCTACTATTTTCAAAATCTCTCAAGTGTTTCCCATAATCAATACTTCTCCCCACAAGAAGCCAACTTTTGATAAGAGAGACAACAAAAGAGTTTTGACAAACCAAACCAAAAGCTCTATTCTACTATTTTCAAAATCTCTCAAGTGGTAGCTGATCCATTTATCGCTTTGGCCTTTATTTTCTCCCCCTTTGGCATCAAACACCAAAACGGGATTAATCTTGGCTCTATAACCCCATTGCCTCACCAAAATCTTCAATTAAGAGCAAATGGCAATAAGAGTTCATGAGATGAACTTGGAATAAGTTACCCTCTCATCGGAGTGCAGTGGAAGTCTTTCATGGTCCAAGTCCACCTTTTCCCTTTCAATTCTCCTTTGAGACTAAAACAAGCAAACTCAAGCATATGGTTAGTCTCAAAGGGTCAAGTTGTAACACATCTCCCCCTAAAACTGTGCATCATTTTGCCATGAACTTGTGAGGTCCAGGGAGTGTTTGTACAACTTGAGCACCACAATAAAGCAACAAAATGCAGAATAAACATGATCAAGGGCATAAACACATATATGCTACAATTCAATCCAAGTTCCGCGAATCTAAGATATTTAGCTCACTACGCAGCCTGCAAAAGGTCTTCTCATCTAGAGGCTTGGTAAAGATATCGGCTAGCTGGTTCTCGGTGCTAACATGAAACACTTCAATATCTCCCTTTTGCTGGTGGTCTCTCAAAAAGTGATGCCGGATGTCAATGTGCTTTGTGCGGCTGTGCTCAACAGGATTTTCTGCTATTCGGATAGCACTCTCATTGTCACATAGGAGTGGGACTTTGCTCAGATTGTAGCCAAAGTCCCTGAGGGTTTGCCTCATCCAAAGTAGTTGCGCACAACACTGTCCTGCGGCAACGTACTCGGCCTCAGCGGTGGATAGGGCAACGGAGGTTTGTTTCTTAGAGTTCCATGACACCAGGGACCTTCCTAAGAATTGGCACGTCCCCGATGTACTCTTCCTATCGACCTTACATCCAGCATAGTCGGAATCTGAGTACCCAATCAAGTCAAAGTTAGACCCCTTTGGATACCAGATCCCGAAGCAAGGTGTAGCGACTAAATATCGAAGAATTCGCTTCACAGCCACTAAGTGACACTCCTTCGGATCGGATTGAAATCTAGCACACATGCATACGCTAAGCATAATATCCGGTCTACTAGCACATAAATAAAGCAAGGAACCTATCATGGACCGGTATGCTTTTTGATCAACGGACTTACCTCCTTTGTTGAGGTCGGTGTGTCCGTTGGTTCCCATTGGTGTCTTTGCGGGCTTGGCGTCCTTCATCCCAAACCTCTTTAGCAAATCTTGTGTGTACTTTGTTTGGGAGATGAAGGTGCCTTCCTTGAGTTGCTTCACTTGGAACCCAAGGAAGTAGGTCAACTCGCCCATCATCGACATCTCGAATTTCTGCGTCATTACCCTGCTAAACTCTTCACAAGACTTTTGGTTAGTGGAACCAAATATTATGTCGTCGACATAAATTTGGCACACAAAAAGATCACCATCGCAAGTCTTAGTAAAAAGAGTTGGATCGGCTTTCCCAACCTTGAAAGCATTAGCAATTAAAAAGTCTCTAAGGCATTCATACCATGCTCTTGGGGCTTGCTTAAGTCCATAGAGTGCCTTAGAGAGCTTACACACATGGTCGGGGTACCGTTCATCCTCGAAGCCAGGGGGCTGCTCCACGTACACCTCCTCTTTGATCGGCCCGTTGAGGAAAGCGCTCTTGACATCCATTTGGTACAACCTGAAAGAATGGTGAGCGGCATATGCTAGCAAGATACGAATTGATTCTAGCCTAGCCACAGGAGCAAAAGTCTCCTCAAAGTCCAAACCTGCGACTTGGGCATAACCTTTTGCCACAAGTCGAGCCTTGTTCCTCGTCACCACCCCGTGCTCGTCCTGTTTGTTGCGGAACACCCACTTGGTTCCCACAACATTTTGCTTGGGACGAGGCACCAGTGTCCAAACTTCATTGCGCTTGAAGTTGTCGAGTTCCTCCTGCATGGCCAATACCCAATCCGGATCTAGCAAGGCCTCCTCTACCCTGAAAGGCTCAATAGAAGAGACAAAGGAGTAATGCTCACAAAAATTAACTAATCGAGATCGAGTAGTTACTCCCTTGCTAATGTCACCCAAAATTTGGTCGACGGGATGATCCCTTTGAATCACCGCTCGAACTTGGGTTGGAGGTGCCGGTTGCGCTTCTTCCTCCATCACGTGATCATCTTGTGCTCCCCCTTGATCACACGCCTCCTTTTGATGAACCTGTTCATCGTCTTGAGTTGGGGGATGCACCGTTGTTGAGGGAGAAGGTTGATCTCGTTCATCTTGTTCCTGTGGCCTCACTTCTCCAATCGCCATGGTTCGTATAGCGGCCGTCGGAACATCTTCTTCATCTACATCATCACAATCAACAACTTGCTCTCTTGGAGAGCCATTAGTCTCATCAAATACAACGTCGCTAGAGACTTCAACCAAACCCGATGATTTGTTGAAGACCCTATACGCCTTTGTATTTGAATCATAACCTAATAAAAACCCTTCTACAGCTTTGGGAGCAAATTTAGAATTTCTACCCTTCTTCACTAGAATGTAGCACCTGCTCCCAAATACACGAAAGTAAGATACATTGGGTTTGTTACCGGTTAGTAGCTCATACGACGTCTTCTTGAGTAGGCGGTGAAGGTAGACCCTGTTGATGGCGTGGCAAGCCGTGTTCACGGCTTCCGACCAAAAGCACTCGGGGGTCTTGTATTCTCCAAGCATAGTCCTTGCCATATCTATGAGCGTCCTGTTCTTCCTCTCTACCACACCATTTTGCTGAGGTGTGTAGGGAGCGGAGAACTCGTGCTTGATCCCTTCCTCCTCAAGAAACTCCTCCACTTGAAGGTTCTTGAATTCGGACCCGTTGTCGCTCCTTATCTTCTTCACCTTGAGCTCAAACTCATTTTGAGCTCTCCTTAGGAAGCGCTTGAGGGTCCCTTGGGTCTCAGACTTATCCTGCAAAAAGAACACCCAAGTGAAGCGGGAAAAGTCATCAACAATAACTAGACCATACTTACTTCCTCCTATGCTTAGATAGGCGACGGGTCCGAAGAGGTCCATATGCAGCAGCTCCAGAGGTCTTGACGTGGTCATCACATTCTTGCTGTGATGTGCTCCTCCCACTTGTTTACCTGCTTGACAAGCTGCACAAGGTCTATCTTTTTCGAAATAAACATTGGTTAGACCTATCACGTGTTCTCCCTTTAGAAGCTTGTGGAGGTTCTTCATCCCCACATATGCTAAGCGACGATGCCACAGCCAGCCCATGCAAGTCTTAGCCATTAAGCATGCATCTAGACCGGCCTCTTCTTTTGCAAAATCAACTAAGTAAAGCTTGTCGTCTAGTACACCCTTAAAGGCTAGTGAACCATCACTTCTTCTAATGACAGACACATCTACATTTGTAAAAAGACAATTGTATCCCATATTGCATAGTTGACTAACAGATAGCAAATTGTAACCAAGAGACTCAACTAAAAACACATTGGAGATTGAGTGTTCATTAGAAATTGCAATTTTACCTAACCCTTTTACCTTGCCTTGATTCCCATCACCGAATATAATTGAATCTTGGGAATCCTTATTTTTGACGTAGGAGGTGAACATCTTCTTCTCCCCCGTCATATGGTTTGTGCATCCGCTGTCGATAATCCAGCTTGAACCCCCGGATGCATAAACCTGCAAGGCAAATTTAGGCTTGGGTCTTAGGTACCCAACTCATGTTGGGTCCTATAAGGTTAGTGCAAATATCCTTAGGGACCCAAATGCAAGTTTTGTCTCCCTTGCATTTTGCCCCTAACTTCCTAGCAACTATTTTCCTATCCTTTCTACAAATAGCAAAGGAAGCATTTAAAGCACAATAAATTGTAGAAGGTTCATTCACTACTTTCCTAGGAGCATGAATAATATTCTTTCTAGGCACATGATGAATAGCATTTCTCCTAGACATATTTCTACCATGCATATAGGAAGAACTAGAAGCAAACATGGCATGAGAGTCAAAATCATTATAAGCATTATAACTCCTATAGGCATTTCTAGTTTGTCTCTTATCATGATACATAAAAGCATGGTTCTTTTTAGTACTACTAACCATAGGAGCCTTCCCTTTCTCCTTGGCGGAGATAGGAGCCTTATGGCTTGTCAAGTCCTTGGCTTCCCTCTTGTAGCCAAGTCCATCCTTAATTGAGGGGTGTCTACCAATCGTGTAGGCATCCCTTGCAAATTTCAGCTTATCAAATTCATTCTTGCTAGTCTTAAGTTGGGCACTAAGACTAGCCACTTCATCATTTAGTTTTGAAATTGAAACTAAGTGTTCACAACAAGCATTTATATCAACATCCTTACACTTAGTGCAAATTTCAACATGTTCAACACAAGAGTTAGATTTACTTGCTACTTCTAGCTTAGCATTTAAATCATTAATTTCACCTTTTAAAGAAGAAATGGTTTCGTTACAAGTAGAAAGTTCACAAGAAAGCATTCCATTTCTTTTAACTTCTAGAGCAAGTGAATTTTGTGCACTAACAAATTTATCATGCTCTTCATATAAAAGATCTTCTTGTTTCTCTAAGATTCTATCCTTTTCATTCAAGGCATCAATCAATTCATTAATCTTAGCTATCTTAGTTCTATCCAATCCCTTGAATAAACTGGAGTAATCTATTTCATCCTCACTAGACTCATCATCACTAGAATAATCATAAGTATTAGCATTATGATTGATTACCTTCTTCTCCCTTGCCATGAGGCAAGTGTGATGCTCGATTGGGAAGAGGGCCAATTTGTTGAAGGCAGTGGCGGCGAGTCCTTCGTCGTCGGAGTCGGACGAAGAGCAATCCGAATCCCACTCCTTTCCAAGGTGTGCTTCGCCTTTGGCCTTCTTGTAAACCTTCTTGTTCTCTCTCTTCCCATTTTTCCCTTGCTCCTGGTCACTATCATTTTCGGGACAGTTAGCAATAAAATGACCAACCTTACCACATTTGAAGCATGAGCGCTTCCCCTGTGTCTTGGTCTTCCTTGGTTGCCCCTTGCGACCATTTAGCGCCGTCTTGAATCTCTTGATGATGAGAGCCATCTCTTCATCATTGAGCCCAGCCGCCTCAACTTGCGCCACCTTGCTGGGTAGCGGCTCCTTGCTCCTTGTTGCCTTGAGCGCGATGGGTTGAGGCTCGTGGATTGGACCGTTCAACGCGTCGTCGACGTATCTCGCCTCCTTGATCATCATCCGCCCGCTTACGAATTTTCCGAGTACCTCCTCGGGCGTCATCATCGTGTACCTGGGATTCTCACGAATATTGTTCACGAGATGAGGATCAAGAACGGTAAAGGACCTTAGCATTAGGCGGACGACGTCGTGGTCCATCCATCGAGTGCTTCCGTAGTTCCTTATTTTGTTGATGAGGGTCTTGAGCCGGTTGTACGTTTGGGTTGGCTCCTCTCCCCTTATCATGGCGAATCGTCCAAGTTCGCCCTCCACCAACTCCATTTTGGTGAGCATGGTGATGTCATTCCCCTCGTGAGAGATCTTGAGGGTGTCCCATATTTGCTTGGCATTGTCCAAGCCGCTCACCTTGTTGTACTCTTCCCTGCACAAGGACGCTAAGAGAACAGTAGTAGCTTGTGCATTTCTATGGATTTGTTCATTTATGAGCATAGAGTTATCCGAGCTATCAAACTTCATTCCATTCTCTACAATCTCCCAAATGCTTGGATGGAGAGAGAATAAGTGACTACGCATTTTGTGACTCCAAAATCCGTAGTCCTCCCCATCGAAGTGTGGAGGTTTGCCAAGAGGAATGGAAAGCAAATGCGAATTCGAACTATGTTGAATACGAGAATAATCAAATGAAAAGTTCGAATTGACCGTCTTTTTGTAGTCATTGTCGTCGTCCTTTTGGGAAGAGGAAGATTCGTCGCTGTCGTAGTAGATGATCTCCTTGATGCGTCTTGTCTTCTTCTTCTTCCCTTCTTTGCGTCTGTGCCCCGAGCCCGAGTCGGTAGTCTTGTCGTCCTTTGGCTCGTTGACGAAGGACTCCTTCTCCTTGTCGTTGATCACGATTCCCTTCCCCTTAGGATCCATCTCTTCGGGCGGTTAGTCCCTTTCTTGAAGAGAACGGCTCCGATACCAATTGAGAGCACCTAGAGGGGGGGGTGAATAGGTGATCCTGTAAAACTTAAACTTATAGCCACAAAAACTTGTTAAGTGTTAGCACAATAATCGCCAAGTGGCCAGAGAGGAGTCTCAACAAAACACAATACCACAAGAGATCAAACACAGAGATGACACAGTGGTTTATCCCGTGGTTCGGTCAAGACCAACGCTTGCCTACTCCACGTTGTGGCGTCCCAACGGACGAGGGTTGCAATCAACCCCTCTCAAGCGGTCCAACGACCAACTTGAATACCACGGTGTTTTGTTTTGCCTTTCAATATCCCGTTTGCGAGGAATCTCCACAACTTGGAGCCTCTCGCCCTTACACTTGAGATTCACAAGAAATTCAGAGTAAGGGAGGAAAGCAACACACATAAACCCACAGCAAAATGCGCACACACACGGCCAAGAATCGAGCTCAAAGGACTATCTCAAAGTTCTCACTAGAACGGAGCTCGAATCACTGAGAATGACAAACGAATGCGCAAAGACTGAGTGTGGATGATCAAGAATGCTCTAAGGTTGCTTGGTTATATCCTCCATGCGCCTAGGGGTCCCTTTTGTAGCCCCAAGGCAGCTAGGAGCCGTTGAGAGCAAATCTGGAAGGCCAATCTTGCCTTCTGTCGTCGGGTGCACCGGACAGTCCGATGCACACCGGACACTGTCCGGTGCCCGATTTCCTTCCTAAAATGGCGCTGCCGACCGTTGCAGATCTGGGAGCCGTTGGCGCACCGGACAAGTCCGGTGCACACCGGACAGTCCGGTGCCCCCTTCCGACCGTTGGCCCGGCCACGTGTCGCGCGCAGATTCCGCGGCCGACCGTTGGCCCGGCCGACCGTTGGCTCACCGGACAGTCCGGTGCACACCGGACAGTCCGGTGAATTTTAGCCGTACGCCGTCGGCGAATTCCCGAGAGCGGCTACTTCACGCCGAGCCAGCCTGGCGCACCGGACAGTCCGGTGCACCCAGACTGGACAGACTTTGGCTGCTCGAGCCATCTCTTCTCCAACTCGATTTTTTTCTGTTTCCAGCACTTAGACACAATACATTAGTCCATAAAACAATGTACTAAGTCTGAGAAACATACCTTTATCCTTGATTTGTACTTTGTCCACCATTTTACAATTAGGCACCTATGTTGGGCACTAAATCACCAAAATACTTAGAAATGGCCCAAGGGCACATTTCCCTTTCAATTACCACGAATTAATTGAACTTGAGTGGGGTTAAGGAAAATAAGAGATCTTAGAATAACCTTAACCACCTCGTGGTCGTCCCACTTTTTACTCCCGAGGTTGCGCACTTGGTTCACCAAGGTTTTGAGCCGGTTGTACATATCTTGTGGCTCCTCCCCTTGGCGAAGACGAAAGCGACCGAGCTCCCCCTCGATCGTTTCCCACTTGGTGATCTTGGTGAGTTCATCACCCTCGTGCGCGGTCTTGAGAAGGTCCCAAATTTCCTTTGCATTCTTCAACCCTTGCACCTTGTTGTATTCCTCCTTTCTTAGAGAGGCGAGGAGTATGGTTGTAGCTTGGGAGTTGAAGTGCTCGATTTGGGCCACTTCGTCCGTATCATAGTCTTCATCCCCTATGGATGGTACCTGTGCTCCAAACTCAACAACATTCCATATACTTTTGTGGAGTGAGGTTAGATGAAATTTCATTAAATCACTCCACCTAGCATAATCTTCGCCATCAAAGGTTGGCGGTTTGCCTAATGGAACGGAAAGTAATGGAGTATGTCTAGATGTACGAGGATAGTGTAAGGGGATCTTACTAAACTTCTTACGCTCTTGGCGCTTAGAAGTTATGGACGGCGCATCGGAGTCGAAGGTCGATGTTGATGAGGTGTCGGTCTCGTAGTAGACCACCTTCCTCATCCTTTTGTGCTTGTCGCCTTTCCGATGCGACTTGTGGGAAGAAGATTTCTCCTTCTTCTCTTTGTGGTGAGAAGAAGAAGATCTTTTCTCCTTCCGTTTGGAGGAGTCCTTCTTCTTCTCCTTTCTCTTGGTGCGGGACTCTTCCGATGAAGTGCTCCCTTGGCTCGTAGTGGGCTTATCGCCGGTCTCCATCTCCCTCTTGGTGTGATCTCCCGACATCACTTCGAGCGGTTAGGCTCTAATGAAGCACCGGGCTTTGATACCAATTGAAAGTTGCCTAGAGGGGGGGGGGTGAATAGGGCGAAACTGAAATTCTCAAAAATAATCACAACTACAAGCCGGGTTAGCGTTAGAAATATAATAGAGTCCGCGAGAGAGGGTGCAAAACAAATCGCAAGCGAATAAGAAGTGAGACACGTGGATTTGTTTTACCGAGGTTCGGTTCTCGCAAACCTACTCTCCGTTGAGGAGGCCACAAAGGCCGGGTCTCTTTCAACCCTTACCCTCTCTCAAACGGTCCCTCGGACCGAGTGAGCTTTCTCTTCTCAATCACTTGGAACACAAAGTTCCCACAAGGACCACCACAAGATTGGTGTCTCTTGCCTCAATTACAAGTGAGTTTGATCGCAAGAAAGAATCAAGAAAGAAGAAAGCAATCCAAGCGCAAGAGCTCGAAAGAACACAAGCAAATCTCTCTCACTAATCACTAGGGCGTTGTGTGGAGTTTGGAGAGGATTGGATCTCTTTGGTGTGTCTAGAATTGAATGCTAGAGCTCTTGTAAGTGGTTGGAAGTATGAAAACTTGGATGACTTGAATGTGGGGTGGTTGGGGGTATTTATAGCCCCAACCACCAAACTAGCCGTTTGGTGCAGGCTGGCTGTCGAATGGTGCACCGGACAGTCCGGTGCACACCGGACAGTCCGGTGCGCCAGCCACGTCACCAAAGCCGTTGGTTCTGACCGTTGGAGCTCTGACTTCTGGGCCCGCCTGGATGTCCGGTGGCGCACCGGACATGTATTGTTGAGTGTCCGGTGCGCCAGCATGGGCGTGCCTGACCTCTGCGCGCGCTGGCGCGCATTTAATGCGTCACAGGTAGCCGTTGGCGCCAGAAGTAGCCGTTGCCCCGCTGTTACACCGGACAGTCCGGTGTACACCGGACAGTCCGGTGAATTATAGCGGAGCAGCTGAGATGAATTCCTGAGGCTGGCGAGTTCCGGAGGCCACCCTTCCTTGGAGCACCGGACATGTCCGGTGTACACCGGACAGTCCGGTGAATTATAGCGGAGTCGCCTCTGGAATTTCCCGAAGGTGACGAGTTTGAGTTTGGAGTCCTCTGGTGCACCGGACATGTCCGGTGGCACACCTAGAGATGGCAATGGGTACCCGAAACCCGAAACCCGATGGGTTTTTACCCCATTAGGGTACGGGTTTGGGTCAATTTTCATACCCATGGGTTTGTTAATGGGCATAAATGTATACCCGATGGGTTCATGGGTACGGGTTTGTTCCTATAGTACCCAAACCCGTGAACCCGTGGGTTTTTTAAACCCGACCAAACCTAGTACATATTGTAATCTTATTTTATAAACGAACAACAAACTTGTTATCTATCTATTTACTTCCTAATTTTTATCAAATTGTGAATGTATAAGTAGTTGATGATAGTGTTGCTTGCTTGCTATTATAGTTATTACTAGCGTTATATATGTGGTGGATGTATAACTTAGTGCAAGGTAACTTGATTATACAACTTATTATTTGTATTTAATTCTCTCTACTAATATTTTTATACCAAATCAAGAACTCGTTGTTCATTATATAAATTTTGGTCCATGATCTCATTAATCATTACAATACTTATTGATTATAAAAAGAATAAGCATATTGGAGATAAAAACCTGCGGGTAACCCGTGGGTACCCGCAAACCCGATGGGTATGGGTTTGGGCAAAATTTCAAACCCGTCATGGGTACGGGTTTTTTAACGGGTGTAAATATTTTTCACGGGTACAGGTTTGGGATAGCAAAACCCGGCGGGTTTGTACCCGTTGCCATCTCTAGGCATACCGGATAGTCCGGTGGCACACCGGACAGTCCGGTGCGCCAGACCAGAGGTGCCTTCGGTTGTCCCTTTGCTCTTTTGTTGAACCCAATACTTGGTCTTTTTATTGGCTAAGTGTGAACCTTTGGCACCTGTATAACTTATACACTAGATCAAACTAGTTAGTCCAAATATTTGTGTTGGGCAATTCAACCACCAAAATTAATTAGGGACTAGGTGAAAGCCTAATTCTCTTTCAGCCACATCACCCAAGGGATGGGAGGAGCGGAGCTCGCGTCGGAACGTAAGACGAGTGAGCTAGGAGACGGGCTCCCGGTCCCTTTTGGCGACGAGGAGGTTTAGAGTTGGCTGGACTCGATGCAACTTTTATCACCTAGTGAGCATCCTTATCCGAAGGCGAGCACCCTAATCCTCCTTGCCGATGGCGGTGCAACGGCGAAAGAAGCCGACGGAGGTTATTGCGAAATGAACGGGGTTTGTTGCTAGAGCGACAGCTACGAGAACGCTGGTGTATGAACAAATAGGATATAGATGAGACATGATCTGATACCGCGGGTTAATTTTGAAGAAATATAAGGGTTCTTTATAAAAAAACATGACGTGGGACGAATCTTGATAGAAGTAGATAGAAAAGTGCACAGCACAATTAGCAGAAATCAAGACCATAATGGGCCAGCCCAAGAGCTTGTACTCCGCTCACACGGCCCGCTCACATTCCATGGAGTGTCACTGACTTGGTGAGCCCACCAAGGCGTCTGGGCGCGCCGAGAACTCCAGACGCCAAAGCACCACTCTCCCGCCGTCCCCTTCACTCTCCGCCGCCGGCGAGGTGTGATGCCACGAAGGTCGGCGGAGGCGCCGGCCATTTGATGCGCCCACGGCCGCCTCCTCACGGTGCGCTGTCCAAGCACCACCTCCTCCGCATCCGCCGCTGCCTTCCACCCGTTTGGTTTAATGCTGCCCCCGCCCAGGACCCGTCCCTGCCACCCGCTGCCTCCTCCTCCTCCCCCGCGTTTCTCTCATCCCTCATACGCTCCTGCACGACCAAGCGCGCCCGCCGCCCCGGTGAGCAGGCGCACGCCCGCGCCGTCGCGCTCGGGCTCGGCGCGCACCCCTCGGTGCTCCCCGGGCTCGCCTCCTTCTACATCGCGCTCGGCGACCTCCCCGCCGCGCAAGCCTCCGTCGAGCGGGCGGCGGGAAAGGCGCGGGCGTTCCCGTGGAACCTACTCATTTGGGGGTATGCCGACCGTGGGCTATGGGACGACGTCATCCTCGCGTATCAGAAGATGCTGGCGCTGGGCGTGGCCGCCGACAGGTTCACGTACCCGTCGGTTCTGCGCACATGCGGCGAGCTCCGAGATTCCGCCATTGGTCGGGGGATTGAGAAGCGCATTCTGACGTGGAGGTATGGTCTGGACATGTATGTCTGGAACGCTCTGGTGGGGATGTACGCCAAGTGCGGGGAGATGAAAGACGCGCGCAGGGTGTTTGATGGAATGCCTGCGCGGGATGTCGTCAGCTGGAACTCCATGGTGTCTGGGTACGTGTCGGCAGGTATGTGGGGCGAGGCGTTTGACCTGCTGCAGTTGGTTCCTGGGGCGAACATTGTCACCTGGAACGCGGTTGTGGCAGGAAATTTTAAGGCAGGAAACGACGGTGAGGTGATGAGGTTGGTGTCGCAGATGAGGAGACGCGGTGGTCCGGGGCTGGATTTTGTGACTGTTGTGATTGGCTTGAGGGCTTGCGCTAGGGGTGGGTATCTGAGGATTGGCAAGGAATTGCATGCTGCCTCTGTTCGTCTATGCTTTGATAGGCTTGAGCGCGTGGAGAGTTCATTGATCACTATGTACTCCAGATGCCAGATGATGAGATCTGCATACCTCCTGTTCAGAACATGCTCAACTCAGAGCATAGTAACATGGAATTCATTGCTAGCAGGATTTGGATTCATGGACCAGGTTGAGGAGGCTATTTCCCTTTTCAGAGAGATGATTTGTTCCTCTGTCTTTCCAAATGATGTCACTGTGTTAACTATGCTTTCACTTAGTGCACGTTTTGGACACCTCTGTCACGGAAGGGAGATGCACTGCTACATTTTCAAGCATGGGCTTGGGGCCTCTAACGTATTGCAGAACTCACTTGTCGATATGTACTCAAAGTCTAGACAGATGGCAACTGCCAATAGAGTGTTTGACCAGATGCAATGTCATGACAGGCATGCCTATACTTCATTGATTTTGGGCTATGGAATGCAAAGAGAAGGGCATCTATCGCTGAAGCTCTTTGATGAAATGATTGTAAACAATATCAAGGTGGACCATGTAACTATGGTTGCTGTTCTTTCAGCTTGCAGCCACTCTGGGCTGGTAGCTCAAGGGCAACTACGATTTGCTCAGATGTATGATGTGTTTTGCATTGCACCGAGGGTGGAGCATTTTTCTTGCATGGTTGATTTGTACTGCCGTGAGGGTTTGCTGAGTATGGCTGAGGAGATAGTTAACAAGATGCCATTCCAGCCAACTGCTGCGATGTTGGCAACTCTAATCGAGGCTTGCCAGATCCATGGCAAAACAGAAATTGGGAATCGGGCTGCAAAGAGGCTGTTGGCAATGAGGACAAATAACCCGGGTCACTACAAATTGATTGCGAACATGTATATATCAGCAAAACGCTGGCCAGAACTAGCTAAAGTTAGGTCATTAATGAGCGTCATGGAACTAAATATGATTCCAACTCATTCCTTACTGGAGTCAGAATATGAGATATGTCCAATCGAAAAAGATTATTGCTTAAACCGCTGTCTGCATGGAGGCTTGTCTGATGACATGACAGATACTGATTTCTCTAGTAGCGAGGAAGTGAAATGGAATGAAGCTTTTGGTGGGTAACAGTAAAGCTGGGATCCAATAGGCTGTTTTGGGATCATGGCTTTCATTTAAGGAAAATATGTTAAAAACTTGTGTTCTTTGCATCATGGAAGAGGTAATATGTTTTTTTTTACTGTTATGCTACTTGCTGGTACTTTGTCTACATGCTTAGAAATTAGAGATATTTATCTACACGTGCTCGCTTTTGAGGTTTGAACTACTATAACTGGATGTACTTCTATACAACAAATTTGATATGCTGTGTAATTTCCTAGATTGAAGTCGTCTGAGGTTTTGAGCTACAATTTTCTGAATGGACGCTTTGGATTTTTTCCAGATTCTTTTACATCTGTTATTTATTTGATTCCGTAGTGTTTTGTATCACTTAGGAAGATGTTAAAGAAGAGTAGAGGTCCTTTTACCTCTTCGTGCTAAGCAATAGAGGCATTGGACTGAACCATTGTGCTCTTTCTTTTCTCGTAACTCGAAAGGGACTCAATCTTGGCAATCTATCTTTCAAGTTCTTACTAACTTGAGGATAATATTGGTGTCTGATGCACTGATTTATCTTTGTTTGATTGTTCTTTTAACAGAGGAGTTTTTTTAAAGGATTAACTGAGGACCTTGCATCGCTACATACAAACTAAAGATGTCACTTCCGGTCAGTGTTTTTAAGGCGTCGCCTAGGCGGCCAGGCGCTTGAAGAATTATGGGCGCCTTGCTCGCCTAGGCATCCAGGTGGCGATCAACGCCTCGCCTTATCGCCTTAAGAACACTGCTTCCAGTATTGCCTTCAAGCACGATCACAAACAATTTGGCATGGGAATACAAAAAAATTGCATACTATTATCATTTGACACTGTTCTTTTACTATTTCTGCACTCATGTGATTCATCATGTCATTGTAATTTCAGAACCAGTCTAGCACCTCTGTTGCCTCAGGAGCAGCTGGCCAACCTCTGAATTGCATGAATGAAGACAGCTCTGGTAAATCTGTTCAATCATTTATGGAAATTGAGAATCTTTTTACTGGAGCATAAGAAAACTTCAAATATTTGTTATTCATTTGATTTGACGTTGTTTGAGTAGGCTCTAGGCTGTCAAGTGTAATGCATGTTTACTATCTCAGTAGTTTTTTGGACATGGTCACACAGGGGGCTGTTGTTAGCTGCTCTTTCTGCTCTCTAGCTTTAGCCTATCCCACAATCAATGTACTCCCTCCAGTCCTGAAAAAGAAGTCGCTTTAGACAAGGTTTGAGTCAAACATATAAAACTTTGACTACTGATAACCATTTTGTTATTTAGTTTTGAAATCTAATAGTCGTATATATAGATTTACCTTAAAAAGTATTTTTAAAAAAGTATAAATATATTAAGAGTTTATTTGTATTTTAACAAAAAAACATTGGTCAAAGCTATATTTTAGAGACCGTGTTGATGTCCTAAACGACTTGTATTTTGAAACCAGAGGGAGTATTTGTTTTCTTTGTTCTTTTCGTGTATCAATTGATTACTGTGTCTGTACAGTTTCTTGGTATTAAAAACTTTATTTCCATTATATTATGTAAAACTGCAGTAGCTCATAACCTATATTAGTAAAATAGTGATACTGCTCTGTTAGACCTTCATGGGAAACGATGGGGATGGGATAACTTAGAAAAAACCCACATATGTTTTTTTTCATGGGAAATCTGTGACGTCAATTATGTTGGGATTTATCTGTCAAAATGTGTAGTAGGAAAAAACAATGCATTATGTCTCTGGGATCTTCTCGCTGGAAGAGAACCCAACTAACAATGGTGATTGCTTTGCTTCCATTTTCAGAAAACTAACAGGCCACGCTTTGCATACCACTACCAGAGGATCAGATACGGTAACAAGGAAGCATTGTGTTGGGCAGACTTAAGTGGGCGTCTCAGATTATAAGCTGGCTACTCAGCAGTGTGGAGTGGCAACTGGCAACCATAATGACAAAAATGGAAGGCTCCACTGGCAGTGTCCAAATCATGTCTAGGCGTTTGGTCCAGCCAGAGTCAGGAAGCTCACTGGACATGGAGCCATCAGAGCCAGAGATTGCTCACCTAACTCCATGGGATCTCGCTCTGTTCATGGTGGGCCACATCCAGAAGGGGATCCTCTTGCCCAAGGCTGGGACAGGAGGTGCACAACTCGTCGATGACCTTGCTTCGTCCTTCGCCAGCGTGCTGGGCCATTTGTATCCACTGGCTGGCTGTCTCACTGCCTCAGAGATCACAGATGGTGTAGTAAGTCCAAGCCTTGCCATCACTCTATGTTGCAACGACGAATGCACTGAATTCATTCATGCCATGGCTCCTGAGGTCACTATCAGTCGTGTTGTCCTTTCCTGCTGAACAGGCTGCTGAACGTGGAAGCACTCATGGGCTCCATCCCTGTGCTGGCCACGTAGGTCAGCGAGCTCGCAGATGTCATCTTCACTGCCATGCTGTTGCTGCTTAACTATGGCCTCGCATATGGAGCCGCATTCTGTCTCTTCTTAAACACCTGTTAGATATAAACCATCCCAGCAGCAGCGATGGAGGTGGAGGAGGGTCCACGCTCTCCACACCGCCGTCGCCTGCCAGTGCTGGACAGATGGTTCGTCGACACCTGCCCTGTGCCAATCCATCTACCCTTTGTCAAGCTGGAGGACGTCGTCGTCCGGTGACCCGAGTACACGCGTGGTCCAGAAATGTTTCTTCCATTTGTCTGCGGAGAGCACAAAGAGGCTCAAGACGAAGGCAAACACCGAGGTATCTGAACTGCGACGGTCACCATCTC
This sequence comes from Zea luxurians, assembly GCA_029449295.1. Taxonomy (NCBI): domain Eukaryota; kingdom Viridiplantae; phylum Streptophyta; class Magnoliopsida; order Poales; family Poaceae; genus Zea; species Zea luxurians. The sequence continues at coordinate 3,059,574 of JAOPSE010000153.1, read as the reverse complement.
CTCATTGAAGTCCCTGCTCTCTCACCTTGAGGCCATGTTCGGTTACTAGTGGTTTGAGGGGGATTGAAGAGGATTAAATCTCCTCCTATTCGAAATTGAATAGGAGGGGATTTAATCCTCTTCAATCCTCTCCAATCCCCTAGCAACCGAACAAGCCCTGGGTGTGCAGTGTGCCACCGTCTGCATACTTTGTTGAAGGAACTCTTTTCTTTTGTGATGTTATATACCAAGTTAGGTACTGCTGTTCTTACTATTTTTGTTAAAAAAATGCTGTTGTAGCTATGAATTCATGCTTAACTAGATAAATGCAAATGCGTTGCTACGGAGTAAAAATATTTAAAAATGTTGATAAAAAAGGCATATAGATAACTCTATTTCATCATACAATTGATACAAAAGTAGCAGTTAAATTGCCAATGACATGTGATGCTAAGCATCACCCCTCTAGGAGATGTCCAAATCCTAGAATTGCCTCGTCTGAAATACCGAAAGGTATAGACTGGATTATAGGCTTTTAGAACATAACTGTTGTATTTGTGTATGTTCACTAACTCAACGCTCCCAATTAGAATAAACCGAAGTAGCACCAAAGGTGCAAAGAGCCATCCAATTTTGTCCTGTAGTGTTGCATCTAGAATAAGCCAATTAATAAGAACATTGCGACAATTACAACCACATCTATCAGAAATGGAAGATATTACATCAATCAGTATATGTAAAGTAAGTTATACTCCTCATTAGATCATGGAAACTAGTACACCAGATTCAACAATGAAAACAATATAACCATATAGAGAAGGGAAAAATACATGTATCTCATGTTCTGATTCTGAACCTTATTCCACTTGCTACAGAAGAACTGCATACAACATATAAAACTACAGCTTAGATTGCAGTTGCATTAGGTTTGCTCATAAACTATTATTCTGAATACATCAGATTGTAGGAGTAAGGATCCTATCTCCAATGGCAGTGAGGGGGTTGGCTGCCTCGGCGACCTCGATGACGACGTTGGTGGTGCCAGGCAGCTTGAGCGGCCACGCGTCGAGCGTGATCTTGACGTCGTCGAAGATGTCGAGATCGTGCAACCGCACAGTAGAGACATTGGCGGCGCGGAGCAGCTCGGCGACCTCCGCCTCGATGAGATCGTCCTACGTCCTGGTGTTTCCCTTGATGATCACGTCGTGGACGTGGATGCCCACGGGGTCCGATGACAGCCACCGTTGCACAGACTACATCCGCTCTCGCTCTGTCGCCAAGTGAAATGTTTTCACTACTGCTACAATTAATCAGGTAGTTTGCACTTAATTCAATAGCAACAGTTTGAGCTCTAGTACAGGTAGGAGAAGAATGTTCTATCAAAACAATAAAGAGACAAATCAACATAGGCTCTATATAACTTGAATAAAAAGGTAAAATGATCAGATATTCTTGGGGAAATGCTGGTGACACATACAAATATCTAGAAACAAGTTAGATGCAAACAAATTAATAACTTTATAAGCATAGGTCTAGTGGAAATTTAGTGAATATTATAGGGCATTTGAAAAGAAATAAAGGAACAAATGTGAAAGAAAGAGACTCTGAGGCACAGAAAAATGAATTAAGAATGAATTCGCTAGCACATTAATTGTTCATGGAAAAGGTTATAACAGTAGTCTATGAACTAATATCATAATGACACTATGAAAAACGTCTATGGATGCAGATATAAGCTACGAGCATAAATGCATGCATATGCGTAGCCGACTATAGCGAGTTTTTTTAAGTGGATCCACTAATTTTTTGAATAGAAAGTCAATGTATCTAACGAATTATTTCACAGGAGTACTAGCTACTGAAGGCTATTTCAGAATCAAAAAAGTAAAGTAAAAATCATTTAGCTTATTCTCTCAATTTCAATTGACCGCTACTGGATTTAGTATATCTAATATTGTCGGGGACCATAATTAGGGGTACCCTCAAGGCTCCTAAATCTCAGCTGGTAACCCCCATCAGCACAAAGCTGCAAAGGCCTGATGGGTGCGATTAAGTCAAGGATCGGTCCATTCGAGGGACGCGATCACGCCTCGCCCGAGCCCAGCCTCGGGCAAGGGCAGCCGACCCCGGAGGATCTACGTCTCGCCCGAGGACCCCCTCCAGCGACGGATACACCTTTGGCTCGCCCGAGGCCCAGTCTTCACCAAGAAGCAACCTTGGCCAGATGACCACGCCAATCGACCAAATCGCCGGGGCATTTAATGCAAAGGTGGCCTGACACCTTTATCCTGACGCACGCCCTCCAGTCGACAGAGCCGAAGTGACCGCAGTCACTTCGTCGCTCCACTGACCGGTCTGACAAGAGGACAGCGCCGCCTGCGCCGCTTCGACTGCTGAGCCACTCGACAGAGTGAGGCTGACAGCAGCCAAGTCCGGCCTCAGGCGTCATAGGAAACTCCGCTTCGCCCGACCCCAGGGCTCGGACTCGGGCTCAGCCCCGGAAGACGACGGACTCCGCTTCGCCCTACCCCAGGGCTCGGACTCGGGCTCAGCCCCGGAAGACGACGAACTCCGCTCCGCCCGACCCCAGGGCTCGGACTCGGGCTCAGCCCCGAAGGACGACGAACTCCGCTTCGCCCGACCCCAGGGCTCGGACTCGGGCTCAGCCCCGGAAGACGACGAACTCCGCTTCGCCCGACCCCAGGGCTCGGACTCGGGCTCAGCCCCGAAGGACGACGAACTCCGCTTCGCCCGACCCCAGGGCTCGGACTCGGGCTCAGCCCCGGAAGACGACGAACTCTGCTTCGCCCGACCCCAGGGGTCGGACTCAGCCCTGGCCTCAGCCGACGGTCTCCGCCTCGTCCGACCCCGGGGCTCGGACTCGACCTCGACCTTGGAAGACAGACTCAACCTTGACCTCGACCTCGGAGGAGCCTCCACCTCGCCCAACCTAGGGCACGGACCGACCACGTCAACAGGAAGCGCCATCATTACCCTACCCCGAGCTGACTCAGGCTATGGGGAACAAGACCGGCGTCCCATCTGGCTCGTTCTACTATACGAGTAATGATGGCGCCCCGCACGCTCCATGACGACGGCGGCTCTCAGCCCCCTTACGGAAGCAAGAGGACGTCAGCAAGGACTCGACAGCCCCGACAGCTGTCCTTCCGCCAGGCTCCAGCGCTCCTCCGACGGCCACGACACCACGCGAATTGGGTGCCAAAACCTCTCCGGCTGCCACGATGGCATGTACTTAGGGCGCTAGCTCTCCCCCGCTAGACACGTTAGCACATTGCTACACTCCCCATTGTACACCTGGATCCTCTCCTTACGCCTATAAAAGGGAGGTCCAGGGCCCTCTTACAGAGGGTTGGCCGCGCGGGGAAGGACGGGACGGCGCTCGCGCAAGGCCGCTCGCTCCCTCCCACGTGGACACTTGTAACCCCCTACTGCAAGCGCACCCGACCTGGGCGCGGGGCTAACACGAAGGCTGCGGGTTCCACCTCCCACGCCTGTCTCCCTCCGGCTCCTTTCTCCCCCCTTCGCGTTCCGCCTCGCGCCGACCCATCTGGGCTGGGGCACGCGGCGACAATTCACTCGTCGGTCCAGGGACCCCCCCGGGTTTCGAAACGCCGACAGTTGGCGCGCCAGGTAGGGGCCTGCTGCGTGTTGACGAACAGCTTCCCGTCAAGCTCCAGATGGGCAGTCTCCAGCAACCACTCCAGCTCGGGACGGTGCTCCGTTTCGGGAGTCTTGAGTTCATGTCCCTCGACGGCAGCTACGACATGATACTTCTTTCCCCGCCGCGCGACAGCGACAATGGCGGTCGACAGCCCCCCCGCCGGTGGGGAAATTGACGACGCCTTCCCCACGTGGTGGAAGAACGACATTCGGGCTTATCCCGTCCCCTCCCCCGCCGACGGAGGACGAGGCGGGGCAACCAAGGCCAAGCAGGAGGCGGCACCTCGTTGGCTGTCGAGTGAGTCGACGGTGTCGGCGCCCCAACGGAGAGCGCGTCGGGCATCGGCCTCGCGTCTGAGACGAAGACGAGCGTCGTCTCCCCGCAACACACCAACCTCAAGCAAACGGACGACGCCAGCACGCTCGCGAAGGACTTGCTGGGCGTCACCCTAGTACCTGAGACGACAGTGCAGTCAGTCCCTGACGTGACTTCGTCACCGCCCGTCGACCAAAAGGTACCGACCGATTCCCATCTCGCGCCTTTTGGATTCGGCCTCGACCCGCCAAGCAACTCCGCTTCGGTGGACATTCTCATAGAGGCGAGTCCAAACCCTCTGGGGTATCGTGTGCGGTCACCCTGGGACCGGCTGACGGCCGTCTCGACCTACGGGCCCTCGGGGTCCGAGGAAGATGGTGAGCCCGACCTCTGTTGGGATTTCTCCGGACTTGGTAACCCCAGTGCTGTGCGGGACTTCATGACCGCATGCGACTACTGCCTTTCCGACTGTTCCGACGGTAGCCGCAGCCTCGGCGACGAGGACTGCGGTCCAAGTCGCGAATGTTTCCACGTCGATCTAGAGGGTCCCGGCGAAGGCAACCATCTCGGTATACCGGAGAACGGTGATCCCCCTAGGCCCGTGCCTCGCGTTGACATCCTTCGGGAGCTAGCTGTGGTCCCCATTCCGGTGGGGGGTCATGACCCACAGCTCGAGCAAATCCGCGAGATGCAGGCCAGGCTCGACGAGGGAGCAGGAACGCTTGAGCCGATCCGCCGGGACATCGGGCAGGAATGGCCGGGCCAACCTCCGGCCGGAGAAGCGCGTCAACTCCCCCAGGGCATCCAACACCGCATCGCCGATGACGTTAGGGTAAGGCCGCCACCGGTTTCCAGTGGAGTCGGCCAAAACCTGGCCGCTTCGACAATACTTCTTCGCGCGATGCCGGAGCCAACGACCACCGAGGGGCGGCGTATCCAGGGAGAGCTCAAGAATCTCCTGGAGGACGCCGCGGTCCGACGGGCCGAAAGCTCCGCCTCCCGAAGGCAGGGGTACCCCTCGGAACATCGCGCCGCGACTTCCCGATTCATGCGGGAAGCCTCGATCCACACCGGGCGCACGCGCAACACAGCGCCTGCGGCCCCGGGTCGCCTCGGCAACGAGCACCATCACCACAGCCGTCGGGCCCACCTCGACGAGAGGGTGCGCCGAGGCTACCACCCCATGCGTGGGGGACGCTACGACAGCGGGGAGGATCGGAGTCCTTCGCCCGAACCACCCGGTCCGCAGGCTTTCAGCCGCGCCATACGACGGGCACCGTTCTCGACCCGGTTCTGAACCCCGATTACTATCACAAAGTACTCGGGGGAGACAAGACCGGAACTGTGGCTCGCGGACTATCGGCTAGCCTGCCAACTGGGTGGAACGGACGATGATAATCTCATCATCCGCAACCTCCCCCTGTTCCTCTTCGACACCGCTCGAGCCTGGCTGGAGCACCTGCCTCCGGGGCAGATCTCCAACTGGGACGACCTGGTCCGAGCCTTCGCCGGCAATTTCCAAGGCACGTACGTGCGCCTTGGAAACTCCTGGGATCTCCGAAGCTGCCGCCAGCAGCCGGGAGAGTCTCTCCGGGACTACATCCAGCGATTCTCGAAGCAGCGCACCGAGCTGCCCAACGTCACCGATTCAGATGTCATCGGCGCGTTCCTCGCCGGCACCACCTGCCGCGACCTGGTGAGCAAGCTGGGTCGCAAGACCCCCACCAGGGCGAGCGAGCTGATGGACATCGCCACCAAGTTCGCCTCTGGCCAGGAGGCGGTTGAGGCTATCTTCCGGAAGGATAAGCAGCCCCAGGGCCGCCCACCGGAAGATGTTCCCGAGGCGTCAACTCAGCGTGGCGCCAAGAAGAAAGGCAAGAAGAAGTCGCAAGCGAAACGCGACACCGCCGACGCGGACCTTGTCGCCGCCGCCGAGTACAAGAACCCTCAGAAACCTCCCGGAGGTGCCAACCTCTTCGACAAGATGCTCAAGGAGTCGTGCCCCTATCATCAGGGGCCCGTCAAACACACCCTTGAGGAGTGTGCCATGCTTCGACGCCACTTTCACAAGGCCGGGCCACCCGCGGAGGGTGGCAAGGCCCTCGACGACGCTAAGAAGGAAGATCACAAGGCAGGAGAGTTCCCCGAGGTCCGCGACTGCTTCATGATCTACGGTGGGAAAGTGGCAAACGCCTCGGCTCGGCATCGCAAGCAAGAGCGTCAGGAGGTCTGCTCGGTAAAGGTGGCGGCGCCAGTCTACCTAGACTGGTCCGACAAGCCCATCACCTTCAACCAGGCCGACCATCCCAACCATGTGCCGAGCCCGGGGAAATACCCGCTCGTTGTCGGCCCCATCATCGGCAACGTCAGGTTCACCAAGGTCCTCATGGACGGAGGCAGCAGCCTCAACATCATCTACGCCGAGACCCTCGGGCTCCTATGGATCGATCTGTCCTCGGTCCGGACGGGCGCTGCGCCTTTCCACGGGATCATCCCCGGGAAGTGCGTCTAACCCCTCGGACAACTCGATCTACCCGTCTGCTTTGGGACGCCCTCCAACTTTCGAAGGGAGACCCTCACTTTCGAAGTGGTCGGGTTTCGAGGAACCTACCACGCAGTGCTGGGGAGGCCATGCTACGCCAAGTTCATGGCCATCCCCAACTACACCTACCTCAAGCTCAAGATGCCGGGCCCCAACGGGGTCATCACTGTCGGGCCCACGTACCGACACGCGTACGAATGCGACGTGGAGTGCGTGGAGTACGTCGAGGCCCTCACCGAGTCCGAGGCCCTCATCGCCGACCTGGAGAACCTCTCTAGGGAGGCGCCAGACGTGAAGCGCCACGCCGGCAACTTCGAGCCAGCGGAGACGGTTAAGTCCGTCCCTCTCGACCCCTGCAACGACGCCTCCAAGCAGATCCGGATCGGCTCCGAGCTCGACCCCAAATAGGAAGCAGTGCTCATCGACTTTCTCCGCGCAAACGCCGACGTTTTCGCGTGGAGTCCCTCGGACATGCCCGGCATACCGAGGGAAGTCGCCGAGCACTCGTTGGACATCCGAGCTGGAGCCCGACCCGTGAAGCAGCCTCTGCGCCGATTCGACGAAGAAAAGCGCAGAGCCATAGGCGAGGAGATCCACAAGCTAATGGCGGCAGGGTTCATCAAAGAGGTATTCCATCCCGAATGGCTTGCCAACCCTGTGCTTGTGAGAAAGAAAGGGGGGAAATGGCGGATGTGTGTAGACTACACTGGTCTAAACAAAGCATGTCCGAAAGTTCCCTACCCTCTGCCTCGCATCGATCAAATCGTGGATTCCACTGCTGGGTGCGAAACCCTGTCTTTCCTCGATGCCTACTCAGGGTATCACCAGATCAGGATGAAAGAGTACGACCAGCTCGCGACCTCTTTCATCACACCCTTCGGCATGTACTGCTATGTTACCATGCCGTTCGGCTTGAGGAATGCGGGTGCAACGTACCAACGGTGCATGAACCATGTGTTCGGCGAACACATTGGCCGAACGGTCGAGGCCTACGTCGATGACATCGTAGTCAAGACGAGGAAAGCCTCCGATCTCCTTTCCGACCTTGAAGTGACATTCCGATGTCTCAAGGCGAAAGGCGTGAAGCTCAATCCCAAAAAGTGTGTCTTCGGGGTTCCCCGAGGCATGCTCTTGGGGTTCATCGTCTCCGAGCGGGGCATCGAGGCCAACCCGGAGAAGATCGCAGCCATCACCAGCATGGGGCCTATCAAGGACTTGAAAGGCGTACAGAGGGTCATGGGATGCCTCGCGGCTCTGAGCCGTTTCATCTCGCGCCTCGGCGAAAGAGGCCTGCCTCTGTACCGCCTCTTAAGGAAGGCCGAGTGCTTCACTTGGACCCGTGAGGCCGAGGAAGCCCTCGGGAACCTGAAGGCGCTCCTCACGAACGCGCCCATCTTGGTGTCCCCCGCTGCCGGAGAAGCCCTCTTGATCTACGTCACCGCTACCACCCAGGTGGTTAGCGCCGCGATTGTGGTCGAGAGACGAGAAGAGGGGCATGCATTGCCTATCCAGAGGCCAGTCTACTTCATCAGTGAGGTACTGTCTGAGACCAAGATCCGCTACCCACAAATTCAGAAGCTGATGTACGCAGTGATCCTGACGCGGCGGAAGTTGTGACACTACTTCGAGTCTCATTCGGTAACTGTGGTGTCATCCTTCCCCCTGGGGGAGATAATCTAGTCCTGAGAGGCCTCGGGTAGAATTGCAAAGTGGGCGGTGGAGATCATGGGCGAGACGATCTCGTTCGCCCCCGGAAGGCCATCAAGTCTCAGGTCTTGGCGGACTTCGTGGCTGAATGGGTCGACACCCAGCTCCCGACAGCTCCGATCCAACCGGAGCTCTGGACCATGTTTTTCGATGGGTCGCTGATGAAGACGGGGGCCAGCGCGGGCCTGCTCTTCATCTCGCCCCTTGGGAAGCACCTACGCTACGTGCTACGCCTCCACTTCCCGGCGTCCAACAACGTGGCTAAGTACGAGGCTCTGGTAAACGGGTTGCGAATCGCCATCGAGCTAGGGGTCCGACGCCTCGACGCTCGCGGTGACTCGCAGCTCGTCATCGACCAAGTCATGAAGAACTCCCACTGTCACGACCCGAAGATGGAAGCCTACTGCGATGAGGTTCGGCGCCTGGAAGACAAGTTCTATGGGCTCGAGCTCAACCACATCGCCCGACGCTACAACGAGACTGCGGACGAGCTGGCTAAAATAGCCTCGGGGCGAGCAACGGTCCCCCGGACGTATTCTCCCGAGACCTGCATCAACCCTCCGTCAAGACCGACGACACGCCCGAGCCCGAGAAGGCCTCGGCCCAGCCCGAGGCACCCTCGGCTCAGTTCGAGGTACCCTCGGCACAGTCCGAGGTACCCTCGGCTCAGCCCGAGGCACCCTCGACCAACCCGAAGCTCGGCGAGTGGCGCGGCGCGCCAAGTCGTTCGTCTTGCTGGGAGATGAGAAGGAGCTCTACCACCGCAGCCCCTCGGGCATCCTCCAGCGATGCATTTCCATCACCGAAGGTCACGAGCTCTTACAAGAGATACACTCGGGGGCTTGCGGCCATCACGCAGCACCTCGAACCCTTGTTGGAAACGCCTTCCGACAAGGTTTCTACTGGCCGACGGTGGTGGCCGACGCCACTAGAATTGTCCGCACCTGCGAAGGGTGTCAGTTCTACGCGAGGCAGACCCACCTGCCCGCTCAGGCTATGCAGACCATACCCATCACCTGGCCGTTTGCTGTGTGGGGCCTGGACCTCGTTGGCCCCTTGTAGAAGGCACCCGGGGGCTACACGCACCTGTTGGTCGCCATCGACAAATTCTCCAAGTGGATCGAGGTCCGACCCCTAAACAGCATCAGGTCCAAACAGGCGGTGGCGTTCTTCACCAACATTATCCATCGCTTTGGGGTCCCAAACTCCATCATCACCGACAACGGCACCCAGTTCACCAGCAGAAAGTTCCTGGACTTCTACGAGGATCACCACATCCGGGTGGACTGGGCCGCCGTGGCTCACCCCATGACGAATGGGCAAGTAGAGCGGGCTAATGGCATGATCCTGCAAGGGCTCAAGCCGCGGATCTACAACGACCTCAACAAGTTCGGCAAGCGATGGATGAAGGAGCTCCCCTCGGTGGTCTGGAGTCTGAGGACAACGCCGAGCCGAGCCACGGGCTTCACACCGTTCTTTCTACTCTATGGGGCCGAGGCCATCTTGCCCACAGACTTAGAATACGGTTCCCGAGGACGAGGGCCTACGCCGACCAAAGCAATCGAGCCAATCGAGAAGACTCACTGGACCAGCTGGAAGAGGCTCGGGACATGGCCTTACTACACTCGGCGCGGTACCAGCAGTCCCTACGACGCTACCACACCCGAGGGGTTCGGTCCTGAGACCTCCAGGCGGGCGACCTGGTGCTTCGGTTGCGACAAGACGCCCGAGGGCGGCACAAACTCACGCCTCCCTGGGAAGGGCCGTTCGTCGTCGCCAAAATTCTGAAGCCCAGAACATACAAGCTGGCCAACAGTCAAGGCGAGGTCTACAACAACGCTTGGAACATCCAACAGCTACGTCGCTTCTACCCTTAAGATGCTTCCAAGTTATTCGTACACCCCGTTCACACACAAAGTCTGGTCGTCAAGGAAGGGTCAGCCTTGCCTCGGCAAAGCCCGACCCTCCCTCGGGGGCTAGAAGGGGGGAACCCCCTCTGCATCGAAATTTTCCTCGAAAAAAGAAAAAAAATCTTTCCTGTCAGAATGCCTTTCGTGCTTTTCGACTACTTCGAAAGTGGATCCTGAAAACGACGGAGTACACGTAAGCAGCCAAGGCTGACCGAGCCGAGGGACTCCTACGCCTCCGGGATACGGATACCTCACTCATCACCTTCTGCGATAAGTAACTCGCGCTCGGATAAGTGATTCCGCGGACCGAACAAGTCTTCACGCTCGAAAGATCCTCTGCCGGAACGATTTTTCGGGCCTTCTCGACTGCGTCGGTGACAGAACCCTATGGACGAGTAAGAGTGCGCGTAAGCAGCAAGGCCGACCGAGCCGAGGGATTCCTACACCTCCGGGATACGGATACCTCACTCATCACCTTTCGTGAAAAGCAACTCTCGCCCGCACAAACAATTCTGTTACCGACAAATAAGTCCGGATACTCGAAACAAGAGGAAAAGGGACACAGCTTCACAACACGACGACAGTGTGTTTGGGCCTCGGCGGCCGCAGAAAGCATACACACACTACAAGACAACCCGATCCTGCAGGCTCGGACGTCGACAGTTGAAGGGGGGCAGCAGCACCCTCGGCGTCAACTACACCTTCGGCGAGGTCCGACCTAGCCTCGGACGGCGACACGGTCGGAGGATCTCCACTCTGAAGGGCGACATCAGCACCACACCCGGGCCATCGCTGCCAGGGTCTTCTTTAAGAATCCGGCTCGAGCAGACGGCTCGGCCGGCCACCCCGAGGCCTCGGCCAGCTGACCTTCGGAGACATCAGCCCGGCTTGTGGTCTCGGCAGCTCAACTCCGGCGTCAGTCCCGCTAGTGGACGACCCGGCCAGGCTCCGGCCGACCAAATCTTCTTTTCGAGCCAACCCTGCCTCTGTCCATGCTGACACCGCTACCTCCGGCTTCGGCTCATCGAAGAGCGGCCGAGGGGTTCCTTTAACTAAGCAAGAGAAGCCTCGGACAGCAAGGCCGACCGAGCCGAGGGACTCCTACGCCTCCGGGATACAGATACCTCACTCGTCACCTTCACACGAGGCGACTCACGCTTGGTGAAGCGGTTTAGATAACCAACAGACGAGTCTTAGTGCTCAGAAATGAGGAAAAAAACACGGCTCCGTGCCAAAAATACATACACGTTCAGGCCCCGACAGCCACAATGAACAAAAGACCAGTACACAAGTGCCAATACAAACGGAACTCCGTTTCCACCTCCGCAGGTACGAACATCCCCACACGATCGGGGGGCCTGCGGAGCAACAGAAGACCGACGAACGGCTCGCCGTCGCCCGCCCCAGCAGTGGCGATGATGACGACTTCTGCTCTAGGGGGCCGAACAGCAGCAGCGATGACCTCAGGGCAGATGCTGCTGCCGTCAGGCCCTCGCCCATGCCCTCACTCGAGAGGCAAGGACGGGCAGAAGGCCGTAGAGTTGGAGGTCAGTTCGTGGGCGGCATCGGCTAGCTCGTCGGCGGAGAACCTCTTCCGCCTGCCGTGGCGGAAGGCGGCGCCGGGAGCGGCTCCAAAGCCACTCGGCTCAGAGAGCCGGGCACGCGGCAGCTGCCAACGCCACGAACGGCGAACACCCTTCCCCCCGATCACTGAGGGAAGGAGCGGGCCGCCGCCCGCGCAGGGACTGACCCCAACTCGGCACACTCCCCTCCCCAGCACTGATGATGGACATTCTTGAAGCTGAGGGAGGGCCAGAGATCGCGGCCCGGCTTGCTTCTCCCCATCCAGGGGCTGGTGGTCACCGTCTTGGGTGACCACCGGCGAGGGGATGCAGCCGGGCTGCAAGATGAAAATCCTTGAAGCCGAACGATGGCTGAAAGGTGCCAACTTCCACGAAGTTGCGTTCCTCAGACGACAAGGCGGAAGGATTGCGGGCGTCCCCCATCCGGGGGCTCGGAAGGTGGAAAGACACGGTGCATAAGGGAGCGCGAAGACATGGCCGCCTTTCAAGGAGGTCACCCTCCTTTTAAAGGCGACTCTCCCTACTTGCGTCCCCAGCCGTCGTGGGCTGAGTGTTCTCCAACACACTCCAAGGTCCTCCCCCTACGGCGCGGGGGCTGGGCCCCACGCGTCATGCAAGCTGGTTCAGGGCAGAAGGAGCCAAACCGCCGCGCGCAGGGCATGCAACTGCCCAGCGGTTACAAGCATTCCTCCACTTTCGCCTAGACCAACGGGTGAAAGGGTGGACAGCCGTGCAGTCGGCATGCAACCGTGCCAAGTGGGTGCGCCCCTTCGACTCCAACGCGCCCAGCATGGAGGTCCAGGCCCACGCGTCATGCAACCGGCGCGCCGGTTGCTACGTGCGAGCAACTGCACCGCCACTCGCACCACTACCGCGCCTCCTCGACTGCGGAACCAGTACCGCGACTCGAGGCAACCCTGCGTATGACCCAGCAGTGCCAGCCAGGCACGACGGTCAATACGGCCAAAAAATGGGCCAGCAGTAATGGCGGTGGCAGGCGGGCAGGAGCAGCGGTCACGTCGTCAGCCAAGCTTACGTCCCATCCAGGGGCAGCGAGAGAACCCTCTCTCACGGCGTGAAGACGGCGCACCCGTGTTCCGTTCCTCGAACGGCTCGCGCACGCGCAACGGCCGCCTCACGAACCACTCGCCCCGTCACATTAACTCCGCGGCGGGACAGGCGGCGCCTCAGGCAGTAGAAGCAAGCGACGCTTCGCCTTCGCCATAATGACCGCGTCGAAAAAGGTACGCCACGTTATTCGATTTCATATCCTTTTCCTTTTCCTCTTTCTCTCTCTTACAACAGGGACCGGGAAAGGGGGATACCCCGAAAAGGATCCTTCTCCGTGAAGGAAACAGGCCCCGAGCCTCCCTACTAATCAGAGGTTCAAAGGCTTGCCCCTCGGAGGGGTTCAACGGCCGCCTCAGAGTGCTTGGGTTCTGCGCCCACTACTGGTCAGAGGTTCGATGGCCGGCCCCTCGAAAGGGTTCAACGGCCGCCTCAGGCCACTCGGGCTCCGCGCCCACTACTGATCAGGGGTTCGTAGGCTGGCCCTCGAAGGGTTCACAGTCGCCTCAGACACAGAGCGAGGGATGACCCTGGGTACGTTCGATACATAACCAAGGCTCGGGCTACGCTCCTGAGGTACCCTAGGACATTTCCGAGACCAGCGGGAACGATCTTGTAACAGAGTCCCATCAGAGGGAGGCATCGAGCCCTCAGACCCCATCAAAAGGGGACCGGGTCTGGCAGATCACCCGCAGGTACTTTTGGAGCGCGCCTCCAGGCCCCTAGCTGACCCCTAACAAATGGGGCACGGGCGTCCACTCGGATTACCCGCCAGCAGCTCACCGGAGACACCATGTTCGGCGCCCTCCGAGGGCAACATGGCGCTTCCCCCTCCTCCTTGCGGAAAGGCGACGCAGGGGTGTATGTAAAAAAGTCGAGTCTGTCCTTGACCGTCCTCTCGCCCTGTGCAGAGGCTCGGGGGCTGCTCTCGCAAACCCAGCTCCGGCCAAACCGTTGACAGCGTCAACATACCAGCCCGAGAACTTGGGACCCGACCGTGCACCCGGGCTACGGCCAGCTCGCATGAGGGAACAACTAGACCAGCCGAAGTGTTGCGAAACACACTAAGACCTCGAAGGAGTCAAACTACTCCTCCGAGGCCTTGGGGGCTACACCCGGCGGGTGCGCTCGCGCGCACCCACCAGAACAAAATGCAACCAAAAAAGGCTGGTCCCCTTGCAAAAAAGTGCGGCAAAAGCCTCCAAGCGAGTATTAGCACTCCCTTCGAGGCTCGGGGGCTACTGTCGGGGACCATAATTAGGGGTACCCTCAAGGCTCCTAAATCTCAGCTGGTAACCCCCATCAGCACAAAGCTGCAAAGGCCTGATGGGTGCGATTAAGTCAAGGATCGGTCCATTCGAGGGACGCGATCACGCCTCGCCTGAGCCCAGCCTCGGGCAAGGGCAGCCGACCCCGGAGGATCTACGTCTCGCCCGAGGACCCCCTCCAGCGACGGATACACCTTCGGCTCGCCCGAGGCCCAGTCTTCACCAAGAAGCAACCTTGGCCAGATCGCCACGCCAACCGACCAAATCGCCGGGGCATTTAATGCAAAGGTGGCCTGACACCTTTATCCTGACGCACGCCCTCCAGTCGACAGAGCCGAAGTGACCGCAGTCACTTCGCCGCTCCACTGACCGGTCTGACAAGAGGACAGTGCCGCCTGCACCGCTCCGACTGCTGAGCCACTCGACAGAGTGAGGCTGACAGCAGCCAAGTCCGGCCTTAGGCGTCATAGGAAACTCCGCTTCGCCCGACCCCAGGGCTCGGACTCGGGCTCAGCCCCGGAAGACGACGGACTCCGCTTCACCCGACCCCAGGGCTCGGACTCGGGCTCAGCCCCGGAAGACGACGAACTCCGCTCCACCCGACCCCAGGGCTCGGACTCGGGCTCAGCCCCGAAGGACGACGAACTCGCTTCGCCCGACCCCAGGGCTCGGACTCGGGCTCAGCCCCGGAAGACGACGAACTCCGCTTCGCCCGACCCCAGGGCTCGGACTCGGGCTCAGCCCCGAAGGACGACGAACTCCGCTTCGCCCGACCCCAGGGCTCGGACTCGGGCTCAGCCCCGGAAGACGATGAACTCCGCTTCGCCTGACCCCAGGGGTCGGACTCAGCCCTGGCCTCAGCCGACGGTCTCCGCCTCGTCCGACCCCGGGGCTCGGACTCGACCTCGACCTTGGAAGACAGACTCAACCTCGACCTCGACCTTGGAAGACAGACTCAACCTCGACCTCGACCTCGGAGGAGCCTCCACCTCGCCCAACCTAGGGCACGGACCGACCACGTCAACAGGAAGCGCCATCATTACCCTACCCCGAGCTGACTCAGGCTACGGGGAACAAGACCGGCGTCCCATCTGGCTCGCTCTACTATACGAGTAATGATGGCGCCCCGCACACTCCATGACGACGGCGGCTCTCAGCCCCCTTACGGAAGCAAGAGGACGTCAGCAAGGACTCGACAGCCCCGACAGCTGTCCTTCCGCCAGGCTCCAGCGCTCCTCCGACGGCCACGACACCATGCGAACTGGGTGCCAAAACCTCTCCGGCTGCCACGATGGCATGTACTTAGGGCGCTAGCTCTCCCCCGCTAGACACGATAGCACATTGCTACACTCTCCATTGTACACCTGGATCCTCTCCTTACGCCTATAAAAGGGAGGTCCAGGGCCCTCTTACAGAGGGTTGGCCGCGCGGGGAAGGACGGGACGGCGCTCGCGCAAGGCCGCTCGCTCCCTCCCGCGTGGACGCTTGTAACCCCCTACTGCAAGCGCACCCGACCTGGGCGCGGGGCTAACACGAAGGCCGCGGGTTCCACCTCCCACGCCTGTCTCCCTCCGGCTGCTTTCTCCCCCCTTCGCGTTCCGCCTCGCGCCGACCCATCTGGGCTGGGGAAGCGGCGACAATTCACTCGTCGGTCCAGGGACCCCCCGCGTTTCGAAACGCCGACAAATATGAATTGGCGATCAGAACACATATGGATAGAACTTCTAAAAGGTTCTCGAAAAAGAGGTAATTTTTTTCTGGGCCTGTATTCTTTTTCTAGGTTCATTAGGATTCTTAGCGGTTGGGGCTTCCAGGGATGAGAAAAATGTCATGCACACAGTAAATTAAGTGAGGACAAATAAATCATGCAAGTAACAGGTTAACAGTTAATAATATTGATACCCGACAACAAATACATATCATATCATTAGTAAACATAATAATGACCGCAGACAGACATCGCAGAAGCTTCCTTAAGAATGAAGTTAACGATCTAGAAGGCTAAAGCCTAAAAGGGAGTAAGGGACCCAAACAGTAGCATGCTCTGCAATTCTCACAATTGCAGCAAAATAATAATCTAAAGTTAGAAGACTGTAACACCCTAGATCCATCATCGAAGATAACTTAGTTTATATTATTAATTTCTAGTAAAAAGGAAAATATTTATGTTTTCGAATAATGAAATGGTGATAAATTAAATAATTTCTTGAATAGATAAAATTTTACCAATTGTTTGATGCATTCATGTGAATCATAAATTTTGTTTGATTTGATTTGCGAATCCAAATTTTTGATTTAGTTTGGTGTGGAAAAACATTTTTACAAAATAATAATAATTTGTTAAAATAATGCTTCCTGCAAAACAAGTATTTAGTTAATAATATTCTTGGATTTATTATGGTTTTAGAAATATGTATATGCTTATACATTAATTGAGATTTATTTGGTGTGAATCTTTTCATAAAAATATAATAAGTTAGTACAACCTTATTGTGAAAATAAGCATTTTAAATATGTTAGTAATATTAAAGATTTTATTCTAAATTTTTGGAATATATTTATTTATTATATATGATCTGCTATAAAAAAAGAAGAAAAAGAAAAAAAACTAAACTAAAACCCACAAGGCCCATTAGCGCCTCTGACCTAACCCTGGCCGGCCGCCCCTGGCTCCCTGTAGTCGCCGCCAGGGACTCTCTCCCTCCCTTTCTCTCTCTTCTCTCTCCCCTGCTTCTTCCACAAGCACCCAGGACGCTCGCCCCTGCTCATCCGGCCACGCGCCCAGGCGCGCGCTGCCTGCGCTGCCCCGCTCGCCGAGCCGACCGCCTCGCCCTTCCCCGACGCGCCGCCTGGAGCCGCCAGAGGCCGCAGCCACCTGCACCGAGCGCCCCGCTCGTGGAGCCGAGCAAGGACCCCGCCAGGAACCCGCCCCGTCCCTGCGCAGCTGCCGCGCCTGACCTTGATTGCCTTGTCGCGACCGCGAGCAGCGCCCTGCATCGCGACGCCGCACACTTTACGCTCCAGCCACCGACCGCGCGCAGGAAGGACGCCCGCGCAGCCCCCTTTAGCCATGCACTCGACGAGCCCTGCCGAGCCGCCAGCCTCCCCGAGCCAACCGCGCCGAGCGCGCCCCTGCCAAAGACCGACGCCGCGCCTACCCGCGCCACGGACGCCGCCCAGCTGCGCGACCCCACGCCCCTGCACGCCACCAAGACCGCCCGCGACGCGAGCACAGCAGAAGCCGAGCAGCCCCGATCGTTTCCTCTGCGTTCAAGAAACTTCAATGGAGCCGTTACTCCTCTCCCATTAATCCCTCTGTTGATGAACGCCATTAATGGTGCTTGATGACGCCGGCCGACCCTCCCTCTCGTCTCCCTCTATAATTTGGAGACAGATCTCTTCTCCCTCCCACAGCAGGGCTCTCCTCCTCCCCGAGCTCCCTCTCTCTCTCACGCGCTCCTCACTCTCTTGTTTGCCACGCCGTCGCCGGAGTTCATCCATGCCGTCGCCGTCCGTCCCGGAGTCCGTCGTGCCTCGCTGGAGACGTGCCGAACCCCGTCCAAGCCTCGCCGATCCCGCTGTGCCTTCGCCTAGTCGCGCGCTCGAGCCCGTTCGCAGTTCACCCAAGGTTGAAGACAACCCCGAAATATTTATCATGTTTTGAATTTATTTTGTGAAATATTGATGTGATTTGGCGATTCACGTGTACGATTTTAGAGATTTGCGATGTATATGTGTAACCAAAATCGAACCCCACAATAATATTTTAAATATGCGTATGATTTTATAATTCTAAAAATAAGCACGGTCACTATTCACTACCGCGATGATTTTCATACTAGAAATGTTCATATTGAATTTCGCTTTAGTGTGTGTGGAACTATAATGGTTAGTAGTATTTTAAGTGTAACTTATTGGCATGAAGATATAGAATAAACTAAGCTATGTATTTTCTAGTCAAATGAGGATATAGATTTTACTATTCATAATAAATGAATTTATAAGTATGGCCGTACTTAGAATTAGTAAGACATTTATTTATGTCATAATAACCATGATTAAGTTATTAAAAGTCTCATTTTATTAATTTACATTAATTCTTAGTATATTAATGTCAGAAGAATTATAAATAAACAATTTTTAGTATACGTATAAATTCTATTTAAGGAGAAAACCGAAAGTATAGAATTTTATAATAATGTTAGAATAACTTAACTAGGCACTCATACTTTTCTAATAAAAATAATAATAGTTATGTCGATAAACATAGGTTTCTTACTAAAGAATTAGATAATTTGTTCCTAATATTAAATGACATTTCTAATAGATATCATATTTAACAGGGTTCGTATAGATGTTTAAGTATAGCCATATTAAATAGAAACTTAAAAGAATATATAGACTATATATTTCTTAATAAAAATAGAAAATAAACATATGTCCAATTAATAGATTATTTATATTTTCTTAATTAAAAGATAACAAGAGTCATTGTTTTTATAAACTAAAATGATAGTTTATACTTTTTCCCTTTTAAATGATCTAGGTCATATGTTCCTAAACTAAAACTAAATATAATCAATAGATTATTTATATTTTCTCACAATTTAATAACTAGACTTACATTTTAATTTGTCCATAACTAGTAATGTAAGCGTGATTAATCCGTTCATCACATTGAATCTATATTATATATATATATCATTTAGTGGTCCTTAAAGGATAAAATAAAGAAAATTAGTGTTCATGTCCTTTTTATAATTAAATGTTAGTTTACACTATTATATTAATAAGCAGATTAACAAACTAATCAACATAAGTTAAATAGAGATTTAATTATAAAATGATGAGACTTGATATAATAAATGTTGTTATTGCATAGTAAATATTTACACGGGACTAACGCAACTTGAACGGATCAAATCAGAGTTAAAACGGAGGAGATACGAATTTTCTAAGGTTTTATGTATTTGATACAAGATTGATTAAGAGATTAATTTTAATACCGTTTTCATGTCAAACCAGATGTACTATATGATAAACAATAATATTATAGATTTATAGGAATTGGAATGGACCAATTTAGACAAAGTATGCATTTTCTATAAATTAAACAAGTTCTATGAATTGTTTTTATATTAAAAATTCAATTTTCTAAATCATTTATCCAATTTAAATGGTCACTGGACTGCGCGTGTATTAGACAGAAACACAGGGGCCACGGTGTAAAATTGTCATGACACAGGGCACCATAGCCGAGGACGGTGGGTTGTTCTGTAAAAACCGAAGGGCTCTATTGCAAAATGGTGGCCGAAGGGGTATCTATTGATATGAGCCGTTGGATCTGAGATCGACGGATAAGGATCCATCTACCCTAACTCGATTGTGGGTCGTCCGATTAAAATCCACGGTCTCAATTGATCTAATTGAATCGTTACACAGTGTGCCAATCCCCGTCGTCCATTCTCAGATCGACGGCCACCGCACTGTCAACGCGAGGAAACGCATATGCTAATCCTATCCGTTCCTCAGGACATCGACGGTCCTCGGACGTCTTCTATCTCCGGCACGCAGACGGCGACGAGCAGACTCCCCCCACGACAGCCGATCACCGGCGATGACGCCTAACGGCAACCCAGTGTCCAAAGTCCGAATCGACTAACGCACAGCCCCTACGAGATTATGGCGAACTGATTAGGAGGTGAAATTACCTCGATTCTCGGCGGAAATATCCCTGTACACGGCACACGGCAGCGCGGCTCCCGATCTGAACTCTGGCGAGCGACTAAGGTTGCACCACCCATTGATTCCACTGACCAGTGCCACAGACAACTTCGCAGCTACCTAGTGCAGGTCTCCGACTAGTTCCCGGGCACACGACGGCAATGGAGACGAGTCTCCGCGACACCCTGCTTCCGCCTCCCGCATTTCTCTCTCTCTCTTTAGCTCACAAGACTAGGGGGGCAGGCGTAGGGGCGATGAGAGAGCAACCCCGGCTCCGGTATGGCCTTATATTCACGCGGTACATCCGGCGCCCCAAGGAGACGACCCAGCGCCCGCGGATCTCGGCGGCCAGTACGTCGAAGTTGTTCCCAAGCGAGGAAAGAAGATCTACAGAGGTTGGGGTTTGGCTGACGAAGTGGTCCCACCAATGTAGTTGTAGAGGCCGAGTCCAAGCACGTCCCAGGGGATGCCGCCATGGCCACGCGCGAAGACCGGGTCAGCCGACGAATGCGCCCACAGCTTCGGTCGTAGTGGTTGAGCCGACGGCCAGGTCTTCGGTATGACGAAGGCAACCCTAGCGCGAGGGGCCCACGCGCAAGATAGTGGTAGACTCTGTGCACGCGTGTGATGCAAAGCGAGGTGAAGGCAGCGCGCACAGGGAGAAAATCTGGCCAGTGGGTCCCCCGCCAAAGCCGCAGCGCGCCCGGCCAAGTGAATGGGAGGCTGACCCTCGTGGCCCCACACGTCAGTGAACCAAGGTTACCCTGTGGTGGGCTGGCGCGGGCAGAAAAGGAGGGGGAATGGGCCGCGGATGGAGAATTTGGCCCAGCTGGCTTCCTTTCTCTTTTTCTTTTATCTTTTTCTCTCTTTTCTTCCTTTTTAATTTTTTTTATTTCAAATTTGAATCTATTTTTGTGTGAAGATCAAACTCAGGTTAATTGTCTAAATCTTCATAACCATGTTGACTAAACTTTATTTATTTATGTCTTCGTTTTATCCTATTTGTTTAGTATTTTCCACTCTTCTCAAATTATAGAATTCCCTTAAGGATTAAATTTCCAATTTGGGTATTAATATATTCATTTTCACATTATTTTTATATTGTCACAGAATGCACACACAAAATAAAATCCCAGCATGATGCAAGTTTTATTTTGGGTATATTTTTATTATTTATTTGTTGTTTGAATATGGTGTTCACATGTGTTGATAAATAGATTCAACACACACATAAAATATAGGAAATGACTTTTCTCCTCTTTTATTATATATTACAAACTGGGTGTTACAAATCCTACCCCCCTTAAAAGAATCTCGTCCTCGAGATTTAGGAAGGACTATGGGAAAGATAAGGAAAATCTATGCGAAGCTTTTTTTTTCTCTCCCAAGTATCTTCATCTTCTCTTTGATGACTCCATTGCACTTTGCACATTTTTATCACCTTATTTCTTGTAACACGAGTCAATGTATCAAGAATCTTGACGGGATACTCCGTGTAAGTCAAATCACCCTGAACACTGAGCTCTTCCATTGGTAACTGTTCCTCCGGAACACGGAGACACTTCTTAAGTTGAGACACATGGAATACATTGTACACATCAGATGTATTATCAGGTAGCTTGAGGTGATAGGCCATCTCTCCAACTCGCCTAAAAACTCTGAATGGTCCAATAAAACGAGGGGACGATTTGCCCTTGACTTTGAATCTCCTCATCCCACGAAGTGGTGAAACCTTGAGGTACACATGATTTCTTTCCTCAAAATCCAGTGGTCTTCTTCTATTATCCGCGTAGCTCTTTTGCCTGGTTCGAGCTACCCTCAAATTCTCCCGAATTATTCTATCTTATTCTTCTGCGTCTCGAATAAGTTCAGGTCCAAAGAATTGTCTTCTCTAGTCAGGTCCCAATATAGAGGAGTCCTGCTTTTCCTGCCATACAGAGTCTCGAATGGTGACATCTTCAGACTGGCCTGGTAACTATTATTATACGAGAACTCAGCATAAGGTAGACTCTTGTCCCAACTACTACCACGTTGAAGGGCACAAGCTCTCAACATATCCTACAATACTTGGTGAGTCCTTTCGGTCTGTCCATCAGTCTGGGGGTGATAGGCTGAACTGAATTTCAACTTCATATATATCCATTTTCTCATGAAAACTTTTCCAAAATCTAGAGGTAAACTGTGATCCTCTATCCAAAATGATCTTCTTCGGTACACCGTGTAGAGACATAATCCGAGCCATATATAACTTAGCCCATTGAGATCACTTATAAGTAGTCTTGACAGGAATGAGATGAGCCACTTTGGCCAGTCTATCCACAATAACCCATATAGAATGATATCCTTTCGAGGTGTGTGGCAATCCAGTAATGAAATTTATACCAATCTCTTCCTACTTCCATTCGGGTATCTTTAATGGTATAATAGTTCAGCTGGTCTTTGGTGTTCGGCCTTAACTCTTTGACACACATTGCACATAATCACATGTGCAGCCACATCTCTCTTCAGTCCATAACACCAATATTTCTGCTTCAAATTCTGATACATCTTGGTACTCCCAGGGTGGATAGAATAATCCGAGTCATGGGTTTCCTTTAGTATAGTCTCACAAAGGCTATCAATCTCAGGGACACATATCTTGTCCTTGAACCATACGGTGCCTTGCTCACCCTCCGTGAATTCCGGACCTCGACCTTCAATAATCAGATCCTTAATCTCTTTTATTTTAGCATTATCAATTTGACCTTTGCGAGTTTCTTGCTCCAAAGTAGGTTCCACATCAATAATAACTCCTTCAGTGTGAGCAACTATCCCCAGGTTAAGTCTTCTGAAATCCTCAACAATCTCATCGGGTAGTTGGGCAACAATAGCTGAGTGAACATGCTCCTTGCGACTCAAGGCATCTGCAACCAAGTTTGCCTTGCCCGGGTGATGGTGAATCTCCAAATCATAATCCTTAATAAGCTCCAACCAACGGCGTTGCCTAAGGTTGAGATCCTTCTGAGTGAATATATACTTCAAACTCTTATGATCCGTGTATACTTGACACTTAACTCTCATAATATAATGTCTCCAAATCTTAAGCGCATGCACAACGGCTGCCAATTCTAAGTCATGCGTGGGGTAGTTCAATTCTTGTTTCCGCAACTGTCGAGACGCGTAGGCAATCACATGTCCTTGCATAGCTACACATCCTAAGCCTTGGCCACATGCATCACAATAAATGTCAAATTCCTTCTGTAGATCTGGCATAACCAACACTGGTGGCAACATCAATCTCGTCTTTAATTGATCAAAGCTATCTTGGCGCTTCTCATCCCACTTCAACTCTCTTCCCTTCTCCAGAAGTGAGGTCATAAGCTTAGCAATCTTAGAAAATTCTTCAATAAATTTCCGATAATATCCTGCATGTCCCAAGAATCTTCGGACTTCAGTAACTATAGTGGGTATGCTTCACACCACTATCTCCTTGACTTTAGCAGGATCCACTAATATTCCTCCATTAGAAATGATATGTCCAAGAAATGGCACCGTCAATCCAAAACTCGCATTTGCTAAACTTGGCGTAGAGTTGATTATCTCGTAGCTTCTGTAGCACCAATCTCAGATGTTCCTCATGGTCACTATCACTCTTGGAATAAAAATATCATCGATGAAAACCACGACGAATCTATCTAGATCGTGAATACCTTATTCTTCAGATCCATAAAATAGGCTGGTGCATTAGTTAGTCCAAATGACATAACAATGAACTCATATAAACCATATCGGGTCGAGAAATCCGTCTTGGGAATATCTGATGGCCTAACCTTCATTTGATGGTAACCCGATCGGAGATCAGTCTTCAAGAATACCCTTGCACCTCTCATCTGATTAAATAAATCCTTAATGCAGGGTAATGGACACTTGTTCTTCTCAGTGACATCGTTAAGGGACCTATAATCCACACACATCCCTTACGATCCATCTTTCTTCTGTACAAATAGATCTGGTGCTCCACAAGGTGAAGAATTCGGACGAATATATCTAGCCTCTTGTAATTCCATTAATTGCTTCTTAAGTTCCTTTAGTTCTTCTACGGACATTCTGTATAGCCGTTTAGAAATAGGAGCTGTCTCAGGTAAGAGATCAATGACCAACTCAACTTCAAATCTTTGTCCTTTGGAACTGGTGAGTTCTACGGTTCCCTTAGCACAGTGTATATACTTGAAAGCTCTCTTGTGAGTTTTGGTGTTTGGATGACAACTCAATTAAAAGACTAACAAGTGTACTAAGTGTTGAACAGGTGCTTAAGGTAAAGCCTACAGGGTTCAACACAAGTGAACAAATGTGATGGTCCAAGAACTGGATTATGGATACATAATGGACATCACAAGTAAGATGGACATTGCAAAAGTGATACTCGGTGCGTAGCTCAGAGACAACTGATCAAGCCAAGGACGGAGGCAAGAAGAGCTTCGAGGTACCAAGTGCACGGGAGAAGGTCAAGGAGGCTGAGGAACCCAAAGCCAAGGGTGAAGAAGAAGGCTTGCAAAGTCAAGGGTGATCGAGTTGAGAACAGCTACGGCACATCAAGGATCACTACATAAGGACGTGACTTACAACCAAGGAGGTAACAGCTACAGTTATGTGGTGTAAGTCATAAGGCTCAAGATCAAGCTCTAAGAAGGAGATCAAGGTCACTAGAAGGAGAACAAGTGTCAAAACCAGAACTGGAAGCAACCCAAAAGAGCTAAGTTCACCTTGATCTTTAGTTTGGGTTGTTCCTATGGTTGGTGGTGTTCTATGTGACCTTTGCAGGATGTTGGAGCTAAGAAATATCAATCTAGATCAAGTCAAGCTGACTTGATGATTTATGAGTCCAACATCAAAGCTCAAGCATGTCAAATGCTAGATGTAATAATTAAGAGAAGGTATGTTTCTAGACTTAGTACATTGGTTTTGTGTACTAATATACTTGTCTAAGTGTTAGAAACAGAAGGAAGAAGAAAAGGAAAGAGGTGCAAATGGCTTGGCTGTGTACAACCAAGACTCAGCTCAGTCTGGCACACCGGACTGTCCGGTGGTGCACCGGACAGTGTCCTGTGGTGCACCGGACAGTGTTCGGTGCGCCAGGTTGAACTCCGGTGAACAGGCCACTCTCGGGAGGAGTCTGGCGACGTACGGCTATAATTCACCGGACTGTCCGGTGGTGCACCGGACTGTCCGGTGAGCCAACGGTCGGCTTGGGCAACGGTCGGCCGCGCGATCTGCACGTGACGCGTGGTCGAGCCAATGGTCAAATGGGGGCACCGGACTGTCCGGTGTGCACCGGGTAGTGTCCGGTGCGCCAACGGCTCCAGGACTGCAACGGTCGACTGCTCCATTTATGGAAGGAAATCAGGCACCAGACAGTGTCCGGTGGTGCACCGGACTGTCCGGTGCGCCACCCGATAGAAGGCAAGATTTGCCTTCCTTGATTGCTTCCAACGGCTCCTAGGCCTCTTGTGCCTATAAAAGGGATGCCTAGGCGCCTCAAGCAAAATACAAGTGCAGCCAACAAGTGTAGACATCACTCGAATCAATTCTTACTCTCCCTCTTGTGTGTAACTCTATAGTTTGTGTAGAAGGCACATCTATAAGCCTTTAGAGAGAGGAGAAGTGCTGCTAAGAGCTAGAGCAAGGTCTTGAGCATATCTTTACTCTACCAAGGTGCTGCCGAGAAGTTTGTAAGCAGCCACGGTGTTGTTGTAACCGATCTCAATAGTGAAAGGCTCTATCTGTCATACTGACAGATCTGTGCAAACGGAGGAAGGAGTTGAAATAGACTCCAAGCCCAGGTGTGGCTAACTCCAACAAGGACTAGGCAAGCATTTCAGGCTTGGCCGAACCTCGGGATAAATCCTGGCGTCTGTGTGCTCCGTTCTGTATTGTATCCTGACTCTCTGTCTTACTCGCTTTTATATCTGCACTTCAACACTTATCTGTGGTATAAGCTTTATTTGAAGTGCAGGACATATTGAGACAGGATCTCCGATTCCGCTGCAACCTACTCGAAGGATCTTCTCATTCCACTGCGTACGAAGTCTTCGAGTAGAGTAAGAATTTAAGTTTTAAATTGAAAAGTTTTATTCGCCTATTCACCCCCCATCTAGGCGACATCCAGATCCTGTTCCCGGGTCAAAGGGAACTTTCAATTGGTATCAGAGCTAGGCCTCTCTAGTGTGGGCTTAGCCGTCCGGAGATAACGATGTCGTCACAAGAGGTAACTTTAGAACTTCTTTTAGGCGATGGTTCTAATTACAAATCTTGGTCTGTCTCTATTTACAAAGCTTTCATGAATATTGATCCTGATTTGAGACAGATCTTTAGTAGAAGTATTTTTCCCTCTAATGTTAGTAAAAATCCTTCAAATGATGAACTAAGATGTCTATCTCTAAATCACCATGCTTGCAACATCTTAGTTGATTCTCTTTCTAGAGGTGCTTATCTTGCCATCATGAGTAGTGATAGTGATCTATTTGTTGATGCTCATGATTTATGGAATAGAATTAAAGAAAAATATTCTCTGGCAAACTGTGATGCACCTACTCCCTATATTACTTGTGATACTAACCATTCAAAGGGAGAAGAACAAGAACGATGGCACCCAAACGATGAATCCACCTCGTCGACAGGTTTGTTCTCCACTAGTGATAAATGTTTTATTGCTAACAATGACGATGGAGACGAAAGCCATGATGAGGAGGAATATGAGGATGATAGCGAGGATGAATCTTCATCGTCACAAGGTACATTTTCCTATATTGCTTCCACTGACATTAATGACAGGGAAAATGAGACCGATGATGTGGAAGAAGAGGAGATTCGCCGTTTCTACAACCATCTCAACAAAGCGGACAAAGCTCTCTTGGTTAAGTTGTTGAGAAGGAACAAGGAACAAGGCGAGACGCTTCTCAGGCTAGAGGAGACTCTCATCAAAACAAACAACAGCCTGGAGAAGATGACCAAAGAACATGAGGAGCTAAGGTGCTCTCATGATGTCTTGGTCCAATGGTATGATTCAATGTTAATTGAGCAAAGTAATAATGATGACGCTCTATCTAATGTTGCTCAACTTAAAACTGAAAATTCTATGCTTAGAAGTCAAGTAGAAACAATGAATTTAGAAAAGCTTGCTCTTAGTGAAAAGTATAATACGTTGTCATACTCTCATAGTAAACTAGTTGATGATCATATCATGCTCGATATTGCTCATGAGGTAGTAATTACTAGTTTAAACTCATATGAACCTCATTCTTGCACTAGTAATCAATTGGTCAAAATATTATCATGTGCTGACCTCCACCGCCCCAAGAAAGGCCAATCTTTGTTTGAGAAACAAGTTGCAGGATCAAAAAGGAAATTGCTTGGGAACAAGAAACAAAGACAATTAAGGAGAAGATGCCTTGCTCGACTTTTGCAAGATATCTACGAACACGTGGTGAAGAAGCTTGAGGAAGGAGAAACCGCAGCAAGGGTCAAACTCCATAAGAAGGATGTTCCCAAAGCAATAAATGAAGAAATCAACATGAACAAGGAAAAAGGTAAAAATTCAATTAATCATGTTGTTTGCACTGATCATCTCTCCATGTCATTCAAGTACAAAAAGGGAAAAGGAAAAAGGAGGTGCTTCAAGTGCAAGAAGTTAGGCCACCTCATCGCGTCTTGTCCGTACAAAGACAAGAATGAAGGGACAAGGAGTTGTTTTGGATGCAACAATAAGGACCACACGATCACTTCATGTCCGGTCATGAAGAATCAAGGATGTGCATCCTCCAAGGTGACCCTCACCAAGGAAAATGACAAACAGCAAGCGTCATGTCAGGTTCAGCGACGCTTCTGCTACAAGTGTGGTGAGCAGGGTCATCTATCCAAGGTATGTTATAAAGGTAAGATTCCTAAGCAAGTGAATTTGTCTCAATCTTATTCGCGTAGGAGACCCAAATCATACACTTGTGCTAGATCTATAACGAGATCACCTAGAACTAGCACAAAGGCAATTTGGGTACCAAAGGCACATTTAGATGATCATTATGGACCCATCCCGAGATGGGTACCAAACTGTGCTAACTAGACCATGCAGGTGCCTTGAGATGGACTGGAGACCATGGGAGAGCTTAAGACGGTTATCTAAAACTCTATGCTTAAGCTGTTAATTGTTTTGGTGTTTATTGACCCAAGGTTGAATTATTGTGAGACACTAATCCCATGTTCATCTCAAGTGAAATAAGGTGCATAGGTCCTTAATCATTATTGGTGAATCAAACAAAGGACCTTGATGAGATTCTTCAACTTGCTCTCCATATGATGGTACCCTTGTATCGTAAGTACTTTGTTGATAATCAGTATTGCTCGGTGTGTTACCTGTCCTTGGAGTAGTTATGTCTCTTGATTGCCTGTATTGAGTATCTTTCAATCAATGATTAGTGATTTCCAAGATCGTAACCATGCATGCTTAATCATGATTAGGTGCTCTCAATTGGTATCTTATCATTGCTTAATCATTCTTTGGGTAACTTATCATTTGAGATATCCTCCATGATTAACTCTTGTGCTCGTGAATAAACCTGCATCCCGTGTGAGTTATGCTATATGGTTTTATGATTAGCTTGTGTGAATATATGACATATTGCTTAGTTCATATGATGACCCTATTGTGGCACTATGTGTTATGCCTCTAATGCATTCTCTCGAGCTATGGAGTGCATAAATAATAGGGAACTTTCAGCTGGTTTGTGGTAATAACTGGTGCTCTCATGGCCATACTGGTAAAAGGCAAAGGTATGGAAAATGGAACTGTGCAATTTTATTGAATATCTTGAATTTCCATTGATTGTGATCATAGCTGTGTTCTTACATTTCACTGGTAGTACCGTGGCTTAGGAGACTTATGCCTTAAAATGTTGCTTCTTCTGGTGTACCTAAAGAACCTTCTTAACTATGATGTGCTTAAGACATGATCGTGTTGTTTTTCAATTGGTATATGTGATGCAATGATAGTTAAGTATAAAGCATGTCTAAGTTGCGTGTAAATGTTAGACTTCCTGTGAGTATTCAATTGGCTTAGGTGCTCCTGAGGCATGCATTGTTGTATTTAGTCAACCTTTCAATTAGCCTTCAATTTGTATTAAGTGGCTTTCAATTTGGTATTTAATTGATATCTCTTTGGGATGAAAGTGATAGAGTATGCCTTGACCAAGGTATGTTGTGATTCCCTCTAGTTCTGAGAAAGCTAGAATGTGCAAAGTGCAAGTCATTCAAATACTTGATGCACAACTTGAGGGGGAGCACACATAACTTGTGTCTTTTGAGACTAACTGGTTCTTGAGCAATCTTGTACAGTCTCAAGGTGGAAAAGAGAAGATGAGCATGAAATGGAGCAATCAGGACTTGGGTACCTCTGTAAGTCAAGTAATTGATATCTTAAGTCATGAGTAATTGTATATCCCTAGATTGCTCATGCTCTATAATATTTGGTGATACTCTATGCCTATCCTTAAATATCATGGAGCTATGATAATAAATGATCTTGCAATTGGTATCTTTCAATTGGTAGCCGTGATAGTTTGCTTCAATTGACATCTTTTGATAATCATTAGAATAGAAGTTTCTTCTTGTGCCCAATACTATAACTTGTTCTATGTTTGGTGTCTCAGCAACAAGAAAAGGTTAGGATAAAGAATCAGGCACAAGTGTGGAGAAGCTCTCGAGAGATTAAATACTTTCAAGATGGGAAGTGCACTACAACATGGTAAAGGTTCAAAAGGAAGTATTAATCTTTTTGCGATATGTATCTTACTTAAATGTTGGTGGTGCATATGTTCAATAAGTAAGGGGGAGTGTTGATAGTGTGTTTTTCCTCCTAAAACACCCTGCTGTCCCTTGACATCATCCTATGTTCTTGCTTGAGTATGGTTTTTGGTGTTTGATGTCAAAGGGGGAGAAGAAAGCTTATCCTAAAGGGTGATGTGTTATCCTAAGGGGTGATGTGTTAGTTTGAGCTTTGCCAGTGTGATATTCATATGCTTCTATAGTGTAATAGATAGTCATGTGATTAATGGTGCTTTAAGATTATTAATTGGCTTCTATAGTGTAATAGATAGTCATGTGGTTAATGGTGCTTTAAGATTAAAGGTGCCTTAAGATTGCTTTAAATTGGTATCTTAGTTTAAATTGGTATCTTAATGGTGAATAGTGGTAGGTTGATATTCCTGTGATATATCCACTAATTTGAATGATGTTTAACTCTGATTACATGCATTTGTGTGTTATAGCATCATGGTTTGATTCTTGACACAATGCATCCCAAAAAGTGCTAAGGTGTAGAAATGTTTCGAATTGCCTAAGTATGTGCAAATTGGCGTCTGAGGCCAAAATTATGTTTTTGAAGTAAGCACATATTTAGGGGGAGCATTCTATAAACTTAGAATTCAAAATTTGTGCTTCAAATCTTATTCTTATGTAAGCTTTAATTGTGTTGCCATCAATCACCAAAAAGGGGGAGATTGAAAGCTCTCTTGTGAGTTTTGGTGTTTGGATGACAACTCAATTAAAGGACTAACAAGTGTACTAAGTGTTGAACAGGTGCTTAAGGTAAAGCCTACAGGGTTCAACACAAGTGAACAAATGTGATGGTCCAAGAACTGGATTATGGATACATAATGGACATCACAAGTAAGATGGACATTGCAAAAGTGATACTCGGGTGCGTAGCTCGGAGACAACTGATCAAGCCAAGGACGGAGGCAAGAAGAGCTTCAAGGTACCAAGTGCACGGGAGAAGGTCAAGGAGGCTGAGGAACCCAAAGCCAAGGGTGAAGAAGAAGGCTTGCAAAGTCAAGGGTGATCAAGTTGAGAACAGCTACGACACATCAAGGATCACTACATAAGGACGTGACTTACAACCAAGGAGGTAACAACTACAGTTATGTGGTGTAAGTCATAAGGCTCAAGATCAAGCTCTAAGAAGGAGATCAAGGTCACTAGAAGAAGAACAAGTGTCAAAACCAGAACTGGAAGCAACCCAAAAGAGCTAAGTTCACCTTGATCTTTAGTTTGGGTTGTTCCTATGTTTGGAGGTGTTCTATGTGACCTTTGCAGGATGTTGGAGCTAAGAAATATCAATCTAGATCAAGTCAAGCTGACTTGATGATTTATGAGTCCAACATCAAAGCTCAAGCATGTCAAATGCTAGATGTAATAATTAAGAGAAGGTATGTTTCTAGACTTAGTACATTGGTTTTGTGTACTAATATACTTGTCTAAGTGTTAGAAGCAGAAGGAAGAAGAAAAGGAAAGAGGTGCAAATGGCTTGGCTGTGTACAACCAAGACAGCTCAGTCTGGCACACCGGACTGTCCGGTGGTGCACCGGACAGTGTCCGGTGGTGCACCGGACAGTGTCCGGTGCGCCAGGTTGAACTCCGATGAACAGGCCGCTCTCGGGAGGAGTCTGGCGACGTACGGCTATAATTCACCGGACTGTCCGGTGGTGCACCGGACTGTCCGGTGGTGCACCGGACTGTCCGGTGAGCCAACGGTCGGCTTGGGCAACGGTCGGCCGCGCGATCTGCGCGTGACGCTTGGCCGAGCCAATGGTCAAATGGGGCACCGGACTGTCCGGTGTGCACCGGACAGTGTCTGGTGCGCCAACAGCTCCAGGACTGCAACGGTCGACTACTCCATTTATGGAAGGAAATCAGGCACCGGATAGTGTCCGGTGGTGCACCGGACTGTCCGGTGCGCCACCCGACAGAAGGCAAGATTTGCCTTCCTGGATTGCTTCCAACGGCTCCTAGGCCTCTTATGCCTATAAAAGGGACCCCTAGGCGCCTCAAGCAAAATACAAGTGCAGCCAACAAGTGTAGACATCACTCGAATCAATTCTCACTCTCCCTCTTGTGTGTAACTCTATAGTTTGTGTAGAAGGCATAGCTATAAGCCTTTAGAGAGAGGAGAAGTGCTGCTAAGAGCTAGAGCAAGGTCTTGAGCATATCTTTACTCTACCGAGGTGCTGCCGAGAAGTTTGTAAGCAGCCACGGTGTTGTTGTAACCGATCTCAATAGTGAAAGGCTCTATCTGTCATACTGACAAATCTGAGCAAATGGAGGAAGGAGTTGAAATAGACTCCAAGCCCAGGTGTGGCTAACTCCAACGAGGACTAGGCAAGCATTTCAGGCTTGGCCAAACCTCGGGATAAATCCTGGCGTCTGTGTGCTCTGTTCTGTATTGTATCCTGACTCTCTGTCTTACTCGCTTTTATATCTGCACTTCAACACTTATCTGTGGTATAAGCTTTATTTGAAGTGCAGGACATATTGAGACAGGATCTTCGATTCCGCTGCAACCTACTCGAAAGATCTTCTCATTCCACTGCGTACGAAGTCTTCGAGTAGAGTAAGAATTTAAGTTTTAAATTGAAAAGTTTTATTCGCCTATTCACCCCCCTCTAGGCGACATCCAGATCCTGTTCCCGGGTCAAAGGGAACTTTTAATACTGCCTTTGCCTTTCTTAACCATGACATACCAAGGATCATGTCTATAGTGCTCTCTTCTTACACTGTAGGGGTAGTCCATCTGGGTTGGAAATACAGGGTAAGAAAGGAAGAATTGTAGACAAGGCGAGTAATTATGAGGAATGTTACTGTGGGGGATTTATTAGCTAAGTAGATTAGTGTGTTATCCACTAAAGCTAATACATTACCTTATGGTGGTACATGCTAAGATGCCCAACTATAACGTTGCAATCAATCAAAGAAGCAAATCAAGCATTTATCATCAGAACAATCAACCAACATTTTTTTTAAAAAATTAGAGAAAATAGTTTTAATTTTGTCTTAGATCTCCTGTCTCTTAAAAAGTTCATAAATGTTGGATTCCAAGGTGTGAAATCCATCGTGTCTTAGAGTAGAAAAGATAAGAGTAATCAGAGTATGACAGCAAAAGGTGAGACAAGATCAAGGTAAGATAAGTATAGAATGAATTAGAGTAAGGTAAGTAGGTAAGAGTCTGTCCATTTCTATCTAGGTTTCGTCCTACAGTCAACATTTCCTCTGATACCACTTCTGTCACACCCGGCTTTAAGGAACAAAGCCAGGTGCATCTCATACATGCGCCAAAGAAGACAACATATATAATAACAGAGTGTATAGAGATAAATGTCACAATAATCAGAGTTTTTATTACATAGCGGAAGACTTACAAAAGTAAAAGATAAATATAACAAGAACTAAGGATCGTCCTTGGCGCAAGAAAGTCAACTGGGAGATGACGACCTAGACCTCACACGAACACAGCGCACAACCACCATGCGCCTCCTCCAGTGATACCTGATCTTGACCTGTGGGGGGGTGTGAGACAGCAAGAGTGAGCTCACACATGTTCATCGCTCAACAAGTTGTGGGGAATAATGTGGCATGAACTCACCAAAGCTGGGAGTTCATGAAGTGTAAGGCTGATCAACAATAGAGGTTAAAGCTGAGCATTGCTTTTAAGTAGTTGGTCAAAATTTTATTAGCATTTACTAAGTGTAAGTAAATACCAAACCAAAATAAATAATAATAGAACAAAATTAATAATAAACCCATGCAAATGCAAATGACAAATTGAATTTACGTTCCATAATTTAATCATCGGAGAGTCCTGAGCCGCTCATGACCGTGAGCTCGGCTAGTATACCAGTTTTACACTCTGCAGAGGTTGTACCCTTTACCCACAAGTCGTGTTTCCCATGTCGCCAGGGTTAGCTAGGCCCTTAGACACTACCAAGGTGAATGGCTAGGGATCCACTACGAGGCCTTTACAAAGTTCCACTAGCTTCCGAAAACCCGCTATAGTTTATGGGAAGAGCACTTGCAAGAATCCCCCGTCTGACCGCCATCGCAGCAAAGTCAACCCGAGATTCTTCTTGCATGCAACTCCCCTACTGCCCTTGCCCCTTTCGGGTAAGGTAGTCTTCCACTAGCTTTCCTAATTAGTCAGCCAAGGGGTCCCATTCCTCCCTTGTGGTGGCACGTGTTTCTCAAGTTAAGCTCCATGTTCCAATTAACAATAATATAATGATCTTGACATGAACATAAATAAAATAACATAATAACTGGAACATGGATATAATAAATGATTATCCCAAAACCATATAAAGCAATAGCAAAAACTACCCATGTGATTCAGGGACAAACAAGGTAATGAGATAAACAATCTAGGGTGACCTATTGGGTCCCATCAAAATTAAACCTATGCATGGTAAATGATTATTGGGTAACAAAAGTGAATCAAGGGCACAACTTGCCTGGCACTTGAGATTCCAGGTACCAACTTGCTTTTCAGATGACACGTGTCCTCGCGCTAGTCGTAGCAATACAAACAAACAGTGTATAGACAAAATTAACATCACACCAAACATAAGAATATACTGCATAACAATGATCTATGCGTTGCTTATGGCGAGATTATGGCGAACTGATTAGGAGGTGAAATTACCTCGATTCTCAGTGGAAATATCCCTGTACACGGCACACGGCGGCGCGGCTCCCGATCTGAACTCCGGCGAGCGACTAAGGTTGCACCACCCGTTGATTCCACCGACCAGTGCCACGGACAACTTCGCAGCTACCTAGTGCAGGTCTCCGACTAGTTCCTAGGCGCCCGACGGTAATGGAGACGAGTCCCCGCGACACCCTGCTTCCGCCTCCCACATTTCTCTCTCTCTCTTCAGCTCACAAGACTAGGGGGGCAGGCGTAGGGGCGATGAGAGAGCAACCCCGGCTCCGGTATGGCCTTATATTCACGTGGTACATCCGGCGCCCCAAGGAGACGACCCAGCGCCCGCGGATCTCAGCGGCCAGTACGTCGAAGTTGTTCCCAAGCGAGGAAAGAAGATCTACAGAGGTTGGGGTTTGGCTGACGAAGTGGTCCCACCAATGTAGTTGTAGAGGCCGAGTCCAAGCACGTCCCAGGGGATGCCGCCATGGCCGCGCGCGAAGACCGGGTTAGCCGACGAATGCGCCCGCAGCTTTGGTCGTAGTGGTTGAGCCGATGGCCAGGTCTTCGGTATGACGAAGGCAACCCTGGCGCGAGGGGCCCACGCGCAAGACAGTGGTAGACTCTGTGCACGCGTGTGATGCAAAGCGAGGTGAAGGCAGCGCGCACAGGGAGAAAATCTGGCCAGTGGGTCCCCCGCCAAAGCCGCAGCGCGCCCGACCAAGTGAATGGGAGGCTGACCCTCGTGGCCCCACACGTCAGTGAACCAAGGTTACCCTGTGGTGGGCTGGCGCGGGCAGAAAAGGAGGGGGAGTGGGCCGCGGATGGAGAATTTGGCCCAACTGGCTTCCTTTCTCTTTTTCTTTTATCTTTTTCTCTCTTTTCTTCCTTTTTAAATTTTTTTATTTCAAATTTGAATCTATTTTTGTGTGAAGATCAAACTCAGGTTAATTGTCTAAATCTTCATAACCATGTTGACTAAACTTTATTTATTTATGTCTTCGCTTTATCCTATTTGTTTAGTATTTTCCACTCTTCTCAAATTATAGAATTCCCTTAAGGATTAAATTTCCAATTTGGGTATTAATATATTCATTTTCACATTATTTTTATATTGTCACAGAATGCACACACAAAATAAAATCCCAGCATGATGCAAGTTTTATTTTGGGTATATTTTTATTATTTATTTGTTGTTTGAATATGGTGTTCACATGTGTTGATAAATAGATTCAACACACACATAAAATATAGGAAATGACTTTTCTCCTCTTTTATTATATATTACAAACTGGGTGATACAGATGCCACCTGATAGGGAAGTTGAATTTGTCATTGATCTTTTACCTGGAACTGCCCCTATTTCTAAACGACCATACAGGATGGCTGTAGAAGAACCGAAGGAGCTTAAGAAGCAGTTAACTGAGTTACAGGAAGCAGGGTACATTCGTCCGAGTTCCTCACCTTGGGGAGCACCGATACTGTTTGTACAGAAGAAGGATGGATCCCAGAGGATGTGTGTGGACTATAGATCACTTAATGATGTTACTATGAAGAACAAGTATCCATTACCCCGTATTGAGGATTTGTTTGATCAGATGAGAGGAGCTAGGGTATTCTCGAAGATTGATCTTCGATCAGGATACCATCAAATGAAGATTAGACCATCAGATATTCCTAAGACAGCTTTCTCAACCCGATATGGATTATATGAGTTCACTGTTATGTCTTCTGGATTAACCAATGCACCAGCTTATTTTATGAATTTGATGAATAAGGTGTTTATGGAGTATTTGGACAGATTCGTCGTGGTATTCATCGATGATATTCTTATCTATTCCAAGAGTGATAGTGATCATGAGGAACATCTAAGGTTGGTGCTACAGAAGCTACGAGATAATCAACTCTATGCCAAGTTTAGCAAGTGCGAGTTTTGGATTAACAAGGTGCCATTCCTTGGACATATTATTTCTAATGGAGGAATAGCAGTGGATCCTGATAAAGTGAAGGAGATAATAGAGTGGAGAGTGCCCACTACAGTTACTGAGATTCGGAGTTTCTTGGGGCTTGCAGGCTATTATCAGAGATTTATTGAAGGGTTCTCTAAGATTGCCAAGCCTATGACCTCGCTTCTGGAGAAAGGAAGAGAATTTAAGTGGGATGAAAAATGCCATGACAGCTTTGATCAATTGAAGAAGAGATTGATGTCACCACCAGTGTTGATTATGCCAGATCTATAGAAGGGATTTGACATTTATTGTGATGCATGTGGCCAAGGATTGGGATGTGTGCTTATGCAAGAAGGACATGTGTTCGCCTAGGCGTCTCGTCAGTTGCGGAAACATGAATTGAACTACTGTTGGAACTTGCATTCCCAGGCAGGTTGATTCCAACAGGGGGTTGAGCGAGATGGGAACACGGTTTAACTAGAGGCAGCAATTGCTCTGTTAATCTAGCCCCTCAAGGGCACTG
Organism: Zea luxurians; assembly: GCA_029449295.1. NCBI lineage: Eukaryota > Viridiplantae > Streptophyta > Magnoliopsida > Poales > Poaceae > Zea > Zea luxurians. The sequence continues at coordinate 3,022,827 of JAOPSE010000153.1, read as the reverse complement.
TACGGGGGTATTTATAGGTGCCTGAGCGCCCAACGTCTCGGATTAAGGACGCATGTGCCCTCAAGCGCCTAGGTCATCCCCGGAATATTCCCATAAAGCAGGGTTACAGACCGTCATTACATAAAAGTATTTACAAATTGGGCCCGTAATACAACCGGCCGCGCGGGGCCTGTTACAATGGGCCGAATTCCACGTGGGCCTTCGTGTTCGACGAGGACGTGGGGCGAGGCGACCTCGTCGTGGGCCTTCGTCTTGCAACCCATTGGACGAAGGGTGGGAGCTGCCGGTCGTTTTGCCTCTGTTGATGCAGCAAGACTGGTGTAGCACCCACTTTGTAATTTGCTAGAAATAATACCAATAGAGAAACAATTTCTCTTTATGTGAGTTTGATCTTTATGCATCATCTTATGTGAACATCATGCCCAAAAACAATTAATAAAAATATATACTACCAAATTATGCATCATGCTCGATTTTATTCTGTGTGCATTTTGTGATAACATATAATAATGTGAAAAAGAAATATATTAATACCCAAATGGGAATTTAAGATTTGAAAGAAATTCTAGAATTTAGAAGGGAAAAGAAAATAAGTATTGTGTGGATAAAATAAGTAATTAAAAATATATTATTCCAAGACTAGATTTTGAATTTGTATAATTTAACCCAAAGCTGAAATTTATATTCAAATTCAAATCTGGATTCAAATAATTATGAATGAAAAAAAGAGAAAGAAGAAAACAGAAAATAAAAGGAGAAAAGAATAAAACCTTACATGGGCCGCAGACTCCCATTTCGGCCCACTAGGGCTTTCCAGTGCACGTAGCCCATCTCAATCCCACGCCCACTCCTCCTTTCACTGGCAGATGGGGCCCGCGTGCCATCCACTGGCTATCGTGTGTGTGCATTGCCTCTGCTCGGACTGGCTCGCTGCCAGGTGGGGATCGCGCGCCAGTGACCATGGACGAAGTCCTGTCTATCTTCTCGCAAACGGCTTCACCGAACGGTGCGCGCGGAATTGGCGGCCACGACATCATCTGGATCGCGGCACAGAATCCTCGACCCTAGATAAGCGAACCCAACTCCTCTTTCGTGCGCTCAGTTCACGCCGCGAGAACCCTCCCCGCATTGAGCGTTTGCTAGCCCATGAAGTCTATACCTCGAGACTGCAACGTCGAGGCGGCGCAGTGACTATTCCTCGATGGTTGTGGGAGTTACCAGAGGCGAGGGGCGTTTCTAGGCACGGTGCACGTTCCGGTCGGAGCAAGGTCGCCGGTAAGTAACCCCTCGGAATCACCTTCTATTTTCCTTTGGCATTGGTGCGGTCCGTGGTAGATTAGTCGCACTAGAGCGCGGGGCGAGGCGCGGCACCACCGCGGACCTTGTCCCAGTTTGGAGTTAATGGCTAGAGCAAGTCGTGGTGAGGGAGAATGGGTGGCAGGGTTCCGCGGGCGCCGCTGTCCAGTGTGCTCGCGTCGCCATGGTGAGGCCAGAGGAGGAAGATGCACGCCAGCCGTTGATCCAGCCGCTAACAGCTCGGATCGGCCATGTGTATCCATGCGGCTAGGGGATTCACGACCGTTGATCGGGAGATCAACGACTGTGGTTAGATCCCATGATAACCTTTCGTCTGAGAAATGGTGTCCGCTAGATCGACGATGGACGGGTAGTAATAGACCTGGGTTCATAAAATCGTAACCGTTGGATCCGTATCCAACACTCCAGAATAGATTAAGTCTAGGCGTGATCTGCGGCCGTCCAAATCTAATCCAACGACCCGTGTGTGCAGATACCCCTTCGGTGACTGATTTTCTAAAAAGCCCCCGAAGTATCGGGGTATCAACCCGCCGTCCTGGCGGCAGTGATCTGAGTCTTAGGAAAAATTGCACCGAGGCCCCTGCGTTTTCCATTTATTGAGGCCCAGTCCAGAGATCGTTTGAATTGAATAAATGAATTAGAAAATAGATTTTTAATAGGAAAATAATTGCTAGAACTTCAATAATTCATAGAAAATGCATATGAACTCCAAATCACTCCATTCCAGTTCCTAAAATTTTGTAATTTTATTCTCTAGCACTTAGTGGCCCTGTTTTATCATGACAACAGCAAGAAAATTAATCCCACATTTAATCCTATTCTAAACACATAAAACCTTTGAAAATCCATAACTTAAAATCTATAACTCAAAAAAATATGATTCCTGTTCCTAGGATTTTATTTTAATGTGTAGATTATTACTGTGTATTTTGTTTATATGTTTGGTGTGATGTTAATTTTTGGAAGCTAGTGGAACTTTGTAAAGGCCTCGTAGTGTTGCCCTGCCTCACTTCCTAGGTAGAGGTGTATGGGAGTCGCGATCCCTTGGCAGATGGGTAACATGACTTGTGGGTAAAGGGTACAACCTCTGTAGAGTGTAAAACTGGTATACTAGCCGAGCTCACGGTCATGAGCAGCTCAGGACTCTCTGATGTTTAAATTATGGAACTTAACTTCAATTTTGTCATTTGCATTGCATGGGTTTATTATTAATTTCGTTCTATTACTTTACTTATGGTTGGGTATTTACTTACATTTAGTAACTGCAAATAAAAGTTTGACCAACTACTTAAAAGCAATGCTCAGCTTTAACCCCTGTCATTGATTAGCCTTACACATCACATGAACTCACACCTTTGTGAGTTTATGTCCACTGGTTCCCCACAACTTGTTGAGCTATGATCATGTGTGAGCTCACCCTTGCTGTCTCACACCCCCCACAGGAGAAGAACAGGTGGTTCAGGAGGAGCCACAAGGCGAGGAGTTTGATCTGATCTAGGTGGCATTTCTCAGTTGACGTTGGCGCCGACGATCCTTAGTTCGTTTTATCTTTATTATTTTATTTTGTAATAAGTCTTCCGCTATGTAATAAATACTCTGATGTTTTATGACATTTATCTCTATACACTCTGTTATTATATATGTTGTCTTCTTGGCGCATGTATGAGATGCATCTGGCGTTGTTCCTTAAAGCCGGGTGTGACAACTGGCGAAGGCATCGAGCGAGGGGTTGATGCAGCGAGACTGGCGAAGGCATCGAGCGAGGGGTAGTGTCTTCGCCTTCGCCCCAACATTTGCCCTCCGAGGGACCAGTTCGACTGAGTCATCTCGTGCTGAAGACGTCGCTTGATGGTGGAGACGCTGCCCTTGCTCGAAGTGGTTCCGCGGGGGTTTTTGATGTGACTGTTGATGGACATGATACTATTGGACTACGGGTTTCCCGAAGCGTCGTGTCCTGTGTATAAAAGGGGGGTGGGGCAGCGCGGGTCAGGTACTCTTTCTGCGCGCCGCGAAACCCTAGCCTCCTTTTGAAACCGTTCGTCTGCTCGCTTGCCCAACTTGCTCCTGCTCATCGGAGAACTGGCCCGTGTGAAGCAGACCGCCCGCCGCCGCCGCCGGTACGTAGCCATGCCATCCTCTTCTTCATCTGCTGCCGATACACCACCGGCCGGCGCATCGTCCGAGGACACTTTAAGCAATGTGGCGGCGGAGGAGTTGCATCCTGGTGATACAGTGGAGTTTGGCGAGTCACGGATTTCCTCGGTCCGTGTTCAGGACATGCAACAGCTTGGATATTTTGGCAGCGGAGTGGGGCGTGTCCCGGGGGCGAAGGAGGTCCCCGAGCCGGAAGGCGAGTTGGTCGTTTTTGAGGCTTTTTTCACTGCTGGCCTTCGTCTGCCCGCACATCGATTCGTGGTGGAGGTCCTGCGGAAGTTCGAGGTCCAGGTCCACCAGCTGACGCCGAATGCCGTGGTGGCCCTGGCGAAGTTCGTCTGGGCGATGACTTCGTATGGTGGCCAGCCCTCAGTGGAAGTCTTCGCAAAACATTACTGTCTGCATTGGCAAAAGAGGAAAATTGGAGATGAGATTGCACAGTTTGGATCGTGCACATTCACGCCGAAGTCCGGGAAAACTTCGATGGAGGTTGTGGAGTTGGTTCCCTGCGCCTGCAATAAGTGGGGTAACTGGTGGGATTTCTGGTTTTACGTTTCAGAAGGCGCAGTCGAAGACCACCCAGGGCTCCCCGTGGCCGTCATGTGCTCCCATCATTATGTAGCATACCCGCAATTTGAGGTAGCGGAGGATGACGAAGACGAAGGAGCCCTTCGTTATGCTGCCCGCATGAGTAGCGGGCGCGATTTAGTTGAGGAATTTGTCGGGTATGGGGTATGGCCCTTGGCGCATGGCTGGGCATTGGGCGAAGTATGCCCTCGCAAGATGCCCTCCCGTGGTAGGCAGCTGGTGCGAAGTCTTGCCTTCACGCTGGATTTGCGTGGCCGAGATCCCGCCGCATTCGTGCGTGAAGCGGAAGACGGGGCGGCAAGGATCGTGGGGTGCTACGTGCCAAAGACAGAGGGTCTGCAGAGCTGGGATATTTGTGGGTCCAACGACAGATTGAACCGGGTCTTTGACCTGAACCGCTTGCCGTACGGTGGTTATCCCGGTGTGGACGCCGCCGACCGCCGCGGGAAGAAACCGATGGGCGGGACCGAGGAAGAGCCTTCGTAGGAGGCTGCCCTGGCCACTAAGAAGAGGAAATTAGGTACTATAGTGGAAGGAATGGGGGTGTCTGATAATTTTGCTGTGGAGTTGATGGGGACATGTGCGGCCCCCGGGGGAAGGATGTCTTCGCCCGAGCTCCGGGAGTCTTCGGCGCGAATGCTGGAGGTTACCGGGGGTCGATGGCCAAAGAGTATTCCAATCCCTTGGGCGGAAGGCGAAGACATGTCTACATCTTGTATAGCTTGTGGCTTGAGGATTTTCCCATACAGACAGAATATTGCTGTTGTTGTGTCGGCAGTGATGACCAAGGACCGTTAAGACGCTACGCAGAAGCGCCGGGCGGTTATCAGGATGGCGGACCCGAGGCGTGAGACGAAGAGAGCGTGGGGGAGCGCGAAGGCTGCTGCCTTCGGCAGCAGCCAGCCGGTACCGGCTGCGAAACCGGCCGCTCCTGGGTCCAGCAAGTCGTCGGTGGGCGCGAAGACAGCCGCTGCTGGCGGGACCAAGTCTCCCCCGGTCGAAGCTGCGAAGGGACGGGAGCTGCCCTCACCGGGGAAACGAGTTACCGACTTCGGCACGAACATCAGCGTGGAGGACTATTTTGTTGGTAATTAATTTGTTTTTTTGGAGGTCTTTTGACCGGTGATATGTTGCATTGCAGGGTCCAGCGAGGGACAGATGGTTGTTGTCCTGCCTTCGGTGGCAACCGCTTTGCCATCGGCAGAGGTAAGGGCGAGGGGGACCGTGCAGGATCCGTGGGCTGCCTTCTGCGCGAGCGGCGAGATTCTGACAGCCGCTGCCACTAAGGACGTGGTGGGCACCATGTCCCAACGGCTGAGGGAGGCATCGCAGTGGCTGTCGCAGCAGCTAAGTCAAGTAAGTTGAGTTGGACTTCGGTGTTTGTTGTTTCCATGAAGATTTGGGTCTCATGTGTTTTTGTTAGGCGGCTGACTTCGCCGACCGCGTTGCGTCTGGTGTCCTGATTGCGGACGTGGCTGCCGAAGTCGAGAGACTTCGGGCATAGCACGCGGATGCCATCTGGGAGAAGTCGGCCGCAGAGAGCAAAAGCTGCCGGTTGGTGGAGAAGGTGGCTGCCTTGGAGGCCGAGAAGACGGACCTTCAGCGCTAGCTGGCAGAAGAGAGGAGGGAGGCGAACCAGGCTGTCGCTGAGGCGCAGGCTGCGCAGGCGGAGGCCAAGGTGGCGCGGGCGGAGGGAAGCCTCGCCAGCCAACGCGCCGAGGAGTGGGAGGCGAGGTTCAACGCCCTACGCGGCCGCGTGGATAAGGCCAAGGCCTCTACGCGCTCTGAGGTTGAGCGGACGCTCGCACAGTTCGTGAGCTCGTATCGCGAGCTGGGCGCGTATACTGCTGACTTCGAAGTGCCCGACCGGGAGGCGGGCCTTTGCTTCCTCGAATGGTTGCAGGAGGAGTTGCTGGTACTCCCAACCATCGTGGAATGTTTCATGTCCTTTGCCTCCCTCGTCACCTGCGAGGGGGCCATGAATGTGTTGTCCCGCGAGGGCTGCAGACACTTCGAAGTTTTCGACCAAGCAGACGAGAGCTTTGAGCGCGAGATCTTCAAGGCCGAAGACCCCATTGTGAAGCAGTCAGCGGGGGCCCTTTTTGATAGGATGTGGGGGGCACATGGTCGGGAGGCTGTCAGGGAGCGATCCGACTGGGCGAGAGAGCAGGTGAAGGCTATTATTTTTGTGTGGTTGGTTGCGTGTGGGTATGTATAGTTTTTGCTGACTAAATGTGCTGTTGCTGCAGATGGAGCGTGCCGAGGATGTTGAGGACTTTGGAAGTGTGGTCGGCGCGCCGCCCGAGGCTGCGGAGGTCAATCAGGTGTTGCCCTTGGACACCGGCGAAGGCCCCTCGGCCGTGGCCGTTCCTGCTATGACCGGCGGCGAAGACCCTGTGTTGGCCCCTGCGCCGACGATCGAAGGTGCCCTGAAGGTGGCGGACGAGCCGCCAGTCGAAGAACCCACGGCCGCGGCCGGGCCCTCGCAGGTGGCTAAGTAGTTAAATAGGTGCGGGGGAGTGTGTAAGTTTTGTCTGCGTGTTACTGAACCTCGGTTGCTGCGCAGGTTCAGGGTTTTGGGCCTGCGCACGCAACCGCTACTGACACTGCTAATTTTGTGGCGGCTTCGACTGTGGTTGCTGAAGATGTTTCGGATGATTCTATGTCTAAGTTTTTTGAGTCTGGTGATTCTGGGGGTTCGGTTGTGTGGACGGAGGAGTCTTCGGATGAAGACTTGGGTTATTTTGCGGCACTGGATCTGGCTGCGGTGGAAGCTTCTCCGCGCGTGGTAGGTGCTGAAGTTATTCCTAGTGCGAGTGCTAGGCGTAGGCGGCGAAGGGCGGTCGCGAAGCGGAGGGTTAGAGGTGGAGGGAAGTCGTCTTCGTGTGGACGGTGCTGGCAAACGAGAATTGTTGTCTTCGCCGGCTGGGACGAGTGTAGGTGAGGGGGAGTTGCGGAATCTTTTTGAGGGTGAGGAGCTGAGGATAATGTTGTTCAACTACAGGGAGATGGGCATCATCCCTAAGGTTGAGCCAATGTAACATGTGATGCCCACACTGTATGTATGTACCCGTGATTTGTATGAGGCTGTGTGTCTTCGTTGATCCGGTCGTGCCCGTAGACAACTTGTGCGCGGGGAACCTTTTGGGAAATACTTTCAGTTTCATGCGCTTACTGTGCTAGTCCGGCTGCACCCGTGGGCGCCTTTTCCGCGGAGAGTCCTTTGGAGAGGACTTCGATTTTGGGCACTTATTGTGCTAGTCCGGCTGCACCCGTAGGCGACTTTTGCACGGAGAATCGGGCTGCACCCTTAGGCGACTTTTGCACGGAGAGTCCTTTGGAGAGGACTTCGATTTTGCGCACTTATTGTGCTAGTCCGGCTGCACCCGTAGGCGACTTTTGCACGGAGAATCCGGCTACACCCTTAGGTGACTTTTGCACGGAGAGTCCTTTGGAGAGGACTTCGATTTTGCGCACTTATTGTGCTAGTCCGGTTGCACCCGTAGGCGACTTTTGCGCGGAGTGTCGCACGCGAGGGTAGCCAACGTTGTCCCTCGCGGTGACCTTGGTGTAGTCGAATGCCGAAGACCGTTGATGCGGTCTTTTTCGACATTGGCTTAGTTTTTTGCGGGGGATTTTTGCTTGTATATTACATGGCTCCGCCTCATTAAAAACCTCACCCCCCTGGGAGGAAAAGAGTGCGGGCCGGAATAATAATGTTTGGCGAATTACAAGGGCGTGATGGCCCTGAGGGTTCAAACAAAAAAATTGCGAAGACTATCTATATTCCAGGAATGTTCCAGGTCTTCACCAGATTGTGTTGTTAATCTGTACGCGCTCGGAGATGACTTTGTCTTGACGATAAATGGTCCTTCCCACTTTGGTTCCAGCTTACCCCGTGACTCTGTCCGGGTTGTTCGGACAAGTACGAGGTCCCCTTCTGTCACACCCGGTTTTGGAAGGCAAACCGAATGCGAACTATGTACGTGCCAGGATCAGAACTCACGTACACAGCGATTACATAAATGAACATCATCGCACAATGCTCGAATATTAACATAAAAGAGTATTAACTTATTACATCACAGAGTCATAGACATCCACATAGTCATCAACTTAACAGGTAAATCAAAGTGCTAGCGAAACGCAGTAAAGATGAGGCCTTCACAGGCAGCTGACTGGGGGTTGCCGCCAACCCACACCTAGAATTCGTCGTAGTCTTGAAACTCCTGGAAGTCTCCTTCCACGGCTTCGCCTTCTCCTGAGCAGTGATTACAATGCGGACAACCTGGTGTTTTGTGGTAAAGCAAGGATGAGTACACATCAACGTACTCAGCAAATGTCCCGTTTGGCTGAAGTGGACTAGCTTTATGTGGGGTTAAGCTCAAGCAGTTGCTTTTAGTTGGTCAGGTATTTATCATTAGTAGAAGCCAGATTTTAGCATTAACCAACCCATGAACCATTTCCTCATCGAGGAACAACATCATCATATTCGAACCAAAACCATAACATAATCCTTGTATCTCGAACCATCTGTATCTCTAATCAAAGAGGATCCCAAGGCTGCTCTTAACCGTGAGCACGGCTGATATATCAGTTTCACTACCCTCTGCAGAGGTCGCACACTTTACCCATGAGTCATGATTCCCTTTCTGCCCGGGGAGAGCTAATCCCCATTGACCACTACCTAGGTGGTCCGGCAGGGTATCACTACGTAGCTTTTACAAAGATTCCCTAGAGATCATAGCTGCCCGTTAGGTTTCTCCAGTTTGATAAACACAGTACCCCTCCCCGCAGGAGAGTGACTAACAAAAAGCAAAACGAAAGAACCTCGGCACTCAGCCTCGGCAGAGCAAGCACTGTGCCTGGACCCCATTGACGGCACGACGGCGAAGCAACTACACCTCTAGTTCCTCTAATTAATTAGCTAAGGGCGTCCCATTTCACCCTCATGGTTGCACTGTTATCCCGGGTGGTCTCTCAACGAACAGGTCCTTACGGAGAGGTACTCAGGAAACAGCCTGAGCCCCCTAGAGTATCACAAGATCATCAATATCATCAGGATAACAGTATCATAAATATTCACATCATGTTCATTGATTAAGTTAAGGCAATAGCAGAATGCTAACCATAATAGCCCATAAGGTCATCAAGGATAAAGTAAAGTGTAAAGCTAGTCAATCCTTAGGTTTCAAGTAAGTAATGCGGGGTAGTAAGTTATAAATGAATAGGACATAATGGGTCAGAGGACACTTGCCTTCACCAAACTGCTGATCAGAGACTTCCTCTGCAACTTCCTCGGGAAACACAGACTGCTCGTTGTCTACGTAAAGTAATCATTCACACTATGCACTTGGGAAATAACAAACAAAAACAATATACCAAACATATGCAGCAGAGAGAGATCACAAGTTCATAATAGAAAAGGGATAGGCACTCTGGTATTCTCTAGGTCTGGGGTAGAGGACTATACAAAGTGATTCATTATCCACTAATCAGGTTTAAGTCAGTGGTGGGATTAAATCATTATCTGGTTTTAAGTTCCTAAACTTAGGTGTTTAAGTCCATAAACTTAAGTGCTCCAACTTTTATTAAAGTCTACTATCTTTTATTTATCTCAAATAGGGTTCCCATAACATTAATCCTATCCTAATGATTAACCATTAATTGGGACATAGAAACAGCAGGGAAACATTGCATAAACAGATAGATAATAATTTTATGAACATTTTGCAATTTGAAGCACCTAATTTGGAGTTCATATGACAAAGTTATGAATTTTACAAGTTTAGGGATTAAAAATATACCCTAAGGACCTTTTTTGAATTAACTAAAAGGGCTGAGGACCTAACTGCGAGAAACCAGGGACGGCGGGCGCAATTTCCAGAAAACCGGGGGGTTCTTTAAGAAAACGCGCGGGCGAAGGGGTATCGGGCGCTTACAGCCGTTAGATCTCAGATCAACGGCCAGGATTAGATCCTGCGGCGGGCGCGCGGGCGCGCGGCGGCTTGGGTGGCTGACTGGTGGGGCCGGGCGGGCAGCGCGGGGCGCAGGCGGGGCGACTGACAGGCGGGGCCAGCGGGCAGCGCGGGCGCAGGCGGCTGGCAGGCGGGACCGGGCAAGCAGAGCGAGCGCGCGGGCGGGCTGACAGGCGGGGCCCAGCGGCAGAGAGGCGGGGCGCGGGGGAGAGCGGCCCTGGGCCGTTGGATCTTGGGCGGACGGCTACGATTGGATTCGGGCTATTTAAAACGGGATCGTCCGATCTGAGATGGACGGCGGGGATGGGGTGGCTGGCTTCTACCTTCTCCTCCGGCCAGCAGAAGCGACGGCGCCCGTCCCGCGGCGGAGAGCTCACCGGAGGCGAGGGGCGCAGGGGTCCTGCGGGTCCTTGGGGCGATCTGAATGGCCGGGGAGGTTGGGGAGGGCACGGGGAACCTATTGGTGGGGTCTGGGTCGGGGCAGGGACACCGGAGGAGGGCAGCCCACGGCGAAGCGGCTCGGCGGCGGCGCTAAGGGATTCCGGCGAGGAATTGAGCGCGACAGAGTGCAAGAGAGGGGAAGGGAGGGGGCATGGGAGGTTCCTTACCTCAAGGCGAACTCCGGGGACCCCTCGGTGGCGACGGAGACGCGGCGGTGGCTCGGGGCGACGGTGGCGGCTGCACGGAGGACGGCGGGTGAGCGCGGGCGGAGGAATTCGGGGAAGGAGAGGGGAAATTGGGGCGCGTCCCGGGTTGTGGACGTCGGGGCAGAGCTTACCGTGGCAATGGACACGGCGGAGCTCCAACGGCGACGGGGGAACAAGCTCGGGCGGCGGCGGTTCGCGACGATGGCGATTTGGCGTGCGCGCAGCGAGGGAGAGGGCGAGAGAGGGGGCCGGTTGGTGCGCAAATGAGGGAGGGGGAGATGGCGAGCAAGGCTCGGGGCTCAAGTGGCCGAGGGCGAGGTGGGGCGAGCCCCACGCGCGACGTGGGCGCGGAGACCGCGGCACGCGCGGCGGCGGTTACGCGAGGACGAGGGAGCTGACAGCCCGGGCCCGCGACGCAGAGAGAGAGAAGAAAGCGGGCGCGGGGCGGGGAACGCGGGGCTGACTGAGAGGGCCCACGGGCAGAGAGAGAGCGAGGGAGCGGGCGCACGCGCGGGGACGCGGCAGCGCCGACAGGTGGGGCCGGGCGAGCAGGGAGAGAGGGAGGCGGGTGCGCGGAAGGCGGCCGCGCCGACAGGCCGGGCCCGCTGCGCAGAGAGAGGAGGGGGGGGGGGGGGGGGGGAGAGGCGCGCGCGCGCGAGGTGGGCCGACTGGGCCGAAAGGCCGAGGGGGCGGGGGTAGTGGGCTGTTTTCCTTTTTTTCTTTTATTTTGGAATTGTCTTCCTCTTTTCTTTTTATTTTCTCCATTTGATTCAAATTCAAATAAGCCACAAATTCAAATTAGACCTTTTGAGAATTATGCACCAAACACAAGTGAAATCTAGGGTTCAACATGATGCAACAATTCATACTCCCTTAGGGTTTAACCTATCACACTATTATTACAAATAAAATAAGCACTTTTCTCCTATAGAAATGAGAAAGAAAAGATTGGGGAAGGATGAGAAAAGGGAGTAACACCTGAATTTGTGAATATGAGCAAAGAAATTTTATACCCCCAAATTCAGGGTGTTACACCTTCGTTGAATTCTCTTGGGACGACTGCGTGGTCGCGCCAGGCCTTCGTTTGGGCTTGATATTTGTTGAGGGCCTGCAGGGCGAAGACGCGGTCTCCGTCGATGAGGTCTTTGGAAGTTGGCTCATCGACATCGGGTACTGCTGAAGCGGTTGTCCGCGGGGACCCATGTTTGATTTCCTGCGGGGTCATGGCCTCATATCCGTATAGCAGGCGAAAAGGAGTGAATCCAGTCGCCCGACACTCGGTCGTGTTCAGTGCCCAGACTGCTTCAGGTAGTAGGTCGGCCTATTTGCCCTTCTTGTCGTCGAGGAGCATTTTCTTGATCGTCGTGAAAATCTTGCCGTTGGCACGCTCCACGACGCCGTTGGATTGTGGGTGGTAGACTGAAGCGAAGGCGAGCTTGGTGCCAATGGAGAAGCAGAAATCCCTGAAGTCTTGGCTGTCAAATTGCTTGCCATTGTCAACTGTGAGCTCGGACGGGACTCCAAATTGGCAAACAATGTTTTGCCAGAAGAATTTCTGGGCAGTCTTCGATGTTGTTGTGGATACCGCCCTCGCCTCGATCCACTTGGTAAAATACTCGACGGCGACGAAGGTGAACTTGAGGTTCCCTTGGGTCGTGGGTAGTGGCCCGATAATGTCCAGGCCCCAGCGCTAAAGGGGCCACATGTGTGCGATTAGCTTTGTGAATTGCAAAGGGCTTCCCGAGCGTGGAGAAAACTTCTGGCAGGCTTCGCATGACCTTGTGACCCGATTTGCGGCGCAGATCATGGCGGGCCAGTAGAAACCTTGACGGATCACCTTGGCGGCTAGGGCCCTGGGCCCTGCGTGAGAGCCGCAAGTCCCGCTGTGGACTTCGCGCAGGATTTGGACGCCTTCGGTCTCGGTGACACAATTGAGCATGGGTTGGCTGACCCCCTTCTTGTAAAGCTGGCCTTCGATGAGAGCGAAGTCCCGGCTTCGGTGTTTGAGGTGCTTGGCCTCGTTGACATCGACTGGATGGTAGTATCCTTGCAGGAACAGGGTTATCGGAGCCCGCTAGTCTTCGGTCATAATGAGGTTGACTATACGGTGGCCTTCGGTGTCGTTGGTTATTTGTAGGCCCTCTGGGCTGCGGACGGCTGGTGTGCCGATGACATGGTAGAATACGTCCGAGGGTAGGGCCTCGCCCCTGGCGGCTGCTTTGGCCAACGCATCGGCCTCCTCATTCTTGGCTCGGTCCACATACTGCAAGGTGAAGCCTTTGAATTGTCTCTCGAGACTGCGGATAGCTGCGAGGTACTGCATAAGTGCGGGGTCCTTCGCTGCATAATCTTTCTCAATTTGGCCGGCAACTACCTTGGAGTCTGTTCTGATTATGCAGGTAGTAATGCCAAGTGCCCTTAGCTTGCGAAGGCCGAGGATGACAGCTTCATACTCTGCTATGTTGTTGGTGCACCTGTCAGACTCCAAAGCAAAGCTGAGGCATGTAGCATATCTGTGCTTGACCCCTACGGGCGAGGTGATGACTGCAGCAACGCCTGCCCCGCATGGCACCATGCGCCATCACAATGGATGGTCCACACCGTCTCTGCAGACGTGTCCGGCTGCGTTATTGGCCCAGTCCAGTCGACGATGAAGTCTGCCAGGACTTGTGACTTGATGGCTGTCCGAGGCTCGAAGGTGATATGGTAGCCGGAAAGCTCGGCTGCCCATTTGGCGATCCGGACTGATGCCTCCGGATTTCTGAATAATTCACCGAGTCCCCTGTCCAAGGTGACCCGCACCTTGAACGCTTCAAAACAATGGCGCAATTTGCGCGAAGCCATGACTACTACGTAGGCGATTTTTTCCAGTTCTGTCATATTGCACTTGGATGCTGTGAGTACTTCGGAGACGTAATAAACTGGACATTGTCTGGTCGTGCCCTCTCTGTCCTGCACCTGAACCAGCGCTGCGCTGACCGCGTGCGGCGAAGCCGCAACGTAGAGCAACAGGGGCAGCGAGGGGTTGGGGCTTGAAAGAATTGCCAGTTCTGACAGATGCTGCTTTAGTGAAGCGAAGGCCGCCGCTTGCTCTGGTCCCCATGCGAAGTCTTTTGCGCCACGTAGCGTTTTGAGGAAAGGTAGGCTTCGCTCTGCGGATTTGGAGATGAATCTGTTGAGGGCGGCCAATCTGCCGGTCAGTCGTTGGACGTCTCTGGCTGACTGTGGGGGCATCATGTTGATGATGGCCTGTATTTTGGTCGGGTTGGCTTCGATTCCGCAGTGCGGCACCAGGTATCCCAGTATCTTTCCCTGGCGAACGCCAAAGACGCACTTTTTGGGGTTTAAGTGAAGTCGTGCGTCTCGCATGTTCGCGAATGTTTCTGCGAGGTCAGCCAGATGGTCTTCTTTGCTTTTGCTGGCAACGACGATGTCGTCCACATACGTAAATATGTTTCTGTCGACTTGGCTCTCGAGCACCATTTTGGTGAGACAAGAGAATGTGGACCCAGCGTTCTTGAGTCCCTCCGGCATTCTGATGAAGCAGTACGTGCCGAAGGGTGTTATGAAGCTGGTGCTGGTCTTGTCTTCCTCCTTCATATAAATTTGGTGGTAGCCGGAGAAGCAGTCGAGGAGTGACATGACTTCGCAGCCGGTCGCACTATCGACGATTTTGTCGATCCGAGGCAGCGGGAAATTATCCTTGGGGCAGGCTTTGTTGAGGCTGGTGAAATTGATGCACATCCGCCATTTACCGCTCTTCTTTTGCACCATGACTACGTTGGCGAGCCACGTAGGGTAGGCGACTGGCTCGATGAACTTGGCCTCAAGCAGGTGGTGTACCTCGGCCTTGGCAGCTTCTGTCTTCTCAGCAGACATCTTGCGCAGCCGTTGCTTCTTCGGCCTCACCGAAGGGTCAATTCCCAAGCTATGCTCGATGATAGAGCGACTGACTCCGACCAGGTCGAGGGCGGACCAGGCGAAGACGTCCTTATTTTTGGACAAACAGGAGAGGAGTCTCTCCTCATCATGCGAGGTAAGGTCTTCGCTTATGATGACCGTTTGCTTGGCTGTTGAGTGGTCAAGGGGGACAGTCTTGGTCCCATCGTTGCTCTACAGTTGTGCCTTTTCATGTTCTTTGGCGATCGGGCTGGTTGACTCGGGGGCCTCGCGCTGCGCCATGAGGTAGTGTATGTTCCTTTGCCCTGGAACGAAGTCTCTTTCTATGTTGCGCGTGGCCTGCTGGTTGCCGTAGACTGTGATTGCGCCTTATGGACCCGGGATCTTCATGCACAGATAAAGTCCGTGAATGGCTGCTTCAAACTTGTTGATGGAGCCCTGCCCATGATGGCGTTGTACGGGTACACCATGTCGACAATGTTGAATGTAATTTGCTCACTTCGGGCATTGGGTGCTACACCGAAGGAGAGGGGTAGTTCTATTTTGCCGACAGGAAAGGTGCCCTTGCCGCCGAAGCCATACAGCGGGTTGTCCGAAGGCTTGAGCAAGCTGTGGCTGATGCCCATGCGGTCGAAGGCGTGGAGGAAAATGATATCCGCCTGGCTGCCGTTGTCCACTAAGACTTTGTGCAGGTCCCAGCCTTCCACGCTGCAGTTGATTACCATGGCGTCGATGTGGGGTGCGCTGTGCAGGTCGATGTCTCTGGCGTCGAAGGTCAACGACACATGGGACCACTTCGTCTGCACAACTGGGCCGGTGACAGCGACGTGGTTGACGCTGCGGTAGTGGTCCCTCTTCTGCCACTTTGTGTCGAAGTCGGCGCTGGATCCCCCAGTGATCATGTGAATGACTCCGCGATACGGCTGATCAGCGAAGTCTTCTTGTTTTGGTACGTGGGGGTGATGGATGTTTGGCTGTTGCGGGTGTGGAGGTGGGGTGGGGGAGGCACGATTTGTACCTCCTGATGTTGGTATGCGTGGTTGGGTGGATGCTGAGCGGGGCCGTGGTTGTATGGTGGTGGGAGTTGTTGATATGTGTGCGCGACAACTCTTGGGTTGTCGGCCGGTTGCGCCCGAGACATCCTGTCTCTGGTGGCCTTCGTCTCCAGGTAGTCCCTTGTTGGGTGCGCGCAGTCTTTGCCGTGGAACAAGCAGTAAAATCTGCGCGGCTGTTGCGCCTGTCCTTGGCCTCGACCACGGGTTCCTCCGTCGCGGCCCTGGGGGATAATCTTGGCGGAGAGGGGCCTCACCAGCGGGGTGCTGGTTGGCGATGTTGTGTACCTGCTGCTGGCTGCAGCCGTCTTGACTGGATTCTGGCTGCGAAGGTCTCGTCCACGTGCGGCTGGACTGCGGAGGGTCTTTGGGCTTCCTCTGGGACTCGACCTTGCGCTGGTGGAGCTCTTCGGATCTAGCGTACTTCTCGAACAGCTGATACAGCTCTTGGAGTTTCTTGGGTGGATCTCTAATGCAGTGGCTGTATAGGACGCCAGCTCGAAGGCCACTGATGGCATAGTGAATAGCTATTTGGTCATCGATCGAAGGCAGTTGTGACTTGAAGGTCAGGAACTTGCGGTAGTACTCCCACAGAGTCTCTCTTTCCAGCTGCTTACAGAGTGACAGTTCGGCCAAGGCGTCGGTGTCTGGGCGGTACCCTTGGAAGTTGAGCAGAAATTTGTCCCGGAGACTTCTCCAGGAGTTGATGGACAGCGGGGGCAATCTGGTGTACCAAGTGAGAGCCGGGCCTTCGAGGGTGATGATGAATGACTTGGCCATCATGGCGTCGTCCCCTCCGGCTGATGCAACGGCGACTTGATAGCTCATGATATACTGTGCCGGGTCAGTGCTGCCGTTGTACTTGGGGTAGGTCCCTGCCCTGAAATTGGTGGGCCATGGTGACACTTGTAGCTGCGGCGCCAAGGGGCTTTGCTCTTCAAGGTAATTGATGCCTTGGAAAGCTGCGGCATGCGTGATGAAGGGCCCACGGTGAGGGACAAATAGGTCTTCGACCGGCGCGCGCTGCTGGAGGGGCGGGCCGTGCTGCTGCAGATCATGTTGGCCTTCACGCTGCAAGAGCGCAATCTCTTGCTCAAGCTCCTGGGCCCTCTGCTCTTCATCTCGTATCATTTGGCGCAGCTTGGCCTGCACAGTGATGCGTTGGCGCCTGGCCTCGAGGATTTCCTTCTGCTTCTGAAGATTGCGATTTCTGAGGCGCAGGGCCCGTAGCTGTAGCTGCTCTTCTGCGAACACGCCGAGGACCTCACCGTCCTCTGCTGCGTCCTCGCCCTCTAGTGGTGCGAAGCCTGGGGGTGGCGCTTGTGGCTGGCCTTCGGAGCTGCAAGTGCGAAGGGTGCCTTCTGGAGTGTGTTGGTCGTTGCGCTATCTCTTGCTGTGTGCTTCATCTTCACCAGCTCCTTGGTGGGTGTTGTCGGCGAGGGCCTTGCCCTTTTTCTCAGCTAGCAGGCTACCTTCGCTACTTCGTCGACGGATGGGGCTGCCTTCGAGTTAGCTCTTTTGGGTGCCATCATGGGTGATTTTTTCGTAGCACGAACGGTGGGCGCCAATGTTGGAACTTGCGTTCCCGGGCAGGTTGATTCCAACAGGGGGTTGAGCGAGATGGGAACACGGTTTAACTGGAGGCAGCAATTGCTCTATTAATCTAGCCCCTCAAGGGCACTGTACGGGGGTATTTATAGGTGCCTGAGCGCCCAGCGTCTCGGATTAAGGACGCATGTGCCCTCAAGCGCCTAGGTCATCCCCGGAATATTCCCATAAAGCAGGGTTACAGACCGTCATTACATAAAAGTATTTACAAATTGGGCCCGTAATACAACCGGCCGCGCGGGGCCTGTTAAAATGGGCCGAATTCCACGTGGGCCTTCGTGTTCGACGAGGACACGGGGCGGGGCGACCTCATCGTGGGCCTTCGTCTTGCAACCCGTTGGATGAAGGGTGGGAGCTGCCGGTCGTTTTGCCTCTGTTGATGCAGCAAGACTAGCGAAGGCATCGAGCGAGGGGTTGATGCAGCGAGACTGGCGAAGGCATCGAGCAAGGGGTAGTGTCTTCGCCTTCGCCCCAACAACTACCCCACTCATGATTTAGAACTGGCAGCAGTTGTGCATGCACTTAAGATTTAGAGACACTACATTATGGGGACTAAGTGCCAAGTATACACGGATCATAAGAGTTTGAAGTACATATTCACTTAGAAGGATCTCAACCTTAGGCAACGCCGTTGGTTGGAGCTTATTAAGGATTATGATTTGGAGATTCACTATCACCCAGGCAAGGCAAATTTGGTTGCAGATGCCTTGAGTCGGAAGGAGCACGTTCATTCCGCTATTGTTGTCAAGCTACCCGATGAATTAGCAAAAGATTTTGAGAGGCTCAACCTGGGAATTGTTACACATACGGAAGGAGTTACCATTGAATTGGAACCTACCTTGGAGCAAGAAATTCGTAAAGGTCAGATTGGTGATGCCAAAATCTAGGAGATCAAGGATCTGATAACAGAGGGTAGAGGCCCGGAGTTCACAGAGGATGAGCAAGGCACGATATGGTTCAAGAATCGGATCTGTGTTCCCGATATTGATAGTCTTTTGGAAACCATATTGAAGGAGGCACATGACTCAGTTTATTCTATCCATCCTGGGAGTACTAAGATGTATCTTTGAAGCAAAAATATTGGTGGTATGGATTGAATAGAGATGTGGCTGCACATGTGGCTATGTGCGATGTGTGTCAAAGAGTTAAGGCTGAACACCAGAGGCCAGCCGGACTACTGCATCCACTGAAGATACCTAAGTGGAAATGGGAAGAGATTGGCATGGACTTCATTGTTGGATTACCCCGCACATCTGCTGGGTATGATTCTATATGGGTGATTGTGGACAGGCTAACTAAAGTAGCCCACTTTATACCAGTAAAGACCACGTATTCAGGAGCCAAGCTAGCAGAGTTGTACATGGCACGGATTGTATGCTTGCATGGTGTGCCTAAGAAGATTGTGTCAGATCGGGGATCACAGTTTACTTCTCGGTATTGGAAGAAGTTGCACGAGTCCTTGGATACAAGGTTGAATTTTAGTTCGGTTTACCATCCCTAGACTGATGGGCAGACTGAGAGGACCAACCAAGTGCTGGAAGATATGTTAAGAGCTTGTGCCCTTAAGCATGGTGGTAGTTGGGATAAGAGTCTACCATATGCGGAGTTCTCATATAATAATAGCTATCAGGCCAGCTTGAAGATGTCACCGTTTGAGGCTTTATATGGCAGAAAGTGTAGGACTCCACTGTATTGGGATCAAACTGGTGAAAGGCAGTTATTTGGACCTGAGATTATACAAGAAGCAGAAGAACAAGTCCAGCAAATAAGGGAGAATTTGAGAACTGCACAGTCAAGGCAGAAAAGCTATGCTGATACCTAGAGAAGACTGCTAGAGTTTAAGGAGGGTGATTATGTCTATTTGAAAGTGTCACCACTCAGGGGTATGAGAAGATTTAAAGTCAAAGGAAAATTGTCCCCTCGCTTTATTGGACCCTTCTTAATCTTAAAGCGAGTGGGAGAGGTGGCATATCAATTGGAGTTACCGGATCATCTTGCGGATGTTCATGATGTTTTTCATGTATCTCAGCTGAAGAAATGTCTCAGGGTACCTAAAGAGCAGTTACCAATGGAGGACCTTAGTGTTCAAGATGATCTGACTTATGCTGAGTACCCCATCAAGATTTTGGATACACTGACTCGTGTCACGAGGAATAAGGTTATAAAGATGTGCAAAGTTCAATGGAGTCACCACGGAGAAGATGAAGCAACCTGGGAAAGAGAAGAAGAGCTTCGTATAGATTTTCCCCATCTTTTCCCTAGATCTTCCTAAATCTCGAGGACGAGATTATTTTTAAGGGGGGTAGGATTTGTAATACCCAATTTGTAATTTGTTATAAATAATATAAATAGAGAAATAATTTCTCCTTATGTGAGTTTGACCTTTATGCATAATCACATGTGAACACCATATTCAAAAACAAATAATTAATGAAAAGATATACTATTAAATTGTGCATCATGCTGGATTTTATTTTGTGTGCATTTTATGACAAAATAAAAATGATGTTACAAGAATTGGACAATCTAAAAGAAACCCTAGAAAAGGAAAGAAAGAAAATTTTAAGTGAGTAAAAATAATACAAAATAAATAAATAAAAACATTATTTCTGTACTGGAGTTTTAATGTGACACCTGACTCAAGGGTGGAGCTCATAAGCTGATTCACATTCAAATTTGAATTCAAAATATTTATGAATAATAAGAACAGAAAATAAAAATTAAAAAAAGAAAAGAACCCCAACTAGGCTCACTCTCTCAATTTCGGCCCACCTCATGCATTCTCCTGCGTGGCCCAATAACTCTCCGCTGCGCGTTGCGCGCCTGCACCGAGGGTGGGCCCAGCCCGCCAGTCCCACATGCACGCGCACGGTTCACTGGCCCCTGGACCCTGGACCCCACATGGCAGCGATATCTCGCAGCTTCTTCCTCTCTGTTAGTGGACCCTCCCTCGCCGGTCTTCGTCTTCGCGCAGATCACGCGCCGTGGACGTCTGGGCAGGCCTAACTTATCGGCCGGGTCTCCCGCTGCCCACGCCCCTGTAATCGTCAACGACTTCCGCGCATGGCGCGCCTGCGTACGCGGTCTGGATCGTATATACCGTGGCACCATCGCTAGGACACAGCATGCCGTAAATGTCGCGCCGCCGCAAGTGGAGTTCGGTAGCGTGATTCCTGCTCGAGCTCACTCACGCCCTGGCTACAAGTATGGGAATCCCCTGGCAAGTGCGTGCGCTATAGGACTTGTATAGGGAATAACCTCTAGCTATACTCGGGGAGAGAGAGTGCGGGTTGTGGGCGCCGTCTCGGTTCACCGCTGTCGCATGTGCATCTCGGCGAATCCGCCTGCAGAGACCGAGTTAGCGTCGGAGACGTTTGTGGGGGCAACCGTGCATCCATTCCCTACCGGCGATTGGGCGTGGAAGGCGGTGTGGCATGGGCAATTCTTCGTCGGAGATCGCGCTTCGTCGTGAAGACGCTCGCATCCGCGGTTGGTGTCCGGTGCTGCCTAAATTTTGGTATGACATCCACCGTTCTGCCCGCCACACTCTTCTCTCTGTTTTGCGCCAGGTTTGATCACGGGATGAATGGCTGGGATGGCTCTATGCATACCCCTTTCGCACAGGTTAACCGGGACCGTAGGATTGGAAGCGATCGGGTGCGATTGGATCTAGGTTAATTGAATCTGAGCCGTTGGCGCGCGATCAAACGGTATCTGAGAGCGCCAGTCCTGAACTGGAAATGATCTAATATGGGCCATCCACGCTTGATCGGACGATCAGGATCCGTGCTTACCCTTCAGCCGAGTCAATTTTGCTAAAGGAACCCTGGGCAAAGTTAAAATAAACCCGCCGTCCCTCTCCACTGTGCCTTGGGTCTTAAGAACTTTTATCCCGAGACCCCTGAGTTTTCTAGGAAATGAGGCCCAGTCCAGAGATGATTAAAAACAGAGAATTGATTATAGAAATTCGTTTTTAATACAAAAACAAATCTAGAAACTTGTAAAATGCATAGAAAATTCATTTTAACTCCAAATTGAACCATTCCAATTTCTAAAATTTTATAATATTATTGTCTATCATTTAGTATCTCTGTTTTGACATGAAAACAGTAAGGAATTTAATTTCTCATTTAATCCTATTTCAAGCACATTAAACCTTTGGAAAATTCATAATTCAAAATCTATAACTCCAAAATTAATGATTCCTGTTCCTAGGTTCTTATTTTAATGTGTAGATTTTTATTGTGTATTTTATTTACATGTTTGGTGCAATGTTAATTTTTGCTATACTATGTATGTATTGTGTTGATGCGAGTAGACGAGCAAGCCACTGTGGATTCTGAGGTTCAGCAAGTAGAAATAGCTAAGCAGGAGCTTATTGAAGGCAAGTTGTGCCCTTGATCACTTACTTTTTCCCAGCCATGTTCTTATTAATTATAATGATCTGCATAGGTTAATTTTGATGGGATCCTTTAGGTTACCCCAGTTTTGATTATCTTTATACCTTGTTCACCACTGAAATATTTTTGGGTAGTATCTGCTATTGCTTTATGTGGATTGGGTATGGAGATACAATATTCATGATTACTCTTTTATTATCTTTTTATTATTACTGTTCATGTTAAGATCATTAAATTAATGGGAACATGGAGCGACCACCCGGGAAAACAGTGCTACCACGAGGGTTTAATGGGACGCCCTTAGCAGATTAACTAGGAAAGTTAGTGGAGGTCTTCCTTACCCGAAAGGGGCAAGGGCAGTAGGGGAGTGGTCAGTGTAGGGAGGTCCTTGGGTTGATTTTGCTGTGATGGCGGTCAGGCGAGGGATTCCTGCACTGGAGCTTCCTATAAACTGTAGCGGGATTTCTGAAGCTAGTGGAACTTTGTAAAGGCCTCGTAGTGTTACCCTGCCTCGCCTCCTCGGTAGAGGTGTATGGGATTGGCCATCTCTTGGCAGATGGGTAACATGACTTGTGGGTAAAGATGCGCAACCTCTGCAGAGTGTAAAACTGGTATACTAGTCGTGCTCACGGTCATGAGCGGCTTGGACCCTCACATGATTAATTTATGGAACTTAAATTTAATATGACATTTGCATCGCATTTGGAATTATTTTACTATTACTTTTCTTTATTATTATTAAGGTTTGGTATTTACTTACACTTAGTAATTGCTAATAAAATTTTGACCAACTTATAAAAGCAATGCTCAGCTTCAGCCTTTATTTCATTGATCAGCCTTACACTTCATGAACTCCCACCTTTGGTGAGTTCATGCCACATTATTCCCCACGACTTGTTGAGCTATGAACGTATGTGAGCTCACTCTTGCTGTCTCACACCCCCCACAGGAGAAGAACAGGTGGTCGAAGAGGAGCCGCCTAACACCGAGGCATTCGACTTGATCTAGGTGGTGTCTCCCAGTCAGCTTTGTGGCGCCAGGGAATAATATTTAGATCATTTTATTTTATCATTTATTTTTGTAAGACTTCCGCTATGTAATAAATACTCTGATGTTTTGTGACATTTATCTCTATACACTCTGTTATTATATATGTTGTCTTCTTGGCGCATGTATGAGTTGCACCTGGCTTTGTTCCTTAAAGCCGGGTGTGACAATCCGATTCTGGCGGAGGTGGTTGATGACACGTGGCTCCCGCACGTCATCAGGCGAGGCAGTCCGTGGTGCGGTGTGAGAAAGAAGACTGACCAACGGGCCCGTAGAGAAGTGGCTCGCGCGAGGGTGTAGCGATATCGTGGGTTTGACTAATGGACCCTGTGTGTCAGCGCAGAGAGGTAAGGGACGCGCTCGTGAGTATGGCTGCCCGGTGGGGCCTGGTCATCAACGCGCGGTGGGAGGGTAGCGTCATGGGCCGTGCGGGGAAGACAGTGAAGTGGGCTAAATTGAGGTTGAGCCGGCCCAAGCGCTGGTTTCAACCTTTTCTTTTTATCATTTTCTCTGATTTTATTTTATGTTTTTCTTTATTCACAATTATTTGAATCCTGATTTGAATTTGAATAAGTTTCACCTTTGAACCAATTATACAAGTTCAAACTCTAATGTAGGAATATATTTTTATTTCCTTATTTTTATCTAAATACTATTTGTTTGCTTCTCTAATCTAAATTCTAGGATCTCTTTTAGATTTTAAATTCCACTTTGGACTTTAATATATTTCTTGTCACATTATTTTATATTGTCAGAAGCAATGCACTTACAATAAATATACCTGCATGATGCATAATTTAATGGTACGTCTTTTATTATTTATTTGTTTAAGTGTGGTGTTCACATGAAATAATAAATATAGATAACACACATATATATAAAGGGATATCATTTCTCCTTTTAGATTTTTTTTCTTTACAAAGTGGGTATTACAGAAGAGTACATCAGGGACGTGCCAATTCCTAGAAAGGTCCCTGGTGTCTTGGAGTTCAAAGAAACAAACTTCTGTTGCCCTATCCACCGCTGAGGCCGAGTATGTTGCCACAGGACAGTGTTGTGCGCAACTACTTTGGATGAGGCAAACCCTCAGGGACTTTGGCTACAATCTGAGCAAAGTCCCACTCCTATATGACAATGAGAGTGCAATCCGCATGGCGAACAATCCTGTTGAACACAGCCGCACAAAGCACATAGACATCCGGCATCACTTTTTGAGAGACCATCAGTAAAAGGGAGATATCTAAGTATTTTATGTTAGCACCGAGAACCAGTTAGCCGATATCTTTACTAAGCCTTTAGATGAGAAGACCTTTTGTAGGCTGCGTAGTGAGCTAAATGTCTTAGATTCGCGTAACCTGGATTGATTTATAGCATACATGTGTCTTATGCCTTTGATCATGTTCATTTGTGCAGTCAATCTATTTTTGTTCATTTATGGTGCTCAAGTTGTGCAAGGGATCCCCGGACTTCACAAGTCCATGTGTGAATGATGCACATATTTAGGGGGAGAAATGTTACAACTTGATCCTTTGAGACTAACCGTGTGCTTGAGTTTACTTAATTTAGTCTCAAAGGTGGATTGAAAGGGAAAGGTGAACTTGGACCATGCATGACTTCCACTGCACTCCGATGAGAGGGTAATTTACTCCAAGTTCATCTCCATGCTCTTATTGCCTTTTACTCTTAATTGACGATTTTGGTGAGGCAATGGGGTTTAAGGGCCAAGAATGATCCCGTTTTGGTGCTTAATGCTAAAGGGGGAGAAAATAAAGGCCAAAGCAAATGGATAAGCTACCACTTGAGAAATTTGAAAATAGTAGAGTTAGCCCTTTTGATTTGTCAAAATTCTCTTATGTGCAAAATTTGGCCTCTTGTGGGGAGAATGTAGGATTATGGGAAAAAGGGGGAGTTTTGGGCTCTTGATCAATTTTTCTCATGGAATACCTCTCTTTATGCCTAAACAAGTGTGTTTGACTTAGAGATAGGAAAATGAGTTTGATTTAAAAAACAAACCAAGTGGTGGCAAAGAATGATCCAAATATGCCAAATTTGAATAAAAACAATTCTTGTTCTCAATTGCTTTGAAGTTGCACTTCTTTTAGTTGCTTTTTGATGTGTTGGCATAAATCACCAAAAAGGGGGAGATTGAAAGGGAAATGTGCCCTTGGGCCATTTCTAAAGTGTTTTGGCGATTAAGTGCCCAACACATATTGAGTGAGTAATTATGTGCCAAATGATGGATGAAGTGCAAATCAATAAGAAGGTATGATTCTAGACTTAGTACATTGGTTTTTGTGTACTAATATATTTGTCTAAGTGCTAGAATCAGAGAAAAGAGAAGAAGAAAAGAACTTGGCTCGAAGCAGCCAAGACTCAGCTCAGTCTGGCACACCGGACTGTCCGGTGGTGCACCGGACAGTGTCTGGTGCGCCAGGCTGGCTTCTGGCGAACTGGCCACTCTCAGGAATTCATCGACGGCATACGACTATAATTCACCGGACTGTCTGGTGGTGCACCGGACTGTCTAGTGAGCCAATGGCCGCTAGCGCAACGGTCGGCCGCCAAATCCGCGGGCGACGCGTGGCCCGCTCCAACGGTCGGCTGTAGCACCATAAAAGCCATCAATTAAAATAATGAATTTAGTTATTATATTAATTAGGGTAATAAGATTTTTTTTTAAAAAAAAGTGTTTAATTATTTAATTGCATTTTGATCGTTTTTCTTTGTATGCTCTTGATTGATCCGATGTTTGTTATTAACTTCCTTTTACAAAGAAATCCTAGTAATTAAAATAATAACTGAGTAATATAGTAATTATTAGTCTAAAAATAAGTATTTTGTTTATAAATATTTTTGGTGAATTTTTATGACTTTTTGAACGCTTTAAATAATCGTTTCGGAAATAAAAAAAAGAAAAAAAAAACAAAACCTACACTACCGGCCCACTAGGGGCCCAACTACCTAAAAAAAACCCTAGGCGCCTGCTGCCTTTTCCAGCCCCCAGCCCCCGCCTCCCTCCCTCTATCCTCTCTCTCCCTCACTTCTCTCTCTCTCTCTCTCTCTCTCTCTTCACTCCCTCGCCGCTCTCTCCTCAGCCAGCCGAGCAGCGCCCGCCCAGCCGCCACAGGCAGGCCTCTGGCCCGCGCGCCGCGAGCCGGCCTTGCCGCGCCGAGCGCCCTGCTCCCGCCGCGATGCCAGCCGACGCCCAGGCGAGCGCGCCGCCTCTGCCGCGCGCGAAGCCGCGCGATGCGCGACGCCTGCCCGACGCGCCCGCCCTGCACAGCGCCGAGCGAGCCATCCCAACGCCTGAAGCCGCGCCCTGCCTGCATCTGCTTCGACCGCGCAAGTCTCACCGCGACGACCCGAGCCCGCGCCATGAATGTCTCACACCGTTTCTTCTCCCTCTCCCATTTGCTCTCCATTAACGCCGTGGAGAAGAAACCGACGCCATTAATTCGCATTATGGAGTTAAACGCCGACCGTTCTCTCCCCGACAGTCTCTTCCTCTCCCTCCCTCTCCTCTATAAAACGACGCTGAGCTTCATCTCGTCTCTCTGCTCACTCACACAACCTTTTCTCCCTCGCTGCTCGCCACACACCGAACGCAGCCTTTGTTGGAATACCATCCTCCACTGTCGCAGGAGCTTCGACGCCCTGAGCGACCACCATCGGCCGACCCCTCTGCTCGACGCCCTGAGCGACCCCATCGCTGGCAGGGACCACTCGGAGCCTGCCATAGTGCCTCGACGACCCTCTCTGCTTGCCCGTCGTGCTCCCATCTATCACTGCGTAGCAAGGTGAACACGATTTCATGTGTAAAAATTATTTAGACAAATTGTTCCAGCTCAAAAGAAGAGAAAATAAGCCCACACAGTTTTATGTGCTATCATGATCTAATTTCTATATCATTATGAAATTCTATTTGTATATTTAATTTGTTGTAATACGAACACGTGTGTTCCGAAGTACATGTGTATGTGTTATGGAATTTTTGGTTGAGATATGCGATTATTAGTACCGTTATCTTTCATATTAATCGATGCGATGATTTTTGGATTAGAGAATATGACGTAGATTTAATAGTCACATTGGTGATAAAAATACTAGATAGAAATTTTTGGTAGTTAAATGTGGCCACAATAAACTTTAGAAACTATTTGGAAAATTATAGGTGCATTTTATTCGATTTGGAAAATGGTATAGTTGTCATATGAATAATATAGGATTTTTAGATGATTTATCTAATTATTTTATTAGCATTTTCTTTTTAGAAAGAAAAGAGAGAATATCATTGGTAGATGGTAAAATAGGTTTTGCTAGTCAAATAAACATGTTCGCAGATTTAGAACTTAAAATTGTTAGAGTACTAGTTTATGTCAAATAACCTCGCTTGTGTTAGAAAATGTTTAATTAATAGTTTATAAGGATTTTTAGAATATTAATATTATTAAATTCATTTTTGCTATACTAACTAATTTGAGATAGAAGGAATAAAGGGTATTAATTTATTTATTAGTATTAAAAGATCATAAGTATTATTTAACTTCATTGATGGTGTTAAAATAAATTAATATTAGTTGAAATTATACTTATTGCACCCACTCCTAAATTCACCATTAGGATTCACATTAATAGCTATAATTAAATTAATAAGTATTTACGCGATTAGTACGTAATTAAAATGTGATTAGTACGACGTGTTAATGTGCATGTAATGATGTATGATTATGTAATGGTGCATGTTTACTTATGGGTGCATACTTTATTTTTGTATGTGCGATGTGCGACTATAATAGAAGCGGACTGTGTGGTAGAGAATTCGAACTCGTTCGGGGACGACCCGCAAGACGCTGTTGAGCAAGGCAAGTGGATTCTCCCTCTGCATATTCTGTTTGTACCTACTCATTGCATATAATAATGTTTACTTTTCGATATATTGCATAATTTGATGGGCTTACCTAATTAAGGATTTCCTAGATTTACTACCTGTATTCCTTGTTTAACCTGGGAAAATAATTAAGCTGTGCAAGATTCATGCTACCGCTCAACTTAATGATTCTTAATGTCACTCTTGAATTGGTTTTAATGTTCCAAAAATGTTAATTTGCAATTATGACATTAACCTGATGGTTAAAATAACCTTATTATAAACTTAATTGGAACATGGAGTGACCACCCAGGATAACAGTGCAACCACGAGTGCTATCATGGCTCTGGCTTTGGTAATTAGCTCTATATGCTTAGTGCCTAGCAACCTTACCTGAAAGATGGGCAAGAGGGGGAGCGGTAGGTGCTGGCAGCCCACGTTAACATGGGGTCGTATTCTTGGCTAAGGTACTTCACCCAGGGGGCCACCACCATCGTCTTAGAAACCTTAGCGGGTTGCTTCGTATTAAGTGTATTTTGTGAAAACCTTATAATGGATCCCTAGCCATTCACCTCGGCAGTGTCTAAGGGTCCGATCAACCCGGGCTAAATGGGATACATGGCTTGTGGGTAAAGTTGTACCACCTCTGCAGAGTGTAAAACTGATATATCAGCCGTGCTCCCGGTTATGAGCGACCTGGACTCCTCACATGATAATTGAACTTAAAGATGGACATAAATTGAGATCCGATGATCTGCCAACAGTTTGCTTAAGTGGTTTCACTTAAGTGTTTTTGATATATTCATATTCCTTTGTTTAAATGGGATATTTGGGATTCACTCTTATTAGTAAGACAGGTGTTGATAATAAAATGTTGACCAACTAAAATGCCTACTGCTCAACCTTAGCCTCACCTTGTTATACCTGCATTAATTTTTCCCCCACTTGCTGAGCTCCGACCATAAGTGAGCTCACCCTTGCTAATATTTTGATCAGAGGGTGATGCTGGAGACTTTGATGGAGAATTTATCGACGAGGAATTCTAAGTCTAACGATGCGCCGGTCAACTTCCTGTGGAAGATTGCCCAGTTGTTTATTTCCGCTTTACTTTGATATGATACTGGTTAAGACACAATGTTTCAGATGATGTAATAAAGTTTTATACTCTCTTTACGCCTTTATTGCATTGTCTTTTGATATATTACACTTGTGACGTCAACATATGTGTGGAAATGGATCCTGGCACACATATGGTATGCGCTCGGTTCTACCCCCTGGAACCGGGTGTGACAGAAGTGGTATCAAAGCTATGCTGACCCTAGGTCGTTAGATTAGTTAGAAATGGAAAGCCTAGTTGTTCAAAACTTGCTAATTTCATTCCTATAAATTCCTTTATCAGTCTTACCTCTTTGAAATTCAACTAAGTTGACTCTTCTCTTGTAGATGGTTCGCACTCTCCAAACCACTCGCGTCAACACCAGCTATGCCCCTCAGCCCCGGCAGATCCCGGTCTACCCAGTGGTAATCGAGGATGCCCCAGCGAATCTCCCTCCCGTCCGAGTGGAGAACGTGATCAACCTGGAGGACGGCTCGGAGGAGTAGCTGCCGACCCCCACCCCGTTGGCCGAGTCCCTGGCCTTCGCAGCTGGGTCAGCGACGTCAGCATCGTCGGCACCAGCTTTCCAAGCACCTGCACCTGGAGGCGACGACCCCGATGACTCCGGAGACGGCGACGACGAGGATGATGACGACGACGATGATGGAGAGGACGAACACGTCCACGAGGAAGCTAACTACGCCCAGCAGGACCACTTCATGGGGATTGGTCCAGTTGTCGAACATTACACATCAATGTTTGAAACAGGACACTTTCCCAACCTGCTGCAAGCAGTGCTGCACGAGCTAGGAGCCTACGTCCGCCCCCTGTACGAGACGAGGCGAGTGAGCGAGCCTCCCCGGGCTTGCTATTACATCACTCGCATCCATATCAGGGTGATGGATGCAGGTGACAGGGGATTCAGGACTCTGTCTGCTCACGAGTCCCTGATACCGCTGTCCACCTACGCTGCCTCTGTCAGCGACGCTGCCCGTCGGACCCTGTGGTCGCTTAGCCACACCTACCGACAGCAGCTGCAGAACACAAGGTTCAGGCATCTCCCTCAGCGCCTGCGTGGAGAAAGCCAGACCAACATTGTCCCAGGTGAACCTGGTGAGGATCGCCTCAACACCCTAGCTGGTGTAGTGGTCGGTCTCAACACCGACCTGGACAGTGCCACTCTAGACCTCTACAGTGTGCACTTGGAGCTGGAGAATGCCCA
The DNA here is from genome assembly GCA_029449295.1 of Zea luxurians. Lineage (NCBI taxonomy): Eukaryota > Viridiplantae > Streptophyta > Magnoliopsida > Poales > Poaceae > Zea > Zea luxurians. Next base: position 2,992,951 of record JAOPSE010000153.1, on the reverse strand, counting down.
CGCCAGGATTGCAGCCCTGGAAGCTCAACTGCAAGGACTGAATCCGCCAGAAGCTCAGGTTCCCGCCATGGCGTTGTCTCCTCCCCGCAAGAGGCTGCGCTATGGAGATCCCGGATCCGTCACTAGGCTGCTTTAGGAGTGTTGATCATGATGTAATAAGTTACGCTTCGCGTTAGACGATGAAACTATCTTTAAATTTTTATATTAATAAATATCAACCATGTGATGGTGATTGGTTGAAATGCTTGATTTGAATCTTTGTTTGAGTGCTATGGTCTTATGGAATGATGGCCATAAGAACATATAAAATTTGTAAAACTTAAG